>CM069083.1:20138494-20875994 GCA_035578085.1 Solanum pinnatisectum
GACTCACACCAATGAGATAAGACACCTACTAGGCGATGGTTTGAGAACATTACTAGAACCATTAAATCTTTTGCTCACGATGCAAGTTTATTCTGACCCGAGGGTACCCCTGGAGGCGTAACGTGGCATACACGACCCCGAAGGGAATGCGCCGTGACCATATAGCATTATCGCATAACATAAGATCATGCAAAAATGTAGGGAGAATTTAAAACTTTATTTCAATCCATCTACAAAACAATTTCCATAAACAATGGAATGATCTTTTTTAAAAATTTGTCTCAAACTATCTATGAATAACGTGAATAAAAATCATTAGGACACAATGTGACCCATATAAAGAAGTCTAAAACATAAGAGAAGACATAAAAGGAACGTAAAGAGGTTTGTCCTCGAAACTATAAAGGACTCACCAATCTTCAGGAATCTTGTACTTGCACGCCAGGAACCCTAGCCTCGAAACCTTTCGATCTCCCAAGACCCTACATTTGACTAGAATGTGAGGCAATATGCCCATTAGTATAAACTAGTACCAGTATGAAAGCTAGCACAAACATCATAAAAGCATCTTCGGATAGTTAGTCGACATAAGACATAAGCATAAGAGACAATAACATAACTATATCATAGAATTACCAACATAAGCATTATATCATAAAAATTAACATAAGACAATCATAATTGCATACTTCAACCATTAATCCTTCATACTCAAGAGGACTAGCTTCACAGAGCCACCTCCAGTATTACTTGTGCAATGCGAAGATAGCATCCTTAATACTATCAAGCTAAGTACCTCTTTTGGTCATTCTTGGTCATCACCCACCCATGAGTCAAGACCTAGGTTTTCATGTCATAAGGCACTATACCCCTAAGTACCCTCCAAGGCACACTTGTGCAATGCATATGGGGCAACCCATAATACCACTCATAAGTAAGTACTCCTTTAGGCTAGCTTACTCATGCTAACTATCTTTAATTCTAGTCTGTCAAAGAATGGCATACTACCATGCTAGACCTAGCTACCATGGAAAACATACTATCCTTACAATCCAAGCTATCAAAGGAATGATACAAGTACCAACCTAGCCACCATGCAACCATTCAATAAGGTGCAAGTTATCCTTAAGAATTATGAATCCTCGACCTAAGCTATCCTTAGGAGAGTATGGTGTCTCGATCTAAGCTACCATGTTGATCTTGGCCTAACCAAGTCGAGCTTCCATGAAGAGCATTCTAACCATGCTAGTTCAAGCACCCATAGGAGGCATAGATCCTCGATCACTACATTCCAAGATTTACTCCTGATCGTCATACTAGTCTGAATCACAATACATAGTAGTCACGAGCCTTAGGCATAGCTAATTCTAAGCATAATTCATCAAAGTCCCAAATCTAGCCATTTCGATTCATGTTGTATCATTCATACATAAGTATAGTTCAATTCATGATTTCATATTACTAATCTTGAATAAGTCCCATTCATGACAACAATCCAGTATCTGCAAGAATCGTCAATTATAAATCATAAGACACAAACCCACATACTTTGAAATTTTTGGGTTAATCAAAGGAATTCAGATAAATTCTTCATAATATCATGAATCAACACTAAATTAATCATATATGAGTAGTATCCAACCGTTTGGAATCATACCACCTAAAACCCGTACATTGGAAACTAACCCTAACTTGATTGGAAGTCTTATTCACAAATTTGGGGAAATTCTAGGGGACTCTATGGGTGGAAGAACCCGTAGATGAAGATTTAAACATACCTTAATCAAATCTAGCACAATCCTTTTCAATGGAGCCTTTGTTCTTGACCTTAGCTTGACCCTAAACTTAACTTGATGGAGTTCTTCTTGAGAGAAATATTTGAAGAGGAGTGATTTGGGGTTTTGAATTGAGTCTTATGTAAAGTGAATTAAACTTGGGGATAAGGACATAAAATATTCTAAATAGGTGAATAAAGACATACAAAATGACCTCAGCAACATAGTCGAATAGGAATTTACCTAAATGTCCCTCAGCAGCCTCGTCCCGAGCACCACGGACACTTGGACGGTCCGTGAAGGGCACCATAGTCTGTGGTGGTGCCCGTGGTCCCTTGACCATTAGCTCCCCAACTTGCCAAGACCCTATAGCACCTTAAAACACTAGGCACCTTCACGGGCACTTTGACAGCCGTGGTCATGCCAGCAGCTCATGAAGTGCCTCGTGAACTTCAGGTCAGTGTCTTGGCCTCTTGTCCTGACCTCCCAAGTGTCTAAGGTATCTCCAAGGATCCTCTACAGACTGTGGTCCACACCATTGGTCGTGAAGGTGGTTGTGAACCCTTGGGCAGTAGCTGCCAAGGTTGGGCAGCCTTGGCCCTTTGGCTTAGGCTTTCCCTTTTCCTTGGTAGTTGCCCTTCAGATACTGACAAACTCTTAAAGTTCATCTAGGCTACTAGGTTTAATAAATATATTGATGTTCAACCATTAAACTCCTCATTCTAAACACATAAGTCTCTTCTACGACTCAATTTTCCATACATCAAATCATAGAACCCTAGTTTGTGGCTCTAGTTTGGTCTACTAGTTTTCGAGGTGTTACATTAACACAGTACCAAAGCCATTTAGAAAGATTTCTAAAATTGAGAAGTAAATTAGGTACCACGATCGAAACTAATTTATAAGGAAACTCCATGCAACCTAAACATCTCCATTAGATATAACTAAACATAGTCTTCGTAGTACTAAACGCTTGTGAGAATGAAATAAGCCGACTTATCATATGATCTACAATAATCCAAATCAAGTCGTGTTGTTGTGGTGCATGTTAAACTAACAATGAAGTCCATATTCAAATATTTCCACTTCCAGTAGGAATACTAATATCGTACAAACCTTCCAACTTTTGATGCTCAACTTTTACTTGTTGTGATTAGGACAACAGCCACAAATTCCATAATACCCTTCCGTCTCATTCCTCCAATAGACCTCGTAAGTCATAGTACATCTTGGTGGCTCCGGATTAATGGAATATTAGCGTGGGTTTTAATAAGATTTTCTATCTCGAGTCATCGGCATTGCGAACACACAACGACCACGATGTCGAAGCACCGTCTAAGCGGGAGAAAGCCTCGATGGACTTTTTAAGCACGCTTCCTTCAATTCAACTAAAATCAGATTAAGACCTTGCTTGGCTTTCATCAACATAAAGGAAGATTTTGAACCATTTTGAACAATAACACCACCTTTGTTAGAATCAACCAACCGAACATCCAATTCGGCTAATCATGAACATCGCAGAGCCAACCCATTTTTATCCTCAATATAACCAGCATTATCTATTGATAGTTGACTAGGAGCATTCGCCACCACATTCGCCTTATCCGGGTGGAAGAGGGGCGGTTATGTCGTAATCCTTTAACAACTCGAGCCACCTCTTTGGTGAAGATTTAGATCCTTTTGCTTGAACAAATATTGCAAACTCTTATAGTCGGTAAAGACATGACATGTACATCATATAAGTAATTCCTCCGATTCTTTAAGCCAAATATAATCACCTCTAGTTCCAAATCGTAGGTAGCATAGTTCTTTTCATGAATCTTAGAAGTTGACTTGAAGCATAAGCAATAACATTCCCATTTTACATAGAACGCACCTAGCAGATCCTAGAAGCATCAAAATAGACCACAAGCCCATCGGACCCTTTTGATAAAGTCAACATTGGAGGCGGTAAGTTTATATTTTAATTCTTGGAAACTCTTCTCCTGCTTCCGACCATAATAACTTAACTTTATTTTGGGTCAATGTCGTCAATGGAGAGGCAATCAAGTAAAATCTTCCACAAGCCTTCTATAATAAACAACCGAACCGAGAAACTTGAATATCCGTCTTAACGGATCTGCCTCAATGCCCTTACCAAAAATGATATGACGACAAAGCCACAAATATCAGCAAAACTCATTTACTAAACTTTGCGAAGGGTTGTTGGTCCTTGAAGATTTGCAACACAATCCTTAAATGATTGGTGTGCTCATCCTCACTCCTTGAGTAAATCAAGATGTCGTCAATAAACACGATCACAAATATATCAAGGTATTGTCTAAACACTCTATTCATTAAGTCCATGAGCGATCGGGCATTAGTCAAACCAAACGACATTACAAAAACTCATTATGACCATATCGAGTTTTAAAGCCATCTTGAATGTCGTCTTCCTTCACCAAATTGGTGATAACCCGATCGGAGGTCAATCTTAGAGAAAGTGCGTACCTATTGGAGTTTATCAAACAAATTATCTATTGTTGGAAGAGGATATTTATTCTTAATGGTGACCTTGTTTATTCTTAATGGTGACCTTGTTCAATTAATGGTATTCAATACACATGCGAAGTGAACCATCTTTCTTACAAACAAACAAAACTAGAGCACCCTATAGAGAGATACTCGGTTGGATGAAACCGTTATAGAACAAATCCTTCAATTGATTTTACAATTCCTTAAGTGCTGCTGGAGCCATTCGGTAAAGGGGAATAAAGTTAGGTTGCATATCTGAGAGAAGTTCAATACCAAAATCTATTTTCCTTTCAGGAGGAACACTGAGTAGTTCATGAGAAACACTTCCAGAAACATATTTACAACGAGGACCAATTCAAAGATAGGGGTTTCAAAATTTGTATCCTTAACCTGAATAAGATGATATATACAACCCTTAGAAAACTTTTTTCTAGCTTTAAGACAATAAATAAGCTAACCCTTAGGTATAGAATTTCCCTCTTTCCATTCTAGGATGGGGTTATTTGGAAATTGAAACTTGACCACACGGGTTCTACAATCAAGCATAATAAGAATGGAGCCAATCCATACCAAGAATAACATCAAAATCTAACATATCAAGCTCCATAAGATCAACATGAGTGATTCTATGAGATAAGGAAATGGGACAACTTTTATAGACCCTCTTGCCTGATAGATTCACCAATAGAAGTAGAGAAAAAAAGGTCTATCAACACATCCGGAAGAACATCAAATCTCATAGCCACATATGGCGTCACAAAAGACAAAGTAGCACCGGGATCAAGCAAAGAATAAACATCAAGATGAAAAATTTTCAACATATTGGTAACCACATAGGAAAAACCCTTTTGATCATGTCGAGTTTGAAGTGCATAAAACCAATTTTGCTTTGGAGAACTAGAACCCGAACCACTAGGCGAGAACTTTCCTACCATTCTTTACCTTCTCAATTCTAGGTAGAAAATGTCTCAAGCGGTGACCACTTTTACCATAGCCAAAGTAATTATCCATGCCAACAAGTTTTTTCTGGATGACTCTTGCCATACTTTTGGCATGGGAGGCAAAGATCCATTTCCACGAATTTTCTCATTGAGGCTTAGGGTTAGACACTTTTCTTTGTTGAACTTAAGAGCGAGCATTGGAAGAGCCTTGACCATAAAACCATTGTCGGAACCTCAAACGACCATATCCATCGGACCTTGAATGTGAAAAGTCACCACACGCCTTTGCCCTCCTTACTTCCTAGACATTTCCTTGAGCTTATCCTTTTCAATTTGTTAAGAATAAATCATTAGATGAAATGTCCGTTTCCTTAATGAGCATGGCGATGCGACATTCCTTAACCACCATTTCTGAACACACCAAAACAAATTGTTCATCTTTTCCCTCGGATGGACAACCATAGTAGGAGAATACCTAGACAATTCGGTGATTTTAAAGGCATACTTCATCACACTCATAAATTCAAGTACATGTGCCTCACTCATCTCAAGGGAAAGAACCTATCAAGGAAAACAACCTTAAACTTTCCTAATCAAGAGGACCGCATCAAGCGCCATCTCTTCCTTCCATTAGTTGAGCGAACTTGAGCAACACCCTTAAGTTAATAAGCGGCCAATTCCTCCTTTTCCAACTGGGTCACTCCATGATCATCAAATCTTATACACTTCATCAATGAACTCTTGATGATCTTCCTCAGCCTAGGAACCATGAAACTCTAGAGGATTCATTCTAGTAAAATCCCTCACTCTAGTTGTAGTTGTACCCACATTCGGGTTCACGGGGACCACAGCTTTGTTATTGGCTTAGGCCGTCATGGCACAGTCAATACTTAAAATGGCTCAAAACTCCGCATTAGTCACTTGTTCGGCCAAAGGGTCCACCAAAACTTGTGGAGCTTCTTGAGGAGCTTTTTGTTCCACATTCTCATTCACATTCCTCTTAACGTATGCTCTTTGAGGGGCCATATGCTGAAAATTATCGTATAAGGATTAGGATAGAGACATATAGATTTACACTCTATAACACGACTTTAGAATGATGAAAGAAGTGAAATTTCCTATCATCTTATAGCTTCCCAGTTCATAAACATGGCGCGCATCACACTCATGAACAAAACTTTGCTAGAGCAGCTTATGAGACATTACAGGACTTTTCTAAACCTTGTACTCTAAATATCAAATTTTCACAACCCAAAGTATACCCTAGGTGTAATATGGCGTATAGGAGCCGAGGCCCTACGCAAATCACCTAGCATACATCATACAAGGTAATAGAATTTAAAGAATTCAAACAAAGCATTTCATATTTCAAAGAGTTATAACAAAGCGAAAGTCTAACATAAGTCTCAAAAGCCATCTAATACATCATAATAAAAGTGATTGGGACGTAACCCATTCATCACATACAAAGTCTAAAAATGGAAATAACATAAAGCAATAAAGTATCTTGGCCCTCGGAGCATGAGGATTTACCAATCTTCAAAGCCAATGAAACCAACTAGCCACGAGTCTGGGAGGTCGAAGCATCGGACCCTATATTAGTGAAACAATGTAGGAAGAAGTATGCATTAGTACATGGAATGTACTAAGTATGGGGTCATATGCATATAATAGACTTAATAGTTGAATGACTTAAAACATATAGGCATGATCATTCTTTTAACATTGAAATACTTAAAAAGAAGAAATGAAAAGTGAATCAAGAAATAAGGTTAACTACATTAACATAAAGGACATGAGAAAAACTTTGAAGAAAATATAGTCATTTTATGGTATATTAGTTTTAACCGACAATATGACAATGAAAGCTATATCATGGAATCAGTATATACCTCATACCAAAAGAAGGGAACCAAATTTCAAGGTAGACTCGTACATATCATTTGCTAAAGTTGATTCACTAGCTAGTTCATTTAAGACAATCCTTAGTGGGCACGTAGTTTGGGACTAGAGGTTGCTACTAGAGACTACCTATTTGAGCCTCCACCTCAAAGCCCTCTCGGTGCTAAGTCTAAATTACAATGGAATAGATAAAAGTCAATTATAAATTTAACGTAGGAAAGACAATGATAATCTAATCTATATCTTTCAAGATTAAAACATAGAACAACTCCTTAAACATAATTCAACATAGATGAAAAACTTTCACTAATGTGAATCTATATGTGAGAAATACCTTTCACAGTCATGACCATAATAACATGTGAGAAGATCTTTTACAATAACATTGATACTTTCCTTTAAAAGGATCCTCAAATCATTTATAACAACTTGATAAAAACTTGCATACCTTCCTAAATTCATAGGTTTATGAGTTCATCATAGGTTCATAATTGAAAATCATAATTTAGGCATGAGTCAACATAATTTTAACTAAATATCATGTTTTAACATTGAATCATGCATTAGAAGACTTAATTAACAACAATCAATCACAATTGAATGAAACTCATAAAGATTGGATTAAAATCCTAGCTTAAACAATTGAAATTGAATTGAGAAATTTTGGATTCTTGGGGACCCCATGAAGGAAATGAATCCATGGGTGAATACCCACATACCTTGTTACTAAAAGCCCACAATGAATGATGAATTGGTGACTTGAATTGAATCCTAGCTTCTTCTTCTTCTTCTTCTTGGGAGGAAATTAGGAAGTGAATTTGGTTAGTTTTTGGAAAGTCAATAGAATGGGGTTGAAGTGGGTAGATTTAGGACTAAAAATTTATATAGGGCTTAGGTTAGAAGACAAAAAGACATAGTTTGGTTTGAAAAATTAGGGAAAAGACTCAAAAGCCCCTTAAAATAACTGTCAAGGCCCTTTATGATTTGGACATACGATTAGTAAGAACCGTAGAAAAGTTCAGAAACCTTAATTTTGGACCAAATTTTGATTGACCCTGTCTAGGGTTGAAAGTTCTTCCTACGGTCCGTAGACACCGATCATAGAAACCAACTTTCAACTTTAAAATCTCATTAAGTCTGTGACCTATCTCTAAAACCTATCTATGACTCGTATAAAGATTGATGGGTCATCCTTGTGACGTGTAAAAAAAGGTACTTGGACTTGATTTTGAAAAATTATTTTCCCTCTTCCTACGGTCTCCATTTACAGCCTATAGATGCGACCTGTAAAACCAAACTTCTGCCCAAAAGGTTCTTTCTCCTCTTTCTAAAGACTGAGGTGTTACACCATTATAGTATGTCCAGAAGTCTCTACAAATACTACAATTCAACTAATTGGGAAAAGGACCAAACAATATCAAAAATTATACTCAAAACATAAGTATGTGAAACCGATAGACAACTAATGGCTCTAGGAAGAATGAAGTTTGTCAATCCTTTGATGGGACAACACCTCTATTACAAAGGTGGATCATGACCTCTGTCTAAACCTACAACACGAATGAAAACTCCCTAGGCAATGGAACGTTAGTACAAATAGATATGTACTGGTATGTAAGGAGAAACGTAGAATCATAAAAAACTATGATAGATGGGTAATAGAATTACCATCGAAAGTGAAATCCTACTTGTCTCCTAACCAACATCTGAGCTCATCATAAGCAAATATTTGTAGATGCGATCATGTTGTAAGTATGTCATATATATATTGTAGCACCCAAATTTTTTGATGCGAGACCGAACCATCCTTCATTGTAAGTAGGATTTTTCTGAGAATTTAAAATTCCTTGAGTTTTAAGGTACCTAGATGTAGCACCTTAGGTTCGAAGAATTAAAGAGAATTCATTCAAATCATTCCTTAGTTCTTTTTAAGTTTTAAGTCAAATTTAAACGATCATAACTCTCATAACACGATGAGTTAGGTGGGCCATAACTTATCAAATGAAAGGTATTTGAATTATCTTTCCAATGCCACTGAGTTTGCTAAGTTTCGACTTTGGATCAGTGAGATATTCCCTTTTGAAATCAGGCTGTCCAAATAAGGAAAGTTACCCGAAAAAAGGATATTTTGGTTTTCCTTATCAATCAAGTTTAATTCATTTTTAGTAAGGTTTTAGGGGTCTAATCTAATTAGGTTCATTTTTATAATTCTAATATATGCCTAGGGCTTTAGTTGAGAGTTCAAGAAGAGAAAAGAAGAGAAAAGAGGAAAGGATCAAGGTGTTCCTCGAAGTTCTTGAGTTTTCTTACGGTTTTTGCCATGGATTTAATCTCTAAAAGGTATATAGCTTCCATATTATTGGGTTCATTCATCAACACGCCAATCATGTTATTTTCAGGTATAAATTCATTCTTGAAGTTGAAAGAGTAGAGTTCTTAATGAGTTCTTGATACGTGTTCTTGAAGTTCATTCTAAATCTTATTTTGTTGGGTTTTGATGAATTCTTGAGATGAAAGTGAGTTTTGAGGGCTTTATTGAGTGGATTAGAGTGTACTTATGTTTAGTAATAGAATCCAAGCGATTGGGAAGAAACCGTTTGATTCTAGGCTAGTTAGAGTGAGAAGCGAGCAAAGAAATTCTTTGGGTTTTTGGATTGGGTCATGGCTCCTGCGCCAGCCATTACACCCCAAATTATGTTGTTGTTTAGGAATTGGTGCTCGCGCCACTTATCGTCGAGTTACTGCCAAATCCGATTCTGATCAATTACTCTGTTTGATTCTTTTAAAGTGTACCTTCCTCCCTTTTGATTCTAAACTACTTCTAAAACCTAGAATCATTCATAACATTAATCATAAACCATGAATCCATAATTCAAATTCAAGGTAGAGTTCTGAGGTAAATCTTGAGAGTTCTTTCGAATATTTTGAGAAAGTCCTTTGAGTCTTTTTGAGAGTCTTCTACAATTTCTAATAACTTGTTTCAAGACTCGAGCAAGTGAGTATGAGAGTGAGAAGAATGTATTGATGAGTCTACTTTATCATCACGAGATCCTTTATATCATGAACCATAAATCTTGAATTCATAATTCACATTTAAGAGAGAGTTAAGAGTATAGTTCAAGAGAGCCTTTGAGTTGATTGTGAATCCTTTGAGGTCAACTATTGATTCGAGCTAAGTTTTGAGGAAGTAAGTATGAGAATGATAAGAGTTGTATACATGAGTTCCTTATTGATATTTTGACCCTTGAGTTGAGTCGTTCATGCCCATAATTACATGCACTCCGTGATTGAGTACCTTGAGAGAAGTAATATCTTCAAGTTTTAAGTCTTGAGTATTGAGTTCCTAACCCGCAGAGATTATATTTCTAATCATAGTACTACTACATGTTGCCCATAAAGCCTTTGAGTTGAGTTTTCATGCCCATAACTCCGTATGAACCCTATAAGTCAAGCGATCTTGAGATGAAGTATCTTTAAGTCCTTCCGGGTAAGTAGTACATGCTTATAATTCCGCATGAAGCCTCTGTGTTGAGCATTCATGAATTTAGTAGTATCACTAAAGTTTTTGAGTTAAAAGAATATAGATCTATCTATGGTTATTGAAAACCTTGAATTGAGTTGCTCACATCCATAATTCGGCATGAACTCTATCTTAAAAAATATTTTACAAATGCGTTAAACTTATTTTAAGACTTGAGTTTTGAGTTGACTAAAGAGTAAAGAGTGAAGTTCATTTCTTCAAGAGAGTATATGGGGACTATATATTCCCAAATTGTAAAAGTTTTCACATTTAAACAAGAAAGGAAACAACGATTTCAAATAGAGCCTTTGAGCTAGTTTTTCAGTAAAGAATAAATGCTTTCATATTTAAGCAAGAGAGGAAACATTGATTTCCTAGAGAGCCTTTGGGCTAGTTTTTGAGTAATTATCTCAAACCACATAAAGAGTTATGTTTTTAAACATATGAGCTAGTTATATTTTGGGAGTAGTATTGAGCACTGATATGGGGGAGAGTTCAGACAACTCACTGCCCCCATAAACCATGTAGCCAACGTGGGTAGAAAAGGGTCATACTTTTTAGATGATTCCTTAGTGCTTTTTAGCATAGACTAGTGGATCCACTTAGTAGTTAGGTTCTATACCCCATGTGAGGTATAGGATGGCCCTGGCAGCATGAGGTAAAATGATGTATCATCACATACCTCATAAGTGATAGTTGTCGGTTAGAGAACCTCCCAAAGTTATCTTTTGTATTCTTATATAAACAAATATATTTTGTATTTTCATATACGAAAAAAGTTTATTGTGTATTCTTATATACACACATAGTTATTATGTATTTTTCAATACATTGAGTTGCTTTCAACTATTTTAAAAGTTTCCCATATATTGCATTTATATTGTTGCTTTATATTGAGTTGAGTATCCGAAGTTGAGTATCCGAAGTTGAGTATCCAGAGTTGAGTATACAGAGTTGAATATCCAGAATTGAGTATCCAGAGTTGAGTATCTAGAGTTGAGTGCCAGTCAAGTATCTTATTGTTGAGATTAAGCCTTAGTTCAGAGTTGAATAACTTATTATTGAGTTGAGTCTTATTTCAACGAATTAAATATCTTATCATTGAGTTGAGCCCTATTTTCTCCAAGTTTAATTAAACTATGTTTCTTTGAGTTGAGTTGAGTTGAGTGAGATGAGAAGAGGTAACTATGTTTCTATTCAAACGGTTCAAGCTTATGATATGCTTTAGAATTTCCCTTACATGCTCGTACATTCCACATACTGAGCGATATGTCATGTATAATTACATAATGCAAATATAGGTATTCGGGATCATCAGCAGAGCCGTTGATACCACATGGTGTTCGAGTTAGCTATGGTGAGCCTCATTTCTTCTGGAGGGTTCCGTTTGTACTTTCAGTTATATCAGTTGTTAGGATGTTGTGGGTCTTGTCCCGACTTTCATCTTTTTCTGTTAGCGGCTTCTTATATAGATAGTAGAGCTTGAGAAGGTTGTTTCATTTATCTTATTAAAGGTATTAACTACTTGAGTTGCTTATTGTTAACTAGTTGAATATTCTATTTATATTCAGAGTAAATCATTCAAGTTAAAGCTTTGTATTTGAGTTTCATGAATTTTATTTAGTTTTTAAGCATTTCTATGCTTGAGTTAGCTTTCCGCTTGTAGTCAGCCAGGATAAGGGTTTGCTTGGGGACCAACAATGGTTCTCGAGTGCCGGCCACATCCAAGGTATAGGCTCGGTCGTGACAAACTTGGTATCAGAGCACAAAGTTCAATTGTCTTAGGTTGTCCATGAAGTCGTGTCAGTAGGGTCTTGTTTATAGTTGTGAGTGCCCCATTTATATAAACGAGGGACTATAGACATTTAAGAAAAATTTCCCTTCTTTCATAATCTTAATCGTGCAATAAAGCTAAGTCATAGAGATTTATTCATACTCGTGTGTTTCTCAGAATCATTCGACTACCCATCATACTAGAAGTGGTAGAGAAGCAAAGTCAATCCTTTATCAATGAGTTGCTCTTAACAAAAGTCCTGGGAAATTCAAGAGACCTCTGAGGGGCTTGAGAGAAACCCGTAAGTGAGCTTTATTGTTGAGTTTTAAAGGAATACACTCATATTCATATGAATCGTCCGTTTGAGCTAAAAGTCAAGTTGTACTCCCTTCTCTAAATATTATTTCAGATGAGATCCTTATGAGGAAGTGTGTTGTAGAGCTTGGGTAGTATTTTCACCTGAAAAGGTAACATGATTCTGAGATCATGAGTAGTAGTAGTAGTAGTAGTGAAAGAACCCAGAATTAGAGGAAAGTATGCATAGGTTTAGTAATCCAAGAAAGGGAGATAGTGATGAGGCAGGCTATGTTATTATAGTCATGCACCCAGTAAGTTATTGATGAGGATTGTTCCCTTATGGGTAGACTAAGAAGTGATGAGTTGTGAAGATCTCATGATAGGAGGTAGAGTAAGAGTTGTTAGTCAAGATGAGATAGAGTATATCTTTTTAACCAGAATAGAGTTGATGTCGATGTGCCATCGTGATAGAAAAGGCTTAATTTATGTGTTGAATAGACATACAAAGTATTCATAAAGTGATAGATCTAAGCTAGGCTTATGATTTGTTTGAAAGGGTCATGATGTTCAGAAGGTTATAGAACTGATTAAGTAATGAGGTATAGTATAGTAGGCGAGCAATTATATTGATATTCGGGTTTAGTAATAAACATTAAGCTTGAATTTGAGAGGAGTTTCATGATCGAAAGAATGACAACATGATGGTGATAATGTTAGTCTTAAGATTTGATCTAAAAGACTTAACATAGAACAGGTGAGAAATTGAGGTGATTAGTTGTAGTAAATATGAGTGGTACAGGTGAGAGACCCTAACTTTTAGATAAGGGTAGTGAAGTTTGGCTAAGTCACAAGAGTATTAAGAGGTGTACCAAGAGGGTATGCAATCTGAAGAGGTTAAGAGAAACACCTTAGAAAGAGGTCTTAGTACCTGCTTATTGAGAGTTCGGTAGTCATGAGATAAACTTCTCCCAACTGTTAGAGTAAAAGAAGATATAGACCATTTAGAGATGATGGAATAGGTCCATAGCTTTTAAGTGTCAGCTTTAGACCCAAGGGGGAGATGACGAGATAAGAAATCAAGTAAAGTGTTTGAGAGTACTATAGTAATGAGTTCAAAAGAGTATGTGAGATATCCTTTCAGAGGTCCTTTTAATAATTGAATAATGTTAGAAAGAGGAGGTTGATGTTTTTATTGTGATATTGATGATGTGATAATTCCATCTAAGGTTATAAATGAGGAGGAAAAGGAGGATGAGGTTTTACTATGAGAAATAGTTAAATGAGAGAGCCCTTAGTTGGTTTCGAAAGAGTTGGGTAATAGGAGTTCATGGAGTTGTTAGAGTACTAAGCTTGAATGTGGTGTTGTTAAACATTAGGTGGTTCTTGATATGAGCCCCATGTAGTGGTAAAGAATAATAGTCTAGGGATGAGATTCCCTATAGAGAGGTATAGAACACGAACTTAAGGATTTGGGTTAAGCCTGAATATAGTAAGAGCATACCACTATACTCAGACCTTAGTAAGAGTAACCCCATTCCATACCTAGTCCAGTCATCATTCGAGGACGAATGATCCCAAAGGGGAGATATTATAACACATTAGAAATTTTTTTATCTCAAACTTGAACCATCCTTCATTGTGAGTAGAATTTTACCGAGGAATTTAAAATTTATTGAGTGTTATGGTCACTAGATATAGCACCTTGAGTTCGAAGAATTACAGAGAATTCATTCAAGTCATTCCTTAGTTTTCTAAGTTTTGGGTCAACTTCAAGCGACCATAACTCTCGATGCATGATGAGTTAGGTGAGCCATAAGGTATCAAATGAAAGGTCTTTGAATTATCTTTTCAACCACCGAGTTTACTAATTTTAGACTTTAGATGAGTGAGATATTCCCTTTTGAAGTCAGGCTGTCCAAATAAAGAAAGTTATCCAAAAATAGTAAAGGAGTATTCAGTCTTTCCTTACCTAATCAGGTTTAATTCATTTTTAGTAAGTTTTTAGGGGTCTAATATGATTAGTTTCAGTTTTATAATCCCAATACATGCCTAGGGTTTTAGTTGAGAGTTCAAGATGAGAAAAGAAGAGAAAGGAGGTGAAAAAAGGAAAGGATCAAGGCGTTCGTCGAAGTTCTTGAGCTTTGTTGTGGATTTTCGCAATGGGTTTAATCCTAAAAAAGTATGTAAGCTTCCATAGTGTTGGGTTCATTCACCCACATGCCAATCATGTTATTTTCAGCACAAATTTCATTCTTGAAGTTGAAAGATTAGAGTTCTTGATGAGTTCTTGATAAGTGTTCCTGAAGTTCATTCTAAATCTTGTTTCTTGGGTTTTGATGAATTCTTGATATGAAAGAAAGTGTTTTGAGGATAAATTGAGTGGATTAGAGTGTACTTGTCTTTGAGTAATCGAATCCAGTGATTGGGGAAGAATCCGTTCGATTATAGGCGAGTTAGGGTGAGAAATCGAGCAAAGAAATTAAATCAGTTTTTTACGTGTTGAGTCTGGCACCCCGCGCCAGCGATGCACCTAAATAATTTTATGTAGTTTAAGAGCTAGCGCCCCAAGACACTCAGTGCGCCAGGGTCACCTGCCTAGTCCAGTTTGCAGTCAGTTGCTCCGTTTGAGTTCTTTTAAAGTGTACCTTCACTTCCCTTTGATTCTAAAAACTCTAAACTAATTCTAAACACCTAGAAATCATTCATAACCCTAGAATCTATAATTATAATTCAAGGTAGAGTTAAGAGGTAAGTCTTGAGAGTTCTTTCAAATATTTTGAGAAAGTCCCTTTGAGTCTTTTTGAGGAGTCTTCTATAATTTCTAATAACTTGTTTCAAGACTCGAGCAAATGAGTATGAGAGTGAGAATAATTTATTCATGAGTCTACTTTATCATCATGAGATCATTCATATCATGAACCATAACTCAAGAATTCATAAACCACAATCAGAGAGAGTTAAGAGTAGAGTTCAAGAAAGCCTTTGAGTTCAATTGTGAATCCTTTGAGATCAACTATTGATTCGAGCTATGTTTTGAGGAAGTAAGTATGAGAATGAGAAGAGTCATATACATGAGTTCCGTATTGATATTTTTACCTTTGAGTCGATTCATTCATGGCCATAACTCCACATGAACCCTATAAGTCGCAGTCTTGAGATGAGAAGTATCTTCGAGTCCTTGAGTTGAGTAGTTCATGCTCATTACTCCGCATTAATCCTTTGAGTTGAGCATTCTTGAAATGAGAAGTATCATTGAAGTTCTTGAGTTCCAACTATTGAATTCTATCTATGGTTATTGAAAACCTTGAATTGAGTCGTTCACGTCCATAATTCGGCATGAACTTTATTTTAAAAAGTCTTTTGCAAATGCAATAAACTTGTTTTAAGAATTGAGTTTTGAGTTTTGAGTAAAGAGTGACGTTCATTTCTTCAAAAGAGTATATGGTGACTATGTATGCCCAAAGAGTAAAAGTTTTCACATTTAAACAATAAAGGAAACAACGATTCCAAAAGAGCCTTTGAGCTAGTTTTTCAATGAAGAGTAAATGCTTTCACATATAAGCAATAAGAAACATTAATTTCCTAAGCGAGCCTTTGGGCTAATTTTGAGCAATTATCCAAAAAGAGTTATGTTTTTAAATAAATGAGCTAGTTATATTTTGGGAGTAGTATTGAGCACTGATATGGGGGAGAGTTAAGACAACTCACAGCCCCCATAAACCGTGTAGCCAGCATGGGTAGAAAAGGGTCATACTTTTTAGATGATTCCTTAGTGCTTTTTAGAATAGACTAGTGGATCCACGTAGTAGTTAGGTTTTATACTGACAAGGTATAGGAAGGCCACTAGCGGCGTGAGGCAAAATGATGTATCATCACATAGCTCATAAGTGATGGTTGTCAGTTGAAGAACTTCTCACAATTATATTTTGTATTCTTATATACACAGAGATATTTTGTATTTTCATATACCAACAGATTTTATTGTGTATTCTTATATACACATAGATTTATTTTGTATTTTTCAATACATTAAGTTGCTTTTACTATTTTAAAAGCTTCTCATATATTACATCTATATTATTGCTTTAGATTGAGTTGAATATCAAATTTGAGTATCTAGAGTTGAGTATACAAAGTTGAGTATCCAGAGTTGAGTATCTAGAGTTGAGTACCCAGAGTCAAGTATCTTATTGTTGAGATTGAGCCTTATTTCACTGAGTTGAATATCTTATTGTTGAGTTGAACCTTATTTCACTTAGTTGAATATCTTATCATTGAGTTGAGCCCTATTTTCTCCAAGTTTAATTAAACTATGTCTCTTTGCTTTGAGTTGAGTGAGTTGAGAAGAGGTAAGTATGTTTCTATTCCACCTATTCAAGCTTATGTTATGCTTTAGAATTCCCCTTACATGCTCGTACATTCCGTGTACTAAGTCATTTGGCCTACATCATTTCATGATGCAGATACAGGTATTCAGGATCATCAACAGGATCTTCATTGATACCACATGGAATTCGAGTTAATTATGGTGAGCCTCTTTGCTTTCAAAGGGTTCCACTTGTACTTTCAGTTATATCATTTGTTAGGATGTCGTGGGTCTTGTCCCGACTTCCATCTTTATCTGTTAGAGGCTTCATAGATAGACAGTAGATTTTGAGAAGGTTGTTTCATTTATCTTATTAAATGTATTAAATATTTGAGTTGCCTATTGTTGGCTAGTTGAATATTCTATTTATATTCAGAGTAAATCATTCGAGTTAAAGCTTTGTATTTGAGTTTCATGAATTTTATTTAGTTTTAAAGCTTTTGTATGTTTGAGTTAGTCTTAGCATGCTAAATCCGGGATGAGGGTTAGCCGGGACGAAATGATTCTCAAGTGCCGACCACGTCCAGGATGTAGGCTCGGATTGTGACATGCGCGCGCGCACACATAGAATATATATATATATATATATATATATATATATATACATATATATATATATGTATATGTACATATACGTATATATATGTATATGTATATATGTATATGTACATATACATATACATCTATATACGTATATGTACATATATACATATACATATATACGTATATGTACATATATACATATACATACATATATGTATATGTACATATACATATGTATACACACACACACACACACACACACACACACACATATATATATATGTAAATGCATGTCACACCAACAAAATACTATTAGTTATGGTCTTTTACGGTAGCTAACTGACATCATAATTGTCAACTTGTGGACATCTATGCCATATATACTTATAGACAAATAAGCACTTTTCCCTTCGATTATAGCTCATAGTTAATTTATATAACATGCCATGATATGAATTATGAATTCATATCATTTGACATAATATGTAACAACTTAGCTCTCTAGTGATATTGTTCACTCTAGCCCACGATTTCATAGGCTTCCTTGTACACTTAAACTCTGTGCTCCATACCATTTGTAACATCATAAGCGCTAGTGATATTTTTGCTCTAGGCATAAGTCCACACAATTTTAAAATGTGTCACTATCTAGTAATGCCTTTACTTATATACTCGATCTCTCGTGTTTTTACCGATGTGGGACTTCTTATTTTAAACTAGGTGTCACATACACCCCATCAATGGACTTAGTATCCTCAATGAGGATTGCCCTATCGTATGAGATTTACCTAGACTTAGCATGAGGTTTGCCCCACCTTATCAGGATTTTCCTAAACTAAGTTAAACTTTATCCCACATCAACAAGGCTAATACAAGAGTGGCTATGATACCATTTTAACATCCCGACCTTCTAATGACGTTGTTCGCTCAGGGCCTAAACTAGCACGAATTTAAAATGGGTCACTAGTTGGTCAGACCTTATTACTTATATACCCAACATCTCTCATGTGTTTTTGCTGATGTGGGATTGTTTTTCTTAAGCTGGGGTGCCCCATTCCCTAGTGATATTATCCGCTCTGACACTAGGCCAGCACAAATTTAAAATGCATCACTAGGTGGTAAGGTCTTCTTACTTATATACTCAATATATTTCTTGTGTTTTTTTGATGTGGGACTTCTTGTCTTAAGTTGGAGTGTCACATAAACCCCCCATATGGACTCGGCATCCTCGCTGAGGTTTTCCCACAATATGAGATTTGCCTAGACTGACACTAAGGTTTGCCTTGTCTTATCGAGATTTACCTAAACTTAGCGAAACTCTGGCCTACATCAACAAGGCTAATACATGAGTGGATGTGAAACAATTTTTAATAGCCAGGAGTGGACAATATCACTAGAGATTAGGTCGTTACAAATGGAATTTGGTTTAAGGTCATGCAGACCTAGGTCCTAGAGTGAAAAATATCACTAGCGGGTTAGGTCGTCACATAATAAGAACTTAGCTAATTTTGACTCTTTTCTACTTTTATTGTTATAAGTTCATGATTATGTTCGTATAACATGTAAATAACTTGTAGAACGTCATATGTTTTGGAAAAACTTTAATACTTAACTTTGGAAAGTTAACTTAAGCCTCTTAATGTTCATCAAAAGTGAAGAGTTTCCACTTAATCTCTATACATGTTTCTTTAGTAGTTTGTAAAGAAAGTATTTCAAGATCCATGTGGGTCGTAATTTGTGATTCCACACGTGGGTCCCATAGACCAATTTTTGCAATTTTGAGCCTAAAATTATTTATGAAAATATGAGTATCAATTCATTTGTATTGACACAGACCCAACTTGATAGCATGACATCGTTCGGAGGCTACTCAAAAGGAAATGCCTCATTTTGTGGATTTAAAGCACATATGATTAGTATCGAGGTAGCTTATGACTTAGTGATCCTAGGCTTAGCTCATTGACCATTTTTGTATGATGAATTAGTAGTTTTGGGATGGATTATCTAGTATAATTCTTGTGGATATCCTTATTGCTTTGTTAGCCTTATTTCAGATTTATTCAGTAATTGCCTCATTGATGTTTATGCTTCCATGATTTATGTATGGGCTAGGACTACCTTTTTATTGCTTAGTTAGGGCCTTTTCCTAGGATTGGCTACTCTATGCCTTATACTTTAGCCTTGGTGGCTCATACGACTCATTTTTATGTTAGATGTGACCTTTCAAGTTGGACTTTGATCTTTAGAGATCCTTTTATGTATCAATATTGTCTACTTGTAATTTGTTTGTTGCTTACTCTTTCCTTAGATGATTGATCCTATTTTTGCGTGGTTGGATCCTCTCATTGTAAGATTATGGAAAGGACCGACTCTTTTATGGTGGCTTCTCGATGTAAGATTTTGGAAGGGTTCTGATGTAAGATTCTGATAGAAACTAGATTACTCTGTGTTATTTTGATATAAGATTATGAGATTGACTAGATATTCCGATGTAGTATTTTTATAGGTGCTTACTTTTGTTGTGGGTTATCATTGTAATATTTCAAAAGGAATCAACTATTTTGATATACGATTCTAGAAGCTAGGTTCGTGAGGTTATCCCGATTTAAGATTTTGGGAATGATCGCTTCTTCTAATGTAATATGTTGAAAGAGGTTGACCTTCATTGTAGCAATCGATGTAAGATTCGAGGATGAGCTATACATTCTGCAACTATTCGATGTCCGACTTCAGGTAGTCCTTACTTGAGTTTACGATTAATGTTCTTGGTTTTCCTGGAGTTGTTCTCCTTTAATATTACGTCTCATGTGTACTTGTCAAGCTTATAAGAGTCCACTCGAGTTTATTTCCTCTATCTTGTGTCTTATGTGCACCTTTTGGTCTTATGGGGGTTCAGTTAGGTTTTAGTTAGTTTAGATTTCTTGAGTACAATATTGGATTCTCCCTATGAAACTTATGACTTATGTTACAATTATTGTTCTTTTATAGTTGACTTACTTATTGTTTTACTTACTCACATTTTACTATGCTTTTGCAATTTTGAGCTCGGTCGGCCTATGATGCCTACTTAATACTTGTTATTTCGGTACTCATACTATCTCTACATCTCTTTTCCCCGATACAAGTTCGAGTTCGAGTTGACTGAGTTGATTCTCGTGTAGTGGAGTTGATATATGGAGATTGAGGGAGAGCTTAGTGTTATTTGGAGTTCCTTTTGAATATTTTGAGTAGTCTTTTGTATTCTAAGACAATCTGTATATTTGTATATATCTAGTCTTGCACTCGGTCTTTTGCATTAGTTTTTTACTAATGTCTACTAGGTTTTGGGATGGATCTTTTTTGTGTCTTTTGTCCTTGTACATTGTATTTATACATGCTAGTTTATGTGATTCTCTACTTTTATCTATTTCACTACCTTATATCTTAATTTTCTTGATACTTCCACTCATTAAGCCCGTTACTCTTATTTAGGGCTAAGGATTGGATTACTTAAAGATAGGATTTAGTAGGTGTCATCATGACCTGAGATTTTGGATTGTGAGAAAGCTTATGACAAATTATGAAAGTACGAGTTTTGGCTTGAGTTTGTAGAATTCTTGGAAACGTTGTGTCTAAGGACGAGATCATGGTATACATAGAAGATTTAAAATTCATGATTGGGTTAGGCTCACCTCGATGTCAAAAATTCATAGCTTTGTTGAAAGGTCGATCACTTGATGTCTAGTGGTAGGTTTTAGAGATGACCCATTCTTGAGTGTAAGTTGGGGTGGATCACTATCGATTTTGTTGTGGTTTTGCCACAAACTTCTGGAGGTGTTGATAGCATTTGAGTCATCATGGATCAATTACTAAATCTGCTCTTTTTTAACCATTCCATCTTCTTTTAGTATCGAGGGGTTAGCCCTTATCTATATTCAAGAGGTGGTTCGCCTTCACGGAGTGCCAATGTCTATTATCTTAGATAAAGACTCCAGTTCACTTCTAGCTTTTGAAGAACCTTTTAGGAAGAGTTGGGTACTCGAGTGGATCTTAGCACAATATTTCACCCACAAACCAATGGGCAATCGGAAAAGACTATCCAGATTTTGGAGGATATTCGAGCATGAGTGTTAGACTTTGGAGAATAACAGGATCAATATTTTTCCATGACAGAGTTTGCGTATAATAAATAACTACCATTCGAGTATTCAAATGGCTTCATTTGAGACATTTTATGATAGATGATATCAATCTCTAGTTTGTTGGTTTGAGGCTTCGGAGCCTAGGCAACATGGTACAAACTTCCTTTAGGAGGCGTTGGATAGAGTTTGTGTGATTCAGGATAGGCTACGAGAAGCTTAGAGAAGGCAAAAGAGTTATTATGACCGTAGGCGTTGCACCTTGAGCTTTGGTGTAGGTAATCCCGGTTTCCTCCGAGTGTCGCCCTTGAAGGGCATGATGTTGGTCACAATCAAAGCATAAACAACTCTTAAAATAGTCCATGATTATAAATCTTAAGAACACACATTTAGAAATTAAACAAAGGGAATTCGATGAAAACTTACAAGATAAACATGATATAAACGACCTTGTCACACTTCCAAATGATGTTTAGTCAGTTACCAACAATTCTCACTGATTTCCTTTAAAATGAGCTCACACCAGCTGATATGTAGTAAACAACTAAGACAAAATGAACTGAAAATCGTTCACCTACCAGTTAATAGGCTTTAAATTTGTTCATCATGATCGCCGAGCCCAAGAGTCGAGATCACAGAGGCAAAGGAAAATGAACTTTGCGAAAGTGATGCCAAGCTCGCGTCACAAAGAGAAAATCATAGTGCAGTAGCAAAGGTTGCACATGCTCAAACTTGAAATTGAGAAATGCTCTAACTGACGTCTCAATATTTGTTTGAAACCCCGTGCACACAAACGAACTTTGCTACCCCACCAAATTTAATATGTTGGACTCAATGAAAAGGTCAAACTTACAATGAACGTTGTCTCTATAAAAAAGTGGATACCACACCTAATTCTCTATATTAGCTAAAGGCCACAAGGTAGCTTGAAATGAGTCTAGAAGCCTCAGAACCCAAAGTAAAGGTCCATCTAGACTAAAATTGACACCTCGAACCTAATTGATACGAAACTAATTGGACAATTAGAATTTGAATCAACATGGAAATTGAAATAGGAAAAGATATGTGGATTATCAACAATTAATTGAGTTTATGGGCAACCAGGGACATGATACCCTCACCTCCCAGCTTAACACAATCAATTAACCAATAATCCAAGTTCTATCAAGCAATGACAAACCAAATGAATCCACAAATTGATGACTCGATGATTAATCAAACTAGAAGAAGTTAATATGAAATAAAGAGGAGTCACTCCTAATCACTCAACTAAACCAATAGGAATCCACCTATTGATTGAGAACCTCATTTGGGAATCAACCCAAATGCTTAAGTTATGGTTGTCAACTACAATATTCACGACAATTTCTCAATTCATCAAAACTTGGGAATGAAATGACTAAGACAACCATATATAGCCTAGCTTTTACACACATATCCCAAAAGTAGCTTATTTAACAAATGGCCCAAAAGTGGCCATGCTTGATCGCCCAAATGCACTTGGCATTGCCCAAGTGCTTCTTTATCACCACATTTTATTTGATGCTCGCCCAAGTGGCTTGAGCTCGCCAATATGGCGATGCCCATCCCAAACTTGGTTTGATGGTCGCCCAAGTAGTTTAGGCTTGCCAATATGGTTCTGCCCTGTAATGACCCAAAAGGTCATTTTACAAAAATTTTCATAAAATTACCATTTTTGTACCCCTTCCGATAGTTGTTCTGGGTCATTTCTATTCAGTCAGTAAAATTGATTTGGAAATTTTGAACAATTCGCTCAGCGATAGTGAATTAATTAGCAAGTAAATTTTAAATAATTAATTTTAATAGGTGGTCAAGGAGCCAAGTCCATAATTTATAATACCTTATACCACTTGGCCCATATATTGAGATAAGTTAAAGAGGTTTAACCGTGTTTAGATTATAATTGAGGGAAATAGAAAAGAAAAAGGTCAGGAGAATACATCACCTCCGCCGTCGACAAAGAATGCTTCTTTCAGGTAATTGTTACATTTGATTGTTCGTTCCAATTTTTTGTGGTGGTCAATTAGCAATGATTGCCATAGTTAGTAATTGGCAATGATTGAAAGTGGCAATAATGGATTCAAACTGGGAGATCAAAATAGGGTATCAATCATTTCTATCTTGCCCAATATATCCTCATATCTAATTTTGTTTGATCTCTCCTAGTGTGTCCACACATCTACCTAAACAATTATCATTCGCTACTCTTGTCTTAAATATGGACATGTGGGTTTTTTTACTGATCAACACTCTGCCTCATACAATATGTTTGATTAAATAATTGTTCTATAAAGCTTACTTTAAGTCTTGATGGTACATTCTTATTATATAAAAAAACCAAATTCGATTTTTCATTTTATCCACCTCGCTCCAATATATAAGATGTGCGACATCCTTTTTGAGCTTCTCATTTTCTTGCTTTATTGATTAAAATCAATACATAAAGCTTCTTCTCCCAGAGATGACTTATTTATCAATCTTAATTTTCATATTTGTCTCATGTGTTGTCACATTGAACTTGCACTTCATATACTTTATTTTAATTTTGCTCAACCTTAAGTCCTTAGACTCTACAGTTCTAACAATATAATTTATTATAAGCTTAGCTTTGTCGTATGTCTCGTCAATCAATATTATATCAATAATTTCATGTCATTAATTAGCATAATTTTCTAATCAATTAAAGTTCTCTTGTGTTTTTGAAAGAAAATAATGAATTTGAATGAAATTTCTTTCTTACTCCTCCATTTCAATTTATATTGCACATTTTATGTTCTGTCAATTTAATAAATATTTGATACCAAACTAGATAAATTAATTTAATATTTAAAATTTAAATACATAAAATATAAAAAAAAAGGTTATTATAAATTATATTTTAATCAATTACTTAAGCGTCTTGACTTTAAAAGAATGAAATGCTTATATATAAATATAGCTTAATTAAACCTAATATAAATATAAAAAATAATATTCAGTTTGGAACAAATTGATTTTTAATTAAGAAATATATATAAAAATATAATTTACACTTATAAATAAAATTGATACTTAAGATTATGTAAAATATATTTGATATATTACGCGTCATTTTTGTAAAAAATGACAAATAATATGAAAATAATAATTTTGAAAAATGCCTTATTTTACGAAATAAAATATTTATTTCATTTATTGATAATTCAAAAGGCATGACTTTTTAATTAAGTAAATAGTGGTAGACTAAAATATGGTCAACAATTTCTACTTTACCCAATATATCCTCGTTCCTCATCTTGTCTGATCACTCCTAGCATATTCTACCCATCCATCAAACCATTATCATTTCGCTTTTCTCATTTTATATATGGACATGTGAGTTTTATCAGAGTCACACTTTGTCTCATACAATATAGTTTTCACTAGTGAACTTAGACGGACTTCGCGATCATAATAGCTCGTTAAATTCAATAAATAACTTTTTAGAATAATTGAGTACTTAAAATATTCTATATATTTTTGTAGTGTCATCCTAATAACTATATATTTCAGATTTCAAGTTTTAGTGAAGTTTATTATTAGTACTTAAGTTTTAAGTCGCTTAAGAGTCTTTCATCTTCCGAAAATATTCTTTATATCAATAAACTTATGCTCCTTATTTTTGTAATGAAAAGAAAATTTGATTCAGTAAGTTGAACTCTTTATATACATGTTTATCTATACATAATTTTTCCTTTCATTTATTTTGAAATTTATAAAATAATTACTTTTGTTTGTCTAAATAATGTGTAAATTTTTGCTAAACCATAATGTATATAAATAATTACTTCTAGAGTCGCTACAAAAAAAATACTACCTAAAAAATATCATTCATGATTCTATCATCCTTTCATAATTCTTTTAACATTCTATACAAAAATTTATCTCAAAATATTGGTGAAAAACATTTCAATATAAATACAAACAATCTATTTAAATTAGCTATTTAAACTTGAATCCTTAATATCCAGCTGTTCCACTTGGGCTACTTCTATGTAGGAAGTTGAACTTTGTGCCATCAACATTACTTCCCTTGAATCTGATTCCCTTTTAATCGTAACTTTGTCATTGGCCGAGACTACTAAAACCTGAATAGTAAAAAAAATAGAGGATTCTTCCGTATCACGCATTAAACAAAGTTCAAATATTTATCCTAATGTAGTTTATAATGCAAAAATGCCTCTAAATTTACCTCGTTATGTATTAGTAAGGTAACCTAAGATTTACTGACAATGTCATCCATTTTCTCCTCTGCAGTAGATTATACCTCGTTATGTATTACTTATCTTCTCATAATGCTGGTCTCTTCGCTTTTCCAGTAATCGAAATAAAATTGGCGATAATCATCACATATCTTGCTTATTTGTTGCTATAACACCCCGCTACTAGAAAAACTTAAAATTATAAATAAACCTTTTTTGGAAATAATCAAATTTAAAATTTTGAAAAATTTAATTTAAGTACAATTTTTAGTACAACTTCAAACGACCGTAACTCCTAAATAAGGATGAGTTAGGTGTGTTACAAGATACCATAGGAAAGATCTTTGAATTATCTTTCCAACGCCGAGTTTGCTCAGTTTCAAGTTCGTATGATGGAGATATGCCCATTTGAAGTTGGGTTGTCTAGATAAGGAAAGTCAAAACTGAATTTTAGAAGGGTATTATGGTCTTTTCACTACACAATTAATTAAATTCATTTTTTGTAATTAAGTTGGGGTCTCAACTGATGAGATTCAGTTTACGCTATTGAAATTAAGTTAGGGTTTTGAGAGAAGAGAAAAGAAGAGGAGAAAAGAGAAGAAGAAGCAAGGAATCGCAAAGTTCTTGAAGAATTGCTTGTGGATTTCGCCAAGGGGTGATCCCTACGAGCTATGTGAGATCACATAGCGTTGGGTTAGTTCACCCACGCGCCAATCATGATTTTATTCAGTGAAATTGTGTTCTTGAAAGTATAAAAATTGAGTACGTGATGGAATTGTTTGAAGTTTCTATTGGGTTCTTGATTGTTGAAGTTGTTGAGGAATTCTTGATTTAGATTCATGAAATTAGATGTTCTTTTGAGTAGATTCTTGCATATTTTGATTATGTAGTCGAATCTAAGTGTTTGGGGAAAGAACCAAGTGAATCTAAAGGGTTTAGAGTTGAAAAACGAGCAAGAAAAATTGGGGAAACGGGTGGGGCGCCGCGCCAGCCAGAGCGCCCCACTTTGTGTTCTGTAGTGTGGGCTCTAGGGCGCCACGCCAGCCAGTGCGCCCCATCCCCACTTCTGTAATTTCAGCTCTGGTGCCCCGCGCCACTCAGAGCGCTAGGAACCCCAGGTTCTCTACCCTTTCCCACTTCTTTCCGTACTAGTTCCCTTGAAATGTATCTATGCTTTCTAGTTGATTTCTATACTCTAAGATATGTCTAAACAACATGGAATCATCCATAACATGAGATCATGAGCCTTGAATCCATAATTCCATTCAAGGAAAGTTAGGAGTCAAGTCAAGAGAAGTTCATAGAGTTTTCCAAAAGTCTTTTACAAACGTTTTAACTTTGTTTTAAAACTTGAGTTTTGAGTTGAGTAAAGAGTAAGGATTGAAGTTCATTTATTCAAAAGAGTATATGGGGACTATGTATTCCCAAAGGGTAAAATGTTTTCATATTTAAACAAGAAAGGAAACTTTGATTTCCAAAAGAGCCTTTGAGCTAGTTTTTCAGTAAAGAGTAAATGCTTTCACAATTAAGTAAGAGAGGAAACTTTCATTTTCAAGAAGAGCCTATGAGCTAAGTTTTGAGCAATTTCTCAAACCACCGAAAGAAGTTATGTTTTTAAACATAAGAGCTAGTATTATATTTTGGGAGTAGTATTGAGCACCGATATAGGGAGAGTTCAAACCACTTCCAGCCCCCATAAATCATGTAGCCATCATGGGTAGAAAAGGGTCATACCTTTTAGATGATTCCTTAGTGCTTTTTAGCATAGACTAGTGGATCCACTTAGTAGTCATGCTCTATACCCTCGGCAAGGTATAGGACGACCCTGGTAGCGTGAGGCAAAACATTGTATCAGCACAATATCTCGTATGTGATGGTTGTCGGTTAGAG
Organism: Solanum pinnatisectum; assembly: GCA_035578085.1. NCBI lineage: Eukaryota > Viridiplantae > Streptophyta > Magnoliopsida > Solanales > Solanaceae > Solanum > Solanum pinnatisectum. The sequence goes on from CM069083.1 coordinate 20,166,376, forward strand.
AAACTCCCACAGAAGTATTTTGTATTATTATATACACAGAAGTATTTTGTATTTTTATATATATCTATAGTTTATATTGTATCTTTGCATGCATACATAGTTACTATTGTATTTCTAAATACATAGAGTTGATATCCATGTTTTAAAAACTTTTCTTTATATTACATTTATATTATTGCTTTATATTGAAATGAGTTTAGTTCAGTTCAATTCAGTTGAGACCAGATTTGTTCTTTCAGTTTCTTTCAAGCTTATGTCTTGTTTTAGTATTCCCCTCGCATGCTCATACATTCAATGTATTGACGTCATTTGGTCTGCATCATTGTTATGATGCGAATCTGATAACCGAGATCGGCATCCGGTAGCCGTTGAATCAGTTTAGCATTCAGAGTCTTGTGGTGAGCCTCCTTGCTTTCCGAAGGATCCCTATTTACGTTGCTTTAGTAGTTTTCAGCTATTAGGATGATCGAGGGTCTTGTCCCAACATCCCTCCCAGTTTTAGAGACTTCATAGATAGATAGTTCTTTTGTCACTATTTTGTTATTGGCTTATGTTTTGAGACTTTGAGTTGCCATCTTGGCTAGTTGAGTGTTTCTTTTAAGACATTCTATGTTTATTTCATGAGTTCATTATTTCAGACTATTTTCTTGTGTTTAAGTCTTTCGCTGAGTAGTAAACTAGGTCAAGCGTTGGCTTAGGGCCAACAATGGTTCTCGAGTGCGAATCCCGCCCAGGATGTAGGCTCGGGGCGTGACATTTGCAATAAGGAAAATAATGATGGTATTGAGCAGAATTTCATCAAATATCATTGAATTGTGAAAACTCAATTTATCATTAGACCTTCATTTTGACCATTCTACCATTTTAAGTCTTCATGACTTAAATTTAAAAAAGAAACAGAAAAGCAACACACAATAAGAAACTAAAATTTTGGTAGAAAAATAATTGAAGTATATTATACGGTAAGAAATAATTTTTAAAAATAAACTATCTATATTTTCTCATTTCCTTGCAAATTCATCTCTCATGCCTATCCAATCATAAGTTACTAAGGGAGGCGTTTGATTATTTTTAATTTTTAATTTTTAATTTGAAAAATACATTTTGACTACGAAGTTTAATAATTCAACTCAAAATTTTCAAAAATTTGAAAAATAATAAAAATGTGTTTTCACTTCAATTGTTGACAAAAAGTAAAAATAATTAAAATTTGCATTACAAAACTCCATTTTCATAAATTATTTTTCATTTCGAAAATAACAATTATTTTTAAAAAATTATACAATGAAAGTGGTCAAATGCCTACAAAGTTTTCTCATTATGATCATATCAATTGATGAACAACCTCTTTCCCTATGTGAATTTTTAGCATCATTTTCTTGTTTATTGGCTTCTAAAACGTTTTCTTAGAACTTGAATTTACATTTGTTCCTAAAAAAATATAAAACTATAGTTTACGGTTCACATTTTATAGATACTCACGTCTTTTAATATGTTACTTTTGAAAAATATATATAGAAAAGAAAGTAAATATTTTTACTTCTTTTGGTATGTGTGAATTTTTGAGTAATCTTTTTTTGTTATTGACTTTCAATATGTGTCTTTGAGGTTTAGATTCTAAATAACACTTCCTCCTGCAAAGTATAAATTATAGTTTATAGTTCACATTTTATAGATAGTCGCGTCTTTTAATATGCTATTTTTGAAAAGTGTATATAGAAAAGAAAATAGATATTCTCACTTCTTTTGGAATGTGTGAGTTTTTTAGAAACCTTTTTAGGTTGAAACTCCAAGTAACACTTTTTCCTGCAAAAATATAAAATCATAATTCAGGGTTCATATTTCGTAAACACTCATACCTTTTAATAAAAATTTCGTTTGGAAAATGCATAAATAAAAGAAGATAGATATTCTTACCATTAATTCATATAAAAGAAAATAGATTTGAGACTCCAAGTAACACTTCCTCCAATAAAAAATAGAATCATAATTCAGGGTTCACATTTCATAAACACTGTGTCTTTTAATAAATTCCTTTCGAAAGATGTATAAATAAAAGAAGATAGATATTCTCACCATCAATTCATATAAAAGAAAATAGATAATCTCACCTTTAAAAATATTCATATAAAATAAAATAGATTTGAGACTCCAAGTAACACTTCTTCCTGCAAAATATAAAATCATAATTCAAATTCACATTTCATAAACACATGTATTTTAATAATTTCCTTTTGGAAAATGCATAAATAAAAGAAGATAGATTTTCTTACCATCAATTCATATAAAGAAAATAGATAATCTCACCTTTAAAGATAGCAAGTGAAATATCACTATAACCCAACATTAACTGATCAGTTTCTCCATCATTTGCAATGTTTCTTATATTTATACGTCCAAATATGATGTAACTGCAAAACATAATAACCGGATGGTAAAATGCCATTAAATATAATGAATTTTCACTTTTTGCATTTATTAATTTGCATTGGAACGTACCTTTGAAATTTCATAACTACTACATTGATTTCTACATTTCCTTATAGAAACATAAGCAATACAAGGAAAGTAAAAGAATTTTAGGAGACGAGATAAATAGTAATGGTGAAGAATATCTTAAATGGTGAATTTTTTTGAAAAATAAAGTTGATTAATAATTAATTAAATAATGATCTCATAATTAGGTCTAATTAAAGAAAGAAAATAAAGTTTTATTTTTCAATGAAGAAGAAATCAACTAATTTTCTACAATTAGTAGATTGGGTTCTCCATCTTTTGTCATGTTTCTTATATCTATATGTCCAAATATGATGTAAACTGTATAACATAATAACCCGTATGGTAAATGCCGTTAAATATAATGACTTTTCACATTTTTGCATTTATTAATTTGCAATGAAACTTACCTTTTGAAATTTCATAACTACTACATTGATTTCTACATTTCCTTATAGAAATGTATGCAATACAAGGAAAGTAAAATAATTTTTGGAGAAGAGATAAATAACAATGGTGGATTTTTTTGAAAAATAAAGTTGATTAATAATTAATTAAATGAGGATCTCATAATTAGGTCTAATTAAAAAAAAATGAGAAAAGACATAAAGTCACCACTTAAGTTGTTCCGGATTTTCAAAAAGACACTTTAACTTTGCAACCGTCCTATTACACCACTAAAAAATTTGAACTGCTATTATTATACCATTTTTCTATCAGGCCCGAATTTTAAGAAGCAAGAGTGTTCACACACCAATCAATACATGACACGTGTTAATTTAATTAAAAAAATATTTTTTTTTTCATTTTAAGTTCTTTCTTTATTTTTTTATTTATTTATCTCTCTCACACACACACTTTTTAACATATTTTTATTTTGATTTCATCTTAAATTCAACTTCATCTTCCACCCCCACCCCGCACTTTCAAGCTGATCCATCCTCCATTTTCTTTCTTTTTCTTCACCTCCCACTCTCACCCCACCCCTCACGTCAAGTTGAATCCCTCTCACATTTTTTTTTTCTTTTTCTTCTTTTTCTCTAATCAAATTCTTTATTTCAATGATTTTTTTTTTATAAAAAAGAATCATGTTATTCTCTAGACTTTATTGAATTATTAATAACAAAAATAATTATTTTTCTAAGAAAATTTAAAATTTTGAAGGTATCGTCAATTACTCCTTTTCATTTAACTTCAAAATTAGAAATGACAATTTTAAAAGAATCAATGAATTCTCCGAAAATTGAAAGAACTTGATTGAAATCGGATAAAAAAAACTATATGATACCTCCTAATCATCTTGAAATCTAATGGGTTTATCAAATTGTTCAAAATGTAAGAAAATATTTAAAACTCAAGAGAGTAAAACAAATAGTAGTAAAAAAAAAAAGAAAAAAAAAAAAGAAGGTGAAATTGTTGTAAAAATGGTGACATTGAAAGTGAGAAGCTTCAATGGAGATGACAATGAATTTTTGAAGAAGAAAGAGAAAAACTAATAAGGAAAAAAAGTTAAAATAATAATAAAATATATTTTATAATAAAATATTTGTAAAAATAAATTATATTAGTTATTATAGGTTGTTCACTCTCTTTGAGAGAGTGCAACACTCTCTATGTCAGATGGACAAAAAATGATGTAATAATATCAGTTTAAGATTGTTTAGTGGGGTAATAGGACGCCCACATAGTTAATGTGTATTTTTGAAAATTCAGGACAAGTTCATGGATCACTTTATGTCTTTTCTAAAAAAAAATAACGTCTTATATTTCAATGAAGAAGAAATCAACCAATTTTCTACAATTAGTACATTGATTGCTACATTTATATCAATAGTAATGATAAGGAATAATATAAATAAATCACCATTAATTTAATGTGATATTTTAAATTCTAAAATAAAGGGGAAATTTCCAAAAAAAAATTGATAAAAAAAGATAATTAGCAATCCTGATCAAAGAAGTATATCGCATCAACTTTTTCATATCCTCCTTTATAAATATACTAGGGAACTGGTCCGCACTTCTCGTGGCCTTAAAAAATCCTATTAAACTTGTAAAATAATTTCTTTTAATATTTAAAAAATCATGTAAAATCTTTTTCTTTTTCTTTTTTTGAGAAACTATGTAAACTAAATCTGTCACGCCATGAGCCTACACCTTGGGCGGGACTGGCACTAGAGAATCATTGTTGGCCCCAAGCGAACCGTTGGCCTGTCTTACTTACTCAGCGGAAGACTCTAAGCATTATTACAATGATCAAATGCACTTCTACTCAACTATTTAATAAAATACTCATAACGTTTAAAGATCAAACATTCAACTTGGCCGAAATAGCAACTCAAGTCTTAACATATGAAATACTAATGTAAAGACAACTAAACAAATAACTGTCTATAATGCCTCTAAAACAAGGAGGGATGTTGGGACAAGACCCGCGATCATCCTAACAACTGAAATACTAAAAGCAAATGATAAAAGGAGTCCTCCGGCTAGCAAGGAGGCTCACCAATTGACTCTGAGTGCTCAACTGGATCAACGAGGCCCTGGATGCTGATCCTGATTACCTGTGTCTACATTATAAAATGATGCAGGTCAAATGGCATCAATACATTAAATGAACAAGTATGCGAGGAAATACTAAACATAACATAAGTTTGAAAGAAATCTAAAGAAACATTTACCTTGGCAACTCAACATATGAACAACTAAACTTAATATAAAGCAATAACACATGCAATGTATAAAAAGCCTTTAAAATGAGAAAACAACTTAGGTCGTTAAAGAAAATGCAATAACAAACTCAACTTTACTCATATAGTAAAGTAATATAGTTTATGGGAGTTTCTCTAACCGACAACCACCACTATGAGCCTAAGTGGTGATACAGTGTCTTGCCCACGCTGCCAGAACTGTTCATGTACTTTGCTGTCATATAGAATGCCTTACTAAAGTGGATCACTAGTCTATGCTAAAAAGTACTTAAGGAATCATCTAAAAAGTATCTTTTACTACCCATGATGGCTATATGCTTTATGGAGACTTAAGTTCCTATGAACTCGCATCCCCACATCGGTGCTCAATACTACTCCCAAAAATATACTTAGCTCATATGTTTTTAAAATAAAACTTCTTACTTTGGTTTGAGATAATTACTGAAAACTTAGCTTAAAAGCTCTCTTGGAATCGATGTTCCCTTTCTTGCTCAAATGTGAGAACATTTCTAACTTTTGGAAATACTTACTTCCCGTATAATCTTTGAAGAAATGAACTTTACTCTTAACTCTTTAGTCAACTCGAAACTTAAGTCTTAAAACAAAGTTAAAACGTTGTGAAAGACTTTTAAAAACTTTATGAACTTCTCTTAACTTGACTCTTAACTTCCCTTGACTTGACTCCTAACTTTCCTTGAATTGAATTATGGATTCAAGGATTATGATTTGTGATAGGAACGATCTCATGATATTTAGAAGTGTTTTTACATAGTTAAACATGAGAAAAGATCAAGACATCATTGTTTGCAAACTAGTCCGCGATGCGGAGATGTACTTAAATATTTGATCGCGAAAATAATTTTTGAGACAGAATGGTGCATTCGCGGTGACCGCGAAGAAAAATTCTGCGAAACTCAAAGTGATCCGCACGCCAGGGCACCAGTTGCCCGACTTTTCCTTCTTCGTTTTTCCAACCACAACTCGCCTAAACTCGGTTCTTTTCCCCAAATTCTCTTTAGATTCATATACCCAGCAAATGTATCTAAGAACCTAACTCAAAATAACTCTATCATTAGACGTAAAAATCTCAGAAACTTTTCAATCTCAGCCTAATTCAAGAATGACATCAAATTCAAGTATACAATCAAGAACATCAAACTTTCAACCCTTCTAGGATGAATTCACGCTGAAATAAACATGTTTGGCACGTGAGTGAATGAACCCAACATTATGAAAGCCTCACATACATTGTAGGAATCACCCCTGATGAAATCCACAATCTTAGCTTCAAGAATTGACGATTCTTGCTTCTTCTCTTCTTTTCTCCTCTTCTTTTCTCTTCACTAAAACCCTAACTTAATTTTTCAAAAGCGTAAACTGACCAAGTTCAAGACCCCTAAGTAATTTCCAAAAATGAATTAATTTAATTGGGTATGGTAAAGACCAAAATACCCTTCCAAATCTGTTTTAGACTTTCCTTATTTGAACAACCCAACTTCAAATGGGCATATCTCACTCATTCGAACTCATAATTTCTCAAACTCAGCAGCGTTGGAAAGATTATTACAAGATCTTTCCTACGATATCAAGAAACACACCTAACTCATCCTGATCTAGGAGTTATGGTCGTTTAAAGTTGACCAGAAACCCAACCTTAACATAACTTAACAAATTTCCAGATTTTTCATTCTTTCCTAAAATAACTATTCCCAATTCTAACTCTTTCTAGTTCTTTCAGTTAGCGAGATGTTACAATATCTCCTCCTTGGGAACATTTGTCCTCAAATGAGATTAATCTTACTAAGCTAAGGGTGTAACATCTAACATTTAGTTCAAACACCCAACAAGCAATACAAATACAACATGCTAACTTATAAATTAAAGAGTACTAAGAAGAGAATTAGCACCTTGATTTGGAATTTCTCCGGTCTTAAAGAGATGTGGATATCTCTTCTTCATGTCTTCCTCAGCTTCCCAAGTAGCTTCCTCAACAAATTGGTTCCTCCGAAGAACTTTGACTGATGCTACCTCTTTTGTTCTCAACTTGCGAACTTGGCGATCTAGAATTTAAACAGGAATCTCCTCATAAGATAAGCTATCCTTGATTCCAATATCTTCCGTTGGTATGATAAGTGAATGATCCCCCATGCACTTCTTCAACATGGAGATATAGAATACCGGATGAACTTCTGCTAAATCTTGTGGTAGCTCCAACTCATAAGCTACATTACCAATCCTCTTGGATATCTTTGTGAGCCAATATACCGGGGACTAAGCTTTCCCTTCTTACCAAATCTCATAACACCCTTCATGGGTGAAACTTTCAAGTATACCCAATCATCTACTTCAAACCCTAACTCCCTTCTCCTAACATCAGTGTAGGATTTCTGACGACTCTGTGCTGTTTTCAACCTCTCTTGAATCACTTTCACTTTCTCCATAGCTTGATGAACTAAATCTGGTCCTATCAACCCTGCCTCACCAACTTTGAACCATCCAATAGGAGATCTGCATCTTCTCCTATAAAGAGCTTCATAAGGAGCCATTTGGATGCTAGAGTGGTAGCTATTGTTGTAAGCAAATTCAATAAGGGGTAGGTGATCATTCCAATTACCTTTGAAATCAATCACACAGACTCTCAACATGTCTTCTAAAGTCTAAATAGTATGCTCTGCTTGACCATCTATCTAAGGATGAAAAGCAGTGCTTAAGTTTACCTTTGAACTCAAGCCTTTCTGAAAAGATTTCCAGAATTGTACAGTATTACGGACCTCTGTCCAAAAAAATTGAAACTGTCACCCCATGAAGTCTACCTACCTCTTGAATATATAACTTAGCATAATCCTCTGATGTGTCAGTAATCTTTACTGGCAAAAAGTGGGCTGATTTGGTCATTCGATCCACAATCACCCAAATAGAATCATGTTGCCTGCGTGACCTTGGCAAACCTATGATGAAGTCCATGTTTATCATTTCCCACTTCCATTCCGAAAGTTCTATATTTTGAGCCAAACCACCGAGCCTTTGATGCTCTAATTTAACTTGTTGGCAATTCGGACACTTAGCAACAAACTCTGCAATGCCCTTCTTCATACCACTCCACCAATAAACCTCTCTTAAATTGCGATACATCTTTGTGGAACCCAGATGAATGGAATATCTAGAGCTATGAGATTCTTTCATGATCCTCTCTTGGAGTTCATCCACCCTTGGTACACACAATCTACCTTGATACATCAATACGCCATCTCCCTCTTGTTCAAAAGTCAATACTTTTTGCTTATGAACATTTGCCTTCAATTCAAGAAAAATAGGATCTTGGTCTTGCTTTTCTTTCACTTCTGACACTAATGAAGATTCAGCCCATCATCACTACTACTCCTCCTTTTGTGGAATCCATTATGCACATCTTTCGCTAACTCTCTCTTTTCTTCCTCAACATGGGCGGTGCTACCCATAGGCAACCTGCTTAAAGCATCAGTAATAACATTAGCCTTACCTGGGTGGTAAAGAATACTCATGTCATAATCCCTGAGTAATTCTAACCACCTCCTTTGCATGAGATTAAACTTTTTCTGAGTAAAACCATACTGAAGACTCTTGTGATCAGTGAACACATCCACATGACACCATACAGATAATGGCGCCATTTTTTTAAAGAAAATACTACAGCAGCCAACCCTAGATCATAGGTTCGGTAATTCCTCTCATGAACTTTCAACTGTCTACAGCCATAAGCTATAACTTTGCCATTCTGCATTAACACACAACCCAAACCAATTCTAAACGTATCACAGTACACAACAAAGCCTTGCGTACCTTCTGGTAAGGTCAATACTGGGGCAGTAGTCAACCTCTTTTTCAATTCCTGAAAGCTTTTCTCACAAGCTTCAGACCATTGAAACTTCATTGTTTTCTGAGTCAACTTGGTCAAAGGAGACGAAATAGACAAGAACCCCTCTACAAACCTTCTATAATATCCAGCCAAACCTAAGAAACTCCTAATATCAGTTGGAGATGTGGGTCTAGGCCAATTCTACACTGCCTCTATATTTTGAGTATCAACTTTAATTTCCTCTCCAGACACAATGTGGCCTAAGAATTCCACAGACTCAAGGCAAAACTTACACTTAGAGAACTTGTCATATAACTCTCTATCTTTTAAAGTTTGGAGAATTATTCTGAGATGACTAGCATGATCTTCCTTATTACTTTAATAGATTTGTATGTTATCAATGAATACAATAACAAACATATCTAAATAAGGTTTGAATACTTTATTCATAAGATCCATGAATGTTGCAGGCGCATTGGTCAAACCAAAGGACATAACTAGAAACTCGTAATGACCATAACGGGTTCTGAATGCTGTCTTTGGAATATCACATTCCCTTACTCTTAACTGATGGTAGCCTGATATGAGGTCTAGCTTAGAGAAACAAGTAGCACCCTGAAGCTGATCGAAAAGATCATCAATTCTCGGAAGAGAATACTTATTCTTAATGGTAACCTTGTTCAACTAATGGTAATCTATACACATTCGAAGGGAACCATCTTTCTTTCTCCCAAATAAGATCGGAGCGCCCCAAGGTGAGATACTTGGTCGAATAAATCCCTTATCAATAAGATTTTTCAACTATTATTTAAGCTCTTTCAACTCTGCTGGTGCCATTCTGTATGGCGGAATAGTTATAGGACGAGTATCTGGAAGAATATTTATACCGAAGTCTATTTCTCTCTTAGGAGGGACTTCGAGAAGATCCTCTGGAAAGACTTTTGGAAACTCTTTTACCACTGAAACTGACTGAATAGGAGGTATCTCAACACTAGAGTCATTAACTCTGACTAAGTGATAGATACAACCCTTGGAAGTAACTTTCTTGCCTTAAGGTACGAAATAAAATGACCCTTAGGCACTATTGAACTACTACTTCACTCTATAACTAGCACATTAGGAATTTGAAACCTAATAACTCAAGTTCTACAATCAATGGAGACATAACAGGCATGAAGTCAGTCCATACCAAGAATGACATCAAAATATATCATGTCTAACTCAACTATATCAGTCATGGTGTTCTTGTGATTGATGGAAATGACACAATCATGATATACTCGCTCAGGTAGAATAGACTCCCCAACAGGTGTAGAAACACAAAAGGGTTCACAAAGCTTCTCAAGAAGAACATTAAAATTATTTGCAACATAAGGAGTCACAAAAGATAAACTTGCTCCTGGGTCTAGCAAAGCATAAACATCAAGAGTAAAGACTTTGATCATACCAGTGACAACATCTGCAGAATTCTCTTACTCTTGACGACCTGTGATCGCATAAAGGCGGTTTGTTCCTCCGCCGGTATCCGAAGTAGCTCCTCTAGGTGCAGCCTTGTCTGGTGGAGCAATTGATGAAGATTGGGCTCTATTGCCCTAATTTCCATTTCCTTGGCGGTTCTTAGGACACTCTTTCATGAACTGACCCTCTTGCCCACACTTGAAACAACCTGTGGAGCCATCACGACACTTACCTGGGTGGGTTTTATCATACTTAGCACATGCATGAGCCCAATTACCTCCTTGTGCCACATCACCCTGAGATTGGGCAGGTCTAGCCCTGAAGTGCTGGGAATTCTGACTATTATACTCACATTTGTTTATGGGTGCAGGTGCACTAGCAGATGATGGAGCAGACCCCTTTTGCTTTTGCTGAAAGGATGAACGATTCACATTACTTTTCTGCTGCCCGAACTCATTCCTTGTCTTAGCCTTCTTGTTTCTAAACTCCTTTTTATCCCTCAGTTTGTCTTCCTCAACTTACTGCACATAAATCATCAACCTCGCTATATCCATGTCCCCAATTAGCATAGTTGCCCTGCCCTCTTTGCCTGATAGACGGGACAACCCAGCAACAAAAAGACTTATTTTACTCCTCATATACGCAACCATCTCCAGAGCATAACGGGATATTCAAGTGAGCTTCAACCCATACTTATGAACACTTAGTGACTCTTGCTTAAGGGTAAGAAACTCTCGTATCTTGGCCTATCTCAGTTCTCGGAGAAATAAACGCCCCAAGAAGGCCTCCTCAAAACAAGCCCAACTCGCAAGGGTGCTCCCTCAGCTCTACCCTTCTTCCACTGGTCAAACCAAGTCCTAGCAACATCCTTCAATTGATATGCAGCTATTTGTACCCTCTCAGCATCGACAACGTGCATAACATCAAATACCTTTTTCAGTTCCTCCAAAAAGTTCTCTGGATCCTCAGTAGTGCTCAAACCAGTGAAACTTGGAGAGTTCATCCTCAAGAACTCACAGATCCTCGAAGTGCCAGCCTCTTCTTGTTGAGCCCCTCTTTTTTGGCCTACTTGGTTAGTCATAGCTTGACTTAGCATCCTTATCGCTTCTCTGAACTCCGCATTAGTAACTTTGCCTTGGGGCTGCACTTTAGGTGCATTGGGTACCCCTTGCTCCTTAACATTACGCCTAGCAGGACGACCTCTGACAGCTCTTCATGGTGGCATGGTTAACTGAAAAACACACGCAAGCACGAATTAGAAAGAAACTTTTTAGAGATCAAACTCTAATGCACGAAGTGAGTATGAACGAAGTGAGAAAATTTCCTAAGTGTTGCACCCTCCTAATTATAGATGTGGGGCACTTCACACTGATAACTAGGACTCTACACACACGGCTTCATAAACTCCCTAGGACTCTTAAACACTGGACTCTGATACCAAGTTTGTCACGCCCCAAGCATATACCCTGGGCGGCACTGGCACTCGAGAACCATTGTTGGCCCTGCCGAACCCTTGTCCGGCTACTTACTCGTGAAGACTCTAAGCATTATTGCAATGATCAAATGTACTTCTACTAAACTCTTTAATAAAATACTTAGAACATTTAAAGATCAAACATTCAACTTGGCCAAAATGGCAAGTCAAGTCTTAATATATGAAATAATAATGTAAAGACAACTGAACTACTAACTATTTATAAAGCCTCTAAAAGAAGGAGGGAAGTTGGGACAAGACCCCCGATCATCCTAACAACTGAAATACTAAAAGAAAATGATAAAACGAGTCATCCGAATAGCAAGGAGGCTCACCAACAGACTCTGAGTGCTCAAATGGATCAACGAGGCCCTGGATGCTGATTCTAATTACCTGTGTCTGCATCATAAAACGATGCCGGCCAAATGGCATCAATACATTAAAATGTACGAGTATGCGAGGGAAATACTAAACATAACATAAGCTTGAAAGGAATCTGAAAGAAACACTTACCTTGGCTTTACTCAACTCATGAACAACTTAACTCAATATAAAGCAATAAAACACATGCAATGTATAAAAAGCCTTTAAAACAGTAGAAAACAACTTAGGTCGTTAAAGAAAATGCAATAACAAACTTAACTTTACTCACATAATGAAGTAATATAGTTTATGTGGAAGTTTTCTCTAACCAACAACCACCACTATGAGCCTAAGTGGTGATACAGTGTCTTGCCCACGCTGCCAGAACTGTCCTGTACTTTGCCGTCATATAGAATGCATTAACTAAGTGGATCCACTAGTCTATGCTAAAAAGTACTTAAGGAATCATCTAAAAAGTATGATCCTTTACTACCCATGATGGCTATATGCTTTATGGAGACTTAAGTTCCTATGAACTCGCATCCCCACATCGGTGCTCAATACTACTCCCAAAAATATACTTAGCTCATATGTTTTTAAAACAAAACTTCTTTCTTTGGTTTGAGATAATTACTCAAAACTTAGGTTAAAAGCTCTCTTGGAATTGATGTTCCCTTTTTTGTTCAAATGTGAAAACATTTCTAACTTTTGGGAATACTTAGTTCCCTTATAATCTTTGAAGAAATGAACTTTACTCTTAACTCTTTAGTCAATTCGAAACTTAAGTCTTAAAACAAAGCTAAAGTGTTTGTGAAAGACTTTTGAAAACTTTATGAACTTCTCTTAACTTGACTCTTAACTTTCCTTGACTTGACTCCTAACTTTGCTTAAATTGAATTATGGATTCAAGGATTGTGATTTATGATATGAATGATCTCATGATGTTTAGGAGTGTGTTTAGATAGTTAAACATGAGAAAAGATCAAGAAATCACTGTCTGGAAACTAGTCTGCGACGCAGAAATGTATTTAAATATTTGATCGTGAAAATAATTTTTGAGGCAGAACGGTCTGTGACCGCTCCGCGACGCAAAGAAGAATTTTGTGAAATTGGAGCGGTCAGTGTACGCGCACAGTTGCCCGACTTTCCCTTCTTCGTTTTCCCAACCCCAACTCGCCTGAACTTGGTTATTTTCCTCAAATTCTCTTTAGATTCATATACCCAGCAAATGTATCTAAGAACCTAACTCAAAAAAACTCTATAATTCGACTTAAAAATCTCATAAACTTCTCAATCTCAGCCCAATTCAAGAATGACATCAAATTCAAAAATACAATCAAGAACATCAAACTTTCAACCCTTTTGGGACGAATTCACGCTGAAATAAACATGTTTGGCACGTGGATGAACGAATCCAACATAATGAAACCTCACATACCTCGTAGGGATCACCCCTTGACGAAATCCACAATCTTAGCTTCTAAAATTGACGATTCTTGCTTCTTCTCCTCTTTTCTCATCTTCTTTTCTCTTCTCTATAACCCTAACTCAATTTTTCAAAAGCGTAAACTGACCAAGTTCAGTTTAGACTCCTAAGTAATTACCAAAAATGAATTAATTTAATTGGGTATGGTAAAGACCAAAATACCCTTCCAAAATCCGTTTTAGACTTTTCTTATTTGAACATCCCAACTTCAAATGGACATATCTCACTCATCCGAACTCAAAATCGCGCAAACTCAGTGGCGTTGGAAAGATTATTCCAAGATCTTTCCTACGATATCTGGAAACACACCTAACTCATCTTGAGCTAGGAGTTATGATCGTTTGAAGTTGACAAGAAACCCAAACTTAACATAACTTAACAAATTTCCAAATTTTTCATTCTTTCCTAAATTGACTATTCCCAATTTTAACTCTTTCTAGTTCTTTCATTAAGCGAGATGTTACAAAATCACAGGAATATTACACTGCGTAGTGGAAGAAAATTGACATAAGATGAAAATATATTAATGTGATTTAAAATATATACCAAAAAAAAAAAAACTAACTTTTAGTGATATATATGGACATAAAGGGTTAAAATATTTTATTAAACTTATACTCCCTCCGTCCACTATCAATTGTCATATTTTTCATTTTTAGAGTCAAACTATAAAAATTTTGACTAACGTTTTACAATATTTTTTCATCATATTGATATACAAAAAAATTGCAATGTATAGTACTTTTCGTATAGTTTTTGAATATCTAAATTTTTTGTTTAAAATATCGAACTAACGTAATCTAATTTAACTTTAAAAATTTGTCAAATTTGACTTTTGAAAAGCGCAACATGACAAATAAAAGTGGACGGATGGAGTATAAATTAAGTACACAAATTTGGCGTATCTCAAGAAATTCAAAAGAATGATTCTATAAGTTTACTTTCGATTTATTTTATCCTTCTGATCGCACTTCCTCTTTTCAAATATTGTGTATTTGTTATAATTTAAGATAATACTAATTTGAAATTTTAAGAGAATTGTTGAAAGATTTTTTTTTTTCCTCATTTTTACCCCTTATTTACATTTTCTACGAGAATTGTTCATATTTTATGATTTTACTTTGATTTGTTTATAATTTTCAAAATAGTTTGAGGATAACTAAAAGGATAAAAGTAGAAAGTGTTGTTTAATTTACGTCCTAAATATTTTTTCTTAGTGAATATGATTGCCTCAATAACTTATTTTGAATTAAAGGAAGTAACATTTGTTCTTAAACATAATTTTCTTCTTAATATTGATTGATTTCTTTTATCATAAATAAATGATTAATCATTGATTTTTTTATTCAATTACAAAACTTCGACTTCATATATGATGTATATCTTACTTGTTCTCAAGAATCTTAATCAGTATAAGAGTTCTCTAAGATTATTTTTGATAACCATAGTGATTGTAATACATAAACTGGAGATTTAAAGTTGCATTTGAGTCATCACAATTGACTCACGTTTTTAATATATACCTACAAATCAGTATCACCACAATATTGCACTTTTTATTTTCTAAGTGTCAATTTAATAAATATTTGATATCAAATTAGATAAATTAAACTTAATATCTTAAATTATAAATATAAAAAATATAACAAATTATATTTATCCTCGTATTAATATGATAATAAAAATATACTTTAAAATATTACTCAAAATTGACAACATTCAAATCTCAAATACAACAAATTAGGATAGTGGAGGTAATTGAAAAACTTTCTTTAGATAGTACGTAAAGAGAAGAACAAGTTTATACCTTTCTTGGAGTGCAATTGAAAGTATTGGGAAATTGGAAAAAAGAAACACAAAAAGTAAGAAAGGGAAAGAACCAACAAGGCGACAAGTAGCGATTTACAAGCCGCCGTTGACCGTCAGCTTCTGTCAAAAGTGGTTCCTTTTTTCTTTTTCAAATTTTTTATCCCTAATTACTTGTCTATTTTTAAATTGACACATTTATTAAAAAATAATTATTAACATAATGAATTTACTATTTAACTCCTATTAATTGTGAAGTTAAATTAAAAACTTAAGATTTTCAAAAAGCTCTACCTTTTTTAAAGTAATTAATTGATGGTATAATAGGTAAAAGTAAATTGTCCTTTCTTGATTTATTAAAATGGACAAGTAATTAGAGACAACTAAAAAATAAAAAATGGACAAGTAGTTAGGGACTAAGGGAGTACTCACTTTTCCTAAAATATATTTTTTGTACTTGATTATTTATTGCACTTAGGTCGAGAAGTAATCTATTTATCTTCATAAAATTTATGTATATTTTATTGTTCTCAGACTTTACGTATGAAATTTCATTAAATATATTATTATTGTTACATTATTTTCTAATTATGTAATTAAGAAGCAAAAATATAAAAAATAAATCTAACAATTTTTCTAAACTTAAAATAAATCACTTATTTTGAACGGTATAAAAAATCCTAATAGATCACTTTGTTGACAACAAATTTTAAATATATGGAAAATAAATAAACCACACAAATAAAATCTAAAGAAACATAATTTTATTCATCAAGATGGCGGGTACAATTTTGTTTCTCTCTTGATTCTTCTCTCATAAGATATTTATCAATTATTTGAGGGCCGTTAGTGGCGTATTTCTCGAGCTAGGATGATTTAGATTTGACCTCTTTATGAATATTTCATAAATTTGTGGAATATTCGAGATCTTGATCTCTTTATGAAATTTTTGAGATGCCTTTTTAAGAGAATTTAGTACCCTTTATATAGGCACAAACTAGGGTATAGGGTTGAGTAGCCTCCAAAAATCCTAATTTGAGTTGAACATAATTTGTAAAGTCCTAACTTGAATTGAACACATCTTGTAGAGTTTCACAAAATTTCAATATCTACCCACTTAATATGGCAAGTGGAAGTAGTAT
The DNA here is from genome assembly GCA_035578085.1 of Solanum pinnatisectum. NCBI lineage: Eukaryota > Viridiplantae > Streptophyta > Magnoliopsida > Solanales > Solanaceae > Solanum > Solanum pinnatisectum. The sequence continues at coordinate 20,183,147 of CM069083.1, forward strand.
TTTTGTTTATGTGAGACAAATTGCAGAGAAGCACAACAGAAGTGTGACTTTGAAAAGCAGTGAAAATGTTGGTTATATCATCAATCGTATCTGCATGACCCCTTCTCTTTCTTCTCTTAATCTAAGGTAAGCTTACCTACTTTTTTCTTTTTCACTTTTCATGTTCTACACTTCTACACTACCCATGCTTCCCTTACTTTATTTTTTTAGGCCTATTTATTGATTTTTTAGCCCATATTTTAGTGCTCTCACTTTCACCTTTTTCAGTACTTTTATTCCATACATTTTCATGCTTGCGACTTGAACAATTTTTATTTTATGGTTTGGGGTGGGAGTGGGGGACGGGGAGGGGGAGGGGGTTAGTATTTTGATTAACTTTGTGTTTAAATTAAATATGTGAGCAGTGGCGGAGCCACATACAATTGAGGGGTGTCGGACACCCCTTTTTCGGAAAATTATACTTCATAGCTAGATAAAAATATATCTTTTATGTATATATATTACATATTGACACTCCTCGACTTTTACATAATTTAACTTCTTTACATTTTGACACTCCTTAGTTGAAATTTTGGCTCCGCCATTGTATGTGAGTTGAGATCATGAGTATAATTTGAGATTTCAAATTATGATTATAACTTTTAAAATGTAAAACTTAACTCATAAGTTTATATTTTTGAAAAAGAAAAAAATGTCATTTTAAATTTTGCAAGAAAAGATTCACGATTTTCGGCGTGAAGAGATTATTCATTCCATATGAAAGAATTACTAGTTATTACTATTATTGACTAGTGAATAATTTATAAAATTATGTGTATTTCAAAGTCTGCAATTGTAAATATTTATTTATAAAAAATGAACATAGAAATATGTGATTTATCAATGTGCGGTGCCTTAGGACATTCTAATATCTTATTTATTAAATATGATTTTTTTTTTTTTTGTAAGATTGTGTAAGAATTAGAATTTTTTTTTTTTATAGTTTTTAACAACTTGTGAGATATTCGTGTTTATGAAAAAAAAAATACAATTTAAGAAATTTAAATAACATGTTCAAATAAAATTTTGACTTTATATCATAATTTCACATCGGATATTCAAATGATGTTTTTTAAAAAAAAAAAAAAAACTAGTAGTAATTTAAAATAATAGATATTTGTGTTTCGATCATTAAAAATGAAGTAAAAAAGTTGATTATATACTGTTTCAATAATCGCTAGGTATCATACTTCTTGACAGATTTAAAATGAAATTAAAGTGTATATACCACATAAAATACAATGTTTGAAATATAGCTTATATGCCCTTAAATTATTTATTAGATATTTTTGACCTTCTATCAACATAATATCATATTATATCCGCTCAAAACTTTGGCAGATGATCAAAATGTATATTTAGTAGGCGTTAGGTCATGCGATATTATATCATGATATAAAATCGTGAGATAAAAATCAGTTTTGGACATACGATTTCATGCTAATTTCATTTCATGATTTTATATCATGAGATGAAATCTCATATTTCCTAAAAATCACTATTTGGGAGGAGTAGGTCTTGCTTCATATTTGTTAAATTCATTTCTGGTTTACACGACTTGTGAATAAAAAGCAACTAAAAAATGCTTGCTTCCAATCAGAGGAGTGATTTTTTAGAATTCCATATCAGGATTTGGGATTTTCAAATACAAAAATTGACCCACAAGTTTATATTTTGTTTAACAACCCATATTTATATTTACTAGCCATTTATTTCATATATAAATAAAATTTATAATCATATCATTACTTTTTAAAATTTATTATTTTCACCAACATAAAATTTATTATTACTTTAAATCAATTCTTACTTTGTCATTTATATTCATCAAATTCATTGTTTTTATCACATTTATTTATCAACCAAATTTATTACTACTACTTTAATGTTTAATTAAAAAATAATTTTTCATCTATATTTAGTGAACAAGACTGACCACAATGACTTTGTAATAATTTATTATGCGATTTTATAAATTTTATTTATTTGGTAAGATTGAATAAATACTTGGACCTATTTTAATAATTTTACAATTTATGAGATAATAAAAAAAATTCCAAATAGCATATTCAAACAAAACTTTAATTTTATCTCATGATTTCATATTATGATATCATATTGCATGGCCAAATGGACTCTTAGTGATATTTTTTGACTTTGCTGATATTAAACCCTTGTTTTCGAAGATCTGCATACCTTTACTTTATTGACCATCCTTGAATGCTCGTGCTTTACGAGTTAATTCCTTTGAGTTTAGAAGCTTGAAAGGTCACTCAAGTTTGAACGAATAATTTTAAAGGGGAAAAATTTAAATATGTCATTGATTTTGAGAAGAGATTCATCTATGTCATATGTTAAAAGTTTGATTTATTTATATCATTTTCGTGTGAGAAAAAAACTCATTAATGCCATTATTTATTAATTGAAAATTATTCCATTTTTTATATGTGATCAATTATGATTTGACCATGTCATTAATCAAATAATTTTTACAGAAAAAAATGCTCAAATATGTCATCGAACTTTGAGAAAAGGTTCATCTATGTTAGGGGTGAACAAAAATCGGACAGGAAACTGCACCGAACCACAAACGGAGTTAAATCGAGAAAAGCAACTGACTAGTGATTTGGTTTAACTTGGTTTGGTCTTGAAGAAAAAAAACCCGATTATATTAGGTTGATTTTTTTAACTTTAAAAAGTCAACCCGAAACAAAACCAACCTGACATCGTATATATAATTTTTAAAAATTATTTTATACATAAAAACATTGACTTTGATATAATTTATAAATATTTCTTAGACTTTTTTCATAATTTTCATATTTTAACATATTATTTCAAGTTCGACTTAGAATTTTGAATAGCCAAATAAACGTTATATTGTTTAGTTATATATTGGTTTAGATCTGTCACGACCCAACACCACCGGGTCGTGCGGGCACTCACTCTAACACCTAACTAGGAGAACCCTCTTATCCCAATAGTTAAAACATGCAGAAATTTAATAAAACATAATTAAATATACCAACAACAATTTATAAATAAGAACCTTATACAATTTGGTTAAGACTTGCAAAGTAATTAACACCCCCAAGGATCTAGTCTAAACAGGTATAAGAGCTACTAAGAGTACAACGGAATAAAGTAAATAAAAGACAAAGCTCCCACCAAGCATAAGGAAAGATAGAAGCTACTGGAGATTTCTTCGTCTTCCTCTAATGAAACGCCACTGACCCTGCATCCAGACTATGCCCAAAAAGGCATAGCAAGAGTAGTATCAGTACAACCACACGTACTGGTAGGCATCATCAGTCAACCCGACGCCCACCACATAACATAAGGAAATCAACTAACAAGAGTATGCAAAAAACCACCCGCTTCTCCACCTTCACCCTCTTCTTAAATATCTCAGAATTTCACTAGAACTCTTACTACCAACTACCTTCTCCGTCAACCTACTTACTAGGTTCTTGATCATAGCCTAACTATTCTAACGCATCGAAGAGTCCACAAAATACAACTACAAGCACTTCGACTAGCCACTCACGACATACCCTTACTTTCTCTTCATACTACCCATCGCTTGCCTCATAGTACATTATATCAAGCTTCCCAACTACCGACCACGAATCCCCTTTGTAACCTACGGACATCCCCTGCTCTCCATTATTACGACCCTTGAACTCTTGGCCTCCCCGATTCATTCAACGACCACATACCCAAAAAGTTCACTCAACACAAAAGGACAATCATATATAAGTTCTCATAACCACACGACCACTCCGGGCATTAATCATTACGAACCACGTTCAATTTCAAATCCTCAAGTACACAATTATGTCAAATCATTGGTCCTCTCATGGAACCCAAACCCAAACTGTTAGCATATCGAAACGTGGTACCCGATCCAAAGATTATGCCAGAACGTGGCAACCGATCCCATAATTATGTCGGAACATGGCAATCGATCCAATTTAGTGTGTCGGAACGCAACACCCAATCCATAATCACAATCACAATCTATATCATCACAATCATACAACAAGAGTGATACACAGCTTACAGTTCTTCGTTCATACTTATTTACATTAAGTGTGATCAACAAGCGTCATTCACATACATGCACGTATTGTACTGAAGCAAGAACAAACCCACCACACACAATCATAGAATCACCACCATCCCAATGAACTACTCATCGACGTATATCATGTAAGCGTTAATTCAACCATACTTAGCCCTAGTTCATCATCGAGGGCTTCTTCCTAGGATTTAATCATATTTCATTCGGTGCACAAAGGCCTACGCATGAATCCTACAGTTAATTTACATATATTACGCAATGAGCACAAATTTATAACTACTAAATTCATAAAACCTAGCCTACCTGGTCGCCAAGCACTCATAGAGAGTTTGCAGATAATTTTTTGGTTTTCGGACGATGGATTTGACAGGAAATTTGCAATTCACCATCCCCACGCTAGAATTCTCTTTCTCCTTCCTTCCAAGTTCAAAGCAGTTCTTGAAGGGTTTATAGGGTCTTTTACAACTAATTTAGATATTTTAGGAAGAAGGAGGAAATAAGAATTCGCGTTATTTAAATTCTGTCTCGCCTATCCCGCCCTGATGACTACTTTCCCTGCTATGGCGTCGCCACCCTAGCGGCATCTGGCCTGCCCTGGCGGGACAGTGGCCCAGTAATTTCCCAAATTTTTTCTTTTCCTAATTAGCGACAATTCAGGTTGTTACAATAGATACCAATTTACCCCTCGTTCGTCCCCAAACGACTAGTGCACGGATAATCACACACCCTATTTCGGAGTACTTCCAAACTAACGAATGGGGCCATCACAGAATCACGACAAATGGTGACTTTTCAAATATTTGACACACTAAAGGTACTATACCCAAAAGGAATAGAAGAATTTGGAGGCAACATACAACGAAAAAACGCGTCCAGTTTTTCACAACCTGACCCTACCAGGGCGGTAACCCTTCCACTAAGGCGGGGCCACTGTGGCGAGAAATCTCCTGCTGTAGCGGGAGATCGGAAACAGTAAAGAGGGAAATGGGGAATGGTTTCCTCATTTCTCTCTTTCCTTACCCAAACTCTACCAATGTCCTCTCGACTCACTTGCTCCGAGCGTTGTTCCTAAGGTAATTTTCTTGTTCATAACGCTCTTTACTTCAATACTTGATTAACAATTATTGCATGCTACTACCTAAATGCTTAGAAACGGTTTTCCAGGTAGTTATTCAAAAATGAACTAAGTTGCTTGATTTGTCAGGAAAATGTAGCATGGGCCCTTCCCTTACGTCCCCAACGTCTCCATATGTCCTGCGTAAGAATTGTGCAAAAATATGGTTAAATCGGTGCCAAAATTGTTGGTAGAAGTTGAAAAGCCTCTTCTTTTAAAAACACGAATTTGAGGGGTATTTAAGGGTTATTTTGCTGAATTACTAGCATACTTAGGTTCTAGGGTAGTTAATATATTCTGGTCTGCTGAAATTCTGTCGAAATCGTGGATTTTGGGACAAACAGGCGCCATGATCGCGCCTGTTGTTAGTCCCAGATGAAGGTCGCTCTAGCAATCTTCATCCCGCTATGGCGGCCTTCATCATCCTACCCTAGAGGGAAATTTCGCTACTGTGGCAGGATTGGGGAAACAGTAAACTGAGTCCCCTTTTTAAGTTTTGAAATTTTTTATTCCCATTTGCCCAGCCAGTGTCCAGTCTCATGGAGCTCTAACGTATATTTTCCCATCCTTGCAGGTTTCTCTACACTGCAGGGCTAAATGAGGAAAACCTACATTTCGTTCGGTTCCCCGATGCGAGTCGAGAAAGGCATCACGACAATAGAAATACAGGGTTCTGCTGTGAGAGAGGTTTTGTTTTGCTTAAGCTGGAGGAGAAGGTGCCGGCCTTTTATGCTCGCCTAATGAAGTTCGGATGGACTCCACTAACTGAGGCTCCCCCAGATGCACGTTCCACTTGGGTGAGGGAATTCTACGCCATCCTGCCCACTGTACGATGGGACGATCCTCACCCTGTCATCCGTATCCAGGGAGTTGACATCCCCCTTAATGCCACAGCTATCAATGAGGCGCTAGAGTTTCCCGAGGTTTCGAATGTTATATACGAGGCTAAGCTGCGGGAGATGGACCTGGGTTGGCTCAGGGACACCCTGATTGAGCCTGCGCGCCGGGATCAGGTTTACTGGGCTACTGTCGAGGACATTACTAGCTCAAATTGGTCACATGATGCTAAGAGGTGTCTACACTTGGTGACTAGAAAGATCCACCCGTCGGGCAACCGCACCAACGTGACCTTTCATCGGGTCTTAATGGTGGTGTGTGCTATACAGGGCATCAAGTTGAATGTGGGGGCACAGATCATTTCGGAGTGGAAGATGTTCTACTAGGGTAACAAGAAAGCTTTCTTCCTACCGGGACTTATTACTGCACTGTGCAAGCGGGAGGGAGTGCCACTCCTCGACACTAACAAGGTATTATCCATGGATCCCCCTTTCCACCCTCTTTTGATCAGGTCAGTTTCTATTTCTAGGAGCAAGAGGAGGAGAACGAGCAGGGCTAGCAGCAGTTAGGCGGCCGTGGATACGGACGATGAGGCCCCACTCTCAGGTGCACGGGTTAAGGAGGATCTGGCGGCTGTCCGAAAGAAGCTGGGGAGTGCCTTTGCTAACTTCACTTCGGTTCCACCCAGCACTGCCCTAGAGGTCGAGATGCTCCGTCAGGAGCTATGCCAGGATCGGAGAAAGGGTTTGGAGAAGGATCGTCTGATGGTTTGAATATGGAAGGCTGTAAGGACCATCATCACTTGCATCGCCCCTGGTCAGGAGCTCTCCCAAATCGAGAAGGGAGACTTCCAGCACTTCACTTTTATGGATAAGGCCGCGACCGGCTTGGTACCTATAGAGGATATCAATTTTGATGTTGACACCTCCCAGTCTGAAGGGTCTTGATTTGGTGTTTCTTTCACCCTTCTTGGGCTTGTATTTAGAACAAAACTTTATTTTTCTTATGTTTTTCCTTCACCTTTTTGTAAGCATGTGGATGCTTGTTTTTGCTGTTCTATACATCCTTTAATTAATTTCTAAGCTTTATAATCTATGGTAGATTGCTAAGCACTGAATGATTTGCAAGAGTTAGTCCGAATATGATTTGGGCCTATATATGTGCCTAGGGCAAGAAAAGGGGAGACAGGCTGAGGTTCTGCCTCGCTATATCCCGCTTTGGCGAGAAAAATCCCGCACTGGCAGCCTCGCCTTGGCGAGAAAATCCCGACCCAGCTGCCCTGACGAAAACAGAACCCATGCTAATGATTTTTCTAGGGTTCTTCTCATTTCTAAATTTCACCAAGGTTCCCACCTTTACCAAACAAACTTAGGATAATTCTCCATGAACCAATTCGTTCTTATTAATTCAGCACCACAACACACTTATTCCCAGGATACACCCAGACATTCACACGATTATTACACAAGCGCAAGACACGTTCAAATCTTTCTCACAATCGCCTCATAGTTTTTGTCTAAACCCTTGCATCGAGCTTAGTTAGGATCTTCTTTTCACCACGAGTTTCACGATACTCAAGCATTTACAACTCGCATAATTTCAATCAATTAGGCCAACACATTGCACATATCAAAGTTTAGACACACATTTATAGTGCACATAACAACATCATCACATTCAAGCAATTACAACTTTCACATTCACAGTTAATTCAGAAAACAAGAGGTACACATTCACAAACTTGAAGTTACAACTCACAGACAACTTCAAATTCTTAATTAGTTACTTCGCTCCATGGATGAACATTACTGATCATCCATATATTTACACCGCCCCTAGGGCCAGATACCAATTGGAACCTTCTTAGTTCCAATTTACCTTGCTTGTGTTTCTTCAGTCGTGACCACGACGTCCGATTCACTTTGTTGAGATACCACTTGGAATTGGGAGATACCAATTGAACTCAACTCATACCACAAGCGATACTTCACACGAAAGGAGACAATAAGTGGAAATATTTCCTAGAATGCTTCCTAGCTTCCTGAAGATTAGATGTGGACGTCAACACACCAATCCGCAGGAGTCTAGTCCACATTTTGCTCTTATACTAGGAGACCAGTAACCTAAGCTCTGATACAAATTTGTCACCACCCAACCCACCGGGCCGTGTGGGCACCCACTCTAACACCTAAGTAGGAGAACCCTCTGATCCCAATAGTTAAAACATGCAGAAATTTAATAAAACAGAAATAAATATACTAACGGAAATTTATAAATAAGAACCTTATACAATTTGGATAAGACTTGCAAAGTAATTAACACCCCTAAGGATCTAGTCTAAACAGGTACAAGAGCTACTAAGAGTACAATGGAACAAAGTAAATAAAAGAAGCAGCTCCCACCATGCGGAAGGAAAGATAGAAGTTGCTAGAGATTTCTTCGTCTTCCTCTAATGAAACGCCACCGACCCTGCATCCAAACTATGCCCAAAAAGGCATAGCAAGAGTAGTATCAGTACAACCACACGTACTGGTAGGCATCATCGGTCAACCCGACGCCCACCACATAACATAAGGAAATCAACTAACAAGAGTATGCAATAAACCACTTGCTTCTTGAATATCTAAAAATTTCACTAGTACTCTTACTACCAACTACCTTTTCTGTCAACCTACTTACTAGGTTCTTGATCATAGCCTAACCATCCTGATGCATCGAAGAGTCCACAAAATACAACTACAAGCATTCCGACTAGCTACTCACGACATACCCTTACTTTCTCTTCATATTACCCAGCCCTTGCCTCATAGTACATTATATCAAGCTTCCCAACTACCAACCACGAATCCTCTTTGTAACCTGTGGGCATCCCCTGCTCTCCATTATTACGACCCTTGAACCCTTGGCCTCCCCGATTCATTTAACGACCATATACGCAACAAGTTCACTCAACACAAAAGGACAATCATATATAAGTTTTCATAACTACAGGACCACTCCGGGGAATTACAATATCATTGATCATTACGAACCATGTTCAATTTCAAATCCTCAAGTACACAATTATGTCAAATCATTGGTCCTCTCATGGAACCCAAACACAAACTGTTAGCATACCGGAACGTGGTACCCGATTCAAAGATTATGAAGGAATGTGGCAACCGATCCCATAATTATGTCAGAATGTGGAAACCGATCCAAGTTAGTGTGTTAGAACGCAACACCCAATCCACAATCACAATCACAATATATATCATCACAATCATACAAAAAGAGTGATTCAGAGCATATAGTTCTTCGTTCATACTTATTTACATTAGGTGTAATCAACAAGCTTCGTTCACATACATGCACGTATTATATTGAAGCAAGTACAAACCCACCACACACAATCATAAAATCACCACCATCCCAATGAACTACCCATCAACGTATATTATGTAAGCATTAATTCAATCATACTTAGCCCTAGTTCATCATCTAAGGCTTCTTCCTAGGATTTAATCATATTTTGTTCGGTACATGCAAGCCTACGCATGAATCCTACAGTTAATTTATATATATTACGCAGGGAGCACAGATTTATAACTACTCAATTAATAAAACCTAGCCTACCTGGGCGCCAAGCATTTGTGGAGAGTTTGCAGATGATTTTCTGGTTTCTGGACAATGGGACAATGGATTTGACCGAAAATTTGCAAGCTATCACCATCCCCACGCTAGAATTCTTTTTCTCCTTCCTTCCCAAGTTTAGAGCAGTTCTTGGAGGGTTTTTTGGGTGTTTTATGACTAATTTACGTATTTTAGGAAGAAGAAGGGAATAAGAATTTGCGTTATTTACTTTCTGCCTTGCCTATCCTGCCCTAGCGACTACTTTATCTGATATGGCGTCGCCACCCTAGTGCCATCTGGCCCGCCCTAGCGGGACAATGGCCCAGCAATTTCCCAAATTTTAGCTTTTCCTAGTTACCAATGGTTCGGGTCGTTACAAGATCATTAAAATACATAAACTTACTTTGTTTTATTTAATGTTTAATCATATGATTAATAATTATTAGACTTATTTTGGCATGATTTAGTTCTTTAAAATTATGATCATTTTCATTTTAACTTATTTATTTGCAATATTTGTTTTATGTGATTTCATTATTATTTTTGTCAAATATTTTAGTGTCATCACTCATATTATATTTTGCGTTGAATAGTAAGACTAAAGAAATATTTGAAACACAAGTCAATTATATGTCTGTAAGAATACTTCATCGAAAAAAAAACTGAAAAAATCAGAAAATCCGAGGTTGATAATCTAAATTTTATTAGTTTGGTTTGGTTTATAGATTTAAGAACCCGGCATAAATGGTTTGGTATGTTAAAAATCCGAACAAACCTGGTCAATGTACATCCCTAAATTCTATGCCATTCATTAAAAAAATTGGTTCATTTATGTCATTTCAGTTAACTAATAATGACGTGGATGAACCTTTAAAAATTGCATAGATGTGCCAAACTTTTAACATATGACATAGATAAGTTTATTTTTTTCAAAGTTTGATGATATATTTGATCATTTTCCTTAATTTTATAATTACTCACATTTGTTGTTTTTTTCAAAACTCACTTAACTTTATCAAGTTAGCTTTTCTGATCATTATTTTTAAAAATATAATTTTTGATACTTATTTATGACGTGCCAAGTGAAATTTTTTAGAAAAAGAATGTTTTAAAATTTTAAATTAATATTTACTTATTAAGTTTTCGATTAATTTTTTTAATTAGTTTTCAATTAGTTTTTTCTTATTATTTTTCATTAGTCGAATTTAATATGTTGTTGTCTTGAGTATAAATATTTTAAATATATTACAAGACATACTCAAATAGTCGAATTTTTGTTTTTTTATAACTGATTATTTAATTTTGAGAGGACACGAGCTTGAGAGAGAACTCAACTTGATTATTCCCACAAGCTATGGGGGTTTAAATAACTAAGTATACATGCCCTAAAAAGGAAAGAAAATCAGTATCTAATCAATATAAATCAATACCTAATTAAAATAGAAGTAAACCTAGGAGTAAATCAAGCTACCTACTATAGTTACACATATGCTATAGAATACTTATATGATTCTAACACTCACCCTCAAGCTGGTGCATACAAATTACATGTATCAATCTTGTTACATATATAACTTGTTTTAGGACTGGCTAAACACTCAGTGAACATATATAATTGATTTATTGACCGTATGAACCTTGTGACTATGTCTCCTTAGAGTACCTTTTTCTGACAGAATGATAATCAATCCCTATGTGTTCAGTCCTCTCATGAAATACTGAATTCGATGCAATGTGAAGTGCAACTTGATTACCGCACATAAGTTCCATTCCTTTTCTAACTCCAAATTTCAATTCCTTCCATAGTTACTTGATCTATAAGAGTTCACATATTGCTACCACCATAACCCGATATTATACTTCTATATTAGATCTAGCAACCATATTTTGTTTTTTACTTTTTCAAGACACCAAATTGTAACGACTTGTTCCCGTCGTTATAGAACTAACATCAGGGAAAGAAATTGGGTCAAAAAACTTTTTCGTAGTAACTTGAAAATTCATAGCCTAGTCTAGATTTGGATGATATCGGAGTCAGTAAGATCTAGGGATATCTAGTAACAAATGAGAGATCTAATTATGATTTTGATCACATGAGTAGATAGCCAAGACGTTAAGGAACCCATATGACTTTACGGAATCAAATTTGAGTGAGTAAAACTCTTGAAACGAATCTTAGTGTGAATGGGTAGTTTTTGAGTGTCATGGGTTGAAGGTGTGTTGTGAAATGGGGGTTTGAAACTCAACTTTTGACTCTTTGTTTTCGTGCCAACCGCTAGGGCGGGGCAGCTATGGTGGGTTGGGTCCCACTACAATGGGTCAGTTGCGAATTAAATCCCAAAAACATTATTTTCTGCAGGTTTCATTCTTGAGACTTAGGATACAACACCAGGCAATTTCTTGACAGTTTTCCACTATTTTTGGTGCCAAAGGTTAGGATTTTACTCCCTTGATCCGTTTTTCGATATGTAGAACTTAGATTTATAGGTGATTATCATTGAGGGAGGGTTTTGACCTAAAAACTAATGGTGGAAAAATCCCAAAGTTGGGTTTTGGGATCTCGGGTTTAGCCTAGGGTTGATGATTTCGATTGTAATTCGGGTGATTAGACCTTAATTTTTGATCCTCGTATTGAATTGATTGTTTATAGAGCTAGACAAGCGGAAAGAATTTAGAAAGGAAAGAATCAAGTTTCTTCGGAAGATTCAAGCTTGGTTTCAAGGTAGGTGATGGTTTGATTTCATTTTTGTGTGATGTTTGTTAGTATTTGCTTCATTGTAATGCATGTATGTATGCGAATGTTGCACTATTTATCACATCTAATGAAAATGACTATGAATGAATGATTGTATGCCATGAATCAATACTTGATAGTATGATTTATGAGAATGTACATTGTGATTATTATTGTGGCTTGTTGAATGGATCGGGTGGTACGTTTCAACACACTAACTAGGATCGGGTGTTACGTTCCAACACACTAATTAGGATCGAATGTCAGGTACCAACATATATATTGGAACGAGTGTCACGTTCTGACACACTAATTGGGATCAGGTACCACGTTCTGATGCACTAACAGTTTGGGTATGGTTCCATGAGAGGACCATTAACTTGTCATATATGCATATTTACTTTATATTAGAAATGTCGAAGGGTACATTGCTCCTGAAATGATAATTGATATTGTATATGTTCGGTATATGCGTATTTATTATAGTGTGACTACTTGTATATGTTTCACTTACTGGAATAGTCGTGTGATCCTACCAGTACACTGTACTTGTGTATTGCTGCACTTGCTCTTTCTTTGTTGAGTACATGGCATCTTCAGGTGGCTACTGACAGACCTCATCTATGAGATTAGTGATCAATCGAATTCAAGGGTGAGCCAGTTCTTCCAGGCTGCCATGAGTTCTCTATGTTTTAGTTCACTTTTTTCGTACTCAAACTTTCTAGTTAGGTATTTGTATATTTAATTGGGTTGTACCCATTTTCTTTAGACTTGTTGAACTTTAGAGTTTTGGTACACTGACTTTCAGATTCTAGGGAATATTTCCGTAATGTTTTGATAGTCATTGTTAGACTTTTGGAGTTTATGAGAACTCTATTTGATTTCTGAATTTAAACCTACTTCTGTATCTTTCCATGTTTAGTTCTTGGGTTAGCTGATTAGTGTTAATGGTTCTCCCACCGAAGGGTTAGTCTGGGTGTCAATCACGATAGTCTGGTTCATGACAAAGTTGGTATCAGAGCCCTAGGTTTGTTAATCTCAATGTACCAAAACGAGTCTAGTAAAGTCTTGCGGAATGGTACGGAGACGTCTGTACTTTTCTTTGACAGGCTATAGGACTTTAGGAAATCTCTCTGTTTTCTCTTGTTTCCTTTCGTGCTATAACTTGATTCCAATTAGTATCTGGCAATTAGAATTAGTATCTAATCTCCTTCACTCACTGTCTGCAGATGGTTAACACTTACTTAAACGGTGTCAGGCCCGTAGCTCCCGTCAATAAGCCCACTGAGGAGTCCGTAGCAAGAGGTCACAGTCATGGCTGGGGTAGAGAAAGAGCGAAGGGTAGAGGCCGATGAAGGGTAGCACCCGCTAGAAGTGGGGTTCTGGTTGAGAATGCTCCCAGAAATGAGGTTCCTCCTGCGCATCATGAAGAGCTACATGAGAATGTAGAGGTTGAGAATAAGGAGGATGTTGGACAAGAGGAAAAGGTGCAGGCTGAGATTACAGGTATTCCTCCCTTAGACCCAGTGTTAGATCTATAGATTTTGTCTCTCCTGAAAGGATTGGTTGGTCCTGGAATTCTTCCCGCATTTCAAGCAACTCAAACTCCCGCCAATCCCACTATTGCTATTACTGCCCCCAAGGTAGGTGGAACTGTAGGTAATGGTGCCTTTTTCCATCCTTTGTTGGGTCCTGTGATGACTAGTAATCAATATGAAATGTTGAATGAGTTTCTAAAATTGAAGTCGCCCGTGTTTCATGGTTTTGAGAGTGAGAACGCCTATGAGTTCATCTTGAATTGTTATGAGAGGCTGCATAAGTTGGGCATTGTCCATCAGCATGGAGTAGAGTTTGTGACATTCTAGCTTCAGGGTGAGGCTAAGCAGTGGTGGAGAGCTCATGTGGAATGTAGATCTTCAGCTTTACCCCCCACTCACATGGACACAGTTTCATGCTCTGTTTCCAGAGAAATATGTGCCCCGGACTTTGAGAGATGGCAAGAAGGATGAATTCATGGCTTTAGAGTAGGGTGGTATGTTTGTAGCTGCTTATGAGGCAAAATTGCATGTTTTTTCTAGATATGCTACTCAATTGGTGACTACTGAGGAGGAGAGGATCCATTTATTCGTCAAGGGACTAAACTCTGAGTTACAGATATTGTCTATTCATATGACCTCTGCAGGAAAAAACTTTAATGAGGTGACTGACTTTCTAAAGAAAGTAGAAGGAGTTAGACGCGATGGGAAGGCTATGGAGTTTGCTAAGAAATCCAAGAGCACAGGTAACTTTTAGGGTTCTTACTCCAGAGGTTCAGGTAGGCCGACGCTTGTAGCTCGACTGACTCAGTCCTCCATGCCCGCTTCTACAGGTAATTACTCAAGAACTCCACATCAGAATTTTATTCAGGATAGTCAAGGAGCCGCACCTTCGGTGGGCAACAGGCCATCTTTTGATCGCACTTGTTATAATTGTGGAGAACCTGGGCATATGAGCAGAGATTGTCCTCACCCATGCATGTTGGACCCCACACAATAGCAGACTAGAGCAGTGGTACCCGCGGCAAATGGTAATAATGGTCGAGGACGTCCATAAGGTGGGCGAGGAGGAAATCAGCGAGGTCGTGAAGGTCGGGAAATTGTTAACGCAGGTAGAGGTACGGCGCAGCCAAGCAGGGAAGTCGCCCGTCAAGATGACAGGGTTTAGTGTTACGCCTTCCTAGGCAAAAACGAGAGTCTTCTGACGCAGTGATCACATGTACCATTTTTGTTTGTGACCAGATGGCTAATATGTTATTCGATTCGGGTTCTACTTATTCTTATGTGTCTGTTCAGTTTGCCTTGGGATTTGATAAAATTTGTGATATAATTGATGCCCCCATCGATGTTTCTACTCTAGTTGAAGAGTCTGTCATAGTCACCCATGTTTATCGTGCTTGTTCTGTTATGTTTATGGGTTTCCAAACTTGGGCTGATTTGGTTATATGTTATATGTTATAGTCACCCATGTTTATCGTGCTTGTTCTGTTATGTTTATAGGCTTTCAAACTTGGGTTGATTTGGTTATATTGGATATGATGGACTTTGATATAATCTTAGGCATGACTTGGTTGTCCCCCTATTATGTTGTGCTTAATTGTAATACTAAGTATGTGACTCTAGAAATTCCGGGTAGGGAAAAGTTAAAGTGGGAAGGGGTGTACAATTCTAATTCCGGGCAGGGTTATTTGGCTCATATTTGGGATGTTGAGGTTGAGTCTTGCTCTATTGAGTCTATTCCTGTGGTGTCAGAATTTAGAGAAGTGTTCCCTACTAATTTTCCTAGTATGCCTCTGGATAGAGAAATAGATTTCTGCATTGATTTGGAACCTGGTACCTGCCTCATTTCCATCCCTCCGTATCTCATGGCCCCGGTCAAATCTAAGAACTTCTTGATAAAAAAATTATATGTCCTAGTGCTTCCCCGTGGGTGCTCATGTCTTGTTTGTTAAGTAAAAGGATGGTAGTCTGAGGATGTGCATAGATTACCAACAATTGAATAGAGTCACCATTCAAATCAAGTACCCATTGACTCGAATAGATGATCTTTTCAACCAGTTGCAAGGTGCATCAGTTTTCTCTAAGATTGATCTAAGGTCTGGTAACCATCAGTTAAAGAGTAGGCCTGAAGATGTACACAAGACGGCATTTAGAACCTATTGTGGGCACTATGAGTTTCTCGTTATGTCGTTTCGGTTGACACATGTGCCTGCAGCTTTCATGAGTTTGATGAATGATGTATTCAAACCATTTCTGGATTCGTTTGTTATAGTTTTTATTAATGATATTCTGGTTTATTCAAAGAGTAAGGAAGAGCATGCCGACCCTTTTCGTATTGTTCTGGGTGTTCTTGGGAAACAAAAGCTATATGCCAAATTTTCTAAGTATGAGTTTTGGTTGGATTCAGTTGCCTTTTTAGGGTATGTAATGTCAAGGGAAGGGATAATGGTAGATCCCAAGGGAAGGGTTCAGCCTAGCTCTGTGACTGAAGTGAGGAGTTTTTGTAGGGCTCGCTAGCTACTATCATTGATTTGTAAAGAACTTTGTTTTTATTGCCACGCATCTGACAAGGTTGATCGAAAAGGCGGTACCTTTTGAATGGACCAAAAAATAGGATGAGAGCTTTCAAAAGCTCAAGACTCTTTTGACCACATTACTTATTTTAGCACTACCGGTGGAAGGTAAAGATTTTATTGTTTATTGTGATGCTTCACATTCGGGTTTGGGTGATGTATTAATGCAGAATAAGAATGCTATAGCTTATTCATCGTGGCAGTTGAAGGTGTATGAGAGGAAATACCCAACACATATTTTAGAGTTGCCAGCGGTAGTGTTTGCTCTTAAGATCTGGCGGCATTACCTCTATGGTGTCAAGTGTGAGAAGTTTACTGATCATCTTAGTCTATTGCATGTGTTCACTCAAAAGGATCTGAATCTAAGACAACGAAGGTGGATGGAGTTACTCAAGGATGTGATGTGACAATCCAGTATCATCCAGGTAAGGCTAACATGATGGCAGACGCATTAAGCCAGAAGGCGGTGAGTGTGGGCAGTCTAGCTTGCTTAGGTGTGACCAAGCGACCTTTGGCTAAAGAAATTCAACATTTGGAGTCTAAGTTCATGCAGTTGGGCATGTCAGAAAAAGGTGGGGTATTAGCTAGCATTGAGGTAAGGGCCACCTTCCTTGAAGAGATCATGGCCAAACAGTTTAAGGATGAGAATTTATATGAGCTTAGAAAGAAGACAATGTCTGGTAAGGCACAAGATGCGACCTTACATGCAATGGGTGTGCTCAGTCTTAAAGAAAGGATTTGTGACCCTCGAGTAGATGACTTGATTCAGAATTTATTGACAGAATCTCATAGTTTGCGGTATTCTATATATCTGGGTGTGACCAAGATGTACCGAGACTTGAAGCGACTATATTGGTGGCCGGGCATGAAGAAAGATATAGCGGAGTTTGTGGCTAAATGCCAAAACTGTCATCAAGTAAAGTATGAACATCAAAGGTCGGCAGGTTTGCTTCAGAGAATGCCAATTCTGGAATGGAAGTGGGAAAGGATAGTTATGGAGTAGTTGATCTTCCCAAGACTTTGGGGAAGTTTGATTCTATTTGGGTAGTGGTTGACATATTGATTAGGTCAACCCATTTTATTCCGATCAAAATAGATTACAATGCTCAGCAGTTGGCTAAGGTTTATGTGAAGGAGATAGTGAGGTTGCACGGGGTGCCCCTGTTTATCATATCGGATCGTGGTACGCAGTTCACCTCCAAGTTTTGGAGGAAATTACATAATGAATTGGTCACACAACTCACTTTTAGTGCAGCTTTTCATCCACAGATGAACGGGCAGTCAGAGATGACTATTTAAGTGTTGGAGGACATGTTGAGGGCATGTGTGATTGACTTTGGAGGACATTGGGATAAGTTCCTACCTTTATTGAGTTATCTTATAATAATAGCTATCACTTCAGTATTGATATAGCACCGTTTCAGGCACTTTATGGGAGGGGATGTAGATCACCCATAGGATGGTTTGAGGCTAGAGATGTGAAACCTTTGGGGGTTGACTTGTTGAAGGATGCTCAGGATAACGTAAAAAGCATCCAAGCTAAGCTTTTAGCAACCCAGAGTAGATAGAAAAATTATGCAGACCATAAGGTAAGAGACATGGCATTTCAGACTGATGAGAAATTTCTTCTTAAGGTGTCACCCATGAAAGGAGTGATGAGATTTGGCAAGAAGGGCAAATTTAGTCCTCGATACATTTGACCATTTGAAATTCTTGGTTGTGTAAGACCAGTAGCGTATAGATTGGCTTTACCTCCCAACCTATCGGGAGTTCATTCGGTATTTCATGTGTCCATGTTGAAGAGATATCTTGGTGATAGGGATTACATCATAAAATGGGACTCCGTGTTGTTAGACAAAGACCTCCAGTATGAGGAGGAACCTATTACAATTCTTGATCGTGATGTTCGAAAGCTGAGGACCAAAGAGATTAAGTCCGTGAAAGTTCAATGGAAGCATCATCCAGTTGATGAATCTACTAAGGGAACCGAGAAGGACATGCGAAACAAGTATCCCCAATTGTTCGTCGATTCAGGTACTACTCTACTCTTACGTTAGCCCATTTATCCTCATTTGTCACTCGGGGACAAGTGATGGATAAATTGGTATCTATTGTAACGACATATTCCTGTCGTTTTAGAAATGCCATTAGGGAAAGAAATTGGGTAAGAAAACTTTTTTGTAATAACTTGAGAATTCCTAGCCTAGTCCAAATTTTGACGAAATCAGAGCCAGTAAGGTCTAGGGAGATCTGGTAATGAATGAGATATCTAATTATGATTTTTATCATATTAGTAGATAGCCAAGACGTTAAGGAACTCGTACAACTTTATGGAATTGAATTCGGGCGAGTAGAACTCCCTCAAAACTGATCTTAGCGTGAACGGGTAGTTTCTGAGTGTCATAGGTTCAAGGTGTGTTATGAAATGGGGATTTGAAACACAACTTTTGACTCTCTGTTTTCGTGCAAGCCGCCAGGGCAGGATTATTCCAGCCAAGGCGAGGCCGCTGTGGCGGGTTAGGTCCCGCTACGGCGGGCAAGTCGCAAATTAAAACCCAAAAATGTTATTTTCTGCAAGTTTCGTTCTTGAGAGCTAGGAGATGACCCCAGGCGATTTCTTGACAATTTTCCACTATTTTTTGTGCTAAAGGTAAGGATTTTACTCCCCTAATCCATTTTTCGATTCGTAGAACTTAGATTTATGGGTGATTATCAATGAGAGAGGGTTTTGACCTGAAATCTAATGGTGGAAAATGCCCTAAGTTGGGTATTAGGATCTTGGGTTTGTCCTAGGGTTGATAATTTCGATTGTAATCTGGGTAATTAGACCTTAATTATTGATCCTCATATTGAATTGATTGTTTGTTGACCTAGAACAAGCAGAAAGAATCCGGAAAGGGAAGAATCAAGTTTCTTAGGAGGATCCAAGCTTGGTTTCGAGGTAGGTAGTTGTTTTATTTAATGTTTGTGTGATCTGTTAGTATTTGTTTCATTGTAATGTATGTATGTATGGGAATGTTGCGCTATTGATCGCATCTAATGCAAATGAGTATGTATGAATGATTGTATGCCATGAATCAACACTTGATGGTATGACTTATGAGAATGTACATTGTGATTGTGAGTGTGGCTTGTTAAATGAATCGGGTGTTACGTTCCAACACATTAACTAGGATCGGATGTCACGTACTGACATACATATTGGAACATGTGTCACGCTCCGACACATAAATTAGGATTGGGTACCACGTTCTGGTGCACTAACAGTTGGGGTATGGGTTCCAGGAGAGGACCATTGACTTGTCATATATGCGTATTTACTTTATATTAGAAATGTGGAAGGGTACATTGCTCCTAAAATGATAATTGATATTGTATATGTTCGGTATATGTGTGTTTATTATGGTGTGACTACTTGTATATGTTTCACTTATTAGAATAGCCGCGTGATCCTACCAGTACACTGTGGTTGTGTACTGATGTTGCACTTGCTCTTTATTTGTTGAGTATAGGGCATCTTCAGGCAGCTACTGACATACCTCATCTAGGAGATCAGTGATCAATCGAATCCAAGAGTGAGCCAGTTCTTCCAGGCTGCCATGAGTTCTCTATGTTTTAGTAAACTCTTTTCGGACTCAGACTTTCTAGTTAGATATTCGTATGTTTAATTGGGTTGTACCCATTTTATTTAGACTTGTTAAACTTTAGAGTTTTGGTACACTGACTTTAAGATTCTAGGAAATATTTTCGTAATGTTTTGAAACTCGTTGTTAGACCTTTGGAGTTTATGGGAACTCTATTTTATTTTTGCATTTAAACCTGCTTTCCTATCTTTAAATGTTTAGTTCTTGGGTTAGCTAATTAGTATTAATGGTTCTCCCACCGGAGGGTTAGTGTGTGCCAATCACGATGGTCTGAGTCGTGACACAAATTCCCTCCAACTAAAACAAAATATCCAGAAGTGGATCATCTGTCAGAGGGTGACACTGCCCAATCTACATCTAAATATCCAATGAATTTCTCATGTCCTCGATCTTCGTAATAGTAATCATTTTCCTAATGTGGATTTTATGTATAAAAAATGCAAATAGATACATTCCAATAACTATCACATAGAGAATTCAAGAACTGACTTACGGCACTAACCGGAAAGGTAATATCAAATCGAGTCTATGAGATAATTCAAATTTTATACCAAGTTTCTATATATTGATGGATCGTTAAGAGACTCCTCTTGACCAAGTAGGAGCTTAACATTTGAATCCATTGGAGAATCAATAGGCCTACAATATGTCATCACTATCTCTTTCGAAATGATCAAGTGCATACTTCCTATGTGAGTAATTCCTGATTTGGATTAAGTAATCTCAATGCCCAAAAAGTACCTCAATTGACCAAGATTCTTAGTATGAATGTGCTGAAAAAGACGATGTTTCAATTTAGTAATTCCTTTATCATCATTGTCTGTGATAACTATGTCATTAACATACACTATCAAATACATGCACAAATTTAGAGCAGAGTGGCAATATAACACAGATCACCTTCACATCGTACTATGCCAAACTCCTGAATAACCATGATAAA
Organism: Solanum pinnatisectum; assembly: GCA_035578085.1. Classification (NCBI taxonomy): domain Eukaryota; kingdom Viridiplantae; phylum Streptophyta; class Magnoliopsida; order Solanales; family Solanaceae; genus Solanum; species Solanum pinnatisectum. Next base: position 20,204,262 of record CM069083.1, read on the forward strand.
CTTTTCAAATCATTCTCGAGGAGACTTCTTCAAGCCATAAAGTGCTTGTCATAATCTGCAAACCATGTTACTAGAATCCCCTTAAGCAACAAAATAAGGTAGTTTCTCCATATATACCTCATCTTCAAGATCTCCAAGAAGAAAGACATTTTTAATATTCAAATGATAGAGAGACCAATGAAGAACCACAACCATGGATAACAAGAGACAGACTGAAGCAATCTTGACCACATGAGAAAAAGAATCACCATAATCAAGACAAAAGGCCTAAGTATAACTTTTGGCCACTAGTAGAGCTTTTATGCGATCAATCTGTCTATCGGGGCCAACCTTCACTATATATATCCAATGACAACAAACTGTTAATTTTTCTAAAGGTAGAGGAAAAAGCTCCCAAGTACCGCTACAGTGAAACACAAACATCTCTTCAATTATAACTTATTGTCAGTCTAGATAAGAGAAAGAGCTTCACCTGTAGTCTTAGAAATAGACATAAATGATTGTAATGATCTAGAAGTTCATTTTTAGAAATTTTTGTAGAATAACTGTTTACTCCCCCCCCCCCCCCTTCTATATTGAGGTGGAATAATTTCTGATTAAGTTTTGAAATTTGGTTTCAAACTTTTAATGGAAGTTGTGAATTATGAATGTTTTTGGTTTCAAAAGACTAAAGTTGTTACAAAAGTAGTTTTTTATGCCTCTTGGAGTTTCGAGTGTCGGAATGGAATAATGTCGATTCCATCACTCCCGAAATGCATAAATTGGTCTAGGAGAGTTGTCGGTTTCAAATTTTAAGTCTTTTTTGAGGATTTGAGGTCCTAAGTTGGAAATTTGTGGAATTTTAGCCTTTGGGTTGACTTTGATCAACATTCGAGGTTCGGATGCTTGGATCGGATGACTATTTAAATTCTTAGGTTTATTAGAGTAGTTTAAAATGCATTTGGATGACTATTTAAATTTTTGAGTTTAGTTTCAAAATCATATTTTATAGAATAGTGAATGAAGAGAGGAATTAATCAATGTATGAAGTATTTCAATGAATATTAATTACTTATTAGTTTTTCTAGGTTGGTCAAATTATATATTTTCAAGACTAACTAACTACTCTATCAAGGGTATAATAGGAAGAATATGGTAATTTATGCATTGATTTTATAAAATGACAAGTATTATGGTCTAACTATTTATAGAAGTGGATGACATAAAAAGGAACGAAGGGAGTACTATTCTTTTGCAATGTTTAGATGACTTATATTTAATAATGGTGATTTAATAAAATTATTCCTACTGCTTCTTAATCTCTATATCAAGTTAATGTGGACAACTATTGTTGGACATAGGGGGTAAAATAGGCATCTCTATATCTCTTCCTAGTCCTGGTCGAATATAAATCTCTCATTATTGAGCATTATAAAGTCAACAATTCTAAAAAATAGCCTTTAATTAGAGAATTGTTAAAGCAATGATATAATATAATTTATGAGTTTGGCAGTACCATGATTTGTTTTCTCCATCACTATTGAAAGCAACTAATTTGTTCGTACGTATTTTATGTCCCTTTGGAAGAGTAAATATGAACTTAAAAGAAATTAAAGAAATAGGTAATTTAGGTACACCGTCCTTATAATACAATTATTTCCTTGTTTTTAATCATCAAGTAAAAATGACTAACAAGTAGGTAATTATATTGTCTAGAATAATTCTAATTTCGTAACTTAAAAGTGAAATAAATAATATGCTTTAAATTATTACCAACTATATTATATGGTAATTGATAAGAGATTTCCAGCACCACAACCGAATAAAAGTAATATATTATACCTTCTCTTTTCGGAGTTAAACTATATAGAACAAAAAAAATAAACTGTCGATACTAACCTATGTACGTATGCAATCCTTTTAATAATGTCAACCATTGTTCTTAGGAAATTGGAGGGTGTCAAAAATGGAGACAATTGAGGCTTACACGTATGTAACTACATTAATTAATGCATAAAATACTACTAATAATGTAACTATATTAATGCATAAAATACTAATAATAATGTAACTACATCAATGCATAGAATATTACTAATAATGTAATTAATTAAACATTGTGGAATTAGAAAGAGCATCGATGACTAATTGTATGAAACCATTTACCTAATAATGAATCTTACTTTCCACTATCAAAAGATTTTTTTCTTAAAAAAAAAAAAGGATAGTGAAGACATCATCCGAAGACACATTTTATTTTAAGATTATACATAAGGATTTGATTCATCACTAAATAAACCTCAATATAATATCGAAGAGGTTAGTTCATTTCTTCTTATCTCTCACAATCTTTGTTCTTCATTCTAGCTTCTCAATCATCATGGGTATTTGTTTGTGTTACAAATATTTTTTTTTATAATCATGGTATCATCTAGGTCAGCTTTTGAATATAACTCTTAACAATTTTATATATATTTTTTATCTAGCTTCTACTAGTACAGATACGAGTAATTTACTTTCTACTTTCATGTTTGTTCCTTTGTGGGATTCTACAATGTTCCCTTAGATATCCTGTTTGAATTATCTTTTGGCTTATGACTTACAGGTCAAAAGTCATAAGTTAGAAATCCTTAACTTATGACCTTTTGACTTATTTTCATTATTTTTGCTTAGAATCAAGTGTCTTTCAGAAATACTCTCTATCTCCATAAGGTAATGGTAAAGTCTGAGTACACTCTATTCTTCACATAGAGAAATCCCAAGTACGGAGCTCTTCTCCCTTTAATAGGTCATACATAGTGCGTATCCAAATTAGTTAGGACAGTGAATATCGGATACCGGGTGATTATACCCAATAAAGGGATACGGAAGCATTAGTATTTAACTTTTCTGTTGCATAATTGTGACAGGTGAAGATCTGAAGCTGTGGTTCTTTAAGTCCTCAACTGGATTATGCATTCTCTGAAGGACTGCTTTTGTTTGAAGAAAACTAGACATCTGCTTGAGACCCATGATACTCTTGCTTCTGAAACTTGTTGTGAGTTAAGAAGGCCACTTGAGCCTGTATAAATTAAATCTGAATTAGTGTTAAATAATTTTTTGTAATTTTGATGTCCTTATGATATTTTCCCCTTTTACTTGTTCTGTGTAATCGACTTGATACTTCCCCAATTAGAATATAGTTTGAACATCCAACCGGAAATGTTTCGTTCAACAGTGTCCAACTTTAAATAATGAGTATAATGGAGAATATGTTGATATCTACGGTATTATGTTATTCTTTACTTGAGACTAGGGTCTATCGAAAATGGTATGTCTACCTTCACTAGGTAGGGACCACTCTCTCCAAACTCCAGTTGCGAGATTACATTGGATATGTTGTTGTTGTTACTATCCATAATTAAGTAGTTGTTTTAACGTGTAATTTAGCATGTTAGATGTTGTATTGCAGTTAGTGTGAATGATGTGGAAACCTTATACATTCTATACAAGAGACTAAGCAGCGCCATAATTGATGATGGTCTTATTCACAAGGTATGAAAATTTGAAGTAAGCACGTTTGTGTACATATATAGCAAGAGATGGATAACTAATGTAGTTGAAATAAGCCACCATATAATGTTCAATGCAGGAAGAGTTTCTCCAAGCACTTTTCTGCTGCAGCCATAGGCAGAATCTTTTTGCAGATAGAGTAAGTAATTCATCCTTGAGTTTTAACTATTTTGCTAGTGGCATGACCATTAATTAATTCCTTCTTGTCACATTGTTGCAGTTGTTTGACGTATTTGATCTTAAGCGTAATGGAATTATTGAATTTGGAGAATTTGTTCGATCCTTAAGCATATTCCATCCAAAGGCTCCTCAACAAGACAAAATCACATGTACGATATATTGTTATTACTTTAGATAGATCCTACATGTCTAAAACATATACTACTTGTTATTGAAATACAGTGCTCGCTGCTAACTTTAAATTAAATATTCTTGTGGCGCGCAGTTGCATTTAAAGTGTACGACTTGAAGAACACTGGATACATAGAATGCGATGAGGTAAACAACTCAAATGAACATCGTATCGTTGTCTGAACTATCATGTCACTTTTGATTAAGATCGTATCGTTGTCTGAACTATCATGTCACTTTTGATTCTTAGAGGAATTTATAGGCCTCCGATCCGTTTACTCTGCTCCTTTAATCTGAGTTCACATTTCGCACATTCTTTGTGCACTGTCGATAATAGACATGTTTAACATAAAGAAAAGATCAATTAGTGAATAAGTGCTGCTTAAAGTGACGTATGTAAATTAGAATTCAGAAAAGGGTCAAAGTTGTCCTTGAATTTAGTAAGATGGTTTAAATTTGCTCTACGTTGATAGTTGAAGTTAGATTTACCCTTGCCATCATCAAAATGGATTAGATTTGCCCTGGGTTTGACTAATAACTCATACAGAAAAAAGGTCAAAATTATCCTTGAACTAATGTAAAATGGTCCAAATTCGCCGTAAACTTTGAAGAATAGGGTCACTATTCCGACAGTGGCACCACCATCATCTTCGAAACTGTAAAGCTCCAACGGTAGGTCTCTATGATCTCGAGCTTAAATTAATCACCCTCAAGCCTCCAATCATCTCAAATGGAACTCAAACTATTAACAGATAAATTTGGACTTTTTTCCATTAGAATTTTGTATATTACAGATTGTAATGAACTAATATCTACATTTTGAAGCATACAACATTTACAGATTGTATAGAGTTTGCTGAAGCAATTGGCTTGTCAAACTGACGAATACTTGTACAGTTAATTAGTTATGTACAATTATATATATTTTAACTAGAAATGGATCATAACTATATTTTGGAGGCAATACATCCATGTTAGAAGATCATGCATATATATAAAATTTCTATTATCATGCTTTATTTGTGAAGGTCCTTATGTGCCAACTATGAAGGTTAAATATGGAGAGGTCACAAGAGTCATTCGCAAAACTTGACAACAATATAATGACTCTGACAAAAGATTAGTCGAGAAAAACCACAAAGCTAGGAAGCTACTGATGTGTGGGATTAGTATAAATGAATACGATTTGATCTCATCTTGTGAATCAGCCAAGGAAATCTGGGATCTGTTGAGAACAACGTATGAGGGTACTGAGGAAACAAGAAAATCTAAGGTAGACATATTTACTACTCAGTTTAAAAGTTTCACCATAAAAGAAGGTGGATATATTCATGAACTGCGTACGAGATTCTCTACCATCACTAATGAGCTTATGTTCCTTGAAGAACATGTCCCTGTGTGCAAGCAAGTCTCTAAGATACTGGAAATTCTTCCCAGATCTTGGACAAATGAATTTGTGTTTGGCGATGAGACAAGGGATCCTGATGTGGTGACTCTGAATGCACTATTTGAACATCTTCAAGTTCATGAGTTGCATATAAAAAAGGAGGGTCTCATTCTCAAGGGCAAAGACAAGAGGACAGATCTGATTGATGAGGCTTATCAGAAGAAAGATGCAAAGAGAGACAAATCACTTGCTTCCAAGGTGTCACAAAGTGAAATCCCTGAAATAGATGAGAACATAGGCTATTTCACTCAAAGACTTCAAAGAATCGTGAGAGAACGTGGAGGTTTCGTGAAGAAAGAAAATCATGACAGGGCTACGAGCTCAAGTGACGTGTGTTACAAGTGTGATCAACCAGGTCACTCCATTAGAGACTGTCCTATGCAAAAAGCTCACCATGGGGAATATGTCAAGACTGGAGAAGATAAAGACAAAGAGGGGGACCAGGTCTGTGACAAGTCAAGCAGAAGAGAAGTTGCTTATCAAGCAGTGAAGAAGGATCTGACTACATGGGAAAATTCCTCAAGTGATTCAGATGATTCTGAACACTTTGATGATGCTTTCATGGCAAAGTCAGATGAGGAAAATGCTGATGAAAAGGTAACTCTATCATATTTCAAGCAAAACTTGAATAGCTTTTCTACTAGTAAATTGAGAAAGTTAGATGTTGTATTACTTGATTTGATAAGTGAGCTAACAACTGAGAATGATCTCCTGAATAATAGCCTAGACATCTCTCAAGATGGAAAAATTGTTTTAGACTTTTAGTTGCCCAAATATCTGATATTGAAAGTCAAATGGTTGTCTTTGAAACTGAAAATCTAGAACTGAAGGAAAAGACAAAAGGGGTGACTACTATAGTTTTTAAAGGAAAAAACGAGGTCAACAGATTGCAATTGGAGCTTGAAAATAAGTTGCACACTACTGAAATGAAGATGAAACTGGCTCTAGAAAGAAATCTTGTGTTGGAGAGGGACCTGGTCCGTGTAAAGAGGAACTGGAAAAATCCCTCAAATAGACCACTTCCTCTACGATTCTTACAAATCTAATTGGTCAAGGCAACAACAGTAAAAGAGGGCTGGGTTGTGAGAAGATAAATTCCTCATACAATCCTCATAGTAAAAATGTGTCTGATGCTGATAATCTACTGTGTGTGCATTGTGGTCAAGATGGACACCTTAAGAAAGGTTGTTCGGTTTTGAAAAAATATGAAGGAAGTTCGTCAAACTATTCCAAACAGAGGAATAGACTGAAGAAGGGACCTGGTCTTGCTTTTGGTCCCGAGTTGAAGAAAATCAGTATGCCTTACTGGACAAAAGATTTTCTTATCGCTCTGTTATCTGCTTACTGGGAACTCCATCTCAAATGGGTTCCCAAGGGTAACAAGTGATTTTTTATGCAAGTGAGAGGAGGTAGCATCAGTCAATATTGGTTTATGAATAGCGAATGCTCAAAGCACATGACTAAGAAAACAACAAAACCTCCTCTCTCTCAAGGCACTTTAAGGTGGAGGTGTCTCTTTTGGTAATGGCAAGAAATGGCATTCTTGGTGTAGGTAGAACTTGAAAGTATATGGAACACTCTTTTGAAGTTGTGTACTATGTCAATAGGTTGAAGTACATTCTTTCAAGTGTTTCACAGATTTGTGATGAACAAAATGAAGTTAAGCTCTTATAAAAAAATATGTTGTCACAAACTTGCTCTCTCGGGTGATGATCTTAACAGAAAAGAGATGCAAGAACATGTATATTGCACATCTGAATACTGCTCGTAGTGACGATCTCACTTGCCTTAGTGCTCAAAGTGAGAATGCTGAGGTATGACATGAAAGACGTGCTCATGTGAGTGCTTCTCTTGTATAGGGTTCCAACCCTATCTGACTCCTAAGAAGTTGCTGGCTTTTCATCAGCCGTTGCGCGCTAGAGCAGTAGCCTTTTCCCAACCTAGTAAGCACAAACTTGTGTCAAGGGACTTGGGAGATAATGAGTTCAGAGAGCAATTACCTCTTTTAAGAGGATAATTGAGCAATTACCTCAATTTGAGAAAGAGTATGTTTTATACATTTGAGCTGAGTATATATTTATTGGGAGTAATATTGAGCATCAATATGTGGATTAATTTAATATATACACCTAAATAGAGCGCAACCAATCCAAATGATTTATATAGTTGATTAATTAGTTATCTTCGCATTCCTTTTCAATTGAAAATATAATTTTCGACGCCAATTTAATGATGTGATAGCTGTAAAAAAAAAATAATTTGTTTAGAACTTAACTCACTCTAAATAAGATAGGATTCATCATCACAAGTTGGATCGGAGGAACTCAAAATTTTAAATTTTCACGGATGGATGTGTAATGTTGTAGCTGAAGGACATGGTATTGGCTGTTCTCGAAGAATCAAAATTGACACTTGCAAATGATGCCATTGAAGCAATCGTCCATAAGGTTAAAAAGATTTATTAGTATATAATTTCATATATATAGATGGGAATGATGTTATAGTATGATTTTGTGCAGACAATTGAAGAGGCAGATCTAAATGGTGATGGACGGATTGATCCAAAGGAGTGGAAGGAATTAGTTACGAGATATCCTTCTTTGATAAAGAATATGACCCTCCCATACTTAGAGTGAGTGAGTTCATTTTTATAATTCTCAAGTTTTTATAATTGGGATGAACTCTAATTAATATATTGTATACATTCCAGGGAAGTAACTGTACTATTTCCATGCTTTGTCATGACAAGTAAAGTTCGCGACTCACAATTGGTATATGGAAACTGATCGATCATCAACAACTTTAAGAGATTGTTTTTCTTCTTTCTTCCTCTTATATTATATATTTGATATTTGATAATTTAATAGTTATGTATTTTTTAGAATACCTATCATCTAGCATCGGGATTATATGTGTATGACTAAATAAAAATTCATAAGTTGTTTGCATTTAATGAAGATCTGAATTTAAATCATTCAGATAATAATTCACTAAGAACATTTATTTTTCTTAAAAAGTAATGTTAAATGGCCAGAAAATTTGGCCAGAATTTAGTAGAAATTTAAAAAGTCTATAATATCTCTTTTATTTTAAAATAAGCTGATCTTTTTTCCATTTTTTAATTAAAATATATTAAAGTTAAAAGAATATAAATGTTCAAAAAGATAAAATAACACATTTTGAAATATATTATTTTACCATTCTGGCTAAATTTTGTGGCCAAAAGGATTATTCCTTTCTTAAAACTCTACCATTTATTGAGTCTTAAAACATGTGAATCGGTCAAAATTAAAATGGAACTAAAATTTCATTAAGCGCTCATTAATGCATTAATTGCTAAGTTGAATCCAATATAACGTATTGATTTCATTTTAATTTTCATCCAAATAGGTTGTTTATAAACTATTTGGTTTATTATAGGGAAAATTATGCAAGTTGGCAAACATTATTGATTTATTTTTCAACGATGTTACAATTTGAATTAGTTACCGTGTGTAGTTATAGTTTAATATAGTTTACTATTAATAATGAAACCACGAGAATGTATACGAAAAGAAAAAAAAAGCATTTCCAAATTTATATATTCATTTATACAAATCTAACTTTTTTTCTCCCCCCTCTTCATTCTTTAATTGTATTCATATCAAAATTTTCAAATATGCATATTATGTTTGAAGGATCAAATAACAAATGTGATAACGTTTTGATAGTATCTAAGAGTAGGTTAAACATTCTCTCTTATTAACTACTAAAAACTATCAAGATGGGGTTAATTGTTGAAGAATGGAAAAAAAAAAGAAGAGGGAAATACAAACTAAAATGAGAATATTTGTTACTTGACTATGGTTAAGTTAAAAAAAAGTGTGAAAAACACAGTATTAGATTTTTTAATCTGGTGTCAATTATTTACCAAGTAGGAAAAACAACTTCAAGAGGATCATCAGCCAAATAGAGTAACCCTAAATTTCATTTCATTTTGCTTGTCACAACCAAATTTACTACAAAGAACTTTTCAAATGTCTCATTTTACCTAATCTTCATTTTTGACATGCTATAATTACTATGCTTAAGATTGAGATCAATGATATGTCCATGAACAAACTCCTTTTTAGTGTATGAATGAGTGTAACACAAACAAGCTCCTCAGTTGTCCCTTCAGTTCCACATATAGCTCTGGTCTATATGACCAAAAGCATCAGAAATTGGAACGATATAAACATCTTGACAACTTCATCATCGGAGCTTCTTTTGTTTACTTCCAACTGTATTAAACCCTCCAAACATAGGTATGTAATGTTGGAACTTCTCCATTAGAAACATAAAGAGTACACATAAACCCAAACTTCTATTTGGTTACGATAAAGATTTGGCTGCTAAATGCACTGCCCTACAATCTCCAAATGACAGAAAATGAGTTGAAAATGATCCATCTAGAATTAGGAAATCAGTTTCTTCAATCTACCAATTCCAAATCTTGGATGAAATTGCTTTTCTTACGTCATAGTTGATTGTAAAACTTCCAATGTACCTTGATTATGGAAGAACATGTGAGCGAAATATGAGGGGATAGGTGCAGCAAAATCCACTACTCCAACACACAGAAAGCAATGGTCCCTGCTTAAACTTGTCATGAAATGAAAAAGCTATTGGCCTGGGGTCATTTCCAGGACCCCTAATGAACCCAACCAAAGATGCTGAAATCAGTGGACTTCTTCTAACATCATATGTTGCTATAAGACCCCTGTACAAGTCATTCCCATCTCTATAAGACAAGGCTAGACGCTCTCCTGAAGCATCCCATGCTATCTTATCTATTCCTCGACTTCCAGTCAAGGTCTGTATATCTGAGAACTCAACGGGTATAAGATGTGCATCTAGAGACGGTGGCCTTGTTGCAAAGTGAATGGAACCCAAGGTTGAAGATTCAGAGAAAGCAATGAGTATTCTACTACCATCAGGATCCCAAGCTGCTCCCATGACAAAACCATTAGTTGAGGACCATGGTTCTGATGTCCATGTATTAGTCTCCCAGAGATAGAATGTCCCATCAAATTTTGCAGAGAAGAAATAGTCTCCTGATGGGGACCATCTCAATAAGGAGATGCCCCCTAAGCCACGTCGTATAGGTGTTCCCACTCCTTGAGCAACATCCCAAATGATGAATGAAGAGCTCTCAAATGAAGCTGATGCCAAATACTTCCCATTTGGGCTCCAGGAAAGGGCAGTAATTTGTTCGTGTTCAGGACTTACAAGGAAGTCCACAAGAGTCCATTTAGTTCCTGAGCCTCTAGAGAGAGTACCCAATGTAACACCTGATCTCACTGAAGCTGTATTGCCTGGAAATGAAGCAGCCCAAATGCAAATGCCACCCTTGCAGGCGACAGCAAGTGCCCTCCCACCATTTGGCCGCCATGAAAGACTTCTAACATCTTTTTGGGAGTCATTGATCAAAACGCAAGGACTCCCTCCCTCAGAGTCTTCATAATCACGAATTGTCACCTGATGTTGTCCGGAAATAAAGGCTAATATATGCTTGTGCTGGTGCCAATCAAGGACATGGAAATCGACATCTTGTAACAATTTTACATCAATGGGGTGAAAAAAGTCCCTCAGCGAACCAGTAGAGACTGCCTGCAATGCTGCCCAAAGTAGGCCACTCTTCCTCTGGTCGGCACCTTGTTCAGAGCTCAGTGCACTCAACAAATTTTCTGATTGAAAAGGAACTGGACTGAATATAATTCCAAGAACCTTGCCATAGGTTTCCTTAGCTGCATCATCAGAGAGTTCATCTGCAGTAATGAGGTCTCGATTGATTTCGCAGATAGTAACTTCACCTGGTTGAGGAAATGACGGCATGTTTTTCAAGCAACAGAGAGTGAGAGACAGGGTTTATGGTTTCTATTTTGGGTTGATTTGTGCCAGCTCTTCACCTTCTCTAAACATGCCTTGCGGAAGGGAAGACTGAAAAAATATCATCAGAACTTTAAGCACAAAAACCATGACAACTCAAAAGGCAGACCATAGAAACCCCAGAGATTAGGGTTAACCAATTAAAGAAAAAGACGAAGAAAGAAAACAATCCAAGAGAAAAAAATTGTATTGGCCAAAGTATACCTTGCCAGCTATGTCGTGACCAAGAATGGGAATTATTTTGATGAAGGAAACTAGAGTGGTGGCCTTAGATCAATTTAAATGGAGAAACATGGACAGTGAGGAAATAAGCCTTACACTAAGGCAAAAATACAGAGAGCAGTTAACATAAGAACCAGGTTTACTGATCACACCAGCAGAAAATATCAACATTAAGAAGCAGGGAACAGGGTCCTGGTTAACCAACAGAAGTCTACTGCACAGAAGCCTTCAGAGTTTCAACAAAATATATAACAGAAGTCAGAGGAACAGACACTGAACCTTTTTATGCAATGGAACTTCTGAAAGTCACTTAAACCTCTCAACATTACTCAAAGATGAAGCTAAAAGAAATTATACCCAGATTCAAGAGGCAATATACAAGAGTGAAGCCCCAACCTTATTCAACTATAGCAATCCAGATTCAGTGCACCACGACAAGGTATGATATTATGCAATACACAAAAATACAGGATATACACTAGCTCCAAATGTCTTTGATGCTCAGTGCTCTAGAGAGTTAGCTCATATGCCATCCTCAAGAATTTCAGAAGCCGGTCAAGTTAGTTCAGTTACTCTCGAAGAGAATACGCTTTTGTGGATTTATATGTGCTAAACCTTGAATTCTTTGAAAATAATGGCACAGTCGATGACAATTAGAGTTAGAAGCAGAGGATTGCAACAACCATGAAAAATTCATCCCATTAAACATTAGGGGAAGTACATATTGAGATGCATTGCAATTTAACACATCACTACTTTCATATTACACCTTCAAGAAATTCTTAAGCTATTAATCTGAGATGCCCCAGAGAGTGTGGGGGCAAGCAGCGAGCCTTGACACAACAATTAAAATTGTCCTTTGGCAACTTGTAGTCACGGATTCGAGGTGTGGATTAACCTATTTGTAGAAGTATATATAGTAGGTATAAATTAACTCTCCCTATACCCCACATTATCTAAGATACCCAAACATGACTACAAGGTCTTCCTTCATTAAAAAATATTTCAGACGTGAAGGAATAGTACTAGAACAACACAATTCCAAGAAAACAGACACAGTTTATTGCACCTGAGCTTTGTTCTTATTCAGTATTTTTAACTCAACAACTATTAAAACTAGTCTATAGACATCAAAAAACGCCTCAATCTTGAAGGTAGCTCAAGAAATCTTAGTAAGCTCAATCGGTTGTCTGCCTGAACTTTTGATTCCCCTACCCAAATATTATTTTCTTAAATCAGAAACTTAAGATAATTGAAACAACTAATCAAGATAAAAGAGTTCATTAGCCGGAAGTAATTTATACAATCATGTATCAACAAAATCAATAAACCAAAAAAATATTCAATCCCAAATTAACTCCGACAACAACATACTGCATTGTATATTTGTATTTTGAATTGAAAAGATAAAAGAAAGTTCGAACCTTCAATAAGAAAACCAGCCAGCAATCAACATAACCAAATGCTATAATTTTTTAGAACTGATATCATAATAAAAATGTGGTGAGTGGTTATGGCTGCGGCTGCGGCTGCAGCTAGGGTTTTATCTCTCTGTGAACTGAGAACTGAGAACAGGTGTTTCTAACCCTAATCTATTATATTACGAATAATATTAATTGAAATGTGAAGACCGGAAGCGCATCTGGTGTAGTGGTATCATAGTACCCTCCCACGGTGCTGACCGGGGTTTGATTCCCCGGATGCGCACATTCAAGATATATATTTTGGTTTCTAGTTATATTAAAGTGATATTTTTTGGACAATTACGAAAAAGAGTAAAATTTTGATATTTTTTTCGTTTTGATATTCTTAGGTCAATGGTATAATTTGAAATTTTTTTGAGGTGTTTTGATGTATTTATCTTGATTTTTATATTTTTCGGACCTTTACAAGGAAAAATTAAAATTTTTGATATTTTTCGGATAGTTACAAAAAAGAGTAAAATTTTGGTTTTTTTTTCGTTTTGATATTCTGCACTTCTCTCGATTTGTACTTTTTACTCGTAACTTTTAACATATCAATAAACGACAATATTTTTGTTTTCTCCCCAAATCACTTTTCATAATCTAATACTCAACATCAACTAATATGGGTATTATAATAAAATAACCATTTCAAATGTAACTATATCTCTCACTTTCTTCATGATCTCATATGTTTAATGTCATCTTTTGTTTGTCTCTATGTAACGGCGTAAACAGGGCATAGCCATCTTGAGGTTAGGAGGTTCATCCCAACCCCTTTTGGAGAAAAAATACACTATTTACATATAGTTAAAAATATATTTTATGTATACAAAGTAGATGTTGAACCACATTGACTAGTTCGTGTGTTTACTTCTTCATATTTTGAACCTTCTTAGTGAAATTTTTAGTCTCACCACTAACTACAAATAGAGATATAAGAACTCATATCTTTATCTCTTTATTATTTTTGGTTTCATATTTTGATATATAGTACTAACTCTTTTATGTTGACTTTACAATATGTTATCAACATGGGTTCTAATCTTCAAATTCGGGATTATATTTTAACCACTTCGACCTGTGAGATATGTTTATGGAGGACAAATATTATGGTAGAAGGTTAGTAGATAGTCATGTGTCGTCTAGTTTTTTCTTTGTATTTTTATTAGTACTCTCCTATTAGCTTATTTTTATATTAGTATTAAATATTTTTTTCTTTGATTCGATTATTGTATTATTTATTGTTACTACTATTTTTAGTTATTGTTTTTGTTAGAATAGGAATAGGAACAAGAACAATATATAATTTTACTTGAATAGGAATGATATATGCAGTTCTACTTGGAAAATGATTGTATTAGTGTCCTAGTTGGAAAAGGAGTCCAATGTAGTGTCTATGAATAGAGTCTCCATGTGATAATGTAGACACATATATGTCGTCAATCTGGTCAATGATTATATTAGCAAAAGTTGGGTCATAATGTATCTTCGAGTGAGTATTTTCTCATACTAATTTAGGTAGCACCGTGCCATCTTTTCAATGACTACTTTTTCATATCTGATTTGCATAGGACGGTGCATCTTTCGGATAACTACTGTCATTACCCAATGAAACTGAGAAAGCCATGACAATATTTCCATGATAATCTCTACAAATACCTCCTGCCGCCCCTGCTGGACTATTTTACATCTTGCTGCCATCCTTATTTAACTTAAAGCATGGCCATTTAGGCTTGTCCAACTTTACCACCGTGTAGTCAATTCTTGGTACTAGAAGCATCATTTGATTGCAAATGTAAAACCAATCCGACCCTCAAGTCATATCGGGCATAACTTTGTACAAAATCCATTGGGGTTGTTGGGTTTTAAATGTGTGAATGGGGAATGAAAAGTTGTGACTCTCCTGATGGGTTGTGGCTTTTCCGAAAGGTTGTGACCTTTACGAAAAATTGTGTCTTTTCTAAAGGGTTGTGATTTAGGACATCTTCATACTACCCTTTGTTGCTACTAGCGGCGAGACTACATGCTTCAATTTCATAAGTGGGTGAAGGAAGAATACCTGAGCTTCAAGCAAAGAAGGCGGGGACCTCGGGTATAATTAGAGGGGAGTTCTCTCGTTTTTCTGCATTGAATTTCCTCTTTATGCATACATTTTCTTGCAAATAAAAGTAGAGTCTTTGTGTGATTTTGTTGTTGCCTTTTGAGTATGCTGAAGTTATTAAAGTTTGAGGTATCACTACTTCTTTAATAATTTATCAGTTTTATTTTCGGAGAAAATAATCCACAACCTCGGGTACAGTGAGGGAACTAAATTCCTTAAGGACACATAGTAAGTTCTGTGGACTCAAATAATTTATTTCTTTTCAACTTTATTGTTTTTGATTTACTATTCTAAATACAGGAGTTAACATCTTCTTAGGTTCAAAATACTACCGAGTATAGGAAGTTCTTACTATGTTCCAACAACTCGATGTGTCTTGGCTCCAATGTCATCCTCTTCACATATTTTTTCCAAACCGACATCTGATCTTTGGATTCATGTCCTTGTCTAGCATGATGTTGTTAAATTTCAGGTAGGGATGGCAATGAGGCGGGTCGGAGTGATTGCGGAGCAGGTTGAGCTTCAACCCACAAAAATTCAATCCGCCCCGCCCCACCCCGCACCGCATAGTAAAAAAAATTAATTTCTACCCGCCCCGCACCAACCCGCATAAACCCGCCTCACATAAAAAAAATATTATTTTCAGCATAAATTTATTCATTTTAATTAGTATATGATTTACTAATTATCGGCTATTACAAAATTAAAATTTGATTAAACAAAAATTTAGTACCTGAAAAGTTGGAAACTTTTTAACAACATTTCAAACATATCCGAAAGAAATTAACAATATTATATTATTAAAGTTAGGATGAAATCATGCATTAATATTCTACAAAGATTAAAGCTTTTATAATAAACTTGACAAATAAATCTCTAAACCCACACCATTTATTATTTAGTTAAGTCACCACATATTGTGAATCAAAAAACTTTCATTTTTATGCATTATTTTGAGCCATCTCAAAACAATTTTGCTTTGTTATTTAATTTATAAATAATATTTTCATAAGAATACAATTTTAGTTCTGGATTACATTGGTCATTTTGAAACAGAAATTTTTAGATTTTAAATTTAAGATAGTCAATTGTAATTTTCTTATTTAATCTAAAAAAAAATGGAATAGAAATATTAAGGGGAGATCTTAATTTTTTGGTATAAAAAAGAAAGTTTTGCTTAATATGTTTAATATTCTTATAATTTGCATGCTAAATGTGTAAAGTTTCGCCTTCAGTTGTAGGCTAAGAATATAAGGGAAAATTACGTGTATAAGCAAACATATACTAGTTAATTAGTTAATATAACTATAGTTTGCCTTAATTACAACTCACGACCTACTTTTAGCTATAATTACGCAGCTCAATTTTTTAGTTTTGTATAATTCGCACGTTTGTATAATTTGGAATTTGTATAACTTTTGTATAATTTGAAATTTGTATAATATAATTTGTATAACTGTTTACACTTCTGATGTTTGTAATTGTATATGTTATTTCGAGTTTATACAAACCGAAATCTGATCTTTGGATTCATGTCCTCGTCTAGCATAATGTTGTTAACTTTCAGGCCTCTGTGAATTATTCTCAATTGTGAATCTTGATGCAGATACATAAGTCTTTTAGTTATACTATTGATAATATTAAATGGCTTAGGTCAGTCTAGTACCTTACTTTGTGTGTCATCTGCCAAAATTTTACTTGGTCCTAAACAGACTATTTGGAAAGTAGTATTATAGGCATTAGTTCAGTGTGACATAATTAGTATATAATTTGCAGATTATTGGATGAAGAGTAGTACCAAAGGTTGATCCAATTATGCTATCCTAAGTATGATTAACCAGGAAAAAGTAAAAGCAATTTTAAGCTGGAATTAGACAATTTTAATCATTTCTCCAAAACATAACACATCTGGATCTTCCTTAGTGCTCTCATCAAGTCCTTATGTAATTCTCCTTGCATCAAATATTGCTCGTTCTAATGGAACTAATACCCCATAACGATGGCTGAACGGATTTTCTACCCTTAGAAAACCATCCACAAGTGCATCTTTATGTGGTGAGGTGAAACTATAGATCAAGTGGTCTTTCTATATTCCTCTCAAGGTTTTTGATTTGAACACCATCCGCATTATATTAAAAAAGATAACATTGCAACTCTCTGTCGGCACATTAGGTGTTAGAATCATGATGTCTCTATACGTAGTCAATTCCTAATTAGTTCTGGCCAAGCACTCTTTAATCCATTTAAATGTCAAACATCGCATGAACAGTATATCTGTTTCTATTCACGTCAATTTGATTTGCAGGTATCAAGCAGATTGGAATGTTCACTTTCACAGGACTTAACAAAGAACAAGTCGCCTTCATGACCACATCTACATGACATCAGATGGGTAATATGTTTTTTTCTATGTCACAAAGTTCTGTTCGTGTCATATTAGACAATATTATGTCTCCCCATCAACTGATATGTGATTTTATTAGCTAGCTAAGTGACTGTGACTATCTTGGAAGGAAGGTACAACAGTAAGTGGGAAGGGAGACATGTTAAAATCTTATCAGTCATCACTTACTTCTTTTTGTAGTTACTTGCTACCTTAGCTTTCATGAGGAACACTAAGAAAAGATATGATGGTATTAATGAACATTTCTAGGGCGTGATTCTTACTAGTTGGTATATAATTGTGGTAACCTCATGAAGCTTGACTATCAGATTTGCCTTTGACATGAATCACATCACATGTCTATGTTTGCAGACACATTAGCATACATGGCAGGTCTAAGCTCCAGGACAGTTCCACACCTGACAGATGCCATCCATGCTGCTGTTACTCTGGCTCGTTGAGTTCATTACTGGCTACTTCTGTTTTCCGTCATGTTCTCTGTGAGGTTGTTAGCTGCTATCGTTTTGGTTGGCTGAGTATTTCCTGCTCAAGTTAAAACTTGATTGCGATCCCCCCTCCTTGTTATAATAAACCTGTATCTGTAATGAGTAGAATAAACAGATTTTGCTTAATATAGCAAAACCTATTTTCGTGACCTCTTTAGTCTTAGTTGCTAAATAGTGGCATACCTTCAATTGTTACTACCGTTTTAAATTAGGTTATAACAATTTTACACGCAGGTAAAGCTTGTAAGGTTGATCCAATTATGCTATCCTAAGTATCATATTATAAACCTGGAAATTGGTACTGGTTATACTCAACGTCATCTTGTCTTTCAGCATTCAATAAGAAAATAATATAAAATACTGAACACCAAACTAGGAAGCAGCATTGACTAAGAAATACAGGCAAATTGTAATCAGCTTCCCTGGAATGAATTTTTCACATGGTCTATTTGATTTAAAACTTGGCAATATATGCATCATGCATTTGAGTCTTTCACATATGTCATAGTTTGAACTTCATTTGCATCAAAAAAATATTAACCTATATAACTAGGAACAGCCAAAAACTTTTTCATATCTATCGGGGGGAGCATGACCCACACTGGTTGACAAGGGCAAACTTCCCATTAAGAATCCCATGGGCATTCTCTAATGCGCTGCCAGATGGTAAAATAATCATCATCTTCCATTTCATCAGCAGCTTGATCAGGCAAATCTTCATCAGCCTCATATTCAGCAGCCTGAGCAGGAACATCTTCATCAGCCTCATCAGGTACCTTTTCATCAGCTTCATCAGGCGCCTCTTCATCAGCTTCATCAGACGCCTCTTCATCAGCCTCATCAGGCGCCTCTCCATCAGATTCATAGTCGTCCTCTTCATAATCATGATGTAATTCAGTGGTACCCCTAAGACAATCTGCACCTACATGGGTGGATAGACATACTGTAAGTTCTTCCTGAAGTGTACACCCTCCCCCATTAGGTGCCAGGTAGAGTTGCAGGTTAAGCAGGTGAATATAAGTCACTTTCTGCATGTCAAGGTTAACCCCTTCACCGTACACTTCGAAAACCGTGAACTGCATCTCAGGAGGAAATACTATCAGTAGAGGCGTATTGACAGGAGATAATACCATACTGGTGAACCAAGTTTCCTGCAACTCTAAGGCCTTTATTGTTAGATCAGTGGTTCGTGGAATAACTTTTCCACCTACACAATCCAATCTCATTGAGCTCAAATAGGTGGTTGCTTCCTTAGAAACAACCACATACAGCTGATTCTTACACAAGAGGGCATTTTTAATTTTTCCCTTCAATTCAGTCTGAAACTTCTGATGGTGAACTACTATATCAAAGCCTTGAATCTGAAAGATATGAATTACGATCTCTCCCTCCGACATTTCCAATAGCAAAATACTTTCCACGCCATCGCATACCCCGATAAAGTTCTTATTTGGAGTTAATCCTGGATAAACCATCAATGTTTGCCATTTACTGCCCGACATCTCATAGAGATGAAATGATTGTTTAGCATAATTCACCAGGATAAGCCACCCGTTCGGAAATGATCCGATTAGCTTGAAACCTCTGAGATCATGTTCGATCTCATAGGTTGCTAATTCTTGTAATCATCAAGTGTTAATTCTTTGAGCTCTTTTAGTTCTTCAAACATCTCCTCACATGTGGCTGATTCTCTAAGCTCAGTTATTGTCTTTTGTTTGATATTTGCTAATGCTTTATACTGTTCAGGGTCAAATAGCTGGCAGGTGTTTCTGTTGGGATGAACAAGTAAAAGGTTTGGAGTCCAAGAGGGAGGTATACGATCTACAAAGAACTTCTTCTTGATGTTTTCCCAGCGGATAAGTGGAGGACTAAGGAAAAAACCATCCCCTGCTTCAGCCTGCAGAATAGATAGGAAGTATAACTACTTAGAATGTTGTTTATATGGTGAAGTTTCAAAGTTTGTGAATCGAAACAGAGACATTGAAGGGTGGTGTACGTGAACATGATGGTTTATATAGTACTCCTTTTGTTTCCGAAGATATAGTATGTCTACTATATATGTGAACAATCCAATTAATTATTTGCAATAACATACAATAAAGAAACTATAGGCCTTGGATTTTAATACTAACTTCAACTCTACTAAAAGGGTATCCGGATTTCAAATTCGGTCTTTCCTCTGGAAAAGACACAGGTAACTGCCATGCGTATTTAAATTAGAATTCTGTAACACTTTTAAGGTTAGAAATTTACAATAGTTTATTTAGTCACGGTGATAATTTAGCTATTATTGTACGACACACCCAACTTTAAGCCACAAGTTAGAGAATAAAAAGTTTAAAGTTGAAACACTATAGTCTACTAAGGGTGAAAGTTAGAAGGATCTCTCTTAGCTTTCTAAAAGAAATGGAGCTTTATTAATTACTTTCATCATATAATCCCTATAACTAGTAGGAAGATGCAATAAATCAGACAAATCAATTGACGATCTTGTCAAATCCTGGATGATGCCATTATTAAGTGTAAGTAAAGCGTATAAAGGAGATGTTTCATTTCTTCTGACTAAGATCAGAGGTGAACCTGAGTAGACACACAGAGAGTATCAGGAAGTTGTGTCTTTCCAGATCTGAACAAATTGTTCATTCAGTAGAGTTAGATGAAATTTTCTAATAATGCTTCTACCGTAAAGCTAAAGCAATAATCAATACTTGACTGTTACCTTACTTCACCAAAAAGTTTAGTGATTGCTGAAGTATCTTTTTTCCCTCCTTCAAAAGTTCACACAGAAGAAAGAACAGTCAGAATCAGGAGTGATTTTTTTTAAGGAAAAAACATTGAGGATTCAGTCATATGGGAACGAAAAGTTTACCTCCCAAGACATCATCCAATGATTCGCTTCCAGTTGTGTTTCCAACAACTGCCTCCCTCTGTAACATACATGTAGTATCCAAATAGGAGAGACTCATTATGAAATGTCACACAAGCAAACGAATGAATGAGTGGATGGACAAGGAAAACAAAAATAGTGATTTTATTTCTCACCACATTGACCCTATTTAATTATTGAGTGACTTCAGTGGATTACTGATTATAATAGAATCAGTCCAACAAACTTTAGCAAGTTCATGTGTGCATAAAATAGAAAGAGGAAAGAAAACGTATACTTTGAGTAGAAGAGCATCTATCAGGTTCAGTAATATACCCTAAGTTATGAAAAGAGAAAGTGAGTAGCAGCAGAAACATATGGTGAATCATCAACATGAGTATGACTATCAGAATTAAAGAGTGAAGTTTTGTCATGATGATACTTATCAGAAGAACAAAGATTGAAGACGTAGAACTTTATGCATAACAACATGAGTTGTTTTTTTTCCTTTCACCTTCTTTATATGCATCATCAAGCCATTGCAGGTGTAGATACCTGCCTCTTGAAACTTCTTCACATCCTCAACATTGATTCCATGAGAGATCACTGAATAAATGATTCACCATTTTGAACTGTTAGAATAGAAATAAGTATAAGTATTTCCTACTTTGAATAGGAATAGGAATAGGAATAGGAATAAGAATAAGAATAAGAATAGGAATCCTAGTTGGAAAAGGATTCCAATGTAGTATCTATAAATAGGGTCTCAATGTAACAATTTCAATACACAATTCAATAATATTTTTCCCATATATTTCTCACATGGTATCAGAGCATTGGTGAGAAACTTCAAGTCACCGTGTCAAATTCCGGCGACGACGGTTGGGACTGATTTGTGTCATCTTTCGTTCTGAAAGTGTTGTGCGAAAGACAACACCATCACGAGGCTCGGAAAGCTCAGGCGACCGAACCCCAATTAGATCCACCGGAAAACAGCCCCTCACGCGCCTCCACGCGCTGTTCGAAGGTGGAAGTTTTCCGGCGAGATCTGGTCACGCGCTGGAGCGTGAGTGCTGCTCCGGTCATCTATTTTCGGCGCTTTTCATTGGGGTCATCCAAGATTTCCAACCGTAACCCATTCAGTTTTCTAGATCCGATCATCTAATTAGGGTTTCGGTGATTTTCGGATAGCTTCCGTGAAATCGGACAAGCGTAGGCGATTTCGGCATGTTCGGCAAAATCGAATTTTCGTGCCATCAGGCGATTCCGCAGCTTCCAATATTTTGGACCATCAGTAGCGATTTCGGCGCTTCAAAGATACATACTAGTCTATGGAGAATCGACGAGGGGGAGAACGTTTTGGAAAACCTCGGTCCAAGTATAGTCATTGTCATAAGCCTGGACACACTCGTGACATATGTTATAATTTGCATGGTCCACCACCCAGTTATGATCCTATTGTTCTAAAGGAATATAATGAGTTCCTTCGAAATCGCGCAAGTAAACAGACATCTCCACCAGTAGCATATGGTGCTCAACCTAATCAACCATCCAATAATGCTCATATTGCTCAGACAGAATATGATGAGTTCCTTCAGTATCGTGCAAATAAGCAAACGTCTCCACAAGTAGTTTCGGTTGCACAACCTGATGTGTCTGTTGCGGGTAATTCTTTTGCTTGTGTGTCGCAATCTAGTACTCTTGGAACATGGGTCATGGACTCTGGGGCTTCTGATCATATCTCTGGTAATAAATCACTTTTATCCGATATTGTTTATTCACAATCTCTTCCATGTATTACTTTAGCCAATGGGATCCAAACAAAACCAAAAGGGGTTGGAAAAGCCAAACCCCTATCTTCTGTCACCCTAGACTCTGTTCTTTATGTCCCTGGTTCTCCTTTTAATCTAGCATCTGTTAGTCGTTTGACGAAAGCCCTACATTGTAGCATAACTTTTTTCGATGATTTTTTTCTCATGCAGGACCGCAGTACGGGACAGATGATTGGAACAGGACATGAATCACAAGGCCTTTACTATCTTACCTCTTCAAATTCCTTAACAGCATGCTCTGTTACAGATTTCCCAGATCTAATTCACAAACATTTGGGACATCCGAGTCTATCCAAACTGCAAAAAATGGTGCCTAGTTTGTCTAGTTTATCCACATTAGATTGTGAGTGGTGTCAACTTGGGAAACACACTCGTGCTACATTTTCTCGTAGTACTGAGGGTCGTTCAGAGTCTATTTTTTCATTAGTTCGTTCTGATATTTGGGGTCCTAGAAGAGTCAGTTCCACCTTAGGATTTCGTTATTTTGTTAGTTTCATTGATGATTATTCAAGATGTACTTGGGTTTTCTTAATGAAAGATCGTTCTGAGTTATTTTCTATTTTCAAAAGTTTCTTTGCTAAATACAAAATCAGTTTGGTGTTTCTATTCGTACTTTTCGTAGTGATAATGCCTTAGAATACTTATCCTCCCAATTTCAGGAGTTTATGACTCACCAAGACATTATTCACCAGACTACTTGTCCATACACCCCTCAACAAAATGGTGTAGCTAAAAGAAAAAATCGGCATCTTATTGAGACCGCTTGTACTCTTCTCCTTGAATCCAATGTTCCGCTGCGTTTTTGGGGAGAAGCAGTTTTGACATCTTGTTATTTGATAAATAGAATGCCCTCTTCTTCTATTCAGAATCAGGTTCCATATTCCATATTGTTTCCTCAGTCACATCTTTATCCTATCCCCCCTCGTGTCTTTGGGAGCACATGCTTTGTTCATAACTTAGCCCCAGGAAAAGACAAATTAGCTCCTCGTGCCCTCAAATGTGTCTTTCTTGGTTACTCTCGAGTCCAAAAAGGGTATCGTTGTTATTCACATGATCTTCATCGATATCTTATGTCTGCTGATGTTACATTTTTTGAGTCTCAGCCTTACTATACATCTTCTAATCATCCTGATGTATCTGTGGTCTTACCCATACCTCAGGTTTTACCTGTGCCCACCTTTGAGGAATCTACGGTTACTTCTCCATCTCCAGTTGTAGTGCCACCACTACTAACTTATCATCGCCGTCCACGTCCAACCTTAGTTCCAGATGATTCATGTCATGCGCCGGACCCTGCTTCTACTGCGGCCTTGCCTCCTCCTAGCCATCCGCTTAGTAATCCTAAAAGGTATAGACAGCTTGTTGGAAAGTTGAATTATCTCACAGTGACTAGACCTGACATATCTTTTCCTGTGAGTGTTGTAAGTCAGTTTATGACTTCCCTTTGTGATAGTCATTGGGAAGCAGTTGTTCGTATTCTGCGATATATAAAGTCAGCTCCCGGTAAAGGACTACTCTTTGAGGATCAAGGCCATGAGCATATCATTGGATATACAGACGCTGATTGGGCAGGATCACCCTCTGACAGACGTTCGATATCTGGATATTGTGTTTTAGTAGGAGGTAATTTGGTGTCGTGGAAGAGTAAGAAACAGAATGTGGTTGCTCGATCTAGTGCAGAATCAGAATATCGAGCAATGGCGATAGCAACTTGTGAACTAGTTTGGATCAAACAGTTGCTGGGAGAACTAAAATTTGGCAAAATTGATCAGATGGAACTTGTGTGTGATAATCAAGCAGCTCTTCATATCGCATCAAATCCAGTGTTTCATGAAAGGACTAAGCACATTGAGATTGACTGTCACTTTGTCAGAGAAAAGATACTCTCAGGAGATATTGTTACGAAATTTGTGAAGTCAAATGATCAGCTTGCAGATATCTTCACCAAGTCCCTCACATGTCCTCGTATTAATTACATCTGTAACAAGTTAGGTACATATGATTTGTATGCACCAGCTTGAGGGGGAGTGTTAGAATAGAAATAAGTATAAGTATTTCCTACTTTGAATAGGAATAGGAATAAGAATAAGAATAGGAATCCTAGTTGGAAAAGGATTCCAATGTTGTATCTCTAAATAGTGTCTCAATGTAGCAATTTCAATACACAATTCAATAATATTTTTCCCATATATTTCTCACATGAACAAATTTCGAATTCAACTTTCAATTATTTTTGGAAGTTTATCAGAATCTTACATGAATTTATATTTGATATTATAAAAGCACACACTATAACATCATCCTATACCTTTAAAGTAGACAGACATCAGGAGGAACATAATACTACAAATTTTATTTGAACTCTACTAAAATACATTCACAACATCTTAAAATTAAAGGATTATGATACATATGATCAGCAATGAAAATCTCACAAGCAGAAGAGAAAACCGAAACTGTGCAAATTATGCTATAAAGATGAGATCAAAACAGAGAGACACACTAGGCGCTGATGAAAAATAGGATAATGACTAGATAAAATAATGAGCATAAAAACAGTTAAAATATATGGACATTGAGCCATAACTATGAGAAACGCAGAACACAATCTATTATCTTAAATTAATGTGAGCTTCCTTTGATATTTATGTTATTCAGAAATTTTATCTCCAAACCACCGCTAAATATTTTGTGACGCATATGAAAATCATATATCTCCACTATAGAAGTAAGTAGAGGAAACTGGAAGCCCTAACATTCTCCACTAAGATAAGGTCAACAAACACACACTAGCATTGATTGAATTTTTGAACAAATGGCTTGAATAATGAGGAAACAGAGACTATATTCACAAAAAGAAAGCGAAGCTGAAAAAGTCGAATTCAAAAGAAAATTTCTTACGTTTATCACTAGATTCGAACCAGCCTTCTTCACATCCAACGAGCTGCAACAATTTTTCAGATCTGAAATCCATCAACACATCAGAATATACATTACAATCAGAAAAATAAGAAATTCAATAGAAGTCAATCAGAAAGAGGAATTGAAAATTACTTGAATTCTGCCATTTTCATTTTCAGTATGGAGAGAGATTGAGACGATAGCTATCAAAATTCGCTCAAATGAAGAGGATGGTGGTGTTTCGCGTGAGTTTTGAAATATCAAGTTTGTTACTCCTTTATAAGTAAGCGGAACCCGGGAAGTTGTATTAGTTGAAATTTAACTGTGTTTTGAGTTCCGATTTGCAGTTTATCACTTTTTTTAAAAGATAAAAAAAACATATCCGTCATTATATAGAGCTACTATATATTTCTTATAAAAGTGACTCACATATATTTTTATAGTTACAAAAATGATCCACATATATTTCTACTATTACAAAAATGACTCACATGTATTGTTACCGCTACCAAAGTTAAAAAATTAATTTTAAATTAACTTTTTAGAAAATTGTGTATTTAATATTTTGCACATATAAATTATTTTTTGACTTCTTTAATTATCATTATTTGAGTTTTTATTCTTTTGTTCATTCTTTAGTGTAAAAATAACATAAATTAAAAGAAAAAGTGTGAACGGAAAAAGATTTAAAAGTTTTAACAATATATTTTTTCGCAACTATATTGTAATTTTAGTTTTTATATCTGTAAAAAAACAATTTGGAGCATCTATAATAAATTTTACAAGAAAATAAGAGAAAAAATAAATTTGAACATCAAAATAATAAACTCAAATTAATCGATGAATAAAAATAATCAAAAGAAAAAAAAACATGTAAGAATGATCAAATATACACTTACATGAAATTTTTTTAAAATAAAATTAAACAAAAATTATTTTTTCATCTTTGTTAGAGAAAAAAGATATATGTGAGTCATTTGTGTAATCATAGGGGGTATATATGAGTTATTGTCATAAATCATAACGAGGAGTATATCAAGTCTAAATAGCAAAACTGAACGGTATATCAGACCATTTTGATTTCTTCATTATGTTTCAATAACTAGTTAACAAAATGTTATAATAAACTTAATGATTATACCTATCTATTCTATATGTCTATATTATTATAAAACATGAATATAAATGTCCGTTGAACAAATTTTTTATTCAAATACTAAAGGATCTTTATACCTTATTAATTATACGGAGAAGGGCCTAAAATGTCCCTCAATTATTTGAATTGGTACAAAATTATCATTCATCCATCTTTTGGTCCCCAAATACCCTTGACGTCAACCTTTTAGCCCAAATATACCCTTGATGTTACCAATGAGCTCATATTTGCCCTTATTTTTAACAAAGCCCCCTAAATAAAAATTATTAAATATTTATTATTATGTTACCTAATCTAACTTATCCAAATTTAAACTCGTCGCAAATAAATAATAAAAACCACATAATTCATGTTTTGACCTGATACGCTTGAATATAATATCAAAAAAATTATTAATTTCATGATATGTTACAATTGAGTTATTTTAAATTAACCCTCAATTTATTATAACTCAACTCATAACTAGGGATTCAACTAAAATTCATACTTACATATGATTTTTCATCTAAAAAAATTATCTTTTTTTATTTATATAAATTATCTATCAATTATCCAATTGTTTTTATCATTCTCTCCTTTTGTTCTTTTTTTAATCTCTTATTTTTAATCAGGATATCAGGGATCCTAACTTGAAATGAACCTACATGTTCATATTCTTTTAGTTTGTATTATTATCATGGTGTGTGTGTGGGGGGGGTGGATACACTACAAAAAAAACCCAAATTGCCAACTGATTTTACTAACAACTTAAGTTGGTTAGTATTCTACTAACAAATTACCAACATATTTCTAACTGAATTATATTTTAAAACTTAACAACGAAATTCTAACAGATAACCAACCAAAATCTTACTAAGTATTTTAGTTGGTAAATACGGCGGGAAAAAAATGGCGCCAAATTTAGCAACATTCTATCAATGGATTACCAACTGAATTATTACTAACGCACACCTTTTGTTGGTAATATTACCAACGAAGTATATATCAGTTGGTAAATATGACAAAAAAAATTGTTTACATAATTTATTAACATATTACCAATGAATTACTAACCAAACATTTACCAACGACAAAATTGTGTCGCTAAATTTACCAACAAAATATAAATGTGTTGGTAAATTAGTAACGAAATGTAATTTGTTGGTAAACTTGCCAACCAATATCCAATTAGTTGGAAATTTTGCCGACGAATAAGATTGTAGTTAGTAAATTACTAACATCATTAAAATAGTTGGTAATATACCAACCGATCATTAATCTATTGGTAAAATTTACCGACATATTAATTATTAGTTGGTAATATTACATATGAATGTTGATTTGAATAGTAACTATTACCAACTGTGATTAAATTTATTGGTAAATTATTAATTACTAACTTATATTTGAATAGTTGGTAAATTTACCAATTGAAGTTAAATTTTCTGGTAAATCAGCGTATAGTATTGAGGCTTTCATATTCAATTTGTGTCGTTAAACATTTTAACTTTTAAATTTTAGCCAAAACTTGACTTTGGTCAATACTTTTGGTAAACGTACTCAAATTAGAACTCTGACAGTCTCATTAGCTTCGAAAGGTCATTTTTTAGCTAACAGGAAGGTTGGTTCAAGTTTTGAGGCTTCCGTTTTTAGTTTCTGCCGTTAGGTGTTTTAAATCTTATGTTTTGGCCATAATGTGACTTTGGTCAATATTTTTGTGAATGTACTCATATGAGAATTTTGTCAACGTAATTAACTCCAAAGGTCATTTTTTATCTAATAGGATGGTTGGTTTAGGTTTTGAGGCTTTTCATTTTTAGTGTGTGTGTGTTAGGTGTTTTAACTTTTAAATTTTGGCCGAAATTTAATTTCGGTCCACTACAACAAAAACAAATTTTAGCGGCAATAAATAGATACATTAATAAAGAGTGTTAAAGTATTTACCAGCATTAGTTAAGTGTCATTATATCCAATGTCACTAAAGCCTTTAGGGACATATACGAAGAGTGTTAATTGCCGCTAAAAATACATATTTAGCGGCAATTGCTAATTAATTGCCGGTAAAGATCATTTTTGATGTAGGGGTCAATATATTTGATAAACATGCTCAGATGAGAATTTCGTCAGTTCAGTTAGATGCGTAAGGTCATTTTTTGATGTAATAAAATAGAGGGTTCAGATTTTGAGGCTTCCATTTTTAGTTTGTGCCGTTGGGCATTTTAACATTAAGTTTTGGCCAAAATTTGACTTTAGTCAATATTTTTAGTAATCATGCTCGAATTGAAATTTTGTCACCACAGTTAGCCATATAAGTTCAGTTTTGGTCTAATAGGATGGTTGGTTCGGTTTTTGAGACTTTTATTTTCAGTTTGTGTTGTTAAGTGTTTTAACTTTTAACTTTTGGCTAAAATTTAAATTTGGTCAATTTTTTTGGGAAACATGCTCAAATTTGAATGTCGTTAGTGCGGTTAGCTCTAGAAGGTCATTTTTCGTCTAATAGGATGGTTGGTTTGGATTTTGAGTTTTTCATATTCAGTTTGTGTCGTTAGGCGTTTTAACTTTTAACTTTTGACCAAAATTGACTTTGCTTAACATTTTTTGTAAACGTGCTCAGATGAGAATTCCATCAGTGCGATTAGCTTCGAAAGGTCATTTTTTAATCTAATAGGATGGTGGTTCAGGTTTTGAGGCTTCCATTTTAGGTTTGTGCTGTTAGGCGTTTTAACTTTTAAGTTTTGGCCAAAATTTAGATTGGTTCAATATTTTTGGTAAACGTGCTCAAATTAAAATTTCATTAGTGTGGTTAACTTCGGAAGGTCAATTTTGATCTATTTGGATGGTTGGTTTGGGTTTTGAGACTTTTATTTTCTTATTGTGCCGTTAGGCGTTTTAACTTTTAACTTTTGGCAAAAATTTGAATTTGATCAATATTTTTGAGAAACATGCTCAAATTGGAATTTTATCAATGCGGTTAGCTCTGGAAGGTCATTTTTTGTCTAATAAGATTGTTTATTTGGATGAGGTTTTCATTTCCAGTTTGTGTCGTTAGGCGTTTTAACTTTTAGGTTTTGGCCAAAATTTGATATTCCTTCACATTTTTTGCAAACACGCTAAAATAAGAATTCCGCCAGCGTGGTTAGCTTCGAAAGGTCGTTTTTTATTTGATAGGATGGTTGGTTCGGGTTTTGAGGGTTTTATTTTCAGTTTGTGCCATTAGGCGTTTTAAATTTTAACTTTTGGCAAAAATCTGAATTTGGTAAATATTTTTGGGAAACATGCTCAACTTGGAATTTTGTTAGCGCGGTTAGCTTTGGAAGGTCATTTTTGGTCTAATAGGATTGTTTGTTCGGGTTTTGGGATTTTCATTTTCAATTTGTGTCGTTAGGTGTTTTAGCTTTTAAGTTTTAGCCAAAATTTGACTTTGCTTAACATTTTTTGTAAACGTGCTATCATGAGAATTCCATTAGCGCGATTAGCTTTGGAAGGTCATTTTTTAATCTAATAGGATGGTGGTTCAGGTTTTGAGGCTTCCATTTTAGGTTTGTGCTGTTAGGTGTTTTAACTTTTAAGTTTTGGCCAAAATTTAGATTTGGTCAATATTTTTGGTAAACATGCTCAGATTAACATTTCACCAGCTTAGTTTCGAAAGGTCATTTTTGGCCAAGTAGGATTGTTAGTTCGGGCTTCGAGGTTTTCATATCCAGTTTGTGCCATTAGGCATTTTAACATTAACTTTTGGCAAAAATTTGACTTTGCTTAACTTTTTTTTGTAAACGTGCTCAGATGAGAATTCTGTCAGCATGGTTAGTTTCGGAAGGTCACTTTTTATCTAATAGGATGATTGGTTTAGGTTTTGAGGCTTCCATTTTGCAGTTTGTCCTGTTAGGCATTTTAACTTTTAACTTTTGGCCAAAATTTAGATTTGGTCAATATTTTTGGTAAACGTTCTCAGATTAACATTTCATCAGCGCAGTTGCTTCGGAAGATCATTTTTGGTCTAGTTGGATGGTTCGTTCGGGTTTTGTGGTTTTCATATTCAGTTTGTGTCGTTAGACATTTTAACTTTTAACTTTTGGCCAAATATTGACTTTGCTTAACTTTTTTTGTAAACGTGCTCAGATGAGAATTCTGTCAGAGCGGTTAGTTTTGGAAGGTCAGTTTTTTATCTAATAGGATGGTTGGTTTAGATTTTGAGGCTTCCATTTTCAGTTTGTACTGTCAGACATTTTAACTTTGAACTTTTGACCAAAATGTAGATTTGGTCAATATTTTTGTAAATGTGATCAGATTAAAATTTCATCAGTGCAGTTAGCTTCAGAAGGTCATTTTTGGTCTATTAGGATGGTTGGTTTGGAATTTGAGGCTTTTATTTTCAGTTGTGAAATCCAAATTTGTTCAATATTTTTGAGAAACATGCTCAAATTGGATTTTCGTCGTTGCGGTTAGCTCTACAAGGTAAATTTTGGTCCATTAGGATGGTTTGTTCGGGTTATGAGATTTGCATTTTCAGATTGTGCCATTAGGCGTTTTAACTTTTAACTTTTAGACAAAATTTGACTTTTCTTAACATCTTTTGTAAACGTGCTCAGATAGGAATTTCGTCAGTGCGGTTAGTTTCGAAAGGTTAGTTTTATCTAATAGGATGGTTGGTTTAGGTTTTGAGACTTCCATTTTCAGTTTGTCCTGTTAGGCGTTTTAAATTTTAATTTTTGACCAAAATTTAGATTTGGTTAATATTTTTGGTAAATGTGCTCAGATTAACATTTCATTAGCGTAGTTAGTTTCGAAAGATCATTTTTGGTCTAGTAGGATAATTGGTTCGAGTTTCGAGGGTTTCTTATTTAGTTTGTGTCATCAGGCATTTTAACTTTTAACTTTTGGCCAAATATTGACTTTGCTTAACTTTTTTGTAAACGTGTTCAGATGAGAATTCTGTCTATGCGGTTAGTTTCGGAAGGTCATTTTTTATCTAATAGGATGGTTGGTTTAGGTTTTGAGGCTTCCATTTTAATTTTGTCCTGTTTGGCATTTTAACTTTTAACTTTTGGCCAAAATTTAGATTTGGTCAATATTTTTGGTAAACGTGCTCAAATTAACATTTCATCAGCGCGATTAGCTTCAGAAGGTTATTTTTGGTCTAGTAGGATGGTTGGTTGGGTTTCAAGGTTTTCATATTCAATTTGTGCCGTTAGACGTTTTAACTTTTAACTTTTAACTTTTGGCCAAATTTTGACTTTACTTAACTTTTTTTGTAAACGTGCCCAGATGAGAATTCCGCCAGTGCGGTTAGTTTCGAAAGGTCATTTTTTATCTAATAGGATGGTTGGTTTAGGTTTTGAGGCTTCCATTTTCAATTTATGTTGTTAGGCGTTTTAACTTTTAACTTTTGACCAAAATGTAGATTTGGTCAATATTTTTGGTAAATGTGATCATATTAAAATTTCATCAGTGCGGTTAGCTTCAGAAGGTCATTTTTTGTCTATTAGGATGGTTGGTTCAGAATTTGAGGCTTTCATTGTC
Organism: Solanum pinnatisectum; assembly: GCA_035578085.1. Taxonomy (NCBI): domain Eukaryota; kingdom Viridiplantae; phylum Streptophyta; class Magnoliopsida; order Solanales; family Solanaceae; genus Solanum; species Solanum pinnatisectum. Next base: position 20,236,433 of record CM069083.1, read on the forward strand.
AGTTTGTGTTGCTAGGCGTTTTAACTTTTAAGTTATGGTTAAAATATGTATTTGTTCAATATTTTTGGGAAACATGCTCAAATTGGAATTTCGTCAGTACGGTTAGCTCTGGAAGGTCATTTTTGGTCTAATAGGATGATTTGTTCGGGTTTCAAGGTTTTCATTTTCAGTTTGTGCTGTTAGGCGTTTTAACTTTTAACTTTTGGCCAAATTTTGAAATTGCCTAACATTTTTTGCAAACTTGCTCAGATTACAATTCCGTCAATGCGGTTAGCTTCGAAAGGTCATTTTTTTAACTAATAGGATGGTTGGTTCGGAATTTGAGGCTTTTATTTTATATTTGTGCTACTAGGCATTTTAACTTTTAAGTTTTGGTTAAAATTTGAATTTGGTCAATATTTTGGGGAAACTTGCTCAAATTGGAATTTCGTCAGCGTGGTTAGCTTTGGAAGGTCATTTTTGTCTAATAGGATGATTTGTTCGGGTTTTGAGGTATTTATTTTCGGTTTGTGCCGTTAGGCGTTTTATCTTTTAACTTTTGGCCAAATTTTAAAATTTACTAACATTTTTTGCAAACTTGCTCAGATGAGAATTCCGTTAGCACGGTTAGCTTCGGAAGGTCATTTTTTTAACTAATAGGATGATTGGTTTAGGCTTTGAGGCTTCAATTTTCAATTTGTGTTTCGGGCGTTTTAACTTTTAACTTTTGACCAAAATGTAGATTTGGTCAATATTTTTGGTAAATGTGATCATTATAAAATTTCATCAGTGCGGTTAGCTTCAGAAGGTCATTTTTGGTCTATTAGGATGGTTGGTTCGGAATTTGAGGCTTTTATTTTTAGTTTGTGTGGTTAAAATCTGAATTTGTTCAATATTTTTGGGAAACATGCTCAAATTGGAATTTCGTCAACGCGGTTAGCTCTGGAAGGTCATTTTTAGTCCACTAGGATGGTTTGTTCGGGTTACGAGGTTTTCATTTTCAGATTGTGATGTTAGGCGTTTTAACTTTTAACTTTTAGCCAAAATTTGACTTTCCTTAACATTTTTGTAAACGTGCTCAGACGAGAATTCTGTCAGCGCAGTTAACTTTGGAAGGTCATTTTTATTAAATAGGAAGGTTGGTTTAGGTTTTGAGGCTTCTATTTTCAGTTTGTACTGTTAGACGTTTCAACTTTTTAGTTTTGGCTAAAATTACGATTTGGTCAACATTTTTGTAAACGTGCTCAGACGAGAATTCTGTCAGCGCAGATAACTTTGGAAGGTCATTTTTATTAAATAAGAAGGTTGGTTTAGGTTTTGAGGCTTCTATTTTCAGTTTGTACTGTTAGACGTTTTAACTTTTTAGTTTTGGCTAAAATTATGATTTGGTCAACATTTTTGGTAAACGTGCTCAGATTAAAATTTAATCAGTGTGGTTAGCCTCAGAAGGTCATTTTTGGTCTAGTAGGATGGTTGGTTCGGAATTTGAGGCTTTTATTTTCAGTTTGTGCGGTTTAGGCGTTTTAATTCTTAAGTTTTGGTTAAAATTTTAATTTGGTCAATATTTTTGCGAAACATGCTCATATTGGAATTTCATCAGCGCGGGTAGCTCTGGAAGGTCATTTTAGATATATTAGGATGGTTTGTTCGAGTTTTGAGTTTTCATTTTCAATTTGTGTCATTAGATATTTTAACTTTTAAGTTTTGGCCAAAATTTGAAATTGTCGAACATTTTTTGCAAACTTGCTTAGATGAGAATTCCGTCAACGTGATTAGCTTTAGAAGATCATTTTATCTAATAGGATGGTTGATTTAGGTTTTGAGGCTTCCATTTTTAGTTTATGCTGTTAAGCGTTTTAACTTTTAAGTTTTTGCAAAAATATAGATTTGGTCAATATTTTTGGTAAACGTGCTCAGATTAAAATTTCATCAGTGCGGTTAGTTTTGAAAGGTCATTTTTAGTTTAGTAGGATGGTTGGTTCGGGATTTGAGGCTATTATTGTCAGTTTGTGCCGTTAGGCGTTTTAACTTTTAGGTTTTGGCAAAAATATAACTTCGGTCAATATATTTGGTAAATGTGGTCAACTGAGAATTCCATCATCGCAGTTGTATCTGTAAGGTCATTTTTTGTCTAATAGGATTGTTGGTTTTGGTTTTGAGATTTTCGTTTTCAGTTTGTGCCGGTAGGTGTTTTAACTTTTAACTTTTTGCCAAAATTTGACTTTAGTAAAAAAATTTGGTACAAGTGCTCAAATGAGAAATCTGTCAGCGCAGTAAGCTTTGAAATTTCATTTTTTGTCTAATAGGATTGTGGTTTGGATTTTGAGGCTTTCCTTTCAGCTTGTGCCGTTAGGCGTATACCTTTTAAGTTTTGCCCAAAATTTGACTTCGGTCAACATTTTTTGGTTAACGTGCTCGAATGAGAATTCCGTCAATGCAGTTAGCTCGGAAAGGTCATTTTTTGTCTAATAGTAGAGGACTCTTTCTTTTGATTTAAGTCTACAATTGTGATGAGCGTGTTTATTAAAGTATGTATATGACTATCAATATTAATTTAATATCATGTACGAACTGTAAGAAAAATAGTTATAAATCTTTATTAGACTTAATTTGTATTCAGAGTAAAGCTCCAATATCAAACTATTAGAAATCACTCATTTAGTTGGCAAAAAATATCTACAATTCATGTATACACAAATATATTTTATCAAAAAGTTAATTAAAGTAGTTTATATATATATATATATATGTGTTGTGTAACGTTTTTACATACTACCCTCTAAACAATTTTCTATTTAGTCAATACGAAAAATATGACACATTTCTTTATATGAAAAATATTTCAACTTTATCAACATTGTATCCATATTGGATCTCACTCATTTGTCCAATTTAAATTAACTATATCATATAAATTAGGATAGAAAATAGTACGAAATATTTTTTATTTAACTTTTCATCCTTACATTCTTTTTTTATTTTTAAAACCTACTTAACATATAAATATATAACTTAGTAGATGGCATTTTATTAAATAATATAGAAATCAAAAAATGTTTAGTTAATTTTTAATTTTTCTTTTTGTCATTACAGACTTGGGCAATAGGCGTGAGCTAGTGTGTATTTCCTTTTTTCCTGAGTTATCAAATAAAAGGATCCCAAATTTAATTTTTTAAAAAAACAAAAAATGTCCAAAAAGAACAACAAAGGCAGGCGATATTAACAAGAAACAAAAATTCACTTGATTCTTACTAGATCGAACTGGGTAATCTTCATCAAGAATCTCTAAGCTGCAGTGAACAAGAACAAATTCCATCAAGAATTTCTAAGCTGCAGTGAACAAAAACAAATTCCATGAAGAATTTCTAAGCTGCAGTGAACAAGAAACAAAAAGCTGAATGAAGAAGAACAAATTTCATCAAGAATTTCTAAGCAAAGCTAGATCGAACTGGGTAATTTTCTTACTGATCTGTTTTCTAAGTTCCATTACAGATCAATGATAGATCTCCTCTCAAGAGTGGAATAAATTCAGCTACAAATTGCCTAAGTTTTCATCTCAAGCTCTAATTCGCTGCAGTGATTTGATATATGGAGTATTTCTTAGAGCAAATCAGGTCTTTAATCTTTCAAGTGTATAACAACTCATGGACTGCATCTCATATCTACAGAAAGACCAACATCGTGTTGCTGGGTATGTCTTCATCCCCATTCACCCCTCTTTTGTTCAATTAATCATTGCATGTGTTGCTTGTTTTTGCTGAGGTACTTACCTTGTTGTAGATTTCAGTACTTGTTCCAATTCCTACATATTATTACATTTTTAGTATTTTAATTTCATCAATTTAAAGATTGGGTTTTGTTTTTGACTTTATTTCTGGTGAATAAAAAAGAATAATGAAAGAATTGTACAAATACTTCAAATAAAAATTGGAAGAATTCATTATATTTGAAATTAAAAAAAACGTTGAAAAGAAGAGAAAAAAAAAGCAAAAACTTTTCCGCTTAACTCCCCACCTCCCTAAATTACAGAGACTTTCGCCACTATTCAGTTTTTTCTCTAATTTCTGCCCACATTCAGTATCATAACTTTTTCTAAATCATTTTCATTTTCATCTCATTTTAAAGATTGTCTCCGACTACACTCACTCGCAATTCATCTGTGGCTCTTGGATTCTCAGTTTCACTATCCTTTCCGCTAAGTGGTAAGTATTCTTTATCAAGCTTAGTTTCTCCTTTTTGTTTGAGACAATCAGTCCATTGTAGAACTTCTAATGTGCTCTATTTTCTCAATTAATATATAGCATTCATATAGTGAATATATAGACTTGTGTTTTTGAATCCCCTTGATATGTTGATTTCTCTAACATAGTTGTGAATTGGGTTCACTATTAGGTACGCTATTTTTTGAGCCCCCTGCCAAAAGATAAGTTTATATTTTTATAGATTAAGTCACATCATTCAAAAATTAACAAGGTGATTATGGAATTTACTAAAAGTACTTGCTGTTTGAAAGTGCAAACCATTTTTTTAACCTTCTAACAACAACCTGACTATATCTTTTAATCTTTAAAGTGATATTATATTGAGCGCCCAGAAATAAAATTCTAAACGCCACAGTTAGAAACACTTTTGAGCAAAAGTTGAATGTGAAAATATCTTTTTGTCTATTTAGTATATTGTAAGAGTATAAAACTTCTAAATCATCATACTGTATCCAAATATTAGTATTTTTAATGAAGCTTACTCTATCCAGGAGTTGTCTTGCCAATACTAAGAAATAATGGATTCCTGATTGTTGGCAATTAGAAAAAGAGATGAGAAATCATCTCTCACGCTCTCTGTCCCTAACCATCTTTCTTTCCAGAAAGATGTATGATCTTCATTCCCCAGCTGGAGTGAAGACTTGGGTTGGAGCTTCCCCCATTGCTTTGAAATGTGTTTCTAGAGACTTGAGCCATGGAGATCTCTATTTCGGCTTGTGCACCGGTTGCTTTCCACCCCATATTTTTCCCAAATTACAACTTTCTATAGTTCAGGATTGTCCATGTATATCCAATGACATTTCATTAGAAAACTCTTGTTGTGCAAGATCAAATCTTTAACCACTAGCCCATTATGTCTCTTAGGTATAATAACCAAATGAAATTTGTTAGTTTCACAGTTACCTTCCCATAAGAAATCTCTTCTTAACCGATCTAGTCTTTCCTGAATCTTTTTTTGGTAATGGAAATAGGGACATGAGGTAGGTAGGAATGTTATGCAACACTCTATTGATGAGTGTAAGTCTGCCACCAAAAGAGAGATATTACATTTTCTAGGAGGTCAATTTACTTTCAAATTTTTCAATCACTCCATCACAATCACTCTGGTAGAAGCCCCAAGTGTGTCATAGAAAAACAAATCGCTTTGTAGCACGTACTTCTACAAGCTCCTTCAAGTTTGAAACCGCTAGAGAAAATATTTAAAATTACAGAAGATGTAGAAGAACATAATACTTTTGATTGCCTTCATATTTTGAGTAACATGTTTTATAAAGTTTTGATTATACGAAGCTACTAAAAATGAAGCTTCAGTGAAAACATTTGTCTTGCTGCCTTGATTATAAATTGCACCCTTTTTAACTATTCAAATATTTTATAATTATAATGCTATGTGTTAACTGTTCGGTACACTATTTTTGAGCCCCCTGCTAAAAGATAAGTTTATATTTTTATAGATTAAGGCACATCATTCAAAACTTAACGAAGTGATTATGGAATTTACTAAAAGTACTTACTGTTTAAAAGTGCAAACCATTTTTTAACCTTCAAACAACAAACTGACTATGTCCTTTAATCTTTAAAGTGATATTATTTGACCGGCCAGAAATAAAATTCTAAACGCCACAGTTAGAAACAATTTTGAGCAAAAGTTGTATGTGAATATTTTTTTGTCGATTTAGTAAATCGTAAGAGTATAAAACTTCTTAATCATCATACTGTATCCAAATATTAGTATTTTTAATGAAGCTTAGTTTATCCTATAGTTGCCTTGCCAATACTAAGAAATAGTGGATTCTTTGATTGTTGGCTGTTAGAAAAAGAGATGAGAATTCATCTCTCGCACTCTTTGTCCCTAACCATCTTTCTTTCCAGAAAGAGATGTGATCTTCATTCCCTAGCTTAAGTGAAGACTTGGGTTGGAGCTTCCACCATTGTTTTGAAATGTGTTTCCAGGAACCTGAGCCATGGAGATCTCTATTTTGGCTTGTGCACCAGTTGCTTTGCACCATATTACGACTTTCTATAGTACAAGATTGTCCATGTTGTATCTCCAATGACATTTCATTAGAAAATTCATGTTGTGCAAGATCAAATCTTTAACCCCTAGCCCGCTATGTCTCATAGGTATAATAACCAAATGAAATTTGTTAGTTTCACAGTTACCTTCCCATAAGAAATCTCTTCTTAACAGATCTAGTCTTTCCTGAATGTTTTTTGGTAATGGAAATAGGGACATGAGGTAGTAGGAAAGTTGTGCAACACTCTATTGATGAGTGTAAGTCTGCCACTAAAAGAGAGATATTACGTTTTCTAGGAGGTCAATTTCCTTTCAACTATTTCAATCACAGTATAATTATAATGCCATTTGTTACATGTTTAAAACTACAGAAGATGTAGAAGAACATAATACTTTTCATTGCCTTCATATTTTGAGTTACATGTTCTATGAAGTTTTGATTATACGAAGCTACTAAAAAAAATGAAGCTTCAGTGGAAACATTTGTCTTGCTGCCTTGATTATAAATTGCACCCTTTTTAACCATTCAAATATTTTATAATTATAATGCCATTTGTTAAAAATTAGTGCATCTGCTTATGTTCTCTTATATTGTTTTAACTTATGATTGCTTTTAAGTTAATTGAGTCAAATATTTCCGTTCCCGTTATTTAGGAATGATATCATATTACTATTTATTTGAATAGGACTTTGTTGGAGTTATTTTAGGAGAAAAGGTTGTTATTTAGTTTATATATATACAACTTGCATACCTGCTGTAAAAAATAGAGATTTCCAGTTCAAAGTTAAAACAAATAACATTATTCTATATTCCATTTTCTGTTATACTGCAAATTTCTTCTTTTCAATTCTCTGCGTGCCTTTGTTTCATATTTACCCTTCTCACATTATTAGAATAGAAGGTTTATAAGTAAAATGAGTTCAGATCGTCAATGGATGTACAAAAGATTAACCAAAGGTCTATATGATCTTGAATTCGTAAGGGGTGTACAACTTTTTATTGAGAGACTAAGGTGCCCATGTAACCGAAAGAAATGTCAAAATAGAAACTTTGAAAATGTTCGTACTGTCCATGGGCACTTATTAAAAGAAGGTTTTGTACCGGGATATCATGTATGGTACTTGCATGGAGAAAATGAAGTTGTGAGAAGCATAGATCAAGATGAAAGGATACCACGGGATCATACTATGAATAACCTATCCGTGAACCAGCATTTGATGATCCTACACCTACTACATCATATCATAGAATGGTTCATGAGGCTGCTGGTCCCGCATTTGTTCTAGATGATATGGAAGAATTACCTAATCCTGATGCACAAAGTTTTTATGATATGCTTGATTCTGCAAATCAAGAAGTGTGGCCTGGTTGTGAAACACACTCAAAATTATCAGCTGTTTCTCGTTTGTTGCACATCAAGACTAAACACCACCTCTCTGATAGATGTTTTGATGAAATTTGTCAGTATATGAGTGAGATGCTTCCGCCTGATAATGTGATGCCAAAAAATTTCTATGAAACTAAAAAGTTAATGAGGGGAATGAACATGCCAGTTGAAAAAATTCATACTTGTGTCAATGCCTGCATGATATACTGGGGAGAGGATAGTGAGCTTGTAAATTGCAAGTTTTGTAGTCATCCCAGGTACAAGCCTACAAGTCAAAGATCTGTTTCAAAGAAAAATCTTGTACCATTTAAACAGATGTATTACTTTCCTCTTACTCCACGGCTGCAACGACTGAATGCTTCCAAAGCAACTGCTTCGCACATGCGATGGCATGCTGAACATGAAGTTGAGGAAGGTGTAATGCGTCACTGTTCAGATGCACCTACCTGGAAGCACTTTGATAAGAAGCATCCATCTTTTTCAGAGGAAAGTCGTAATGTTAGATTGGGGCTATCAACAGATGGGTTTCAACCATTTGGACAAACGGGAAAACAATATTCATCTTGGCCAGTAATTGTGAGACCATACAACTTGCCTCCTTGGATGTGTATGAAAGATCCCTATTTATTTTTGTCAGTTATAGTTCCTGGGCCAAAGAATCCTAAGCAGCAACTAGATGTTTTCTTGCAGCCTTTGATTGCTGAATTGAAGAATCTATGGAATATAGGTGTCAACACATACGATATCTCTAAGAAGCAAAATTTCAAAATGTGAGCTGCTTTGATGTGGACAATCAGTGACTTTCCCGCATATTCAATGTTGTTTGGGTGGAGTACTGCGGGCAGGCTAGCATGTACATATTGTATGGAGAATTCTGATGCTTTTACTTTGACAAAAGGTGGTAAGCAGTCCTGGTTTGACAACCATCGTAAGTTTCTGCCACTGAATCATCCATATAGAAAGGATAAGAGCTCATTTAGAAAGAATAGAGTAGTAACCATGCAGCCTACCCCATTCCGGTAAGGCGAAGATGTCTTAAAAGAGATAGAAAAACTGGGACTTAAAAAGGTAACAGAACTTGGGGCTGATATTATTAATCGTCGGATTAGTAGGTTTTCTGGTTGGAAGAAGAGAAGCATATTCTGGGATTTGCCATATTGGAGTACCAATCTCATTCGACATAATCTAGATGTGATGCACATTGAGAAGGACTTCTTTGAGAATGTGTTCAACACAGTGCTGGATGTAGATGGTAAAACAAAAGATAACCCAAAATCTAGAGAAGAGTTGAAAGAGTTCTATCGATGACCTGAATTACATGCTGTTGATGGAAAATACCCGAAGCTATTTACACACTAAAAGAAGAGTCAAAAAAATTGTTGTGTGAATGGGTGAAAAATCTAAAGTTTCCTGATGGATATGTCTCAAATATGGGAAGGTGTGTGGACATGACAAAACACAAGTTATTTGGTATGAAAAGTCACGATTGTCATGTATTCATGCAAAGATTGGTTCCTATTGCATTCCGTGAGCTATTTCCAAAAAAGGTGTGGGAAGCACTTACTGAGATGAGTCTTTTCTTTAGGGATGTCACTTCTACAGTAATACGTGAAGAGGATATGGTAAGACTTCAACAAGAAATACCTGAACTACTTTGTAAATTAGAGCGTGTATTCCCTCCTAGCTTCTTTGATTCAATGGAGCATCTCCCTGTGCATCTCGCTTATGAAGCAATGCTAGCTGGTCCGGTACAATATCGATGGATGTATCCATTTGAGAGGTAAGATTTCATTTATATATCCAAGTACTTCATTTTTTTGGGCAATTAAACTGATTTTGTTAATCGCTAAGTGACAATACAAAGCTTAGAGAGGAGCCAACCAGCAACCTTCCCTTCTTAGACAACACTTAAATAACCTTACAGTCCTTATGACAATCCCTAATCAGTATCTCCAATAGAAAGTCATAACTCAAATTAAATAGGACTTAAAAACTCAAATAAACTCATGTTACTTCTTAAATAGCTGCATAGGCCAGTCTTCACAGCATGAAGTATTATGACATATGAGATTTTTCTAAGGAACATATGCTCCAACACCTCTTAAAGTTTTATAAGTGTATGATATTTTGTCTCTCCCTATGTTCTATTTGTGTATTTAAAATGATAATCTGCCAGAATTTCAACATATGACACATTTTTCTTATCATCCAAAAAGCATATTGGGCACCTCCATGTGATCTGCTAGTCTCCAATATCTTATATAGTATGTATGGACCAAATTGATTCATAGTCTTTCCTTGTTCTAACTCAATAACCACAACAGTTTGCAAATTGGAGCTTGATTCCAGACCTTCAAGTTAATGGTCAAGCCTCCTACACCTTTAGGAAGAGTCACGTTGTGTTATGCTACAAGTGTCCTTTCAGAAATATTGGTCAGACGTGTCCACAATATTTTCTACAAGCAGCTTCGATGAGTTTAATAACCTTTTATGGTAGTAAAAATAGATGTGACGTGTCTGCTTGGATACCAAACATTATTGCTCTGATTAGTTGAAGCCTCCGACATATGATAATTTTCTAGCCATCCAATTAGTGATCTTTGCTGTAATTTTATCTACTTAAGGTTTCCAATGCAAAACTGTTATCCTTTCAGTAGAGAAAGGAACTCCTAAGTATATAAATGGTAAAGCATCTATTTATAGTACAATGGACTCAATATGTAATTCCTTTTATATGCCCCTAACCACTAAAATAGACTTTGTTATTTAAGTACTTCATTTTCATCATTATGAATGACTAACGCCTTGAGCTTTTGTACTATTTTCAGAAATCTTCGAAAATATAAATATAATGTTCGAAATAAGGCACATGTTGAAGGATGCGTATGCAATGCGTATATAGTTGATGAAGGTTCATCCTTCTGTTCACACTACTTCGAGCCTCATGTTTACACAAGGCATGGAAAAGTGCCACGAAATGACGATGGTGGTATAGGCGAAAAGATAGATACGATGGTAATCTTTCTATATTCACCTATCCAGGTCGAGGATTTGGGGAACTAAATAGGAGATATCTAACCGAAGAAGAACTTAAAGCAGCTCATAGTTATATTTTACTAAATTGCAGAGAAGTGAAGCCATATGTGGAGTAAGATTTCAAGCTTTTGTTTTCATTTATACATTATAATTATCAAAATACTTACATATTCTTTTTCTTATATGTGATCCAAAGGAAATTTATTGACTCCCTTCATCAAAATTTTCCACGAATTACGGAGCAGGAAGTGGACAAGAAACTTGATGAAGATTTTGCATCATGGTTCACAAGATATATGAGCACTTGTACAATATATTTCCATCTGTACTTAGTTCACTTATAAGAAACTATAATTTTTTTAATTTAATAGGCTCGAGTCCACATAGATAATCAGTTCATCAAGGCGCTTGCAGAAGGTCCATGTCGATCAGCGAAATCATACACTGGTTATAATGTCAACGGCTTTAAATTTCACACTAAAGGTCGCAGTTTGTCTGAGCATCTGATAACAGTGGCGTTTGCATAAAAGGAACCAATTATAGTGCAGACGATAATGACTACTATGGCGTGCTTACTGAAATTCTTGAATTGGAGTACAAGGGCAGTACACCGATCAAAAGAACAGTTTTATTTAAATGTGAATGGTTTGACCCCACAGCAAATACAGGAATGAAGATTCACCCGCAATATAAACTTGTGGATATCAACCATAAAAGGAAATTGAAGAAGTATGAACCATTTGTTTTGGCAATGCAAGTAGCTCAAGTGTATTATGCTTCTTATCCTAGCTTACAACGTGATAAGAGTGATTGGTGGGCTGTGTGCAAAACAAAAGCTCAGGGTATTGTTGTTATGCCTCCATCATATTTATCGTCTCCTCTAGTAGATGTTGCAGAGCCATTCCAATGTGACGGAGATGGTTTAAGATTTGATGTGGTGTACGACAATGAAAATGTTGTCCGAAATGATCCAAATGGAGAATTCATAAATTTAAGAGATGAGAATGATGATTTAGATGATGAGACAGAATTTCATGATGAACCAGAGTCAGAATCAGATGATGAAAATGAGAATGAAGAGGCATACTGTGAAAGTGGCAGTGAATAGAGTCAAAGTGCTTAGCTCTGATCTCTTCAAATATAAGAGTTAGAGTGACTGAAACGTAGTATATAAGATGATTTTATTTCAATTAGATTTTATATTTCTTGCTGACAAAGTTCTGAATTTTAAATGTCGCCAATTTATATTTCTCTTTTACCAGTATAATTATTTTGTTTTAATTGTTCCCCAGGTTGTTTTGTTTGAGCAACTATCCCTCATTCTCATTTCATAATATGAAGTAGACCATTCTAGATCTATGTTTTGAATAGTGATGGAATAACTTTATTCCTTGAAGTGTTTATGTTTTTATCTATTGTCTAGGTTAACACATTTTTTTAACTTTTCAGAGGCATCTTGTTCTTGAAGTGATATATCTACTAATTACCTGTTCTTGTTATAATTTGACCAAACTGGCCATGATTCAATTATTATGTTATTATTTCATCCACATGTAACTTTGAAATTGCAGATATGGCACCAAGGGGGGTGGACAAAGTGGATATTCTGGAGAAAGAACATCAGATCCAGTGACATCTCCTCTAATGTCTAGTTTCACACCTGATCAAGCACCATCATTGCCTGAAGTGCCGACACCAGTTATGCCGGATTCAGTTGGTGTCAACATATCGGTACCATCTTCATCTGTGGGGATAGAAACACCTAGAAATGACATTGTATCTACAACTTCGTCAAATACAACTGATGATACCCGCAACCGAATTGAAATCGTCCTGGGACGGTAAGTGTAAAACATCGTTTCATTTACATTGTTTTGCTTCAGGCAAGAAAATAAGACATATTAGTTTTCTTTCCATACTATTTTTCTATAAATCTTTCAAAGTTTTGTTGGTTTTCTTAAATTGCATTGATGGGAATGAATTACAGAATTGAGGTGTTTCTAAAAATTCATTCTTGAAGAAAGTAGCTTGTTAACTGATGTCTACATTTCTCTTATATAAGAAGCAATAGTTGAATGTTGCTACAGAACATGGTAAGGAATCAAAGTTGTAGAATGAATTTCCTGATCTACATGTTCGAATTACAAAGTTGAATGTGCAGTTCCAAGAACTTTTGCTCTTGATCTACATATTCAGATTGTGTGGCAAATTATTGTTTACTTTGCTTTCACAAGCATGTTTCTTCTTTTCCCACTGGATCATATCAAGGGACTAAGAATTGGTAGGAATATGTGAAATTCTCTATAATTTTCTTAAGCTCACTGAATTCTATGTCTGCATTTGAGGTACTCATCTGATGAATTCAAGAGGCTATTTGCTTGTTATTTGCAGAATATGTTTATTTGAAAACTGAGAACATGAACTTCAGAGTACATGTTAATTTTTTTGAGTGACATTTCAGTTTATATTTTGCTTTAGTACTCGTTGGCTATGTTGCTCGGACTCTTCAATAATGTCAAGGGGTGCGTGTCGGATTTGCCAAAAGTAGAGTATTTTTGGAGAATCCGACACGGGTGCTGCAGCGAACGTGAAGAGTCCACGCAACTTAGCTCGTTGGTACTTCTTGTATAAGGAAATAACACTTCTGAGTTTGAAAATGACATACTTGAGCCTGTTTTTCTAATCGATAATTGTCTTCTATTTTACTCCCACCCTGTAGCTGATTTTCATGTAGACATCAACTACATGGTGCACTTTTTAGAATCTGATTTGATATTAGTGTGTATGGTCAATGGTGTGACATTTCTTTAATCTCAACAGTCCTTATTTCCTCAAGTTTTTCTTATCTTTTGTAGTATATCATTAGAATTTATACTAGAATTTTTTTTACTTGTTCCAGATTAAGCTTAGATATGAATCTACGTACTGAACCCAAGCTTAGTATGGGATCCTCACAGCTAGTCATTTCAAGATACGATAATAGTAGGATTTTATAATTTATGTCTAATCATGGTCTCTTTGATAATACTTTCATAAATTTCATATTATTCTTCCTTACTTCCTCTACCTCTTCAAGCTCTTTTATGTCGCTAAAGAAACTGATAATACACTCTAGCACCTGCTTGATGTACATAAATAAAATTGAGTATTGAAATAATTATATGTTATATTTATACAAGTTTGGAGCCAAGTAACGATGTATCTCGGGTGATCACAAAAATCTTTAAGGAAAAATTGGATCCCAAAGGATATGATTGGAAGTCAGTTACACCAGAGATTAAGGACTTCTACTGGGAGGAGTTTAAGGTAAACTATACTATATGTTTTTCTTAGTAACTATTGATTTATTACGAAAGTAGAACTGTACAGATCAAACAAGAACAAAAGAAAAACATAGCTGATGAAACAGAACCACTACAACTAGCTAAAAGATAAACTTAGGTTGTCTCATCTGCTACATCTAGAAAAAAAGAATATTTAGGGATACAAGTTCATAGTTTCTAATAATGAAGCAAAATTTCCTATTGTTATTACTCTTATGAAACACCTCTTGGATAGCTTGTCTAACTACAACTTCAGGTTGTCTTGGTGTGCCTTTGAAAATATGTTGATTCCTTTCCATCCAAATATGGTATACACTACCCTAAGGTTTCAACTCAATCTACTCAAACTTAGTCGTTTGTTTGGAGTCTCTACCAAAGGGTATGAAAAAGAATTTTATTCCTTAATCATGAAATTAGAGCAAAACAAGCAAAGGGAGAATCAGAAATCAAAGGATAGCTCATCAAGCAATAACAACAACAGTGTCCCAAAGGAATTAAGGAATTTAATTTTCAACATGAATTTCAAGGATGGTGAGCCAAGAATCAGAGGGAGAAGCCTAACTATTGTGGAACAATGAGGGTGAAATTAGTTTCATGGAATGTAAGGGGTCTAAACAACGAAAATAAAAGGGGATTAGTTAGAAATCTAGTTAGTCAATGGGGGGCAGATATTTATGTCTTAGTGGAAACTAAACTGACGGGTAACGTAAGTAATCTGTTGCATACTATTTGGAACAATAGATGGGTGGGGGAGTTGCATTTGGAAGCAGTGGGGAGCAGTGGAGGGATACTAATACTATGGGACAAAAGGGTCTGGGAAGGGGAGTTAGTAGAGAGTGGTGAGCAATGCATTTCTTGCAAATTAACAGGTCAGAACCAGAATTTAACATGGTACCTGACGGCTGTCTATGCGAAGTGCAAAAGAATGGAAAGAAGGGATCTCTGGTGTGAATTGGGAGCCATGAGAAGTCTCTGTGAAGGGCCGTGGGTAGTGTGTGGTGATTTTAATGTCAGCAGATATCCATCAGAAAGAACAAACTGTTCATCTATCAATGGGGCTATGTCAGAATTCTCTGATTGTATTGAGGAGGTGGAGCTTATAGACCCTCCTTTATATGGAGGGTCTTTCACTTGGAGAAGAGGAGAGAACCATACAACTGCATCAAGGATTGACAGAATAATGTATTCTGCTCAATGGGAGGAACTCTTCACCCTCATTAGACAATCAACTCTTCCAAAGTTGGTATCTGATCATAACCCAGTTCTACTGACTTGTGGAGACATGAACTTCAAGAAGTCATACTTCAAATTTGAAAACTGGTGGATGGGGGTTGAAGGCTTCAAGGAGAAAGTGAGTTTCTGGTGGTCATCATTTGTAGTTACTGGTACAGCAGGTTTTGTCTTAGCTGAAAAGCTGAAACTCCTAAAAAGGAAATTGAAGGAATGGAGCAAGAATAATAGGAGCAACTGGAAACAACAAAAGGAAGAAATCCTTGACAAATTGTCCAAATGGGAGATCCTTCAGGAGCAAAGACCACTTACAGATGATGAATTAATGCAAAAAACAAATTTGGCAATGTCTTTTGAAGAAGTCGTCAAAAATGAAGAGATAAGGTGGAGACAAAGATCTAGAATACAATGGTTGAAGCAAGGGGATAAGAACACAAAGTTTTTTCATAGAATAGCTACATCTCGCAAAAGATACAACACCATAGAATCTTTAAAGGTGGAGGGAAGCAATGTCACTGATCCTACTGATATCAAGGAGGCCATCAAGAGTTACTACGAAAATTTGTACAAGGAGACAGAAGTTTGGAGGCCAGAGTTACAATTGCAGGGGATTACTTGTATTAATGAGGATGAAAAGGAAGAGTTACAGAAACAAATTGAGGAGGAGGAGATTCTAGAATGCATTAAACTTTGTGCGATGGAGAAAGCTCCTGGGCCCGATGGTTTTCCCATGTCCTTCTATCTTATATTCTGGGAAGTAATGAAAGAAGACATCAAAGGTATGATACATGAGTTCTATAATAATCAGAGGACTGACAGAAGTTTCAATGCAACTTTTGTGGCTCTCATCCCCAAGAAAGTAGGTGCTTCTGAATTGAAGGACTTCAGACCTATAAGTCTAATCTCAGGCATATACAAAGTGTTAGCAAAGATACTAGCTGAGAGACTGAAAAAGGTGATGGATAAGTTGGTCAACAAGCATCAGATGGCCTTCATTAAAGGGAGACAGATAATGGATGCTGCACTTATAGCTAGTGAATGTGTGGATTCAAGATTGAAAGGTGTTGAGCCTGGTATAATGTGCAAATTGGACATTGAAAAGGCATATGATCATGTAAATTGGAAGTTCTTGCTGAACACCCTCAGACAAATGGGCTTTGGAGAAAAGTGGTTGGGTTGGATTCATTTTTGCATCAGCACTGTCCGTTTTTCCGTTCTGGTGAATGGTGAACCAGTGGGCTTCTTCCCTTCAGAAAGGGGACTTAGACAAGGTGACCCCTTATCCCCCTTTCTATTTATCTTGGCAATGGAAGGTTTTGATAGCTTGATGAGAATAGCACTACAAAACAGATGGATCAAAGGTTTTCAGATACAGGGTAGCAGTGGACAAGTTAAAGAAATTTGTCATTTGCTATATGCAGATGACACTATCATTTTTTGTGAACCTCGGGAGGACCAAATAAGATTCTTAAAAACAATCTTGCTGTTTTTTGAAGCTTCCTCGGGTTTGAAAGTGAATTGGGGGAAAAGCAATTTATTTCCAATCAAGGAGGTGACAAACATTTTGAATCTGGCAGATATTTTGGGGTGCAAAGTGGAGAATATGCCAACAGTTTACTTAGGTATGCCTTTGGGAAATGAACATAAGAGCATACAAATTTGGGATGGCATTGTGGAGAAAACAGAAAGGAGATTAGCAAGATGGAAGGCTCAATATTTGTCTATGGGAGGCAGGCACACTCTCATCAATTCAGTGCTAGACTCCCTTCCTACTTATGTCATGTCACTATTCCCATTACCCCCCAAAGTTCTGAAGAAGCTGGACAAATTAAGGAGGGACTTCCTTTGGCATGGATGCAAAGAAATTAAAGGTTATAACCTAGTCAAATGGGAGATAACCTTGAAAAGCAAAGACAAAGGAGGTATGGGTATTAGAGATCTAAGGAAACAAAACAATAGTCTTTTGATGAAGTGGTTATGGAGGTATAATGAAGAGGGGCAAGCTTTATGGAAGGATGTCATCAGATCCAAGTATGGTGAGTACAATCCTTGGTGCAGTAATGTTAGTGTTGATGCCTATGGGGTGGGGGTCTGGAGAACTATCAGAAACTTATGGCAAAAACTTGAAGCTAATACATACATTGAAGTGGGAAATGGCAGGAGAACTAAGTTTTGGACAGATGCGTGGAACAAACAGATTCCTCTAAAAGAATCCTTTCCAAATCTGTTCTTACTATGTAGTAATCCTGATGCAAATATCAATGAATGTTGGACAACACAAGGGTGGGATCTAATCTTCAGAAGGTTTTTGAATGACTGGGAAGTGGAGAGAGTGGCCAAATTGCTAGAGCTATTAGAAAAATTCCCTGGCATCACCAATGCTCCTGATTCTTTGAGATGGAAACATAGTAAAGATGGGGTTTTCACGGTTAGCAGAGCATACAAAATGGAAAGTCCACAGCTACGCAACTCTAAGCAGAGTTTGTGGAGAAAGGTATGGAGAACCTTAGCACCAACTAAGATAAAATGCTTTACATGGTTGGTTGCTAGAAAGGCTTGCCTGACACATGAAGTGCTGAGGAGAAAAGGAAAGATTATAGTATCTTGGTGTTCATTATGCGGGAACGCAGCAGAGACCAACCAACATCTATTCTTGCATTGCAACTTTACAACACAAATTTGGGCCATCTTCCTTAGTCTCACAAAAACAAACTGGACCATGCCCGAGCATACTGCAGATTTGTTGAGTTGTTGGATAAGAAGAGGGGGGAGCAAAAGTCAAAAGGCATGGTGGAGGATAATTCCACATTGCATTTGGTGGACAGTATGGAAAGAAAGAAATAGTAGAAATTTTGAAGATAGGTCCAATTCCATTCAGAAGGTTAGATGGGATTGTATTGCATCCTTTTATTTTTGGTGTAAAGAGAAAGGTTTAGAGGATACAGAACAGGTTGTAGAATTATTAGGACCCTTGTAAGTTTTTTTATTTTTTTTATTTTTTTATTTTTTTCTCTTCTTTTGTTCCCCTCTGTTTGCAGGTCACCAGCATCTCCTTAATGCTGAAGAATACACCATTACCATTTTCAAAAAAAAAAAAGACAACTCTCTATATATCTGCTTTGTGGCTCTTTCCTTTCATTAAATTACTTGCCCAGTCTACTTCATCCTTCTGTCCCGTAGGAGCTCTTGTTATGCCCTGCCACTATAACAACTTAGTCCATACGTTGTGGGAGGAAGTACATTGATAAAGCAAGTGCTCTATAATATCGTTTGTATCTCCGCACATTGGATAACTCATATAATCAACAATGCCCCGTCCAAGAAACCTATCTCTGGTGTATAATCGTCCCAGTATAGCCAAGCACATAATGAATGTCCATTTAGGTGGACCACTGATACTGCAGTTAACCTCCTCCATGAGACTTTTTGATAATTTCCTCTAATCGTCACATATAATTTTCTAACAGAGCATTTGGCCTTACTTCCAAGTTTAGCCATGTTCATTTGAACTTCTTCAATATACTTTTTCTCTTACCAGACTTGTTTCAACACCCATTATACTTGTTTTGGTACATCTTTTGATACGTAATTGTGTCTCCTTCTACTATAATATTCATGTACTAATTATACCCATAAATTCCATTTTACTATCGTTTTATTAATGTATTTTATTCATTTAAAATTTCTATTATATCAATTCATGTGATATTTTTCTTTCCCTTATTAAACAGAAGTGATTCCATTGGAATATGACAACTGAAGGTCCATAAAGGATCATTTTATGAAAAAATGTTCAATACAATACAAGGGTATGTTATGTGAAGCAAGATCCTCTGAGGAGAAACGAAAAAAATATCCCAAAATCTGTTTGGGAGAGCTGGAAGCCTCACTATGATACTGAGAATTTTAAGGCTAAATCTGCACAATGTTCCAAAAATCGACCAAGTGAGAAATGTGGTGAAGGATCTGCTCCCTTGTGCCATACTGGAGGCTCCCGGACTCACCGAGAGCGTGCAAGACAACTGGTACAATTATTTTCATTTTGTCAAGTTACAGTTTTTTCAACGTTATTCCTCTAGTAATAACTTTGATGGATGGGATTTCAATTTTAGGCGACTGTTCTTGGACGGCCACCTCATCCACACGAACTTTTGAAGAAGACATACCAAAAGAAATGATGAGTTTGTGGATCTGAAGTCTAAGAGCACATATGTAACACCAAACATTGCTGATTATCTTTCTTAATTTTTGTTGAGAATTTACTTAGTCGTCATTCATCATGTTTATCCCAAATATTAAACACATGGTTATAATATTTGAAGATTAACAATGGGGGAGGTTAGTGTCATATTAGTGCAGTTGATGTCTCTATATAATTTTCCAGTGTGGATGAAATCTTTAACAGCTAACAAAACATCATTGTGGATCACTGGCCCTGCTTTATAAGTGCAACTGAGACTATCTATAATCTCCTGGTTGGTGACTTCAGTACATAGAGTGGTTTGCTGTTCTAAAGTGTAGGTCCCCTTCTCATAATCGATATGTCTACTGCTGGTAGTGTAGGAGCTGCAGAACCCATAAGACTCTTCTAAAATGTAACATTTTCGGTTTGTATGACCTCAAGAGTTGTAAGCTTGGTTCTTGATAGAGTAGTTTGCTGTTCTAGAGTAAGTGTAGGTCCCCTTCTCATAATCGATATATCTACTGCTGTCTGCTGGTAGCGTAGGAGCTGCAGAACCCATAAGACTTCTAAAATGTAACATTTTTCAGTTTGTATGACCTCAAGAGTTGTAAGCTTGGTTCTTGATAAAGTAGTTTGCTGTTCTAGAGTAATTGTAGGTCCCCTTCTCATAATCGATATGTCTACTGCTGGTAGCGTAGGAGCTGCAGAACCCATAAGACTCTTCTAAAATGTAACATTTTCAGTTTGTATGACCTCAAGAGTTGTAAGCTTGGTTCTTGATAGAGTATTTTGCTGTTCTAGAGTAAGTGTAGGTCCCCTTCTCATAATTGATGTCTACTGCTGGTAGCGTAGGAGATGCAGAACCCATAAGACTCTTCTAAAATGTAACATTTTCAGTTTGTATAACCTCAAGGATAGAGTAGTTTGTTGTTCTAGAGTAAGTGTAGGTCCCCTTCTCATAATCGATATGTCTACTGCTGGTAGCGTAGGAGCTGCAGAACCCATAAGACTCTTCTAAAATGTAACATTTTCAGTTTGTATGACTTCATGAGTTGTAAGCTTGGTTCTTGTTAGAGTAGTTTGCTGTTCTAGAGTAAGTGTAGGTCCCCTTCTCATAATCGATATGTCTACTGTTGGTAGCGTAGGAGCTGCAGAACCCATAAGACTCTTCTAAAATGTAACATTTTCAGTTTCTATGACCTCAAGAGTTGTAAGCTTGCTTCTCGATAAAGTCATAATTTAAGTTATTTGTTTCCTCTAAGCTCTTACCTTCATCACTACAGATAAATGCTTTGTGTTGGAATCCCAAGCTTAATCCACCTCGCCTTAGACTTTTGATTCAAGTTGCTCTCCTCTATTAAAAACCACTTCTCGAAACTGAACAAGAGCCTTTTATGCAGTTATTAGCCCATTACTACACTGCATATCAATTTGTTGGTTTGTATTACTGAAATTCTCTACTATGCAGCCTTTTGAGTAGTGGCTTTAGTGTCCTCAGCTTAAGCTATACATTTTTCATCTTCCCGTGTTCTTTTTGTTGTCTTTGTTCTTCACTAACCATAGGTAAGAATTCTTCATGGTCAGCTAGGACTTTGAAAAATCTGGAAGGAGTTTTTCTTCATCTGAGGTGCTGCATACAACTTAATAATCATGGAAGAGTGATCAGAAATCACTGGCAAGTCGTACTGAACTTGCTCATGTCCCTTGGTCATCATCCAATCAAAATTACCAAGAGCACTGTCCATCATACTTCATATTCCATCCACCCCTATTTGTTTGTTTGTCCATGTGAAAATTTCTCCTTTCCCTGGTAGTTTGCTGAGGGATTCCCCATTAGTCTGTCATTTGTTAGAGAAATCTTGTATTTCACTCTTATTGTTTGGAGAGCTTTGAGGGACATGCTAGAATAGAAATAAGTATTTCCTACTTAGAATAGGAATAGGAATAGGAATAAGAATAGGAATTCTAGTTGAAAAAGGATTCCAATGTAGTGTCTATAAATAGGGTCTCAATGTAACAATTTAAATACACAATTCAATAATATATTTCTCACATGGTATCAGAGCATTGGTGAGAACAAACAAGTCACCGTATGTCTATGTCAATTTTCGGTGACGGTTGGATCTGATTTTGTTATCCTTTTTTCTTTCTGTGGGTGTGATGCGAAAATTAACACCACCACGAGGCTCGGAAAGCTCCTGCGACCAAACCCCAGCCAGAACCACTGGAAAACATCACCCCACGCGCTCTCACGCGCTGATCGGAGGTGGTAGTTTCCGGCGAGATCTGGCTCACACGCCAGCGCGTGAGGGCTTTTCTGATCATATTTGTTGAGAGATTTTTTGACAGTTAGGGTCGTCCAGCCATTCCGACCAGGCCCATACTGTTTTTGACCAGATCCGATTGCCGGAATTAGGGTTCCGACTATTTCCAGGCTGTTTCCGGCGATTTTGTTTTTTTCCAAGACAAATTTAGCATAATGTCTTTTGGATGTGATGTTTTTGGTTCTAAAAATATAGGGATTGGAAGTTCTTGCCTTATAATCACTTCAGAACATTTATTAGGAAGTTCAAACTATTTATCTTGAGCTTCCTCGGTTGAGCTGTGGTGCAAGGGTCAAGGTGACCAAGATCACTTAACGAACAAGACTTATGTGGTAGATGTAAAGGCAAAGACTAGTGAGGAAGATGCAAAAGCCAAAGCACAATGGGAGAAAGTAGATGCTCAATTATGTAGTCTCCTATGGCGTTCTATTGATTCCAAATTGATGCCCTTGTTTCGCCCATTCCAGACGTGTTATACAGTTTGGGAAAAGGCTCGTGCTTTATACACTAATGACATATATCGATTCTATGATGTGATATCTCGATTGACCAACTTAAAGAAACAAGAATCCAATATGTCTACTTACTTGGGACAGGTACAGGAAGTCATGGAGGAATTCGACACGTTGATGCCAGTTACTACGAATGTGGAAAAACAACAAGAACACAGACAAACATTGTTTCTAGTTCTTACTCTTGCTGGACTTCCTCCTGATCACGATTCTGTGCGTGATCAGATTTTAGCTAGCCATACAGTTCCTACAATCGATGAATTATCTCTCATCTCCTTCGTCTTGCGGCACCTCCTAGTGACAAAGTAGTTTCATCACCTACTGTTGACTCTCTATTCTCGCATCTCAAACCTTTGAAAAACGTACATACCAGTCTATGGAGAATCGACAAGGGGGAGGGCGTTTTGGAAAACCTCGATCCAAGTGTAGTCATTGTCATAAGCCTGGACACACTCGTGACATATGTTATAATTTGCATGGTCCACCACCCAGTTATGATCCTATTGTTCTAAAGGAATATAATGAGTTCCTTTGAAATCGCGCAAGTAAACAGACATCTCCACTAGTAGCATATGGTGCTCAACCTAATCAACCATCCAATAATGCTCATATTGCTCAGACAGAATATGATGAGTTCCTTCAGTATCGTGCAAATAAGCAAACGTCTCCACAAGTAGTTTCGGTTGCACAACCTGATATGTCTGTTGCAGGTAATTCTTTTGCTTGTGTGTCGCAATCTAGTACTCTTGGAACATGGGTCATGGACTCTGGGGCTTCTGATCATATCTCTGGTAATAAATCACTTTTATCCGATATTGTTTATTCACAATCTCTTCCAGCTATTACTTTAGCCAATGGGATCCAAACAAAACCAAAAGGGGTTGGAAAAGCCAAACCCCTATCTTCTGTCACCCTAGACTCTGTTCTTTATGTCCCTGGTTCTCCTTTTAATCTAGCATCTGTTAGTCGTTTGACGAAAAGCCCTACATTGTAGCATAACTTTTTTCGATGATTTTTTTCTCATGCAGGACCGCAAAGACGATGAGATGATTGGAACAGGACATGAATCACAAGGCCTTTACTATCTTACCTCTTCAAATTCCTTAACAACATGCTCCGTTACAGATTCCCTAGATCTAATTCACAAATGTTTGGGACATCCGAGTCTATCCAAACTGCAAAAGATGGTGCCTAGTTTGTCTAGTTTATCCACATTAGATTGTGAGTCGTGTCAACTTGGGAAACACACTCGTGCTACGTTTTCTCGTAGTACTGAGGGTCGTTCAGAGTCTATTTTTTCATTAGTTCATTCTGATATTTGGGGTCCTAGTAGAGTCAGTTCCACTTTAGGATTTCGTTATTTTGTTAGTTTCATTGATGATTATTCAAGATGTACTTGGGTTTTCTTAGTGAAAGATCGTTCTGAGTTATTTTCTATTTTCAAAAGTTTCTTTGCTGAAATACAAAATCAGTTTGGTGTTTCTATTCGTACTTTTTGTAGTGATAATGCCTTAGAATACTTATCCTCCCAATTTCAGGAGTTTATGACTCACCAAGGCATTATTCATCATACTACTTGTCCATACACCCCTCAACAAAATGGTGTAGCTGAAAGAAAAAATCGGCATCTTATTGAGACCGTTTGTACTCTTCTCCTTGAATCCAATGTTCTGCTGCGTTTTTGGGGAGATGCAATTTTGACGTCTTGTTATTTGATAAATAGAATGCTCTCTTCTTCTATTTAGAATCAGATTCCACATTCCATACTGTTTCCTGAGTCACATCTTTATCCTATCCCCCCTCGTGTCTTTGGGAGCACATGCTTTGTTCATAACTTTGCCCCAGGAAAAGATAAATTAGCTCCTCATGCCCTCAAATGTGTCTTTCTTGGTTCTCGAGTCCAAAAAGGGTATTGTTGTTATTCACATGATCTTCATCGATATCTTATGTCTGCTGATGTTACATTTTTTGAGTCTCAGCCTTACTATACATCTTCTAATCATCCTGATGTATCTATGGTCTTACCCATACCTCTGGTTTTACCTGTGCCAACCTTTGAGGAATCTACGGTTACTTCTACATCTCCAGTTGTAGTGCCACCACTACTAACTTATCATCGCCGTCCACATCTAACCTTAGTTCCAGATGATTCATGTCATGCGCCGGACCCTGCTCCTACTGCGGACTTGCCTCCTCAAAAAGGTATACGATCCACTCGAAATACTAACCCACATTATACCTTCTTAAGTTATCATCGTCTATCATTACCCCATTATGCCTTTGTGTCGTCTTTGTGCTCTATTTCCATTCCTAAGACTACAGGTGAAGCACTTTCTCATTCTGGATGGAGGCAGGCTATGGTTGATGAGATGTCTGCTTTACATAAGAGTGGTACTTGGGAGCTTGTCTCCCTTCCTGCAGGTAAATCTACTATTGGTTGTCGTTGGGTTTATGCAGTCAAAATTGGTCCAGACGGTCAGGTTGATCGACTTAAGGCTCGCCTTGTTGCCAAAGGGTATACTCAGATATTTGGGCTAGATTATCGTGACACTTTCGCTCCTGTGGCTAAAATAGCATCTGTTCGTCTTTTTCTATCTATGGCTGCCGTTCATCATTGGCCTCTTCATCAGTTGGACATTAAGAATGCTTTTCTGCATGGTGACCTTGCGGAAGAAGTCTATATGGAGCAACCACCTGGTTTTGTTGCTCAGGGGGAGTCTAGTAGCCTTGTATGTCGATCATGAGGTCACATGGTCCAAATCTCCTCGAGCTTGGTTTGGGAAGTTCAGCACATTTATTCAGGAGTTTGGGATGACTCGTAGTGGAGCTGATCACTCTATGTTTTATCGGCATTCTGCACCAAGTCTATGTATCTATTTGGTTGTTTACGTTGATGATATTATTATCACCGGTAATGATCAAGATGGTATCACCGATTTGAAGCAACATCTCTTTAAGCACTTCCAGACTAAAGACCTTGGCATATTGAAGTATTTTCTAGGCATTGAGGTTGCTCAGTCTAGATCAGGTATTGTTATTTCTCAACGCAAGTATGCCTTAGACATTCTTGAGGAGACAGGAATGATGGGATGTAGACCTATTGACACTCCTATAGATCTGAATGTTAAACTCCTTCTCGCTTAGTAATCCTGAAAGGTATAGACGACATGTTGGAAAGTTGAATTATCTCACAGTGACTAGACCTGACATAACTTTTCCTGTGAGTGTTGTAAGTCAGTTTATGACTTCCCCTTGTGATAGTCATTGGGAAGCAGTTGTTCGTATTCTGCGATATATAAAGTCAGCTCCCGGTAAAGGACTACTCTTTGAGGATTAAGGCCATGAGCATATCATTGGATATACAGACGCTGATTGGGCAGGATCACCCTCTGACAAACGTTCGACATCCGGATATTGTGTTTTAGTAGGAGGTAATTTGGTGTCGTGGAAGAGTAAGAAATAGAATGTGGTTGCTCGATCTAGTGCGGAATCAGAATATCGAGCAATGGTGACAACAAATTGTGAACTAGTTTGGATCAAACAGTTGCTGGGAGAACTAAAATTTGGCAAAATTGATCAGATGGAACTTGTGTGATAATCAAGCGGCTCTTCATATCGCATCAAATTCAGTGTTTCATGAAAAGACTAAGCACATTGAGATTGACTGTCACTTTGTCAGAGAAAAGATACTCTCGGGAGATACTGTTACGAAATTTGTGAAGTCAAATGATCAGCTTGCAGATATCTTCACTAAGTCCCTCACATGTCCTCGTATTAATTACATCTGTAACAAGCTAGGTACGTATGTTTGTATGCACCAGCTTGAGGGGGAGTGTTAGAATAGGAATAGGAATAAGAATAGGAATCCTAGTTGGAAAAGGATTCCAATGTAGTGTCTATAAATAGGGTCTCAATGTAACAATTAATACACAATTCAATAATATATTCCTCACAGGACACATTACCCACAAACAATACGATTATCAAGATGGGGATTAGCCAATCTTCTAGATGTTGTTGTTGCTCCTCACCTGCTATGGGATGGAACATTTGTTCTGTAATTGCGTGCTTGCCCAAAAATTATGGAAAATCATATGTGGCCTGTTTAGTATTCATTGGTAAACTTATCCTACATAAAATTTTTAGTTAAATGATGAAAAAGCAAGAGCCATAATTCTTTGATTGCCTTGATCTCTAAATTATTCCTATCATTACTACTTGGGAAATTTGGAGAGTAAGATGTGGGATGACGTAGTACTGAGAAGATGTATGTCAAGAAGTTCATAACATGCAACATTTCTTTCGCTCTAAATGAAATAGAAAAATGCAAGTTCTAAAACATCAACTTGGGACACGAGGCCCCGTCGAAGCGGAAGCGATTGCTGAAGAAGATCATGGCCATGGCAATGGTAGAAATAGTAACGATAATCCAAATAACGTAAATGAATATTGTTCAAATCGTAGTTGATTCTTAATAAGTAGCTAAAATTATTGTTTCTGTTGATCCGCTCTTCTCCGAGGACTCTTCGTGTCTTCAAGTAGGAATTCTACAGAATGATGGCAGAAGAGTCAACAGCATGTCTCTGGCATGGCTAACTGCCCACCAGCAAGTCTCATAGACGACTTCCCTGAGCGAATTTCCGAAAAGAGTCCTTGATAACAATCTTCTTAGGGGTGGTCTATAGTAAGAGAGAAACACAGTGAAAAGAAGAGACGCTGGGATTTTCATATGGTGAGGTATTTCTATTGCTTGGTGCTACTGCTGCTCTTATTGGACCTAAAGATCTACCAATCATCGCAAGAACAGTAGGCAGATTTGCTGGGCGTTGCATTGGTTATGTTCAATTGGCCCGTGGCCAGTTAGAAAGTGTCAGGCAGCAGTCCCAAGCTCGCCAGGTGCATAAGGAACTGCAAGATACCATGGCTCAACTAGAAGCTATACGTCATGAAATTCGAACAATCTCTTTTATGAATCCTGGTCCACTGACATCAAGGCTAGTGGACAACATCAACACTACAGCTGGGGATAACATGACTGCAAATGGACCTCAAAAATCTGATGAAGAGAGTACAATCGTTGAAAATGGACCTAAAAAATCTGATGAAGAGATTACAATAGTTGAAAATAGACCTCAAAAATCTGATAAATAGAGCAAAACAGTAACTATCACACCTAAGGAGCATAATTAAAGGAACTCAGCTTTATCTGATATGCACAGCCAAGCAGGTGCTTATGCGAGATTGGCAGAGATGGCTCCTTTGAAATCTGTATCTATAGAGAGGGAAGGTCTGAGTGAACTGACCGATGAATCTGGCAGTATTGTTGTACTTCCTGTCTCTGCTGAAAGCGCAGGATTGTTGCCGAAACGTGTAACTGGAGCAAAAGGTTCTGACATTGTCTTAGAAGCAATACTGGAGGCAGATGTGGCAAAGAATGCCAAAGAATTTTTCTCACAGCCACAAAACCAATTAAAAAGTGAATGATGAGGTTTACTTTCCAACTTTAAGACCAATTCTGTAATCTTTATTTATTAAAAGACAACACATTAGAGGTTTACTATTTCTGGTTCTTCTGAAGCCTATATGTTAGGCTTCCTCCTGTTTAGGCAATGTGAATTACATTGCATCTAAAAAGCATAGATTTGCATAGAATAGCTTAGTTTGGTAGGTTTGTACTTTTGTTTGGTGATCCTCTATATCCTTCCTTTCAAAAGTTCTTAGCATGTTTAGTTGTATGATTTTGAACTATCATAGCTTTACTAACTAATATGAAATGCTATCTTTTCAGTTCTGGGAAAAAAACCTTAGTCCCTAAAAGACTATTTTTGTACACTGAATATGAACTACAGGTGCGTATGTCAAAATAAATGTTAATTGCGGCTGTAAATGATAAGTGTGGTGGAGGTATTGTCAATGACAAAGATGGTCGACTGATATCATTTGTCTTGTATATTTATAATCGTTAAGACATTTTTTCTTAACATAATATCATTTATTTATTTTTCAGGATGCTGTAATGTTTAAGATCACATCTGCATCTCAGCTTGTAGATGAATCTGGCGAGTCTCCGACAGTAGATTTTTCAAAGATTTACATGGATGAAGTGGGTGGGGTTAGGAAGGCATGTATATATGGTCTTGGTTCTCAAGCTGTTTTCTATGAGAACGTTGGCTCATCATCTGCTTCAACTTCTCAACCTCAAGATTGTGTTTTGATTCTCGAGTGAAGGAATACGTTCAAGAAATGAAGGAGGAGATGAAACATGAGATGAGAGGAGATGAGAGAATAGATACGACATGAATTGCGTGAAGAAATGAAAAACGAAATGCAGCTAGAAATGCAAGAGCAAGTTGATAAGTTTCTCCAAGAACGTTTGCCCATCCTCATAGCTGGGCTGCCTAAACCACCCCCGGTACACTGCCCGCTGGTACACCTCCAACTGGTACACCACATTAGCTTTAGACATGACCCATCATCAAATAATGATATGAGTATTTAAAATTTCCAAACTATTGTACGCATATCTTTCATTGTTTGTTTCTGTATTTGGATTTGTTTTGAACTCTTCATCTTAGCTTTTGCATTGTTATAGTCAAGTTATAATTTATCAAAGGATCACTGGATTTTATTATGTTTTCAGACTTTTTAAGATTTGTAAAAGCTATTGATTAATATAAATATATAAAGTGAAACTTTACTATCGAATTACCATTTAGTTAGTAATATGGCAATATACATTACCAATCACTAACCGAACATTGACCATAAATAATATATATTACCAACAAAATCACAGTAAGTGAGTAAGCTTCCTAACGAATTACTAATGATCTTTTTGTGTTTTTAAAATACTAACCAATTAGTAACATAAGTTACATGAGTAGATAGTCATTCTTAGTTACAGCTTTAAAATTCGTTGGTAATTTACCAACGAAATACCAACACATTTTTTTCTTAGCCGAAATTATAAACTGATTACCAATGTATTTTGGTGAATTTACTATCGAGCTTACCAACCAAGTTGTTATCTGTTATATAATTGTTAACCAAATACTAACAACATTTTATTTTATTTTAGTATATTTGCCAACATATCACTAACATAATTGAATAGTGAAGAACCAAATTTACTAACTCTTTTCTCTTCATTAGTAAACTTCCCAACAATATGCCAACCGAAAATTGGTTGGCGAATTTACCAAAGAAAATTTCAAGGCGACATTTCAACAATTACCAACAAGTCTTTTATGTGTTTACCAACTGAAGGACAAAATCCAAGAAGAAAAAATAGTGGATAGAGAGTAGAGGACTAACCTTTTTTCTATTTCAAATGTAATGTGGAATCAAAATCAAGCCAAAGATATGAGCCCATATATTAAGTAATATAAAATTATTTTAACAAAAAGGGCCTAAAATATCCTTAAATTATGAGATTTGGTACAATATTGCTCTTCATCCACCTTATAGGTCTGGACCGTTAGAAATAAGGATATGTTTTAACCAAAAAGTTGACGTCAGGGGTCTTGGGGAGTCGAAAAGTGGATAGAGGGTAGTTTTGTACCAATTCAAACAGTTGAAGGGCAATTTAGACCCTTCTCCGTTAATTATAAAATGTCTTTAACAATAGTGTAAAAAAAAAAAAAAGTGAAAGTGCCGGCCAAGTTTCAAAATATATAAGTTAAAATCCTACAATTATGCAACTTGCTATTAAGAAGAAAAAAATGTTCTATGTACTAATACATCAGAACATAGCTGGTAAGAAGCTATTTTGGATTAACGCGGTATATATATATATATATATATATACACACACACAAATAGTGAAGAAAATAGCAACGTGTTTTGCTCCAAAAAAATTGTAGTAAACGAGTTTTGATTTCTTCTAGAGAAATTAAAATATAGAAGGATCAAATATTCGTTTTTTTTTTCTTCTGCTCTCTTTTTATACTCATCTTTTGTATGTATGCAATTGATAGGGTTAATAAAATAGGAACATGAAGTTGGATCTGATTTCAGCATCGACGATGCTAATAAACAATATGATCGTCGTAAAATTTTGTATCTATCCACAATACAAAAAGTTTTCTTAAATAAAAAGACAAACATGAATTCATGAATCTCAAGTTGAATATCTATTTATTTTATGGAAAGTTAATTTCTTAATTTTTAGATAAAAAATGAAACGACAATGAAGGAATATTTACATATAATTATTAACTGGAATGGCCACATTTGTTGCATTCAGTAGAAGAGTAGGCGAGGACACATAAACAATCGTTGATGAGGGTCTTTCAGTCCAAGTGAAAGTGAATCTTCTAAAGATTATCAATTTTTTTTTTACTTGAGTTTAGTGGACGTCTATCCCTTCAATTTTTGGTGTGCGCAAATAAATATTTAAATTCATATAAAACTAGTAAAATTATTCGTGCTTTGGCGGGAATTTAATATCACGAAATTTATAAAATAATACATAAAACTATCAGTCATTAAAACTAAAACACAATATTATCTTACATACAATACGTAGTAACAAACATTAATAATGTAAATGAAAATGATAATTATAACATCTTATCATTTATCCTTCAATCAATCATCTTTAATTTGATTTTATAATTTATCCTTGAACCCATGTCAAAAGTTTATTAACTCTTGTCTTCTTTTCCTGGTTCACCTCGCACATCAAGGTGCGATAACAATTTTAAGGTCTTTATGTTACAATGACATACCAAATTTGTATTTTGTCTTCAAGAGATGTTAGTATAGATCTTTAAGGATTTTTTTTTTATTGTACATTCAACAATTTTAGTAGAGAAAACTTGCATGAATACTCAATTAACGTGTGGTATTTAATTTGTACTAACAAATACTTATAACAATAACTTTGCAGAAACATAAAAAACAATGTTTAAACATGTACTCAAAAATAACAAATAATAGCATAAGCATAAATTAATGATTGTAAAAAAACATATTAGGATCTGTAACAATAGAATGAAACAGAAAGGAAAAAATCGAGCTCACTGAATGCACAATTTGTTTTAAAATGAGAGGAAATCCCCCTATTTATAGACAACAAAGGATAGTGTGAAAAATGCTTATTGTGCCTTATCGGAAAGGTCACAACTTTTTGGAAAAGTTACAGCCCTTCAGAAAGGTCACTACCCTTCGAAAGTGTCACAACCTTTCATAAAAGTCATAACTTTTCATAAAAGTTGCAACTTTTCATAAAAGTCGCAACTTTTCATAATAATCACAACTTTTCATAAAGGTGACAACTTTTCATAAAGGTGACAACTTTTCATAAAGGTGACAACTTTTCATGAAAGGGGAAGATTAGTTTTGGAAATAAATAAATTAACGGAAAAGGGCCTAAAATGCCCTTCAACTATCTAAATTGGTACAAAATTACCCTTCTTCTACCTTTCGGGCCTAAAATGCCCTTGACGTCAACCTTTTGGCTCTATTTTTCCCTTATTTTTAATGGTCCAAATTCATTAATGACGTGTCACAATTTTATTGGCTATTCAAATAATTAATTTAACTAATTTAAAAACCCATATACCCACCCAAAATGGCCCCACCCGTCTTTAACCCAAATCTTTTAACCCAACTTTCATCTTCTTCTTCTTTTTCGTTGTCATCTCCTTCCTCCTCTTCTTTTTTTTTTTTTTTGATAACAACTAATTCATTTAATCATTTGAAGCTTTGAATTGTAAGTCCGGTGATGAGACAATTTTGGAGAAGGGAGATCGGTGCAGTCGGTGAAGTGAGTATTAACGGAGATCGGCGTCGGAGAAGACGAGCAATCGTTTGATTTTGCAAGGGAATTTGGAGAAATGCGATGAGGAAGATGAAATGAAGATGGAGAAGAGAGGCAATTTTTGCAGTTCCGCATCTTCTTGTTGTCATCATTCTCTTCTTGATTTTCTTGTTTCTTATCATTTTCTTCGTCTTTATCGGCTTCATCTCCTCCTAATTCTTGATTTCCACTTTCATTTTGTTCATAATTTTGATGATTCACGTTATCCCGATCCTCCATTATGTCTCTCTTCTTCTTCGTTGCCATTTTCATCATCTTGGAGTTTTCTTTTTCATTCTTCCTTTGTTTTTTCCTCTTTTTCATACCTCCATTTTCAGGAACTGATTTCCTGAAGCTAACATTTTTTCTTATTCTTTTTTTGCAGAGAAAATCAAAGTTGGGTTGTTTAAAACGGGTGGGCCTTTTTTGGGTGGGTATATGGATTTTTTAGTTAGTTAAAGTAATTATTAGGGTAGCCAATAAAATCGTGACACGTCATTAATGAATTTGGGCTGTTAAAAGATAAGGGCAAAATAGAGCCCAAAGGTTGATGTCAAGGGCATTTTAGGTCCGAAAGGTAGAAGAAGGGTAATTTTGTACCAATTCGCATAGTTGAGGGGTATTTTAGGCCCTTTTCCGATAAATTAAAAGAGAATCATGATTTGTGGTGGCGCCACATAGACGGGCCTAAGGTTCTCTTATATATATATATATATATGATTGAACAAGTAGATAAATGTTGCATAATGCAAGCAGGACTCCACATAATACACAACTTGCCAGTGGCGGATCCAGAATTTTTTAGTTATGGGTGCTCAATTATTTGTAATTTGAAGTTGGTACCAAAATGGGTGCTCAATATGGTTGCTCAATTTACATATTCATACAAATTACTAGGTTTCTTTTATAAATAATAGTGTTGGCTCCCAAATGTAATGGGTGCTCAAGCACCCATACACTTGAATGTGCATCCGCCACTGCAACTTGCCATTTAAGACGCCACATACAGTTTATTTATGCACACTCAAAATTAAAGAACATACATATTAAATGAGACCAAATCGAATGATACGTACGCTTATACATTATGCCTAAATAAAAACTTCCCCACTTGGCTTATGAAAGTTTTCACGTCCACTTTGCTTCCATAGTACCGTAAGTAATGGAAACTTGGACAGTAATAATAAACCCACGATGGAGGAATCAGATGTGTGAAAAAAAGAGATTTTTCAATCGAATTAAGTTTCTTGAGTTTCTTCCAAAATGTTGATGTCACGATCCAGACCGTTGTAAGTGGCACCCACACTAACCCTCCGGTGGGAGAACCATAACTACTAATTAACTAACCTCAAACTAAGCATTTAAAGATACAGAAGCAGGTTTAAATGCAGAAAACTGAAGTTCCCAAAAACTTCCAAAAGATCTAACAACGAGCGGAAATAAATCCCTAGAACCTGAAAGTCAATGTACCAAAACTCTAACAAGGAACCAACAGTCTAAAGGAAATGGGTACAACCCAACTAAACATAAGAAAATATAAAGTACTAGTCTAAGTCCGAATAACAATGGACTAAACATAACGAGAACTCATGGTAGCCTGGAAGAACTGGCTCACCCTTGAATTCGAATCGATCACCGGTCTTCTAAACGAGGTCTGTCAATAGCGCCTGAAGATGCCTTGTACTCAACAAAGAAAGAGGAAGTGCAGTATCAGTACACAACCATAGTGAGCTGGTAGGATCACACGACTATTCCACTAAGTGCAATATAAGCAAGTCATTACCGCATTATAAAACATGCATACATTAAACATACACAATACTAATATCATTTTGGATCAATGCACACTTCCACATTATCAATGTTACACATATATGACAAGTCATTAGTCCTCTTATGAAACCCATACTCAAACAGTTAGTGTGCCGGATCGTGACACCCGTTCCAAGTTAGTGTGCCGATTCGTGACACCCGATCCAAAGTTTATGACGGTACGTGGCAACCGATCCTAGTTAGTGTGCTAGTTCGTGACACCCGATCCATTCAACATACCTCAATCACAGTCACAATGTACATTCTCAAAATCATACAATCAAGAGGTGATTCATGACATATGGTTATTCATTCATACTTATTTACAATTGGTGTGATCAATAATGCAACAGTCGCATACATACATGCAATATAATGAAGCAAGTACAAACATATATCACACACATGAAATAACAATCATCACCTACCTCGAACAAAGCTTGAATCCCTTAAGAAACTTGATTCTTCCCTTTTCGAATTCTTTTCGCTTGCTCTAGGTCTGCAAACAAACAATTAAATGCGAGAATCAATAATTAAGGTCTAATTTATTCATATTACAACTAACCCAATGACCCAAGACCCAAATTATGATCCTAAGTTTTTCCCACCATCCAAAACCCTCCCCCACGAGATCCCTTCATGATTTTACGTTCTACGGATCGAAAAACCGAATCGTGGAGCGAAAACCTTACCTTTAGCACCAAATTTTGGTGGTAAACTATCAAGAACTCATCTCGGGTCGTCTCATAGCTCTCAAAAATGGAAATTGTAGAATAATGGCATTTTTGGGGTTTATTACTGACTTATTTAACGACTGTCCCGCTATGGCGGCCCTCACCCCTCTACAGCGGCCCCGCCCCGGCAGCACTAATCCCACCATAGCAGCTTGCACGGAGACAAAAAGTTGATTTAAGAGTTAGAAACCCCCATTTCACAACACACTTTCATCCCACGACACTCAGAAAATACTCGTTAATGTTACGATTAATTTTAGGAGTTTTACTCACCCGAATTCAATTCCGTAAAGTCATACAGTTTCCTTAAAGTATTAGATTTCTACTAATGTGGTCAAATTCACAATTAGACCCCCCATTTGTTACTAGATTTCCCTAGAA
This sequence comes from Solanum pinnatisectum, assembly GCA_035578085.1. NCBI lineage: Eukaryota > Viridiplantae > Streptophyta > Magnoliopsida > Solanales > Solanaceae > Solanum > Solanum pinnatisectum. The sequence goes on from CM069083.1 coordinate 20,271,416, forward strand.
CTCACTGACTCCGATTTCGTCCAAATTTGGACTAGGTTGGAAAATTTCAAGTTACTACCAAAAACTTTTTCGGCCTAAAATTTTTCCCCGATGGCTTTTCTATAACGATGGAAACAAGTCGTTTAAATAGATACCAATTTACCCATCACTCGTCCCCGAGTGACAAACTAGGGGAAAACAAGCTAAAGCAAGAGTGGAGTAGTACCTAAATCGTCAAATAACTGGGATACTTGTTTCGCATGTCCTCGGTTTCCTTAGTGGCTTCCTCAATCGGATGATACTTCCATTGAACTTTCACAGACTTAATCTCTTTGGTCCTCATCTTTCGAACGTCATGATCAAGAATTGCAATCGGTTCTTCCTCATACTGAAGGTCTTTGTCTAATACAACCGAGTCCCATTTTATGATGTAATCCCCATCACCATGATATCTCTTCAATATGGACACGTGAAATATCGGATGAACTCCCGATAAGTTAGGAGGTAAGGCCAATCTATAAGCAACTAGTCCTACACGGTCAAGGATTTCAAATGGTCCAATGTATCGGGGACTAAGCTTGCCCTTCTTCCCGAATCTCATCACCCCTTTCATGGGTGATACCTTAAGAAAAACGTTCTCACCAGTTTGAAATGCCATGTCCCTTACCTTATGATCTGCATACTTTTTCTGTCAACTTTGGGCTGCTAGAAACTTAACTTGGATACTTCTCCCATATAGTGCCTCAAATGGTGTCATATCAATGCTGGAGTGGTAACTGTCATTATAGGAGAACTCACATAAGGGTATAAACTTATCCCAATATCCTCCAAAGTCAATCACACATGCCCTCAAGATGTCCTCTAACACTTGAATAGTTCTCTCCGACTGCCCATTCGTCTGCGGATGGAAGGCTGCTAAAGGTGAGTTGAGTACCCAACTCTTCATGTAATTTTTCCTAAAACTTGGATGTGAACTGCGTACCACGGTCTGAGATGATAGAAAGGGGCACTTCGTGCAGCCTTACTATCTCTTTCACATACACTTTAGCTAATTGCTGTGCATTATAGTCTGTTCTGACTGTAATAAAATGGGCTGACTTAGTCAATCTGTCAACAACTACCCAAATAGAAGCATACTTTCCCAATGTCTTGGGAAGACCAACTACGAAGTCCATGGTTATCCTTTCCCACTTCCATTCTGGAATTGGCATTCTCTGAAGCAAACCTGCAGGCCTTTGATGCTCATATTTTATGTAACACCTCAGAAATTTTTTGAATGAAGACTCGAACTATCCTTCGCTGTAAGTAGGATTCTATCAAAGAATTCAAAATTTCTTAAGTATTAAGATCACTAGATATAGCACCTTGAGTTTAAAAAAGAATTAAAGAGAATTCGTTCAAGTCATTCCTAGGTTCTTCTAAGTTTTGGGTCAACTTAAAATAATCATAACTTTCAATACAGGATGAGTTAGGTGGACTACAAAGGTACCCAATGAAAGGTCTTTGAATTATATTTCCAACGCCGCCAAGTTTGCTAAGTTTTGAGGTCGGATGAGTGAGATATGCCCTTTTAAAGTTAGGACGTCCAGTTAAGGAAAGTTACCTGAAAATAGTAAGGGGCGTTTTGGTCTTTTCCTTACCAATCAGATTTAATTCATTTTTAGTAAGGTTTTAAGGGTCTAATCCTATGAGGTTCAATTTTATAATCCTAATATATGCCTAGGGTTTTAGTTGAGAGTTCAAGAAGAGAAAAGAGTAGAAAAGAGGAGAGGATCAAGACATTCATCAAGAGTCTTGCGTTTTTTTGCAGATTTTCGCCATGAGTTTAATCCCTAAGAGGTATGTAAGCTTCCATAGTGTTGGGTTTGTTCACTCACACGCCAATCATGTTATTTTCAGTGAAATTTCATTCTTAAAGTTGAAAGATTAGAGTTCTTGATAAGTGTTCTTGAAGTTTCCTTATCGATTAAGTTTTGATGTAACATTCTACTTGGGTCAACTTCAAACGATCATATCTCTTAGAATATAAAGAGTTACATGAGTCATAACCTATTAAATTAAAGGTATTTGAATCTACTTTCCAACGCCACCAATTTCGTGTCAATCCAATTTCTGAGTGCTGTTACGAATTTAGCCGATGGGAAATCATTAAAAAGTGTTGTTTTTTTTTAATTTTTTTTACCTCCAAGAAAACCCTAAACGAATTTCTTGACTAATAGAATGCTCAAAACAATCAGATTTTCATCTTTTAGTTCATCATTTTCTTCTCTCTCAAACCCTAGGGCAAAACCCTAAGGAAAAATCAAAGTAGAAAGACTCCATTCAAGATTCTTTTAATCTTTTTCAAGATTCTTCTTCAAGATAAGTTTTCTCCAAGAATTCCATTCTTTATAACTCAAGTTCCTCCATACAAATATGAATCACTAATGAAAATAATAAATCTTGGCCATAGAGATTTCAAGAAACTAATTCAAGAATCTCAAGAAAGGTTTTCTTGATTGTTTACCTTCAAGCTAGGGTTTCAAGACTTTTAATCAAGTTCTTCTTCAAGATTCTTCAAGAACCTAGTTCTTCCAGGTATGTAAGGCTATCACAGTGTTGGACTAGTTCGTCCTCACCCCCTACATCTTCTTTCAAATCAGTAAAAGAAAAATTTAGGATTTTACCCCTAGATTTGAGTATTCTTGAGATAAGTTGATTTGAGTTCTTGAGTTAATGGTTCTTTTAAAAAAAATTCTATTCCTAATTATTGAGTTTTATACTGAGTTTTAAGGAAGTAAGTATGAGAATAAGAAGAGTCGTATACATGAGTTTCATATTGTTATGTAGACCCTCGAGTCGAGTCGTTCATGCCCATAAATTTCGCATGAACTTCATACATTAAGCATCTTTGAGAGGAGTAGTATCTTCTAGTTCCAAGTCTTTGAGCATTGAGTTCCTATATTCCTACTTATGGGACTACTACATGTTACCCATGAAGCCCCTGAGTTGAGTTGTTCATGCCCATAATTCCGCATGAACCCTATGAGTCAAGTAGTCTAGAGATGAATAGTATCATTGAGTCTTGAGTTTTGAGCATTGAGGTTCTTTATTTTTATTAAGATCCCTGAGTTGAGTCGTTCATGTTCATAATTCCACATGAACCCTATGATTTGAGTTATAAATTTTAAAAAGCTTTTTAAAGCCAACACTTGAGTTCTTAAACTGAGTTTTAAGAAAGTAAAGAGTTTTGAGAAAAGAGTTTTCTAAAACATGATTATTATGACAATCGATTATGTCATCAATATATGAGCAGTATGGTATCTAGATATACCATCAATGTTTATGCGATATGACTTTTCGAGTCATCAATGATCATATTATAATATGATTTTGAAACGTTTTTGAGAAAGAGCAAAGTTGAGTTCATTTTCTTTAAAATGATATATGAGAACTAAGTATTCCCAAGAGTAAATGTTTTCACATTTAAACGAGGAGGAAATTGAGATTTACAAAAGAGTTTTGAGCAGTTTGAGTAATATCTCTTTTTAGAGAAAGATTTTGAGTAATAATCTCAAACCACAGAAAAATTATGTTTTTAAACATATGAGCTAGTATATTTTGGGAGTAGTATTGAGCACCGATATGGGGGAGAGTTTAGATAACTCACATTCCCATAAACCATTGTGGGTAGAAAGGGTCATACTTTTTACATGATTCCTTAATGCTTTTTTAGCATAAACTAGTGGATCCACTTAGTGAGTAGGCCTTATACCCTGGCAAAGTATAGGACAGCTCTGACAGCGTGGGCAAGACGTTGTATCATCACATAACTCATAGTGATGGTTGTCGGTTAGAGAAACTCCCACAGAGGCATTTTGTATTCTTATATACACAGAGTTTATTTTGTATTTTCATATACAAATAGAGTTTATATTGTATTCTTGCATACAAACTGAGTTATTATTGTATTCTTTAATACATTGAGTTGCTATCTACTATTTTAAAAGCTTTCCATATATATTGCATCTTTTACTGTTGCTTGATCCTTGAGTATCATGAGTTGAGTACCTTTGAGTTGAGTATCATATCTTTGAGTTGAGTATCTTATTCTTGAGTTGAGTTGAGTTGAGTTGAGTGAGTTCAGAAGAGGTAAGTATGTTTCCTTTTTATCAAGTTCAAGCCTATATTTATGCTTTAGAATTCCCCTAACATGCTTGTACATTCCACGTACTGAGCCATTTGGCCTGCATCATTTCATGATGTAGATACAGGTATTCGGGGTCATCAATAGGAGCTTCGTTGATACCACATGGAGTTCGAGTTAGCTATGATGAGCCTCCTTGCTTCCGGAGGGTTCCACTTTTACTTTCAGTTATATCAGTTGCTAGGAGGTCGTGGGTCTTGTCCCAACTTCCATCTTAGTCATTTAGAGGCTTCATAGGTAGACTGTAGAGTTTTAGAAGTCTATTCATTTATTTTATTTAATGTTTTAAAGACTTAAGTTGCCTATTTTATGGCGAGTTGAATAATTTATTTTATTCCGAGTTTTTCTTTAAGTTAAAGCTTTGTATTTGAGTTTCATGAATTTTTATTCACTTTTTAAGCTTTGTATGATTGAGTTAGTCTTCTGCTTGTAGTAAACCAAAATGAGGATTCGCTTGGGGAGCAGCAGTGGTTCTCGAGTGCCGGCCACGTCCAGGGTGTTGGCTCGGGTCGTGACATTTTAGTTGTTGGCAATTTGGTTACTTAGCCACGAACTCCGCTATGTCTCTCTTCATGCTACGCCACCAATAGAGTCGCTTTAAGTCTCGATACATCTTGGTCACACCCGAATGAATAGAATACCTCGAACTATGAGATTCTGTCAACAAATTCTGAATCAAGTCACCCACTCTAGAAACACAAATTCTTCCCTTAAAACTGAATACACTACCCGCATCAAGAACCATATCTTGTGCCTTACCAATCACCGTCTTCTTCCTAAGCTCATTCAAATTCTCATCCTCAAACGGTTTGGCCTTGATATCCTCAATGAAGATGGCTCTAACCTTAATGCTAGCTAACACCCCACCTTTTTCAAACATGCCTAACCGCATGAACTTAGACTCCAAATGTTAAATTTCTTTAGCCAAAGGTCTCTTGGTCACACCCAAGCAAGCTAGACTACCCATAAGCACCGCTTTCCGGCTTAGTGCGTCCGCCACTACATTAGCCTTACCCGGATGATACTGGATGGCCACATCATAATCCTTGAGTAACTCCATCCATCTTCGCTATCTCAGATTCAATTCCTTTTGAGTGAATACATGTTGCAGGCTACGATGGTCAGTAAATACTTCGCACTTAACACCATAAAGATAATGCCGCCACATCTTAAGAGCAAACACTACCGCTGCCAACTCTAAATCGTGTGTTAGGTAGTTTCGTTCATGAACTTTCAACTATCGCGATGCATAAGCTATGACATTCTTTTCCTTCATCAAGATCGTACCCAAACCTGAATGTGAAGCATTACAATAAACAATAAAATCTTTACTTTCCACTGGTAGTGCAAGAATAGGTGCTGTGGTCAAAAGAGTCTTGAGCTTTTGGAAGCTCTCCTCACATTTTTCAGTCTATTGATCAAAAGGTACCTCCTTTTTGGTCAATCTTGTTAAATGTGTGGCAATAGAAGCAAAGTTTTTCACAAACTGACAATAGTAGCTAGTGAGCCCCACAAAACTCCTAAGTTCAGTCATAGAGCTAAGCCGGACCCAATTTTTAACCACTTCAATCTTTTGGGGATCTACCATTACCCCTTCTTTTGAAACTACATGCCCCGAAAAGGAAACCGAAGTCAACCAAAATTCACACTTAGAAAATTTCACATACAACTTTTATTTCTCAAGAACACCCGGAACAATACGAAGATGGTTGGCATGCTCTTCCTTACTCTTAGAGTAAACCAGAATATCATCAATAAACACTATAACAAACGAATCAAGAAAGGGTTTGAACACCCCATTCATCAAGCTCATAAAGGCTGCAAGCGCATTTGTCAACCCAAACGACATAACTAGGAACTCATAGTGCCCGTAGCGGGTCCTAAATGCCTTTTTTGGTATATCCTCAAGCCTAATCTTTAACTGATGATAATCGACCTTAAATCAATCTTCGAGAACATGGATGTACCCTGCAACTGGTCAAAAAAATCATCTATCCGAGGCAATGGATACTTATTTCTAATGGTGACCTTATTCAATTGACGATAGTCTATGTACATTCTCATACTACCGTCCTTCTTCTTAACAAACAAGACATGAGCATCCCAAGGGGAATGTTGACACCCAATTTTGGCCCTCCAATATATAATTAATCATCGAGCTTCTTCAATTTCAAATAATTTAAAATAATTAGTTTTTATAACATTTCAAAAATAATAATAATATAGTTTGTAAGTTATTTTAAATATTTTTGTCATTTTTATAATTTTTAAATAATATATGTGTTTTATATAATTATTTATATAATTAGTATATTTTAAGTATATTCGAAAATCGTCTCAAAAAGAGTTTTTGCATTAATTAAGTATTTGCTTGATTAGTTTAAGTTATGTTGATAGTTTTGAGTAAATTTGTTTATAAGTAAATTAATTGTTTTATTTTGTTAAGATTAAGAAGCTCATTAATTAATTTATACTAACTCATTGTTTAAATTTTAGCCGAATTTACCAATTAAATTCTATTCGGCTATAATTGAAATCCATTCGGCTGTTATTTTTTTAGTCAATTGTTTACCCCATATTTTAAGAACAATTTTGGGCCACTTCCTAAAGGTCCAATTCCAATTTCCAACACCAAATAATTCCTAGCCCATCCCAATACAACATTACAACAACAACACCAAAAGCCCAATTTCTTTTCCAACAAAACTAGTAACAATACAATGCTACAAATGACCCCACCCATACCGCGTCATCCTTTCCAGCGAACAGCAGTCTAGCGCAGTGAATCCCAGCAAATTCGAAAAAGCAGCAGGCACCTGCAGGAACCATCACCATCGTTGTTTCCTTTTCCCCCTTTTCAGAACTTCCCATCTCTTTCACTATTGCCTCGAAAAAGAGCATTTCAAATTCAAAATTTTTGCCCGCTGCCCCCCTAATTTCTAGCCCTAAATCTTCTTCTATATACTCATCTCTTTTAGTCACTATTAGGAGACACAAAAAAAGAGGAAAAACACAGTGATGTAGGTTCAGAAGAAGAATTTTGATTTCTATAGTTGCTAATTTAAGAATTTCGAATCTCGAGCTCTCGTCTTAAGCTCTTTGTTCTCTGCCATCGTCGGAGTTCTGTTCACATGGTGGTGAAATAGCTCGCCTCAAATCGTTCGCCCCAGTCGCTTCTCCAAGAAAGATAATCTCGCTCCCTCTTTATTTCGATATGGTGTGTTGTATGTTCAAGCTTTGGTATATGCTATGCTGCTAAATATATTTGGTTCCTTGTTTACTGTTTTCTTAGTGTCATTTTCTTATGAATTCTTGGGTTGTAAGCATGAATGAAGCTTTGATAAAGCTCCTTTGATATTATATGTTGGCCATTATATTTATTAGGTCAATTTTGTATCTATATAATTAGTTGAATCTTTGTCTTGCTTTGTTCGAAATGATTTAAAGTTCATTTGATCTCAACAGCTAGTGTATCAGTTGTGTCGTTTTGGATTATTCACTGTTCGATTTAACTTTCATCAGTGTGAAAAGAATGTGATGATAGTCTTGGTTGTCTGCTTTGGGGTCCTTCTTATTGTGAATGATTCTTGTTAATGTTTACTTTGAATTCGCGTAGTAGATATATCTAGCCTCTGATTTCGAGTAGCTTGACTGGTATATGTCTCTTTGGATTTCAACTCATGGCGGATTACTTGTAGCTCTACCATTGTAATGTGATGATTTAACTAAGGTCACTCTTATTTTTACATAATAGCCCTCCCATCTTTGTCTAAATCTGAAAATATCAATTTTTAACTTTTGTTTATCTTAGTCATTTACTTGAATGTTATCAGTGCTGTGGACATTATTTTTATGCCTATTATGTCATTGTTTAACATGTTTGTTTGAATGATGATGTTGCCTAGTTTAGTTATTTGACTGTAGTTATTTTCTTTCCTTGCTTAAAATGAGTTAGTTGGCTACTGCCTCCAATTTTTGACCCCTTTTACTTTGTTCTCTTAGAATTGGTTTGGAGCATTTGAAAAATTGCTTGATCAATTAATTGTTTTGTGGTGAAATTATTGACTTCCTCATTATCTGAAATCGAATGTGAATTTGGTTAGAATAGTACTCCCTTCGTTTAAAAAAGAATGACCTCCTTTTCTTTTTAGTTTGTTTCAAAAATAATGATCTCTTTCTTTTTTTGGTAACATTTTAATTTCAGCTTTCCACATGACATGTTTAAGGCCACAAGATTAAAGGACAATTTTGTACATTTGACATAACTTTAATTTAGGACCACAAGATTAAAAAGTATTCTTTATTTTCTTAAACTCCATGCCAAGTCAAACTAGACCATTCTTTGTGAAACAGAGGGAGTAGCATAATTTTAGCTAAATTTTACTTCTTTGGCACGATATTTGTCACTGAGTATTTGTTGATTCATATTCTTTTCCTTTGGATTTCCATTAAGGAAAACTTAGTTAGAATTATTATCTTACATACATTTATTCCTTCTCATCTTGAGTAGCTAAGTGTTGATTCTTTGGCAGGAGTTAATTCTTGTTCGTTCCCTTAAATTCTATGCAACTTAGTATTTCAAACCAGCTAGACATTTTCGTTGTTTGGCTTCAAGTGAAAAGCTTCTTATGTGTTTTTTTTATTGTTTTGATGCATGTGATATTGGATGAGTCCCATGGGCTCCTGTCTTTCTTCCCTTCGCATTTCGAGAGGGCCATAAAGGCCCAAAATTCCTTTATCAAGTTAGCCAACCTTGAAAAATCAAAGAAAAAGTCTTTGGAGTTGATGTACAGGTCTCAGAAAGTAGAAAAATGAGTTATATACATCCGATATACACTGATATATAGCTTGTGTATACAAAATCGAGAATTGTGTTAAGGTCCAAAGAATCAGCATCTTTTGGCCCAATGTTTCTGGGCAACAATAGGCCCAAAGGGTCTAAATTCTTCTCTCCCACTCTTTATTATTTGGTTGCAATTATTTTTGTTTTATTTTAACTCTAACTTTAAGATTATTAATTAACCTAATTGAATTCCCCAAAAGATGAGTTGTTTTCTTTGTGAACGTTTACAATCATTTATTTTATGTCGAGTATACTGGTCAAATTTTATATCTTTAATTAAGTTAAATCTTATTCTTAAAAAGATACATTATTTAATGGTCACTTAATCACTTTTTTACCCAACTTAAAATTGCTTTAAGTTAAAATATTTTTCTCAAATAAACGTTAAGTCAAAACTTTTTCAATTAATTTAAAAAATACTTACTTAGTCATTTTCTCAAAAATGTTAGTCAAAACTTTTATTTCTTCAATTAAATTAAAATGATTTCAGGCTTAATATTAACCAATTTGGTTTAAATTATTATTTTAAAAAATAAGTCATGTTATGAAACTATATAAATTTTGAAGAAGAACAAAGTAGGGAGAAGAGAGAAGACTTTTTATTCTTCTTGAATGATATTTAGGGATCCACAGATCTGATTTACAATGAAGGAAAACCCTTTTATTTATAGGGGAAACCTAACTTGGTCCCCAAGTAGGATTCTTAACTACTCTCTAAAAGGACTCCACATAATAGACATTCACTATAATACAAATATGTTTATAACAAGTCAAGTAAATTCTAATTAATCTAATTTTGTTAAAATTCTATTCACTTGCATTTTAATTCAAATGTTTCATTCTAGGTCCCTTTCTCTAAAAAATAAAATAAAATAAAATGTGGCATTTATTTAATTATTTTCTCAAAGATAATCAACTATTGTAAATTATTATTTTTTATGTTAAATCATTTTTTCAAAAAATAATCAAATATTTAACCTAAGTCGTAGGATAACCGCGTCTTAGCGGGCGTTTCAAATGCCTTAAAAACCTTCTTGAAGCGTAAATAAAAACCTCTTACCCATTGTCTCTAAATTTATAAAGACTTAATCTGTTAGTCTTTTTAAATTAACTTTTCTTAATTTCTTTAAAAAATTAAGTGGCGACTCCTTTCTAAGTATTTTTGTCAAATTATACTTAGAACATTTAAAAAAGTGATTTTCTTAAATATAGTAAAACTACGGCATAACAGGAAGCATTAGGACGAATGAATCCTTACGAATGGTTCTGCGATGCAGTGTTGGATCGCCCAAAGTTACAGAACTTGAGGATGCTGAAGGCCAAAGCAAAAAGGCGATGGAACTGACCAAAGGGTGGATCGCCGAGCTGATCAGCAATCCCGACTTATTGCACCGAATGGTCCTTCGCAGCATATTTTTGGCGACTATTAATATATTTTCAAACATTATGTTTAGTATCAAATATTATTCTGAATATTCATTAGAGTAATTTTTTAGTTTGAACTGAGAGTATTGAGATAATATTTTCCTTAGCTTTGAAGAATTGAAGTTTTCCATTTTTGAGAAATTTGAAGTGGGTCTTTGAGATTCTTCAATTTGTACCTTTGTAAAGACGAAATAATCTTACCCAGTTGATGGAAACACAATTTGGTAACGATTTCTATCTTTTTATGATGTCTAGCTAAAACCCCAATTTTTGGGGTGTGATTATATGATTATGGGTTGATTTAGCTTATGGGTATTGCTATTTGATAGTTTAAATGCTGTTTAGAAGTGATTTCATTCAATAATTATGGTTGAAATTAAAGGATTGTAGTTGAAAATGCAGTCCTACCTTCGTGTTTTTGGCTTGCTCATGAGAGAGGGGTTTTAAAACCATGATTACTGAATTGATGGTCTGTGGGTATTGAGTTGTCATGGGTTCAGCTCGATAGAGTGAATCCTGAACTCTTTTCCACACATTCAGCTCGAGAGAGTGAATGGACTAAAGCATAGACTGTTCTTAATTGCATGCTTGGCATTCAAGAGAAACCAATTTGATTCGGTGTAAATTGTTCTAGAGAAAGTTTATCCCCACTAAATTCTAGCTTATTCACTGATTTACAACTATTTACTAACAATTGTAATTACCCATTTGTCTACCTTAGCCTATAATCCAATCACATCCCAAGAACCCGTCTCAATATTATTATTTTCGTGTTATTTGTTGTTGTTGTAGCTGATAGTTAAAACCAAAACCCTCTTATTTGACACTTGTGTCACCCCTAAATTTGAATTATGTTTTAATCATAAATATCTATTCCTATGATTGACTTGAGCATATTTGTACTTTTCTCTTGATTCTCAAACACGTACCACTCCCTGTGGGATTTGACCCCAACTCATTTAGTTGGGTTATATTACTGACTAACGATCGTAGGCACTTAAAATTAGGAAAAGTGTTCTGATACGTAAAATCATCAACCGACTCAATACAAACTAGAGCTTTATTGAGAAAACAAGTACCTATTGCACTTGTGTCTCAACTTGAACCCAAACGAATCAATGAGGCAATGAAAGATGAATCTTGGAGACAAGCAATGAAATAAGAACTTGACCATTTTGAAAGAAACTAGGTATGGGCTCTCACTAAAAGACCTAAAAAATGTTTTGTAATTGGAACCAAATGGGTTTTTCGAAATAAGCTAAATGAAAATGGAAAAGTCATTCACAACAAAGCAACACCGGTAGCTCAAGGATACTCACAACACGAAGGTATTTATTACGATGAAACTTTTGCTCTGATAGCAAGGTTATGATCTATCTAAATTTTACTTGCATATGCTTCTTTTAAGAGTTATAAACTTTTTCTAATGGGTGTAAAAAGTGCATTTTAAAATGGTTTCATAAAACAAGAAGGTTTTGTCAAACAACCCCTTGGGTTTGAAAATCCTTCGTGCCCTGATTTTGTTTACAAACTTTCCGAAGCACTTTATGGTCTCAAACAGTCTCCCAAAGCTTGGTATGAGAGACTAAGTACCTTTTTACTTTAAAATAATTTTCAAAGGCTGAAAATTAATGTCACGATCCGAGCCTACACCCTGGACGTGGCCGGCTCTCAGAACCATTTTTGGTCCCCAAGCAAACCCTCATCCTGGCTGACTACAAGCGGAAGACTAACCCAAGCATACAAAGCTTAAAAAAATTGAATAAAATTTCATGAAACTTAAATACAAAGCTTTAACTCAAAAGAAAACTCTGAATAATATAATATATTCAACTAGCCCCAAGATAGGCAACTTAAGTCATTAAAACATTTAACAAAATAAATTAACAAACTTCTGAAACTCTATTGTCTATCTATGAAGCCTCTAAATGACAAATATAGAAGTCGGGACAAGCCCCATGACATCCTGACAAAACTGAAGAGCAAATGAAATCCCCCGAAAGCAAGGAGGCTTACCATAGCTAACTTGAACTCCATGTGGTATCAACGAAGCTCCTGTTGATGACCCTGTACACCTGTATCTGCATCATGAAATGAGGCAGGCTAAATGGCTTAGTACGTGGAATGTACGAGCATGTAAGGGGAATTCTAAAGCATAAACATTAGCATAAATTGGTAAAAAGGAAACTTACTTACCTCTTCTCAACTCACTCAACTCAACTCAACTCAAGAATAAAATACTCCACTAAAAGATTAGATACTCAACTCAAAGATATGATACTCGACTCTGGGTACTCAACTCTAGATACTCAACTCAATATAAAGCAACAATACACATGCAATATATGTAAAGCTTTTAAAATAGTAGAAACCAACTCAGTGTATTGAAGAATACAATAACAACTCAATTTATATAAAATAAAATATAATATAAATATGTGGGAGTTTCTCTAATCAACAACCATCACTATGAGCTATGTGATGATACATTGTCTCGCCCATATTGCCAGAACTGTCCTATACTTTGCCACGATATAAAACCTCTCAACTAAATGGATCCACTAGTCTATGCTAAAAAGCATTAATGAATTATCAAAAATGTCTGACCCTTTCTACCCACGTCGGCTACATGGTTTATAGAGACTTGAGTTCTCTGAACTCATCCCTATATCGATGCAAAATACTACTCCTAAAATAGACTCAACTCATATGTTTAAAAACATAACTCTTTCTTTGGTTTGAGATAATTACTAAAAATCTTTCTCTAAAAAGAGATGTTACTCAAATGCTCAAAACTCTTTTGGAAATCTCAGTTTCCTCCTCTTTTAAATGTGAAAACATTTGCTCTTGGGAATACTTATGTCACTCACCGAGCCTACACCCTGGGCGAGACTGGCACTCGAGAACCATTCCTGGCCCTAAGCGAACCCTTTGCTTGTCTTACTTACTCAGTGGAAGACTTAAACATAAGAAATATAACTCATTCAATAACTTAAGAGATAATAACTTAGCAAAAATGGCAACTCAAGTCTTACACGTATAGAACTAAAATGAATAAGACTAAAGAAATATAACTATACGTCTATGAAGCCTCTAAACCAAAGAGGAATGTCGGACAAAACCCCCAATCATCTTAAGAACTAAAATACTAGAAAGCAATGTAAAAAAGAAGCCCTTTGGAAAGCAAGGAGGCTCACCAACAGACTCTGAGTGCTCAATTGGATCAACGAGGTACTGGATGCTGATCCTAGTTCCCTTTGTCTGCATCATAAAATGATGCAGGCCAATTGTCATCAGTACATTGAATGTACGAGTATGCGAGAGGAATAGTAAACATAACATAACCTTGAGAGAAATCTGAAAGAAACACTTCCTTAGCTTTACTCAACTCATGAATAACTTAACTCAAATATAAAGCAATAAAACACATGCAATATATGGAAAGCTTTTAAAACAGTAGAAAGCAACTTAGTCAGTTAAAGAAAATGAACTAACACACTCAACTTTACACATATAATAAAGTAATGTAGTTTCTATGGGAGTTTCTCAAACCAACAACCACTACTATGAGCTTAAGTGGTGATACAGCGTCATGCCCATGCTGCTAGAATAATCCTTTACTTTGTCGTCATATAGGACGTCTTAACTAAGTGGATCCACTAGTCTATACTTAAAAGAACTTAGGAGTCATCTAAAAAGTATGATCTTTTACTACCCATGATGGCTACATAGTTTATGGAGACTTAAGTTATTATGAACTCGCGTCCCCATATCGGTGCTCAATACTACTCCCAAAAATGTACTTTGCTCATATGTTTTAAAACAAAACTTCTTTTTTGGTTTGAGATAATTACTCAAAACTTAGCTTAAAAGCTCTCTTGGAATCGATGTTCCCTTTCTTGCTCAAATGTGAAAACATTTCTAACTTTTGGGAATATTTAGTTCCGGTATAATCTTTGAAGAAATGAACTTTACTCTTAACTCTTTAGTCAACTCGAAACTTAAGTCATAAGACAAAGTTAAAACGTTTGCAAAAGACTTTTGAAAACTTTATGAACTTCTCTTGATTGATTCTTAACTTCTAGACTTGACTCTTAACTTTCCTTGAATTGAATTATGGATTCAAGGTTCTTGATCTCATGTTTATGGATGATTTCATGATGTTTAGACGTACCTTAGAGTGTTGGAATCAACTAGAAAACATAGGTTCGTTGCTAAGGAACTAGTACGGAAGATGGGGGAAGAATAGGAAAAACTGGCGGCCATGGCACTCTGAGAAGTGCGGGGCGCCAGAGGGTGAAATTTAGAGAATAGGGTGGGGTGCTCTGGCTAGCGCGGTACCCCAGAGCCCAAAGTTCAGACCCTTTATTGGGGCACTCTGGGAAGCGCAGCGCCCCAGCCTCCTCCCGAGAAAACCTCAAACTTTCTTCTTCGTTTTTCAACTCTAAACCCTCTAATTTCACTTAGTTCTTTCCCCAAACACTTAGAAACAACTAAATCATCAATATATGCAAGATTAATTACTAATTCACACCTAAATATATGAATCAATCTCAAGAAACTTCAACAACAAGAACCCACAAGATTTCAAATGAATTAACTTCAAGAAAGAATTAGTACCTTGGTCTGGAATTTCTCCAGTTTCAAAGAGATGTGGATATCTCTTCTTCATATCTTCCTCAGCTTCCCAAGTAGCTTCCTCAACAAATTGGTTCCTCCAAAGAACTTTGACTTATGCTACTTCATTAGTCCTCAACTTGCGAACTTGGCGATCTAAAATCTGAACCGGAATCACTTCATAAGATAGGCTATCCTTGATCCCAATATCTTCAGTTGGTATGATCAATGAAGGATCGCCCATGCACTTCTTCAACATGGAGATATGAAATACCGGATGAACCGTTGCTAACTCTTATGGTAGCTCCAACCTATAAGCTACATTACCAATCCTCTTGGATATTCTGTAAGGACCAATACACGGCGGACTAAGCTTCCCCTTCTTACTAAATCTCATAACACCCTTCATGGGTGAAATTTTTAAATATAGCCAATCATCTACTTCAAACTCTAACTCTCATCTCCTAACATCGGTGTAGGATTTCTGACTACTCTGCACCATTTTCAACCTCTCTTCAATGATTTTCACCTTCTCCATAGCTTGATGAACTAAATCTGGTCCTATCAACCCAGCTTCACCAACTTTAAACCATCCAACAGGAGATCTGCATCTCCTCGTAAGAAGCCATTTGGATGCTAGAGTGGTAACTATTGTTGTAAGCAAATTCAATAAGAGGTAGGTGATCATCCCAATTACCTTTGAAATCAATCACTCAAGCCCTCAACATATCCTCTAAGGTCTGAATAGTGCGCTCTGCTTGCCAATCTGTCTGAGGTTGAAAAGCAGTACTTAAGTTCACCTTTGAACGCAAGCCTTTTTGGAATGACTTCCAAAATTGTGCAGTAAGTTGCGCACCTCTATCTGAAATAATGGAGACCGGAACCCCATGAAGTCTTACCACCTCTTGAATATAAAACTTAGCATAATCTTCTGCTGAATGGGTAGTCTTTACTGGCAAAAAGTGGGCTGATTTTGTCATTCGATCAACAATCACCCAAATATAATCATGCTGCCTGCGGGACCTTAGCAAACCTGTGATGAAGTACATATTGATCATCTCCCACTTCTATTCGAGAAGTTATATATTCTGAGCCATACCACCGGGCCTTTGGTGCTCTACTTTAACTTTTTGGCAATTCGGACACTTACTAACAAATTTTGCGATGCCATTCTTCATACTACTCTACCAATAAACCTCTCTCAAATCGTAATACATCTTTGTGAAACCCAGATGGATAGAATATCTGGAGCTATGAGCTTCCTCCATGATCCTCTCTTGGAGTTCATCCACCCTTGGTACACACAATCTACCTTGATATCTCAATTCGCCATCTTTCCCTTGTTCAAAAGCTAATACTTTTTTCTTATGAACATTTGCCTTCAATTCACGCAAAATAGGGTCTTGATCCTGCTTCTCTTTAACTTCGATACTAATGATGATTCAGCCCCATTCATCACCACTACTCCTCCTTATGTGGAATCCATTAGGTGAACTCCCAAGTATGCAAGTTTGTGCACTTCCTTTGCTAGTTCTTTCTTATCTTCCCTAAAATAGGCGGTACTACGCATAGACAACCTGCTCAAGACATCAGCAACAACATTAGCCTTACTTGGGTGGAAAAGAATACTCATGTTATAATTCTTGAGTAACTCTAACCACCTCCTTTGTCTGAGATTAAGCTCTTTCTGAGCAAACACATATTGAAGACTCTTGTGATCAATGAATACATTTACATGACTCACCATACAAATAATGACATCATATCTTCAAAGCAAATACTACAGTAGCCAATTCTAAGTCATGGGTTGGGTAATTCTTCTCATGAACTTTCAACTGTCTGGAGGCATAAGCTATAACCTTGTCATTCTACATTAATACACAACCCAAACCAACTCTAGATGCATCACAATACACCACAAAACCTTGAGTACCTTCTAGTAAGGTCAAAACTAGGGCAGCAGTCAACCACTTTTTCAATTTTTGAAAGCTTTTCTCATAAGCTTCAAACCATTGAAAATTTACTGTTTTCTGAGTTAACTTGGTCAAAGGGGATGAAATAGATGAGAACCCCTCTACAAACCTTCTATAATAGCTAGTCAAACCCAAGAAACTCCTAATATTAGTTGGAGATGTGGATCTAGGCCAATTCTGCACTGCCTCTATTTTCTAGGTGTCAACTTTAATTTTCTCTCCAGTCACAATGTGGCCTAAGAATGCCACAGACTCAAGCCAAAACTCGTACCTAGAGAACTTGGCATACAACTCTCTATCTTTTAGAGTCTGGAGAACTATTCTGAGATGACTAGCATGATCTTCTTCATTCCTCGAATAGATTAGTATGTCATCAATGCAAACAAGAACAAATATATCCAAATAAGGTTTGAATACTCTCTTTATAAGGTCTATGAATGGTGCAGGCGCATTGGTCAAACCAAAGGACATAACTAGGAACTCATAATGACCATAATGGGTCCTGAGCGTTGTCTTTGGAATGTCACATTCGCTTACTCTTAACTGATGGTAGCCTGATCTGAGTTCTATCTTAGAGAGCAAGTAGCACCGTGAAGCTGATCAAAGAGATCATCACTCCTCGAAAGAGGATAATTATTCTTGATAGTAACCTTGTTCAACTGGCGGTAATCTCTACACATACTAAGGAAACCATCATTCTTTCCTCACAAATAAGACCTGAGCACTCCATGGTGAGACACTTGGTTATATAAAGCCCTTATTAAGGAGATATTTCAACTGTTATTTAAGCTTTTTCAACTCTGCTGGTGCCATTCTATATGGCGGAATAGATATCGAACGAGTATTTGGAAGAACATCTATACTGAAGTCTATCTCACTCTTAGGAGGGACTCCAGGTAGATCATCTGGAAAGACTTCTGGAAACTCTTTTACTACAGAAACCAACTGAATATGAGGTATCTCAAAACTAGAGTCATTAACTCAGACTAAGTGGTAGACACACCCCTTGGAAACTAACTTTCTTGCCTTTAGGTACGAAATAAAATGACCCTTAGGCAGTGCTGAACTACTTTTCCACTCTAAGACTAGCTTATTAGGAACTAAGAACTTGTAAGTGAACAACTCCAATCAATGGAGGCATAACAGGCATGAAGCCAGTCAATACCTAGAATTACGTCAAAATCCACCATGTCTAACTCAATTAAATCAACCATGGTGTCCTTGTGATTAATGAAAATGACACAATCACGATATACTCGCTCAGCTAGAATAGACTCCCCAATAGGTGTAGAAACACTAAAAGGTTCACAAAGTTTCTCAGGAAGAACATCAAAATTATTTGCAACATAAGGGGTTACGAAAGATAAAGTTGTTCCTAGGTCTAGCAAAGCATAAACATCAAGAGTAAAAACTTTGATCATACCAGTGACAACATCTGGAGAGTTCTCTTGCTCTTGACGACTAATGATCGCATAAAGGTGGTTTGCTCCTCCGCCAGTACCGAAAATAGCTCATCTAGGTGCAGTCCTGTTTGGTGGAGCAACTGATGAAGATTGGGCTCTATTGCCTTGATTCTCATTACTTTGCCGGTTCTTAGGGCACTCTTTCATGAAGTGACCCTCTTGTCCACACTTGTAATAACCTGTGGAGCCATCGCGACACTTAGTTGGGTGGGTTCTACCACACTTAGCACATGTAGGAGCCCAGTTACCTCCTTGTGCCACACTACCTTGAGAATGAATAGGTCTAGCTCTGAAGTGTTGGGAATTCTGACTATTATACTCACCTTTGTTTCTGGGTGCAAGTGCACTAGCAGATGATGGAGCAGGTCCCTTTTGCTTTTGTTGGAAAGAAGACCGGTTCACATTATTTCTCTCCTGCCCGAACTTATTCCCTGTCTTCGCTTTCTTATTTCTAAACTCCTCGATATCTCTCAACTTCTCTTCTTCAACCTGTTGCATATATACCATTAGCCTTGCTATATCCATTTCACCTATTACCATTGCAGCCTTACCTTCCTTACTCAACAAACAAGACATCCCAGCAACAAACAAACTCATTCTACTCATCATATCGGCAACCATCTCCGTAGCATAATAGGATAGTTGGGTGAACTTCATTCAACCCATACTTATGAACACTTAGTGACTCTTCCTTAAGGGTAAGAAACTCTCGTACCTTGGCCTCTCTCAGTTCTTGGGGAAAGAAACACCCCAAGAAGGCCTCCTCAAAACATTTCTAACTCTCAGGTGGTGCTCTCTCAGCTCTACCCTTCTTCCACTGGTCAAACAAAGTCCTAGCAACATCTTTCAATTGATATGCAACTAGTTCTACTTGCTCAACATCGGCAACGTGCATCACATCAAATACCTTTTTCATTTCCTCAATAAAGTTCTCTGGATCCTCAGTAGTACTCGAACCAGTGAAACTTGGAGGGTTCATCCTCAAGAACTCACCGATCCTTGAAGTATCAGCCTCTTCTTGTCAGGCCCCTATTTGTTGCCCAATCTAGTTAGTCACAGAATGACTTAGCATTCTTATCGCTTCCCTGAACTCAACATTGGTGACTTCTCCTTCGGGTTGCACTTCAGGTGCATTTGGTACCCCTTGATCCTAAATGTTCCTCCTAGCAGGACGACCTCGAACAGCTCTTTGTGAAGGCATAATTAACTAAAGAACACGCACAAGCACAAATTAGAAGAAACTTTTTAGACATCAACCTCTAACGTACAAAATGAGTATGAAAGAAGTGAGATAATTTCCTAAGTGTCGCAGCCTCCTAATTATAGATGTCGCGCGCTTCATACCTATAATTAGGACTCTACTAACACGGCTTCATAAACTCCCTAAGACTCTTGAACTCTATGCTCTAATACCAAGTTTGTCACGCCCCGAGTCTACACCCTGGGCGTGACTGGCACTTGAGAACCATTGCTGGCCCCAAGCGAACCCTTGGTCTGACTTACTTACTCAGCGGAAGACTTAAACATAAGAAATGTAACTCATCTAATAAATTAAGAGATAGTACCTTAGCCAAAATGGCAACTCAAGTCTTAAACGTATACAACTAAAATGAATAAGACTAAAGAACTATAACTATCCGTCTATGAAACCTCTGAAACAAAGAGGGATATCGGGACAAGACCCTCGATCATCCTAACAACTGAAATACTAGAAATAAATGTAAAAAAGGAGTCCTATGGAGAGCAAGAAGGCTCATCAACAAACTCTTAGTGCTCAACTGGATCAACGAGGTGCTGGATGCTGATCCTGGTTACCCATGTCTGCATCATAAAATGATGCAGGCCAAATGGCATCAATATATTGAATGTACAAGTATGCAAGGGGAATAGTAAACATAACATAAGCTTGAAAGGAATCTGAAAGAAACACTTACCTTGGCTTTACTTAACTCACGAATAACATAACTAAATATAAAGCAATAAAACACATGCAATATATGGAAAGCTTTTAAAAAACAGTAGAAAGCAACTTAGTTCGTTAAAAAAATGCAATAACAAACTCAACTTTACTCATATAATAAAGTAATATAGTTTTTGTGGGAGTTTCTCTAACCGACAACCACTACTATGAGCTTAAGTGGTGATACAGTGTCTTGCCCAAGCTGCCAG
This sequence comes from Solanum pinnatisectum, assembly GCA_035578085.1. Lineage (NCBI taxonomy): Eukaryota > Viridiplantae > Streptophyta > Magnoliopsida > Solanales > Solanaceae > Solanum > Solanum pinnatisectum. Next base: position 20,292,071 of record CM069083.1, read on the forward strand.
AACTGTCTTATACTTTGTTGTCATATAGGACGCCTTAACTAAGTGGATCCACTAGTCATGCTTAAAAGAACTTAGGATTCATCTAAAAAGTATGATCCTTTACTACCTATGATGGCTACATAGTTTATGGAGACTTCAGTTATTATGAACTTGCATCCCCATATTGGTGCTCAATACTACTCCCAAAAATGTACTTTTCTCATATGTTTTAAAACAAAACTTCTTTCTTTGGTTTAAGATAATTACTCAAAACTTAGCTTAAAAGCTCTCTTGGAATCGATCTTCCCTTTCTTGATCAAATGTGAAAATATTTCTAACTTTTGGGAATACTTAGTTCCCGTATAATTTTTGAAGAAATGAACTTTACTCTTAACTCTTTAGTCAACTCGAAACTTAAGTCTTAAGACAAAGTTAAAATGTTTGCGAAAGACTTTTGAAAACTTTATAAATTTCTCTTGACTTGATTCTTAACTTTCCTTGCATTGAATTATGGATTGAAGGTTCATGATTTCATGTTTATGGATGATTTCATTATGTTTACACGTACCTTAGAGTGTTGGAATCAACTAAAAAACATAGGTACATTGCTAAGGAACTAGTACAGAAAGATTGGGGAGGAATGGGAAAAATGGGTGTCCCTGGCGCTTTGAGAGGCGCGGGGCTCCATAGTGTGTAATTCAGAGAACAAGGTGGGTCACTCTGGCTGGCACGGCGCCCTAGAGCTCAAAGTTCAGACCCCTTATTGGGGCGCTATGGGAGGCGCGGCGCCCCAGCCTTCTGCCCAAAATCCTCAAACTTTCTTCTTTATTTTTCAACTCTAATTTCACTTAGTTCTTTCCCCAAACACTTAGAAACAACTAGATCATCAATATATGCAAGATTCAACTCAAATTCACACCTAAATACATGAATCAATCTCAAGAAACTTCAACAACAAGAACCCACAAGATTTCAAACGAATAAACTTCAAGAACTCATAAGATTTGCTTACAAAAGTAAACAACTTTGCTGGATTGAATCATGATTGGCGCGTGGGTTAACTAACCCAACGCTATGTGATCTCACATACCTCGTAGGGATCACCCCTTGATGAAATCCACACGCAAACCTCCAAGAAATCGACAAATTTTGAACTTTCTTCTCCATTCTCCTCTTTTCTCTTTTCTCCAATCCCTAGAGTGAAATTTCAAATTGACTAAACTGATCTAATTTTGATTAGACCCCAAATAAACCCCTAAAAATGAATTAAAATAATTGGGTAAGAAAAAGACTAAAATACCCTTCAAAAATTCGGTTTTAGACTTTCCTTTTTTGAACATCCCAACTTCAAATGGTCATATCTCACTCATACGAACACGGAATCACGCAAAATCGGCAATATTATTCCAAGATCATTCCTACGATATATGGAAACACACTTAAATCATCTTGAGCTAGGATTTAAGGCGTTTAAAGTTGACTAAAAACTCAACTTAACATACTTAACAAATCTTCCAGATTTCTATTCTTTCCAAAAATGACTATTTCCAAATTTTTAACTTCTTCCTAGTTCTTTCAATTAGCTAGATGTTACAACTTAGTTCCTATATATCATTTTAAAGAAAATGAACTCGACTCTACTCTTTCTCAACTCAACTGCTCAAGTCTTAAAAAATGTTTAGAAAAATTTGTCATTTACTTCTCAAAATAAGGTTCATGCTGAATTATGGACGTGAACGACTCAATTCAAGATTTTCAACAACCATAGATAGAACTCAATACTTGGAACTCAAGAACTTCAATAATAATACTTATTTCAAGAATGCTCAACTCGGAGGGTTCATGCGGAATTATGAGCATGAACTACTCAACATAAGGACTTAATGATACTTCTCATCTCAAGACTACTCGACTTATAGGGCTCATGCGGTGTTATGGGCATGAACTACTCAACTCAAGGACTTCATGGGTAACATGTAATAGTCTCATGATTAGGAATATACTTACAAAAGTATTATGAACTCAATACTCAAGACCTAGAACTTGAAGATACTACTCCTCTCAAAGAAACTCGTTTTATGGAGTTCATGCGGAATTATTGGGCATGAACGACTCGACATCAAGGGTATGAATATCAATATGGAACTCATGTATCCAACTCTTCTTATTTTCATACTTACTTCCTCAAGACTTAACTCAAATCGATAGTTGATCTCAAAGGATCCATAATTAAACTCAAAGACTTTCTTAAACTCTACTCTTAACTCTCTCTTGAATGTGAATTATGAATTCAAGAGTTATGGTTCATTATATGAAGGGTCTCAGGATGATAAATTAGACTCATGAATACATTCTCATACTCCCTTGCTCGAATCTTGAAACAAGTTACTAGAAGTTGTAGAAGACTCCTCAAAAGGACTTTCTCAAAATATTTGAATGAACTCTCAAGACTTAACTCTTAACTCTACCTTGAATTTGAATTATGAATTCAAGGTTATGATTTATGTTATGAATGATTTCTAGGTGTTCATAAGTCATTTAGAGTAGTTAGAATCAATAGGAAGTGTTAGTACACTTTAGAAGGACTTAAACGGGCTAAACGATGAAAACCGAGTTGGGGCGGATGGACCTGGCGCATTGATGGCGCGCCACGCCAGCCCCAAAATTCAGAGAGACATTTCTTGTGCACTGCTGGAATGCCACCCTAGCCTTCCTAGCGCTATGGGTGGGCGTTGCGCCAGTATCCCCCAAGCAAAACTGACGAACTTTTCCTTTCGTTTTCTGACCTTAATTCGATTAATTTCGATTCTTTTTCTCAATATATCTTTAGACTCAGGTACCCAAAACATACACACATGAATCTAAATCAAGGTAACTCTAATAATCAACATTAAACTCTCAAGAACTCCTCAATCTCAACCCAAATTCAAGAACGAAAGCAATTCAAGAGTACACCCATCAAGAACATTCAAACTTCCAACCTTTTTAGGATGAATTCACGCTGAAATAAACATGTTTGGAACATGGGGGAACAAACCTAACATTATTAAAGTCTCACATACCTCTTAGGGATCAAACCCATGGCAAAAATCTGCAACAACTCTCAAGAATTTCGACAAACGCGTCGATCCTTTATCTTTTCTCTTCTTTTCTTTCTTCTTTTCTCTTCTCTCAAAACCCTAACTTATCTTCATGAATCGTAAGCTAAATCAAATCATTTTTGACTCCAACTTAATTACCAAAATGAATTTAATTAATTGGATAGTGAAAAGACCATAATACCCTTTTAAAATCCAGTTTTGACTTTCCTTATCTAGACAGACCAACTTTGAATAGACATATCTCCCTCATACGAAATGGAAACTAGGCAAACTCGGTGGAGTTGGAAAGATAATTCAAAGATATTTCCTACGGTATCTAGTAGCACACCTAACTCATCATGAGCTAGGAGTTATGGTCGTTTGAAGTCAACCAAAAACTCATACTTAAGCATAACTTGCAAAATTTCAGATTTTGCTATTTCCAATTTAGTTCTTTTTGGAACTTAAGGTGCTACGTTTAGTGACATGACCTAAATACTTAAGAAATTTTAAATTCCTTGGTAATATCCTACTCACAACGAATGAAGGTTCGAGTCTTAGTTCAAAAAATTTCTGGGGTGTTACAATTAGCACGACTCTTTTCATTCAAAGATCAGGTTTATATATTCTAGTTCAAATCTATGTTGATTATATACCAAGGAACTAATCAAGAAGTTTGGTCTCCAAAAAGGAAAAGCTTTTGGAACTCCAATGAGCCTCTCTGCATGCCTTGAAACATATGCACCAGGAAAAGATGTGGACGAAAAGATGTATTGAGCAATGTTTTGCTCACTACTTTACATCACCACCAGTCGACCAGATATCATATACAACGTATGCAAATGCGCAAGATTTTAATCAGCCCCGAAGGAATCATATCTCACTACAGTAAAGAGGATTATTCGCTATTTTATTGGAACCTCTGAATTAGTACTATGGTACCTTCACTCATCTCATTTTGATTTAATTGGTTAGTCAGATGCTGACTTTGCAGGTGATAAAAATGATCGAAAAAGTACCAGCAGAACACGTAAAATTTTAGGTCAATCTTTGATCTCCTGGCACAGCAAAAAAAAAAAAAAGCTTTTGTCACATAATCTACTACGGAATATGAATATCTAGCTGTGGGAAGTTGCGGTACTCAATTATTATGGATGATGCATCAATTACTTGATTATGATCTCTCTTGTGAAGTTGTCCCTATTTTTTGTGATAATACTAGTGCTATTAGTCTCTCTAAATATATTATGCATCATTCCAAGGCTAAGCATATTGATATCAAGCATCATTTTATTCGAGATCATGTTGAGCACGGGGATTTTCGTTAGAGTTTGTTGATTCTAAAAATCAATTGACTGATATTTTTATAAAATCCTTCCTTGAAGAAATATTTTGTTTCCTCATAAATTGTCTTGGTATTACGTGCTTTAGTTAAGATGTTTTAATTTCCTTTTATGCGTTTGGTGTTTTTTTTGTCTTTTAGATCTCTGTCTTTTGGAATACATATTGAGGACTCGTTATCCTCATATCTACTGCACTATTTTTATCCTCTTTTTTTTTGTCCTACTATTATCCTATTTGCCCTGCTTTCTTTTTGATTATGTCAAAGGGGGAGAACATTTTTGCTTCCACAATTTCCATAAAGCCAAGGGGAGCCAACACATACAGAGGAGTCTTACCATAAGGGGAGCTACAAGTCCAACAAAATTCTACAGGAACATCAGGGAAGTTTCATTGTCTCTTAGATTACTATATTGAAATTGTAAATTTAATTGTCAATATCAAAAAGTGGGAGATTGTTAACTTCTTAGCGTCTGTTGATTTTGATAAATGACACTTACACATTCAGTCATACTCTTTGTAGGCAAACACATAAATAAGAAAGGAAACCAAGCATAAATCATAAGTGTCTTAATGAAGATATGTCCTGATCTCTCGAATCAATCAAAGATTTCATAATCAATATTCAAGCAGATCATAATCAGTCAGAGATTCCAGAAATCAATCAAGCAAATCAGGATTGATATTACAAAACAAATTTCCAGTCAAGATTCAAGCAAGCTACCAAAGGAAGAAAGAATCAACAATCCAGCAAGAATCAAGCAAGCTACCAGAGGAAGAAATAAAAACAAATCAGGCCAAGAATCAAGTAGATCGTCACCAAGAAGGAAACAAAGAAATTATGTCATGCACATATCTAATAAGGACATGACTTAGCTAATCGCCTCAATCAAGGGATCCCTTAACATCCTTGATTGAGATAAACTCCCTTGGATTTTCCTTGCAAGGGCATCAACCTATCTATATAAACTTCCCTTTGTGTTAGCTGTGAAGTAGGGACTTCACTTGAGCTTATATTGTAATCTTCTTTTATCTTTCATAAAACTTTGTGCACACTTGAGTGAACAATTGAAAAGAAAATAGAAAGAAAGATGTGAGTGTAGGTTATACAAGTAGAGGTTGTGTCAAAGAAGAAGATTTGAATTGCATATCAAACTGGGCTTCAACTGTTCTCAACAAGCTCTTAAGGAAACCCTTGTAACCCAAGGGGACTGGAAGTAGGCACCACATCGGTGTTCTGAACTAGTATAAAATATTCTGTGTCGATTTACTTCCTGTCATTACTTTTATTTTATATTGTGATACTAACTTGCAGGTGAGTCGACTACTCCATCCGGGAAGTCAACTAAAGTAATTTTAATTCACCCGTTCCCCCTCTTTACTTTCAACTAAATTCATTGATACAATCAAAATGCATTTATGAATACAATTACCTAATACCTTCTCTCTCTTTTTATCTTTCTATAAATAGTAAATATCTGGAATATAACTATAAAATCTTAATAAGGTTGGAACTATAGTAATTTTTAAAAATTCTTCTTAAAATAAAGGCAGATGCATTATCCACTTAGAGGTTGTTTGGTGTGAATGATAACACCAAATAGTCTTTGTGATTAAATTATAGTATCATTTAATTTGTTGTTTGGTTGGCAAGTCCAGAGTAACTTATCTAGGATTAATAATTAGTACCGGAATAAGTTATTCCTCTCTTTGGGTGGTAAAGTAATACTTGGATAACTTATCACTGTCATAAAATAGGTATATGAAAAAGATATCACTATACACTTTTTTATACATAACTTTTCACATTCATGCATATTTATTTTTAATATCATGTATATTAACATTCACAACCTTTATTATTTCTTATTTTATGATAATTCTTCATATTTTTCAATTAAAAAATTACACTATATTAATATAATTTTTATTTTACTAATTCTTATGTTTATTTATATTTTGATTTCTCATTAATCTTCTTTTACTTCAGATGAAAGTTCTATTTTTAAGCAAAATAAGAAGAAAGTTTTATTTTTAAATACATCGGTGCCATCATAGAAATGCACATACAAAAATAATTAAGCTAAATAAAATGAAAGTTTTATTTTTAAAATGAATAACTAAAGCATGAAAAGAAAATATAAAAAACTAATAAATGAAGCGTATATTTGTAAATAAATAACTTGTTCTTAAAATTTATGTAATGCATATTATTTTGAGTACAACAAATCAAATACTCAATACGAAATAATCTCTCCACAACTTCTCCTATCATAATTAATCCCAACATAACTTATCTCAACATAATTAATCTCGTGGTAAATTGTATTCGAACTAAACGATCCCTTAATATTTAGTAAATTTAAAAATAAACCCAATAAAGAAAAAGGTCATCCACTTCAAAACAAAAATAATAAAAGAAAAAGTTACGTAATTTGGAAGAATTAAGCAGGGATGTTTTGTAGAAAAAGATGAGAAAATTATTTATGACTTCAAAGATGTGAGAGAATGAAATGTTATTTAGCCCTCACACTAGACTTCATTATGTGCTAAATGAGGGAAAATTTTCAAAATGTCAATATTTTGACATTTAATAGGTTTCCTTAGCCACACATTCAATATTTATCTAAAATGTCAATTTTTAGTTTATATGTATTTGATTTATGTATATATTTTTTATTTTTTATTTTCAAGATTACAATTAATTAGAAAGGAGAAAAGCAAGGGAGATAATATTTTTTTAAAAAAGGAACATATCACTTAAAATTCTCATCAATTACAATTTCAAAAAAAAAATAAAAAAAAATCACTTTTTCATTCGATTGGATCAACTTTCCTTTTTATTATGTTTTCATTATAATTGTATACCAATAATTTTTACATCTTATGTGCTTACTTTACCATTCAAATTAAAATTGATTTTTTTTTTTACTTTCATAGTGACAACTACAAATTGTATTTCAGTGATCAAAATTGTATTACATGACTGCCAAATATATTTTTCTTTTATTTGTATTACAAAAACATTACTGATTGAATCTCAATATAATATAATCATTACATATGAATATGCTTTATGAAAGGATACAAGATTCTGAAAAAAAAATAGCATACACGGTGGATACAATGTGTTGAGGAAGGTTATAATATTCTAAAAAAATAAATATAAATTGACTATAAACAAAATAGGGATACAAGATTCTGGAAAACAAATAGCATACATAGTGAAAATAATACAATCTGTTGAGCAAGGATACAATATTCTAAAAAAAAATATACAAATTGACCATTAAAAAATAGGATACATCTATGCTTAAGAAATACAAATCCATTTGACATACATATTTGAAAGACTACAAACTAAAAAATAAATACAATGTTCTTAATAAAAATACAAATGATAAGTAAAAAAAAAACAATTGACAAACAAAAATTAATATGAATATTATTCAGGTATGAATACAATTTTGCAACGTTCTTCTCCAACTCTCTCTTTCTTCTTCCTCTGCCATGTTCCTTTTTTACGATTTTTTTCACCAAACCCAAATCTAATTTGTATTCACTTGTGCATTAGTAACTCTATAAGCAAAATTCGAAATTATTAAATATGAATATATTTAGGGAAAATTAACAAACTAGTCACAATCCCTGACTTAATTAGTAAAAAATCTACACTTTAAAATGATTATTAAAATGTCAAAATGTCAATATTTTAGAAAATAATTTGTATCCAAATGTTGTTATTTGTCTTTCCTTTTATTTCTCAAAACAGTCCAACATGAAATACATCCACTACCCATTTACACTTCTTTCTAGGCTTTAATACCATTAAATTTATTTTCCATCTTTTACGTTTTCAAATTTTTTTATCTTTAATCAACTTTTCAGTTTTCACCATTGTCCCCATCATTCATGTTTTCTCATTTTTTTTCTCTTTCATCAAATTTTCACCATTATTCTCTCCCTTATTGTTGAAGAAGAACTAATTATTCAAGTTCATACCAATTTGTTCAGATCTATCAATTAATTCAAGAAATCTCTCAATTGATAAAGGTATTTCCAAAGTCATCATTTATTTTGTGAGATTTCATTAGATTTTGTTTTCAAAATAAAAAATTATGTTGAATTTTGGATTGTATGTATGACGGATTTTCCGTCATTTTTTCGAATTTTATGTGAGTTTGTTATATATTCATAGTTAATAATTTTGAATTTTTCTTATAGGGTTACTAATGCACAAGTGAACAGATTCAAATTTGGATTTGGTGAAAAAAATCGGAAAAAAGGAACATAGCAGACGAAGAAGAAAGAGAGAGTCAGAGGAGAACGTTGCAAAATTGTATTTATACCAGAATAGTATTCATATTAATTTTTGTTTGTCAATTGTTTTTTTTTTCTCATCATTTGTATCTTTATTAAGAACATTGTATTTCTTTTTTAGTTTGTAGTCATTCAAATAGGTATGTCAAATGGATTTGTATTTCTTAAGCATAGATGTATCCTATTTTTTAACAGTCAATTTGTATTATTTTTTTTTTCAAATATTGTATCCTTGCTCAACAGATTGCATTATTTTTACTATGTATGCTAATTTGTTTTCCAAAATCTTGTATCTCTATTTATTTCATAGTCAATTTGTATTTATTTTCTTAGAATATTATATCCTTCCTCAACATATTGTATTATTTCCACCACTCTGCTAATTTTTTTTTCTATCCTTTCATAAATCATATTCATATGTAATGATTAGATTATATTGAGATACAATCAGTAATATTTTTATAATACAAATAAAATAAAAATATATTTGGCAGTCATGTAATACAATTTTGATCACTGAAAATACAATTTGTAGTTTTCACTATGAAAGTAAAAATATCAATTTTAATTTGAATGGTAAAGTGAGAACATAACAAGTAAAAATTATTGGTGTACAATTATAATGAAAACATAATAAAAAGGAAAGTTGATCCAATCAAATGAAAAAGGGAATTTTTTTTGAAATTGTAACTAATGAGAATTTTAAGTGATATGTTCCTTTTTAAAAAAATATTATCTCCCTTGATTTTCTCCCTTCTAAATAATTGTAATCTTGAAAATCAAACACATAAAAAATACATAAATCAAATACATAACAAACTAAAATATTGAAAGTGTGGCTAAGGAAACCTATTAAATATCAAAATATTGACATTTTGAAAATTTTTCCTATTTTTGTTTGGGGGAGGGGGGCTTGTTTCGCGGTAGGGATAGAAATATATTTGAAATTTTAAAAATTAGAAATTTTTTTTTTAATTTTTTTTTTTTTTTTTTTGGATGGGGAGGGTTGGGTACGGGGTAAAGGGTAGGGTAAGAAAAAAAATATTTAAGGATGAAGTAGAGTATTGAAATATGTTTTCCTTATATTTTGAAGGGAAGTCATTTTCCTTAAAGTTGATTATTGAAATTTGATGAACAATTACCAACAAAATTCCCAGAGGCTAACAAGTTGACCTTTAGTTTTGGCTTTACTCATCAATGGTATTCTCCCCTGTTTACTATTGTCTTACATCTTACGACACGCCTTAAGTCAGACTCAACTGGAAATAATTTGCTTCCATTTATTTTCTATGAGGCATTTCGTCAGTAGTAGTTCGCTTAGCAAGCAGTGTTATTACTTGAAAAGACACACACCAAACAATAGGAAAGTTTGTGAAGCAAATCCGATTTCTAATACAAACATCGATATATATATATATATATATATATATATATATATATATATATATATATATATATATATATATATATATATATATATATATATATATATATTACGGATAAATTAACTTAGAAGAAGGTAACTAGAAGGGGATGAGAGATAACTGAAAGCCAAAGCTTCGACATAATTTTCATAACTGTTCTTCTAACTCCTAGTCCTTTTTAACAAATGGTTATTGGACCTGGATCCCAAATAAAAGTCTCTAATAGCCCATAGGCCCTTACAGAGTCAACTTGATTCACAACAATACTCCCTCCCTCAAAAGGAACCTTGTCCTCAAGGTTCAAGTCATGAAATCCATCCAAAACTCCCTCAATTATTTGATGAGTAGCAATTTCCACACGCTTCAATGTCACGAGTGTAAAGTGAAACAACACTCCTCCATCCAGCAATAAATTTGGCCAAATAAAATGATCTAGATGTTCTTATGCGAAGTGTAACTTTATGTTGTCTTTGGAGAGTATTAAGGAAATTTAGCATTACTCCTGTTGCCTCTTGAACATCTTGTCCAGCTTTAACTAGAACCATAACACCTCGAAAATGGCAAATGTCTCCGCAACATACTCCTCTAAGGTGACGTTTGTAGGATAATGCCTCGAAAGGTGGATTTGTGCAAAATTTCACTAGTACCAAAGGCAATCCTTGGTTCTGATTTAACTGCTTCATAACACCATGAACAGTGCCAGAGATGTAATCGAGAACAAAATTAAGATGTAATCCCACTTCATCAGTTAAAGAAAAGAAGCAATTAGTAAGTTGTTTGGATATAAAAATCAATTGGACAAAAATTGGCACCACCTTTGGCCGATCCAGTGACATAAGACAAGTTAACTTATAACTTTCAATGTATTCATCCTCTTAGCTACTCCACCAACTGATAGGTTCTCGATTATCAATCAGACCAATTGCCCATAGATGAATCATATAAACAACATCCATGTTATATATCACAACAAAATGTAGGAAGAGTCTCACATAACAACCTCTGATATATTCTCCATGTTATTCCCATTTCGCACTAGCTTGTTATCTTGTGGTTGGTGTTGGTGTGTTTAATGCACAACCATTCCTGCCTCCAATAGTGCAATTCAAGCATTCCAGAGTCCAGACAATGGTAGAATCAGTTGCGGAAATAACATTTGCAAGCAAATAAATATTAGTGAAGGAGGAAAATGCTTTATCCACATTCCTCGACTAGCCCATAGGCCCTTATAAAGTCAACTTGATTCACAACAGTTTGAGTGACAACACTCCTCGACTAGAGGTATTCATCATCTGTTGATGTTTCGTGTGTGCGATAAAAGTTCTTATCTTATGATTTAGTATATAGAACATATATTATATTCAACACTTGAGGCATCTTCCAGTAGCTATATATATATATATATATATATATATATATATATTATCTAATTTGAAGAAAGATTTGCTTATTCTAAACAACTTGGTCAACACGAAACAGGAAGCAGATTCGAAACAAGAAACACATTTTAACAATATATATATATATATATATATATATAAAAACATAAAATCTCAGGGAATAAATAAATTTGACATGAGTAGACAAAACATTAAATTGAACAGAAACTAGATGGTAATACATCTTTTGAGCTCATCTAAGATTGCAATAATGCTGGGGAGATGGTTAGCATCAACTGTTCCAGCGAGTGTCTCATGGACAGAGGCTCGTGATGGTTTGAAGGGATAGATGACAAAAGGAAATCCATAGCTTATGTCGCTATAATCTGCAACTTTTTTTATTGTATTCCTATCAAAATCATATTCATACAAATATCCACCACCAACTAGGAATAGGACCTCTTTACCGTCAATGTAGATTGGAAGACAAGCATAAGTGCGTGGCTCGAAAGCAGGGGAAACTCTCCATTTTCTGCTTTCAAAATTATAAACAGTAATGATTGTCCATTTGTGGTAGGTATGAACCATGTGCTCTGATACCACTTGTTGGGTTATGGAGGGTGAATATGGCGTCATGCGGAAGCTTATAATTTGCAAATCATATATGGTTGATAAATCAAATAACAAAAACTTATACTAAAAATCAAAATATTATTATATCAAAACTAATATAAAGAAAAACATTGAAACTTTAGAGAGAATAAATCTCCCCATAAACAAGACTCTTAAACGACTACATTGTGAATGTTATTGTTATTGTGTTAGAAGAAACAAACCTATATTTATAGAGTCCTAAAACCTTTTCTTACTAGAAAAGGACTAGCTACTCTCAAACCTTTCCTACAAGGAAAGAATAAACCAAATATGAAAGAATATTATATTTTCCTTTCAGAAAAAGTAAAAACATTTATGGTAATGTTTTGTCTTTTCTTTAAGGAAAAATAAATCTTAAATTATGGTAAGAAAATCAAGGCAAAACCCTAACACTCTTTACCGTCAATGTAGATTGGAAGACAAGCATAAGTGCGTGGCTCGAAAGCAGGGGAAACTCTCCATTTTCTGCTTTCAAAATTATAAACAGTAATGATTGTCCATTTGTGGTAGGTATGAACGAATGTAAGCTATCCTTGCACCATAACTAACTTTCGACTGGAACAGTGCCAGATCCTCGCATTTGGATTTGGCTTATGACGAATACTGATGAACTTGGACGGGTTAAGAATTGTAGCCTCTTCTCTCTTTGCATCAAAAACAAGAATAAGTCCATCATGTATGACCCAATGCAAGAGGGAACCATGCTCAGTTTTTTTAATACTAATTCTTTTAGCCCTTGTGAGTTCAAATTCACGCCACATTAACCCATATGGCTCAAGTATATGAATTTTATATTTTGGTTTTCGTTGATCCAGTATCTCAAGGGTTACCAATTTATATTGATCTGAAGCAGGGTAATCAACAAATAAGCGTGCATGATCAATTACCCTACGATGATAATGGTCAGGGTATGGTATGAATTGATGAGATCCAGTTATAGGATTGAAAATACAGAATAGCCCAAGTCGAGAAAAGACAAGTAGAAGCAGACCCTTGGATTCAGACACAATCCTAAATCCAAAGGGTTCAGTATGAAACGGGCCATCGATTGCTGGGATACTAAGGTTTTTGAAGTACTTTTGCAAGCCACTGGTTACACCATTTACTTTATAAGCCAAAACTAGTGTTGACAACTTTTGATGTTGGAACAAAGTCTTACAAAATTTAGGATCAGAGATCCAACGATTAAAATTCTTGCTTATGACTTTACATTGAATAGCAAGTTTAAAAGGCGGGTAGGAGATGATCTCTGCAACTAAATCATCATTCAGATTCATACTCATTGATTCGAGCCGTTTCATCTTCCCAAACGCAAACAAAATATGTACTCCCCTCTGAACCTAAAACGTGATTCCTCTTTCTCACTAATCAATTATATTAGGGATATATTTATAAGAAGAAAAAAAAATTTGGCCCGAAAATTTGGCAGATATTTTACCTATATTATTTTATATTTTTAAATATTTTTACCCTTTTAACTTTAATAGAGTACCTTTTAATTAAAAATAGAAAAAGCTTAGTTTATTTTAAAATAAAGAAGATATTATAGATTTTTAAAATCTTTGCCCAAATTCTTGCCAAATTTTCTGGCAATTTAACATTACTCTATTCATAATACCAGGGTAAATAAATATACTATGTTATTACCATTTGGGTAAACGATTTAACATAACCTTCAATTTTGAGATTTATAACAAATATACTAAAACCAGTTTTCTATTTGACATAGACTTGTACCATAAATTTTAACACTTCCAAATCTATTAAAATTTGACTTTCTATAAGGTTTTGTTGAATGAATTTTTTCACTTCTTTTCCAATTAAATTAACAAAATTATGTAGGTTATTTTGCGTAGAAGCATACTTAAAATAGAATTATCTTTATTTTAACAAACACTATTCTTCAATGCCAGATCAGTCGATAAAGTTATCAGCATTCAAGCCTTCTTTTTTGCTTTACTTTTAAAATAAAATAAAATTAAAGGCTTCTTTTTGCTTACTCGAAATCTGTTGGGCATTTTTCTTTTAAATTTAATTTGTTGAATAACTAATACGTGAATAAAAATATGAATTGACAATTTTACCCTTCACTCTCAATCAAGTATACAACACTTCTTTTTAGATTAACATTCAAATCCTTTCTCCATATCTATAGATCTAGAATGGCTCATCATCTTCTAGGCAAATAGATTGAAAAACTTTCAATCTGACGTTTTTTCTTTAAGGTTAAAAGTTCTAAAACTCAAAATTTGGCTAATCTTTTTTTATTTTCTTCTTCTTCTCCTCCTGTTTTCTCTTTTTGTGTTTTTCCTCTTGTTAATATGATGAGAGACGAATGAAATTCTAGATCTTCTTAGTATTTTCTAGTTAAGTTGATGTTTGAGTACACCCAAATTTGATGTGAGTTTTGTTTTGTTTGTTCAAAAATCCTGCTTTCTGAAAAATGGGCTCATTAAGTTTAGTTGCTTTAGCTTCTAAAACTGCAAAAGATGAACATGTATTTGCAGTTTGACAATATAGTATTAGTATTCTAGCTATTGAAGCCAAACAAAAATAAACATTTTACCCTATTTTTCACTGTTACTTTTCATTATTATTTTTTTTTTATAAAATTGAACATTCTAGTATGAAACCATTTATAACCTTCCTATACACATTTAATGTGTCTGCGATAATTAGTTAAGTAACATGAGTGGTACTTTTTTTTTCTTTTGGGATTCAATTTGATAATGATGTTGCAATTTTTAAATGGAAAATAAGTGTAAATGGATTCTCAGCAATTGTGCGATGTTGAAAGCTTTATCATCCTCAAGGAGATTGTGGTGCATTCGTATATTGTCCTTATTTGCTTTTTTATGGCTATTTATATCATGTTATTAAGAAAACAATCTAGAAATAGGCGGGTCATTCGATATTGTATGAGTGCTAGAATTCCTAAAATCTTGTCTCATCTAAATGTTCTCATTCACGACAATGATATTGTATGTATTGACAAGCCTAGGATGGATAGAAATGCCTTTAACATTTTAGCCTCCTTAGCAAAGAATATTGGAGGGTTGACTGACAGTAAAAAAATGTTGAGTACTGAAAAGTTAGCAATGTTCTTAAATACTTTGGCTCATCACGAGAAGAACAAGTCTATCAAAGTTGATTATATTAGATCGGGGTGGAGTGTAAGTCGAGCCTTTAATGAATGTCTAAGAGTTATTCTTAAACTAACTCCAGTGTTACTTGTTAAACCTAATCCGGTGCTCGAAGATGATACTGATGATCGATGGAAATGGTTTAAGGTAGGTAAATTTCAATCTTACATTTGATTTACTACAAACAAACTTGAAATATTATGGTGAAAGTATTTTTATTTTTAATAGTCCTTTAGTATTTAGAGTTGAATTTATCTTATAGGGTTGTCTTGGTGCATTGGATGGTACTTACATTTCCATTAGAGTTGAAGCAATATATAAGCCAAGATACAGAACACGAAAAGGAGATATAACAACTAATGTCTTGGGGGTTTGTAATAGAAATCTCAACTTCATTTATGTATTACCTGGTTGGGAGGGATCAACTGCTGATGGTTGTGTATTGCGAGATGTTGTTGTACGAAAATATGGGTTGACAGTACCTCAGGGTATGCTAAATAATAGGTAGACCCTTATCTATTTCTACTACATCAAAATAGATTAATATTTAAAGTAATTATATTATTGTTTACATTTTTAGGCAATTACTATTTGTGCGATGGAGGAAATACAAATGGAAATGGTTTTCTGTTTCCGTACTGAGGATATAGATATTGGCTAAAGGATTGGCAGGGTAACAATCCATCACATCGATGTCGAGAAGAGCTCTTTAATATGAAGCATGTTAGGGCACGTAATGTTATCGAAAGAGAATTTGAACTATTAAAAGGACGTTGGGGAATTCTTAAAAATCCTTCGTGGTACTCGGTTAAGGTTCACAATAGAATTATTAGTGCATGTTGTTTGATACACAATTTCATCGGAAGAGAGATGGAAGCTGACCCCTTAGATGTGGAAATGGAATTCCACATGGAGAATCAACATGAACATGAAAATATTAATACAATTGAAGTATCTGATGAGTGGACCACTTGGAGGGATGAACTAGCTCAATCTATGTGGAATGAAAGATTGGGAAACCAATCTTTATAATTTTAAACTATGAGGTCACTATTGGTGTGCTTATGCACTTTTGGTTTTGGTTTTCCGTTCATTGTAAAATGTAATAACTTTTTTTATTTTTATTTTGTGAAAACGAATGGTCAATCTTTTGTATGTCTCACATTATTGTTTGTACAAAAAAATAGTGAATCTTAATGTATATCTATTATTTTTAACTATAAGTAGTGAATTTGTATATATGATTTCACATTATCTTTTTCCCAGATCAATCAAGTTGTATTACAATTTATTTGGTTATAATTGAAATAATTTACTAGTAAGTTGTAACTTACTATTACTTGTGATTTCATTTATAATTTTACATATTGAATTGGCTAGTTCTACTGTTGCAACATCTAACACGTCCAAAAAAAGGGCAAGAAAATCAACACCTTCATCTCAAAGGGTATGGACTCCAAAAGAGGAACTTACTCTTGTAGATGGATTAAAAGAATTGTGTGTTAATGGTTTGAGAGGAGATAATGGAACCTTTAGACATGGATATTTAATGGAATTGGAACACTACATGAATGCTCGTCATCCTAACTGTGGATTGAAATCTCTACCACGTGTTGATTCTAAAATAAGAGCATGGAAAAAGAGTTATGTAACCACAGCATTACTAAAGAGTCGAAGTGGTTTAGGATTCCAATATAGTGATGGAAGTATCTTAGTTGATGATCCCAAAGATTGGGATGACTTGATAAAGGTGATTTATATTTATTTTATATCATTAGAGAATTACTACTTACTTATATTTTCTCTTGGTTAATAGATCTTTGTCTTTGGAGTATTGTTAGTTACTTCATGTACTTGTTCTTTATTTACTTAGGTTGATCCAAATGGCAAGTCAATGAACTTTAAAAAATTATCATTATTTGCTGACTGGGAAGAGATATTTGGAAAGGATAGAGCTACTGGAGAGTTTGCCGAAGTGCCAGAAGATGTTGTTGAAGAAATAGAAAGAATTGAAGCTCAAAAAATTAATAATGGCACATCTGTGGGATTTCTTGTTGTTGTTGTCAACGTAGATGATGCTTCAGGCACAAGAGAAGATCAAGCTACTCAAGAGGAACCTAATGTATCAACTGGAGCAACACAAAGTCCATTTACTGCTCAAGATGAACCTAATGAATTAACTGGAGCAGTACAAAGTTCATTCAAGCCCCTCTTTGTTGCCCAATCTAGTTAGTCACAGAATGACTTAGCATTCTTATCACTTCCCTGAACTCAACATTGGTGACTTCCCCTTCGGGTTGCACTTCAGGTGCATTTGGTACCCCTTGATCCTAAATGTTCCTCCTAGCAGAACGACCTTGGACAGCTCTTCGTGGAGGCATGATTAACTAAAGAGCATGCACAAGCACGAATTAGAAGAAACTTTTTAGAGATCAACCTCTAACGCACGAAATGAGTATGAAGAAAGTGAGATAATTTTCTAAGTATCGCAGCCTCCTAATTATAGATGTGGCGCACTTCACACCGATAACTAGGACTGTACTAACACAGCTTCATAAACTCCCTAAGACTCTTGAACTCTATGCTCTAATACCAAGTTTGTCACGCCCCAAGTCTATACCCTGGGCGGGACTGGCACTCGAGAACCATTACTGGCCCCAAGCAAACCCTTGGTCTGACTTACTTACTCAGCGGAAGACTTAAACATAAGAAATGTAACTCATCTAATAAATTAAGAGATAGAAACTTAGCCAAAATGGCAACTCAAGTCTTAAACGTATACAACTAAAATGAGTAAGACTAAATAACTATAACTATCCATCTATGAAGCCTCTGAAACAAAGAGGGATGTTGGGACAAGACCCCCCATCATCCTAACAACTGAAATACTAGAAAGCAATGTGAAAAAGGAGCCCTACAGAAAGCAAGGAGGCTCACCAACAGACTTTTAGTGCTCAGCTGGATCAACGAAGCGCTGGATGCTGATCCTGGTTACCTGTGTTTGCATCATAAAATGATGCAGGCCAAATGGCATCAATATATTAAATGTACAAGTATGCGAGGGGAATAGTAAACATAACATGAGCTTGAAAGGAATCTGAGAGAAACACTTACCTTGGCTTTACTCAACTCATGAATAACTTAACTAAATATAAAGCAATAAAACACATGCAATATATGGTAAGCTTTTCAAACAGTAGAAAGCAACTTAGTTTGTTAAAGAAAATATAATAACAAACTCAACTTTACGCATATAATAAAGTAATATAGTTTCTGTGGGAGTTTCTCTAACCGACAACCACTACTATGAGCTTAAGTGGTGATACAGCGTCTTGTCCACACTGCCAGAACTATCCTATACTTTGTTGTCATATAGGACGCCTTAACTAAGTGGATCCACTAGTCTATACTTAAAAGAACTTAGAAATCATCTAAAAAGTATGATTTTTTACTACCCATGATGGCTACATAGTTTGTGGAGACTTCAGTTATTATGAACTCGCATCCTCATATCGGTGCTCAATACTACTCCCAAAAATGTACTTTTCTCATATGTTTTAAAACAAAACTTCTTTCTTTGGTTTGAGATAATTACTCAAAACTTAGCTTAAAAGCTCTCTTGGAATCGATGTTCCCTTTCTTGCTCAAATATGAAAATATTTCTAACTTTTGGGAATACTTAGTTCCCGTATAATCTTTGAAGAAATGAACTTTACTCTTAACTCTTTAGTCAACTCGAAACTTAAGTCTTAAGACAAAGGAAAAACATTTGCAAAAGACTTTTGAAAACTTTATAACTTGATTCTTAACTTTCCTTGAATTGAATTATGGATTCAAGGTTCATGATTTCATGTTTATGGATGATTTCATTATGTTTACACATACCTTAGAGTGTTGGAATCAACTAGAAAACATAGGTACGTTGCTAAGGAACTAGTACAGAAAGATTGGGGAGGAATGGGAAAAACGGGCATCCCTGGCGCTCTGAGAGGCGTGGGGCTCCATAGGGTGAAATTCAGAGAACAAGGTGGGGCGCTCTGGCTGGCATGGCTCCGTAGAGCTCAAAGTTCAGACCCCTTATTGGGGTGCTCTGGGAGGCGTGGCACCCCAGCTTTCTCCCCATAAAACCTCAAACTTTCTTCTTCGTTTTTCAACTCTAAACCCTCTAATTTCACTTAGTTCTTTCCCCAAACATTTAGAAACAATTGAATCATTAATATATGCAAGATTCAACTTGAATTCACACCTAAATACATGAATCAATCTAAGAAACTTCAACAACAAGAACCCACAAGATTTCAAACGAATTAACTTCAAGAACTCATAGGATTTGCTTTCAAAACTAAACAACTTCACTGGATTGAATCATGATTGACGCGTGAGTGAACTAACCCAATGCTATATGATCTCATATACCTCATAGGGATCACCCCTTGACGAAATCCACACACAAACCTCCAAGAAATTGACGAATCTTGAACTTTCTTCTCCTTTCTTCTCTTTTCTCATTTCTCCAAGCCCTAGCGTGAAATTTCAAATTGACTAAATGGATCTAATTCTGATTAGGCCCCAAATAAACCCCTAAAAATGAATTAAAATAATTGGGTAAGGAAAAGACTAAAATACCCTTCAAAAATCAAGTTTTAGACTTTCCTTTTTTGAACAGCCCAACTTCAAATGGCCAGATCTCACTCATACGAACTCGGAATCGCTCAAACTCGGTAATATTATTCCAAGATCTTTCCTACGATATATGAAAACACACTTAAATCATTCTGAGCTAGGAGTTATAGGCATTTAAAGTTGACTAAAAACTCAACTTTACATACTTAACAAATTTTCCAGATTTCTATTCTTTCCAAAATGACTATTTCCAAATTTTTAACTTCTTCCTAGTTCTTTCAATTAGCGAGATGTTACAACTTAGTTCCCATATATCATTTTAAAGAAAATGAACTCGACTCTACTATTTCTCAACTCAAATGCTCAAGTCTTAAAAACAAGTTTAGAAAAATTTGTCAAATACTTCTCAAAATAAGGTTCATGCCGAATTATGAACATGAATGATACTACTCATTCCAAGAATGCTCAACTCAGAGGGTTCATGCGGAATTATGAGCATGAACTACTCAACTCAAGGACTTAAGGATACTTCTCATCTCAAGACTGCTCGACTTATAGGGTTCATGTGGAGTTATGGGCATGAACTACTCAACTCAAGGACTTCATGGGTAACATGTAATAGTCTCATGATTAGGAATATACTCACAAAAGGATTATGAACTCAATACTCAAGACTTAGAACTTGAAGATTCTACTCCTCTCAAAGAAACTCATTTTATGGAGTTCATGCGGAATTATTGGGAATGAACGACTCGACATCAAGGGTATGAATATTAATATGGAACTCATGTATCCGACTCTTCTCATTTTCATAGTTACTTCCTCAAGACTTAGCTCAAATCAATAGTTGATCTCAAAGGATCCACAATTAAACTCAAAGACTTTCTTAAACTCAACTCTTAACTCTCTCTTGAATGTGAATTATGAATCAAGAGTTATGGTTCATGATATGTAGGGTCTCGTGATGATAAAGTAGACTCATGAATACATTCTCATACTCCCTTGCTCGAGTCTTGAAACAAGTTACTAGAAGTTGTAGAAGACTCCTCAAAATGACTCAAAGGGACTTTTTCGAAATGTTCGAATGAACTATCAAGACTTAACTTTTCACTCTACCTTGAATTTGAATTATGAATTCAAGGGTATGATTCATGTTATGAATGATTTCTAGGTGTTCAGAAGTCATTTAGAGTAGTTAGAATCAATAGGAAGTGTTAGTACACTTTAGAAGGACTTAAACGGACTAAACGATGAAAATCGAGTTAGGGCGGACTCACCTGGCGCACTGATGATGCGCCGCACCAGCCCCAAAGTTCAGAGAGATATTTCTCGTGCACTGCTGGTGTGCCACCCTAGCCTTCTGGTGGTACAAGGGGGCGTCGCTCCACCATCCCCCAGGCAAAACTAACGAACTTTTCCTCTCATTTTCTGACCTTAATTCGATTAATTTCGATTCTTTTTCTCAATATATCTTTAGATTCAGGTACCCAGAACATATACACAAGAATATAAATCAAAGTAACTCTAATAATCAACATTAAACTCTCAATAACTCCTCAATCTCAACCCAAATTCAAGAACAAAAGCAATTCAAGAGTACACCCATCAAGAACATTCAAACTTCCAATCTTTTTAGGACGAATTCACGCTGAAATAAACATGTTTAGAACGTGGGTGAACAGATTCAATTTTATTAAAGTCTCACATACCTCTTAGGAATCAAACGCATACAAAAGTCCGCAACAAATCTCAAGAATTTCGACGAACGCCTCGATCCTTTGTCTTTTCTCCTCTTTTCTCTTCTTTTCTTTCTTCTTTTCACTTCTCTCAAAACCCCAACTTATTTTCATGAATCATAAACTGAATCCAATCATTTTTTGACCCCAACTTAATTACCAAAATGAATTTAATTAATTGGATAGTGAAAAGACCATAATACCCTTCTAAAATCCGGTTTTGACTTTCCTTATCTAGACAGACCAACTTTGAATGGACATATCTCCCTCATACAGACTGGAAACTAGGACAACTTTGTAGATTTGGAAAGATAATTCAAAGATATTTCCTACGATATTTGGTAGCACACCTAACTCATCATGAGCTAGGAGTTATGGTCGTTTGAAGTCAACCACAAACTGATACTTAAACTTGCAAACTTTTAGATTTTGCTATTTCCAATTTAGGTCTTTTTGGAACTCAAGGTGCTGCGTTTAGTGACATGACCTGAATACTTAAGAAATTTTAAATTCCTTGATAAAATCCTACTCACAACGAATGATGGTTCGAGTCTTAGTTCAAAAAATTTCTGGGGTGTTACAATTAGCACGGCTCTTTTCATTCAAAGATCAGGTTTATGTATTCTAGTTCAAATCTATGTTGATGATATTATCTTTGGAAGCTCTAACCCTTCATTATGTGAGAAATTTGTAAAAAATATGAAAGGAGAATTTCAAATAAATCTAATGGGAAAGCTCACTTTCTTCCTCGGACTACAAATCAAGAAGTCAACTAATGGAACTTTCATTAGTCAAACCAAATATACCAAGGAACTAATCAAAAGGTTCGGTCTCCAAAAAGGAAAAGCTTTTGGAACTCCAATGAGTCCCTCTGCATGCCTTGAAACAAATGCACTAGGAAAAGATTTGGACGAAAAAATGTATCGAGGAATGTTTTGCTCACTACTTTACCTCACCGCCAATAGCCCAGATATCATGAACAATGTATGCAAATGCGCAAGATTTTAATCAGTGCCGAAGGAATCATATCTCACTACAGTAAAGCGGATTATTCGCTATTTTATTGGAACCTCTAAACTAGTACTATGGTACCCTCACTCATCTCATTCTGATTTAAATGGTTAGTCAGATGCTGACTTTGCAGGTGATAAAAATGATTGAAAAAGTACCAGCGGAACACGTAAAATTTTAGGTCAATCATTGATCTCCTGGCACAGCAAAAAATAAGCTTTCGTCACATAATCCACTACGGAATCTGAATATCTAGCCGTGGGAAGTTGTGGTACTCAATTATTATGGATGATGCATCAATTACTTGATTATGATCTCTCTTATGAAGTTGTCCCTATTTTTTGTGATAATACTAGTGCTATTAGTCTCTCTAAATATATTGTGCATCATTCCAAAGATAAGCATATTGATATCAAGCATCATTTTATTTGAGATCATGTTGAGAACGGGGATTTTCGTTAGAGTTTGTTGATTCTAAAATCAATTGACTGACATTTTTATAAAATCCTTGCTTGAAGAAATATTTTGTTTCCTCATAAATTGTCTTGGTATTACGTGCTTTAGTTAAGATGTTTTAATTTCCTTTTATGTGTTTGATGTCTCTTTTTTTTGTCTTTTAGATCTATATCTTTTGGAATACATATTGAGGACTCATTATCCTCATATCTGGTGCACTGTTTTTATCCTTTTTTTTTGTCCTACTATTATCCTATTTGCCCTGCTTTCTTTTTGATTATGTCAAAGGGGGAGAACATTTTTGCTTCCACAATTTCCATAAAGGCAAGGGGAGCCAACACATACAGAGGAGTCTTACCACAAGGGGAGCTACAAGACCAATGAAATTCTACAGGAACATCAGGGAAATTTCATTGTCTCTCAGATTACTATATTGAAATTGTAAATTTAATTGTCATTATAAAAAAGGGGGAGATTGCTAACTTCTTAGCGTCTGTTGATTTTGATAAATGACACTTACACATTCAATCATACTCTTCGCAGGCAAACACATCAATAAGAAAGGAAACCAAGCATAAATCATAAGTGTCAAAATGAAGATATGTCCTGATCTCTCGAATCAATCGAAGATTTCATAATCAATATTCAAGCAGATCATAATCAGTCAGAGATTCTAGAAATCAATCAAGCAAATCATGATTGATATTACAAAACAAATTTCCAGTCAAGATTCAAGCAAGCTACCAAAGGAAGAAAGAATCAGCAATCCAACAAGAATCAAGCAAGCTACCAGAGGAAGAAATAAAAACAAATTAGGCCAAGAATCCAGTAGATTGTCACCAAGAAGGAAGCAAAGCAATTATGTCATGCACATATCTAATAAGGACATGACTTAGCTAATCGCCTCAATCAAGGGATCCCTCAACATCCTTGATTGAGATAAACTCCCTTGGATTTTCCTTGCAAGGGCATCAGCCTATCTATATAAGCTTCCCTTAGTGTTAGTTGTGAAGTACGGACTTCACTTGAGCTTATATTGTAATCTTCTTTTATCTTTCATAAAACTTTGTACACACTTGAGTGAACAATTGAAAAGAAAACAGAAAGAAAGATGTGAGTGTAGGTTATACAAGTAGAGGTTGTGTCAAAGAAGAAGATTTGATTTGTATATCAGACAGGGCTCTCAACTCTAGCATTCTATAACACCCAAGTTCTCAACAAGCTCTTAAGGAAACCCTTGTAACTCAAGGGGATTGGAAGTAGGCACCACATCGGTGTTCCGAACCAGTATAAAATATTCTATGTCGATTTACTTCCTGTCATTAATTTTTTTTAATATTGTGATACTAACTTGTAGGTGAGTCGACTACTCCATCCGAGAAGTCGACTAAAGGTATTTTAATTCACCCCCCTCCCCCTCTTTACATTCAACTGAATTCATTGATACAATCCAAATGCATTTATGAATACAATTACCTAATACCTTCTCTCTTTTTTTATCTTTCTATAAATAGTAAATATTTGGAATATAACTATAAATTCTTAATAAGGTTGGAACTATAGTTATTTTTAAAAATTCTTCTTAAAATAAGGGCAGACTCATTATCCACTTAGAGGTTGTTTGGTGCCAATGATAACACCAAATAGTCTTTGTGATTAAATTACAGTATCATTTAATTTGTTGTTTGGTTGGCAAGTCTAGAGTAACTTATCTAGGATTAATAATTAGTACCGGAATAAGTTATCCCTCTCCTTGGGTGGTAAATTAATTCTGGGATAACTTATCACTGTCATAAAATAGGTATATGAAATAGATATCACTATACACTTTTTTATACATAATTTTTCACATTCATGCATATTTATTTTTAATATCATGTATATTAACATTCACAACTATTATTATTTCTTATTTTATGATAATTCTTCATATTTTTCAATTAAAAAATTACACTATATAAATATAATTTTTATTTTACTAATTCTTATGTTTATTTATGTTTTGATTTCTCATTAATCTTCTTTTACTTCAGATGAAAGTTCTATTTTTAAGCTAAATAAGAAGAAAGTTTTATTTTTAAATACATATGGTGCCATCATAGAAATGCATATACAAAAATAATTACGCTAAATAAATGAAAGTTTTATTTTTAAAATGAATAACTAAAGCATGAAAAGAAAATATAAAAGACTAAATAAGTGAAGTGTATTTTTGTAAACAAATAACTTGTTCTTAAAATTTATGTAATGCATATTATTTGAGTGCAACAAATCAAATACTCAATATGAAATAATCTCTCCACAACTTCTCCTATCATATTTAATCCCAACATAATTTATCTCAACATAATTAATCTCATGGTAACTTGTATTCGAACTAAACGATCCCTTAATATTTAGTAAATTTAAAAATAAGCCCAATAAAGAAAAAGGTCATCCGCTTCAAAACAAAAATAATAAAAGAAAAAGTTACGTAATTTGGAAGAATTAAGCAGGGATGTTTTGTAGAAAAAAATGAGAAAACTATTTATGACTTCAAAGATGTGAGAGAATGAAATCTTATTTACCCCTCGCACTAGACTTCATTATGAGCTAAATGAGGGAATATTTTCAAAATGTCAATATTTTGACATTTAATAGGTTTCCTTAGCCACACATTCAATATTTATCTAAAATGTCAATTTTCAATTTATACGTATTTGATTTATGTATATTTTTATTTATTTGATTTTCAAGATTACAATTATTTAGAAAGGAGAAAATCAAGGGTGATAATATTTTTTTAAAAAGGAACATATCACTTAAAATTCTCATCAGTTACAATTTCAAAAAAAAAAAAATCACTGTTTCATTCGATTGGATCAACTTTCCTTTTAATTATGTTTTCATTATAATTTTATACCAATAATTTTTATATGTTATGTGCTTACTTTACCATTCAAATTAAAATTGATTTTTTTTACTTTCATAGTGAAAACTACAAATTGTATTTCAGTTATCAAAATTGTATTACATGACTGCCAAATATATTTTTCTTTTATTTGTATTACAAAAATATCACTGATTGTATCTCAATATAATCTAATCATTACATATGAATATGATTTATGAAAAGATACAAGATTCTGGAAAAAAAAAAAGCATACATGGTGGAAAAAAAACAATGTGTTGAGGAAAGATATAATATTCTAAAAAAATAAATATAAATTGACTATAAAAGAAATAGGGATCAAGATTCTGGAAAACAAATAGCATACATAGTGAAAATAATACAATTTGTTGAGTAAGGATACAATATTCTAAAAAAACACAAATTGACTGTTAAAAAGTAGGAAACATCTATGCTTAAGAAATACAAATCCATTTGACATACATATTTGCAAGACTACAAACTAAAAAAGAAATACAATGTTCTTAATAAAAATACAAATGATGAGTAAAAAAAACAATCGACAAACAAAAATTAATATGAATATTATTCTGGTATGAATACAATTTTGCAACGTTCTTCTCCAACTCTCTCTTTCTTCTTCGTCTGCTATGTTCCTTTTTTACAATTTTTTTCACAAAACCCAAATTTGAATCTGTATTCACTTGTGCATTACTAACTCTATAAGCAAAATTTGAAATTATTAATTATGAATATATTTAGGGAAAATTAGCAAACTAGTCACAATCCCTAACTTAATTAGTAAAAACATCTACACTTTAAAATAATTATTAAAATGTCAAAATGTCAATATTTTAGAAAATAATTTGTATCAAATACTATTATTTGTCTTTCATTTTATTTCTCAAAACAGTCCAACATGAAATACATCCACTACCCATTTACACTTCTTTCTAGGCTTTAATACCATTAAATTTATTTTCTGTCTTTTATGTTTTCAAATTTTTTTTCTCTTTAATCAACTTTTCAGTTTTCACCATTGTCCCCATCATTCACGTTTTCTCATTTTTTTTCTCTTTCATCGTATTTTCACCATTTTTCTCTCCCTTATTGTTGAAGAAGAACTAATTATTCAAGTTCATACCAATTTGTTCAGATCTATCAATTAATTCAAGAAATCTCTCAATTGATAAAGGTATTTCCAAAGTCATCATTTATTTTGTGAGATTTCATTAGATTTTGTTTTCAAAATCACAAATTATGTTGAATTTTGGATTGTATGTATGATGGATTTTCTGTCATTTTTTTTTTATTTTTATGTGAGTTTGTTATATATTCATATTTAATAATTTTGATTTTTGCTTATAGGGTTACTAATGCACAAGTGAATACAGATTCAGATTTGGATTTGGTGAAAAAATTCGAAAAAAAGGAACATAGCAAACGAAGAAGAAAGAGAGAGTTAGAGGAGCACGTTGCAAAATTGTATTTATACCAAAATAGTATTCATATTAATTTTTGTTTGTCAATTGTTTTTTTTTTTCTCATCATTTGTATCTTTATTAAGAACATTGTATTTCTTTTTTAGTTTGTAGTCATTCAAATAGGTATGTCAAATGGATTTGTATTTCTTAAGCATAGATGTATCCTATTTTTTAACAGTCAATTTGTATTTTTTTTTTTCAAATATTGTATACTTGCTCAACAGATTGTATTATTTTTACTATGTATGCTATTTGTTTTTCAAAATCTTGTATCTCTATTTATTTCATAGTCAATTAGTATTTATTTTTTTAGTATATTATATCCTTCCTCAACATATTGTATTATTTCCACCACGTCTGCTAATTTTTTTTCTATCCTTTCATAAATCATATTCATATGTAATGATTAGATTATATTGAGATACAATCAGTAATATTTTTATAATACAAATAAAAGAAAAATACATTTGGCAGTCATGTAATACAATTTTGATCATTGAAATACAATTTGTAGTTTTCACTATGAAAGTAAAAATTCAATTTTAATTTGAATGGTAGAGTGAGAACATAACAAGTAAAAATTATTGGTATACAATTATAATGAAAACATAATAAAAAGAAAAGTTGATCCAATCGAATGAAAAAGGAAACTTTTTTGAAATTGTAACTGATGAGAATTTTAAGTGATATGTTCCTTTTTAAAAAAATATTATCTCCCTTGATTTTCTCCTTTCTAAATAATTGTAAT
The DNA here is from genome assembly GCA_035578085.1 of Solanum pinnatisectum. Taxonomy (NCBI): domain Eukaryota; kingdom Viridiplantae; phylum Streptophyta; class Magnoliopsida; order Solanales; family Solanaceae; genus Solanum; species Solanum pinnatisectum. Next base: position 20,320,339 of record CM069083.1, read on the forward strand.
CTTGAAAATCAAACACATAAAAAATACATAAATCAAATAAATAACAAGCTAAAATATTGAAATTGTGGCTAAGGAAACCTATTAAATGTCAAAATATTGACATTTTGAAAATTTTTCCTATTTTTGTTTGGGGGAGGGGGGCTTGTTTCGGGATAGGGATAGACATATATTGAAAATTTAAAAATTAGAAAATTTAAAAAAAAAAAAAAAATTGGATGGGAAGGGTTGGGTACGGGGTAAAGGATAGGGTAAGAAAAAAAATATTTAAGGATGAAGTAGAGTATTGAAAAATATTTTCCTTAATTTTTGAAGGGAAGTCATTTTCCTTAAGTTGATTATTGAAATTTGATGAACAACTACCAACAAAATTCCCAGAGGCTAACAAGTTGACCTTTAGTTTTGGATTTACTCATCAGTGGTATTCTCCCCTATTTACTATTGTCTTACATCTTACGACACGCCTTAAGTCAGACTCAACTGGAAATAATTTCCTTCCATTTATTTTCTATGAGGCATTTCGTCAGCAGTAGTTCGTTTAACAAACAGTCTTATTACTTGAAAAGACACACACCAAACAATAGGAGAGTTTGTGAAGCAAACCCGATTTCTAATACAAACACTGATACATACATACATATATATATATATATATAGATTGATATTGTTATCATTGAATACAAATTACTATGTATAATATACACAACAAAGTAATAACATACTAATTACAAATAAATTAACATAGAAGAAGATAACTACAAGGGGATGAGATACTAGAACAGAGAAAAGGGATGATAGATAACTGAAAGCCTAAGCTTCGACATAATTTTCATAATTGTTCTTCTAACTCCTAGTCCTTTTTAACAAATGGTTATTGGACCTGGATCCCAAATAAAAGTCTTTAATAGCCCATAGGCCCTTACAGAGTCAACCTGATTCGCAACAATACTCCCTCCCTCAAAAGGAACCTTGTCCTCAAGGCTCAAGTCATGAAATCCATCCAAAACTCCCTCAATTATTTGATGAGTAGCAATTTCCACACGCTTCAATGTCACGAGTGTAAAGAGAAACAACACTCCTCCATCCAGCAATAAACTTGGCCAAATAAAATGATGTAAATGTTCTTATGCGAAGTGTAACTTTATGTTGTCTTTGGAGAGTATTAAGGAAATTAGGCATTACTCCCGTTGCCTCTTGAACATCTTGTCCATCTTTAACTAGAACCATAACACCTCGAAAATGGCAAATGTCTCCGCAACATACTCCTCTAAGGTGATGTTATAATGCCTGGAAAATAGATTTGCGCAAAATTTCACTAGTACCCAAGGCAATCCTTGGTTCTGATTTAATTGCTTCATAACACCATCAACAGTGCCAGAGATATAATCAAGAACAAAATTAAGATGTAATCCCACTTCATCAGTTAAAGAAAAGAAGCAGTACCTAATTAGTCGACCGACCAGTGAAGTTGTTTGGATATAAAAATCAATTGGACAAAAAATTGGCACCACCTTTGGCCGATCCAGTGACATAAGACAAGTTAACTTATAACTTTCAGCTGCCACAGAAACAGATGTATTCATCCTCTTAGCTACTCCACCAATCTGGTAGGTTCTCGTCCAGTTAACGGCACCAGCATTATCAATCAGACCAATTGCCCATAGATGAATCATATAAACAACATCCATTTTATATATCACAACAAAATGTAGGAACAGTCTCACATAACAACCTCTGATATATTCTCCATGTTATTCCCATTTCGCACTAGCTTGTTATCTTGTTGTTGGTGTTGGTGTGTTGAATGCACAACCATTCCTGCCTCCAATAGTGAAACTCAAGCATTCCAAAGTCCAGAAAATGGTAGAATCAGTTGCGGAAATAACATCTACAACCAAATAAATATTAGTGAAGGAGGAAAATGCTTTATCCACACTCCTCGACTTGCCCATAGGCCCTTATAAAGTCAACTTGATTCACAACAGTTTGAGTGACAACACTCCTCGACTAGAAGTATTCATCATCTGTTGATGTTTCGTGTGTGCATTAAAAGTTATAATCCATTGCTCGAAGATGATACTAATGATCGATGGAAATGGTTTAAGGTACGTAAATTTCAATCTAACATTTGATTTACTACAACTAAACTTGAAATATTATGGTGAAAGTATTTTTACTTTTAATAATCCTTTAGTATTTAGAGTTGAATTTATCTTATAGGGTTGTCTTGGTGCAATGGATGGTACTTACATTTCCATTAGAGTTAAAGCAATATATAAGCCAAGATACAGAACATGAAAAGGAGATATAGCAACTAATGTCTTGGGGGTTTGTAATAGAAATCTCAACTTCATTTATGTATTACCTGGTTAGGGGGGATCAGCCGCTGATGGTCGTGTATTGTGAGATGTTGTTGTACGAAAAAATGGGTTGAAAGTACCTTAGGGTATGCTAAATAATAGGCAGACCCTTATCTATTTCTAGAACATCAAAATAGAATAATATTTAAAGTAATTATATTATTGTTAACATTTTTAGGCAATTACTATTTGTGCGATGAAGGAAATACAAATGGAAATGGTTGTCTGTTTCCGTACCGAGGATATAGATATTGGCTAAAGGATGGCAGGGTAAAAATCCATCACCTCGATGTCGAGAAGAGCTCTTTAATATGAAGCATGCTAGGGCACGTAATGTTATTGAAAGAGAATTTGAACTATTAAAAGGACGTTGGGGAATGATTAGAAGTTCTTTGTGGTACTCGTTTAAGGTTCGCAATAGAATTTTTAGTGCATGTTGTTTGAAACACAATTTCATCAGAAGAGAGATGGAAGCTGACCCCTTAGATGTGGAAATGGAATTCCACATGGAGAATCAACATGAACATGATATTAATACGATTGAAGCATCTGATGAGTGGACCACTTGGAGAGATGAACTAGCTCAATCTATGTGGAATGAAAGATTGGGAAATCAATCTTTATAATTTTAAACTATGAGGTCACTATTGGTGTGCTTATGCACTTTTGTTTTTGGTTTTCCGTTCACTGTAAAATGTAATAGCTTTTTTTATTTTGTGAAAACGAATGGTCAATCTTTTGTATGTCTCACATTGTTGTTTGTACAGAAAAACAATGAATCTTAATGTATATCTATTATTTTTAAATATAAGTAGTGAATTTGTATATATGTCTTCACATTATCTTTTTCCCAGATCAATCAAGTTGTATTGCAATTTATTTGGTTATAATTGAAATAATTTACTAGTAAGTTGTAACTTACTATTACTTATGATTTCATTTATAATTTTACAGATTGAATTGGCTAGTTCTACTGCTGCAACATCTAACACATCTAGAAAGAGGGCAAGAAAATCAACACCTTCATCTCGAAGGGTATGGACTCCAGAAGAGGAACTTACTCTTGTAGATGGATTAAAAGAATTGTGTGTTAATGGTTGGAGAGGAGATAATGGAACCTTTAGACATGGATATTTAATGGAATTGGAACACTACATGAATGCTCGTCATCCTAACTGTGGATTGAAATCTCTACCACGTGTTGATTCTAAAATAAGAGCATGGAAAAAGAGTTATGTAACCACATCGTTACAAAAGAGTCGAAGTGGTTTAGGATTCCAATATAGTGATGGAAGTATCTTAGTTGATGATCCAAAAGCTTGGGATGACTTGATAAAGGTGATTTATATTTATTTTATATCAATAGAGAATTGCTACTTACTTATATTTTCTCTTGGTTAATAGATCTTTGTCTTTGGAATATTGTCAGTTACTTCATGTACTTGTTCTTTATTTTCTTAGGTTGATCCAAATGCCAAGTCAATGAACTTTAAAAAATGGTCATTATTTGCTGACTGGGAAGAGATATTTGGCAAGGATTGAGCTACTGGAGAGTTTGCCGAAGTGCCAGAAGATGTTGAAGAAATAGAAAGAATTGAAGCTCAAGAAATTAATAATGGCATGTCTGTGGGATTTCTTGTTGTTGTCGACGTAGATGATGCTTCAGGCACAAGAGAAGATCAAGCTACTCAAGAGGAACCTAATGTATCAACTGGAGCAACACAAAGTCCATTTACTGCTCAAGATGAACCTAATGAATTAACTGGAGCAGTACAAAGTTCATTCACAACTCAAAAAGGTGAAACCTATCAATCTCAGAAACAAGGTAATAATTTTAAAGCATCGTCTTCTAAAGTCGACGAAAAAGGTAGAAGCAAAAAAAGAAAAACATCTGAAGATGATAATGAGACTGTTCTTAAAAGTTTGATGGAGGTGATGAAATAATTCACTCTAAGTCATGATAAGAGGATGGCTTCTTTAATTGACAAGCTAGGAGAGTGTGATCTATCTAAGATTCGTGGTAAGATATTTTCTATTTTTGGATCCCCTGCATTTGAAATATACAACTTAGATGAACGAGTTAAGGAAGCAATGGGAATTACTCAAGATATAAAGAGGATGGAATTCTTCTTAAGCATCAGTGAACTTGAACATCACAGTATGATATGGATGATTATTAATGATAATCTTTAAATCACTGAATGGTTTTTGTGTAGCTATTTTATAAGGTTTAACCATAATTGGATTTTTTTTTTACCTAGTAGAAATTCCACAAATGTACACATATGTGAATGTTGTGGGCTTAAAGTAGGTTGTTTTTGTATAACAAATGCATGATTAGGCTCAACATTAGTGTTTTTGTAAGTAGCCAACGCAGATGCTCTTCAGATTGCTCAAAACGCTTACCCAAACGGTAAGTTCATCATCTTCTCAAGGTGTTTTTAATTCCTTCTTCTTCGAGACTGTATTGAAATTTTCTTTTCTCGCGGACTATTCAGAAGTTGCAGTAATCACAAAGGTCTAATCAGAAATACAAAGTACTCAGATGCTATTATGTCAACTGATTATATGTTGTTGGGGCTGGTATTTAACTTTTGAAGCTTGGTGTCTGTCATGGAAGGATAATGTTACAAAAATAGGAGACTTCTTTTGAAAAAACATGTAATTGTATGTCTTTGTTGTATGTGCTAGCTTTTGTAATTCAACAATGAATTACGTAAGTTTCATTCACTTTAAATGAAGATGTGTCTAATGTTTTAACAATGAATTATGTGAGAGTGAATTCTTTCCTCATGAATGCTTTCTCTTTTAGCATAATTTGTATAGTCACGAAGTTGAGGTGCTGTAAAATAAAGAATATCACATCATTAAGAAAGCACTACCAGGTTGGAAGTGGCCGGCAAACTATAGCAATTGTGACAAAGACAGGGATTTGGATCCTTTGTATTGATAGTTGGTGAAGGTAACCAATTAAAGTTTTAAAGAGCAAATAATTCACTATCAGGTAAAGAATGGAAATAAAGTGATTCTGATATCTATCTACCATACACCATTGCAATGGTCACCATTGGACGTAATAAATTCATCCGTCCTTTGGTTAGTAATAGAGGATTAATGCAATTCTAAGGATTGAAGAACAATTGAATGGTAATCCTTTTATGGATTCTGAAGTTAAACTTTGAACAACTAATGACACAAATAGGCTTGGCAGAATTGAGAACAGTTGGAAAACCATTTGGCCAAAACATCACAATTAAAACGCCTAGTTGCACAAACTCAAAATGAAAGCCTCAAAACCCGAACCAATCATCCTACTAGACCAATAATGACCTTCCGAATCTAACCACGCTAATGGAATTCTCATCCGATCATGTTTTACCAAAAATATTGACTGAAGTCGAACTTTGACTAGATTTCCAAGTTAAAATGCCTAATTGCACAAACTCAAAATGGAAGCCTCGAAACCAAAACCAACTATCCTACTAGACCAAAAATGACCTTCAAGATCTAACTCCACTGACAAAATTTTCATCCGATCACTATTTACCAAGAATATTGACTAAAGTTGAACTTTGACTAAATTTCCAAGTTAAAACGCCTAATTGCACAAACTTAAAATGGATGCCTCGAAACACAAACCAACCATCCTACTAGACCAAAAAAGACCTTCTGGCTCTAACCGCGCTGACGGAATTCTCATCCGATCATGTTTTACCAAGAATATTGACTAAAGTCGAACTTTTACTAAATTTCCAAGTTAAAACTCCTAATCGCACAAACTCAAAATGGAAGCCTCGAAACCCAAACCAACCATTCTACTAGACCAAAAATGACCTTCCAGATCTAACCGCGCTGATGGAATTCTCCTCCGATCACGATTTACCAAAAATATTGACTTAAGTCGAACGTTCACTAAATTTCCAAGTTAAAATGCCTAATCGCACAAACTCAAAATGGAACCTCGAAACACAAACCAAAAATCCTACTAGACCAAAAATGATCTTACGAATCTAACACACTGACGATATTCTCATCCGATCAATATTTACCAAAAATATTGACTAAAGTAAAAATTTGACTAAATTTCTAAGTTAAAATGCCTAATTGCACAAACTCAAAATGGAAGTCTCAAAACACAAACCAACCATCATACTAGACTAAAAATAACCTTATAGATCTAACCGCGTGGACGAAATTCTCATCTAATCAATATTTACCAAAAATATTGACTAAAGTCGAGCTTTGACTAAAATTTCCAAGTTAAAATGCCTAATTGCACAAACTCAAAACAAAAGCCTCAAAACCCGAACCAACCATCCTACTAGACCAACAATGACCTTTCAAATCTAATAACAGTGACGGAATTCTCATCCAATCATGTTTTACCAAAAATATTGACTGAAGTCGAACTTTGACTAAATTTCCAAGTTAGAACGCCGAATTGCACAAAATCAAAATGGAAGACTCAAAACACAAACCAACCATCCTACAAGATGAAAAATGACCTTCCGAATCTAACCGCGATGACGAAATTCTAATCCGATCAATATTTACCAAAAATATTGACTAAAGTGGATTTTTGACTAAATTTTCAAGTTAAAATGCCTAATTGCACAAACTCAAAATGGAAGCCTCGAAACACAAACAACCCATCCTATTAGACCAGAAATGACCTTCTAGATCTAACTGCGAAGACGGAATTCTCATCCGATTACGTTTTACCAAAAATATTGACTAAAGTCAAACTTTAACTAAATTTCAAAGTTAAAACGCCTAATCGCAAAAATTCAAAATGAAAGCCTCAAGACCCAAACCAACCATCCTACTAGACCCAAAAATGACCTTCTAGATCTAACCGCGCTGACAAAATTCTCATCCGATCACTATTTACCAAAAATATTGACTAAAGTCGAACTTTGACTAAATTTCCAAGTTAAAACACCTAATTGTACAAACTCAAAATGGAAGCCTTGAAACCCAAACCAACCATCCTACTAGACTAAAAGTGACCTTCCAGTGCTAATCGATCCGACGTAATTCTCATCTAGTAACATTTTACCATGAAATTTGAAATTTAGTTAAAGTTCGACTTCGGTCAATATTCTTTGTATAACATTTCGGAAGGTCATTTTTAGTTTAGTGGGATGGTTGGTTTGGGTTTCGAGGGTTCCAATTTGAGTTTGTACAATTAGGCGTTTTAACTTGGAAATTTAGTCAAAGTTCGACTTTAGTCAATATTTTTGGTAAATAGTGATTGGATGAGAATTCCATCAGCACGGTTAGATACGGAAGGTCATTTTTGGTCTATTAGGATGGTTGGTTTGGGTTTAGAGGCTTCAATTTTGAGTTTTTGCAATTAGGCGTTTTAACTTGAAAATTTAGTCAAAGTTTGACTTTAGTCAACATTCTTGGTAAAATGTGATCGAATGAGAATTCCTTTAGCGCGAATAGATCTGGAAGGTTATTTTTGGTCTAGTAGGGTGGTTGGTTTGTGTTTCGAGGCTTCCATTTTGAGTTTGTGCAATTAGGCATTTTAACTTGGAAATTTTAGTCAAAGTTCGACCTCAGTCAATATTCTTGGTAAAACGTAATCAAATAAGAATTCCGTCGGTGTGGTTAGATCCGGAAGGTCATTTTTGGTCTAGTAGGATAGTTGGTTTGGGTTTTGAGACTTCCATTTTCAGTTTGTGCAATTAGGTGTTTTAACTTGGAAATTTAGTTAAAGTTTGACTTCAGTCAATATTCTTGGTAAAACGTAATCGGATGAGAATTTCGTTAGCACGGTTAGCTCCGAAAGGTCATTTTTGGTCTAGTAGGATGGTTGATGTAACACTCCGGAAAATGCTAGGTTAACCTAGAGCCTAAACATGAGGATGGACATGTAGAATGAGAGTTATAGGAGTCAAGGCCATGAGGCAAGTGCCATGGCAAGGGGGCCAAGCCAAGGCAGCCCCTAGCCTTTAGTGCACTGCCTCGCCCTTCATGAGAGGGTCCACGATCTGTGGTCCTCATCACGGCTCATGAAGGGGGCTTGTGAAGATGCCTTGGCCACAAAAAAGTGGACACCACTTTTCCTAGCTACTACCTCAAACTTCACGTCCATCACCACGGACCATGGTCATGACCACGACTGTGGGAGGTTCTCATGAAGTTGACTTAAGCAAATAGCCAATGGTCCCAAGTGGCAAGGCCACTGCCTCAAGGACCCGAGAGGGACCTCGGCTCATGGTCTTCACCACGGCTCGTGGATCCCCTCATGGTGATGCCTTGGGTGTGTGAGCCTTGTGTCACCATGAAGGGGCTACTGCCCCAATGTTCACAAGGAGGACCACGAGTTGTGGTCCTTACCACAGCTCGTGAAGATGGTCGTGAGCCTGGACGGGATCATTTAAGTGAGGATCATTTAAGTCTTTTACTTTTTAAGTCCAATTAAAGTGGGGGTGTTTTGGGTATTTTAGGGGTAAAATATATATTAGTTTTAAGTCAAAATTCACAATATTTGGTCATTATTCACAAACACCCAAATATTTCCCCAAAATCCTCTCCTCTGAATATTTCTCTCTAGAAGTTCCTCCATTGAAGAACACCAAGAACTTGAAGGTTAGGGCTTAAGAATCCATCTTTTCAACTCCAATTCGTGGGCAAAGCTTCAATTAAGGTATGGGAATCTTGATTCATGGAACACTTTTCTCCATGAAGCCCTTCAACTCTAATTTCGAAATTGGGTATATTGTTCAAAAACTAGGGTTTTCATTCTAGCCATGGGTTCTTCCTAGAAATGATTTTATTATGTTAATTGCATTATATTATGGATGATTTGGTGTTTAATGGTGATTTTTATTGTAAAATTCCCCATGAACCCATGAACTACCCCATGACCCCAATTTCATGAATTGTGATGGGTGTATTGATATAAGATGATTACTATGAATTGTTCCTATGTTAATCTAGTTATTGAATCTTGTTTTATTCATGCTTAAATTAGTATTTCTAAGTGTGATTGTGAGACTTGGTTCATGACCCTTGAAGGGGGTAAATTGTGAAGGTTGGTTCATGATTAATGATAGTTGTATGTGAACTTACAATTCACTTGAATGGTAAAGATCTTGTCACCATTGTGTAAATTGAAATATTATTGAAAGGTCAATTCTCCCCTTCCCTTTACACATATTCATGTAGGACTTGTCTAGGATGGTGATAATATTGTTGTTTTGATTGAAAGGCTAATTCTCATGAAAACACTATAAATGTAATGTGAAAGTTCTACTCACATGTTGATGACGATTCTAAGGTTGAAAGTACATTCTCACCTTTAATGAATCTATGAGCTATTTTGATGAATTGTATTGATTGAAGGGTAGAGCATTCCTTCACACATGTAAATGCAATTTAAGACTAATTATGTATAATTTGGGAAATAATGCTTAGCACCGGGTGGATATGGACAATGAGGTAAAGGCCCTTCCGTCAATGCAATAGGTTGGGTCATCTAAGTGAACTCGTGAGATGGAAGCTCCTCCGCCAATGCAATAGGTCGGGTTTCTAGAAGCAATCTCCATATCTCATAACTATGTGGCCACATAGGACCTTAGCTAGTGGATCCACCTAAAAGCTAAACATGTTAGTTCTACCTTAGGTAAGTAGGACACCTTCTTTCGGTGTGGGGTTACACGACACCGGATTCCATGTAGCTCATATGGTCTATGTTGGTTATGTCTACTCTTCCTTATATGATAAGATAATAAATGAGACATGAACTATACTATGACTTCTTGGTGAGTTTACTAGTAGGAGTGGTGGCATGGGACTTCACTTTCACATTGCACAAGTAGACTTAGTAGGATGTTATGGGATGGTTCTTTTATGTTATGATGAGATATGAATGTATGTATGTATGTTGAATGGATAGTTGTTGTGATTGACTTTCCTTATGTTCAAGTAATGTACATGACTATTTTCTTATTGATGTCTATTGATTATGATGAGGTCTAAAGATGATATGTATGACTAAGGTAGCTACAAAGGATTACTTGGCATGGTTGGTACTAGAAATTAGGCCTACGGCAATGGATTTTTTAGCAACGCTTGAGAAACCGTTACTATAGAGGGTCTATCGCAACGGTTTGAGCCGTTGCCAAAAGGATTGGATGTTATTGCTACGGCTAAGTAATAAATCTATTGCCATTGTGTTAAAACAGTTGCAATAGACCTACATATGGCAACGGTTACGGTAATCGTTGCCATAAAGTCATCTATGGCAACATTTAATGCGAATATTTTTCCCTCCATAATTTCCCTCTCTTATTTTGGCTGAACCCGCCAAAAGCTTTTCATTATACTTTATTTTTAATTAATTTTGTAAATATAATTTACTTTTCTCTTTATCAAATATCGATACAAATGAGGCAAACATTTGCTAAGATCATTTCCCCTCTCTTCAAGCAGAACACAGAAGTACTCTTCATCTCTTTGACCCGATTTTTCATCCATTTATGGTGCTTAGCAGAAGCAGAACACAGAGTAGATCGATGGAACACAGAAGTTGTGGAGCTTTGCAGGGATATTAATCTTATGGTAAGTTCTTCATGTCTGTCATTTTAGGGCAAACATAGACCCATTTTTTTCTTCGAATCTAAACCCATTTCTCTCTTCATACCTCTTGTGAAATCTAATGAAATGGAGGGTTGTCTGTTTTCTTGTAAAATGTAAGGAAATTGAGGTTTTCTTATTCAACTGCTGGAGGTTCTCTTCTTCAATCTTTGAGGTTATAGCGGAAGAAACTACAAGTTTGAGCTTTTGGGTGTGGTTAGTGTATTTGATGTATTTCTTTGATTGTGGGTTTTTTTCCATTAAGTTGTAGCTATTGTGGGTTTAATGTTTTCCTGATAGTTTACTTTTCCAGACATTGTTCTCAATCCACCAGGTAGAGGTTTTCAATGGATTTCTTCTCAAGCTTGGTCCCATTAAGCAGAGCTAGACCACCTCATCTCGGCTTAGCTGTCTGAAGAAATAAATCTATTACTTTTTGGTTAGGGCTTTTCGATTTCTACTGTCTAATTTTTGGTATTATTTTGAAAATGATTTTTTAGAATTGGGAATTTATTCTAATTTGTGTTCGTTCATCTCATATAAGTGGGTGAATAGAATCACCAGGATACCTAATTTTGGGGGCCTAAATGTATGGGTAAACAGATTGTGAAAACCTAAATGATCTTTGTTATTTTGAATAAATTTTGATGTGGCAATAGTTGTGTTGCTTGATTGTTGGTGTTAACAATGTACTTAACCAAATGTCTTGAACATCAAATGTTTGATAAAATGCTAACTAGTAGCAACTGTCAATTATTTCTCTGTTTTGTAATACACATTTTCAACTATTAGCAGATTTTAACTCAAAAAAGTAAGTTTTCTTACACTATGTAGGTTCAATTAGGTTTATGTATTATGCAAAAAGAGCAGTCTCAAGAATCAGAAAAAAGTTTATTTTATCACCTGAAGACCTTTAAGATTCTTATATTAATCATAATATGTAAGATGTATTGGTGTATACTCAATGTGACTTAGTGCTTTTGCTTATTGCTAATTGAGTTTGGTGTTCTAAATAACTGATATTCGAGATAACTGGATAACTATCACAGAAGTTAACAAACTCATATATTCATGTTCAGTTGGATAACAGTGAGATAGCTAAGGGATTCTTTTGCTTCACAGTGCTTGAGAGGGTCAAGATATACATTTCATCAGAGGGAAGTATGAGACTCAAAACTCGAAGTGTTGATATATGCAAAGAAAAGGTGAAGGTGTGTGAACATAATTGAAGGTATTTTGGGAACTAAAAACTCACTGCCAGCATACCCCTAATCCAATTTTATCCAAATTGCTACATCTAAAGTACTCAATAAATGAAAAGCAACTAGAAAGAGAAAAAATGATCTTTTTCAAAGACATTTGATCAAGCGAAGAGTAAGCTTCTTGATATCAAAGAAATATTTATTAGAACCAATAGTATTTGAACTCATTTACAAGCATCCCTTTGTAAAGAATCAATTTATCATTCTACTGCATGCCTTTTTACTTTGTGATAGAACGGGTGATTGGTAGCTTTCATAGAACTCCTAATGCACTTTGGGAAGTCAAATACTTATGAATTTCATATCTTTGGTACAAACTTAAAGAGCCATAAAATATTCTTGGATATTTGATGCAGTCTGGCTTAAATAAATCCATTGTTTTTCTATTGTTTTCACATAATTCTTTCAGCTTATGTACATGCATTCCTTTAATGGACTCATATTTTATTTTCACATGACTGGTTATAGAAGAGTGTGGAGGTCGAGGATTCATGTAGAAGGCTATTAGTAAATAAACTGACTCGTCTTTGGCATTAGATTTACTTGCACAGTTCCCTGCTCTACCTAATGTCAACCATCGAAACCAATCAATCTCTTCTTCATCTATGAAGTTGCAACAAACTAGTGAAGATGAAAGTGTACAGAAAGAAAGAGCAGAAGTGGAGGAAGTTAAAGAATGTAGTTCCCATGTGAGGAAAAAAGTAAGCAAGATTATTGTAGCAAACTAACATAGCACATGATTAGCTATACTTTTAACTTTTTGCAAGTCTGTCTTTTTCATTAAGTCATATTTTAGTTAAAATGCTTAGTAAGATCTTGTGTAGTGAAAGAAATAGCAAGGTCTTACTACACTTTTTTAATCACAGTAGATTGTAGTCTAAGATTTCAAGAAGAAGAGATATAAGAATTGGCATTGGTCTACAATTGCTCATGATCATTTTCATCATTGATCCTACTTAGTTTCCTGAGTTGAGGGTATATTTAGCTATTATTTATTATGGGTTGCTGCTGCATCTTACACTTTATATGTTGATTGTAGTTAATTGTTGCAACTCATTCATGTTCTTCATAAAAGAATGATAATTTAAAAGGGATAGAGCTTACTGAGGGTAATTGTAAATGTATAGTAATTGTATTTTGTGCTGTCATTTGTCGTTCTAGAGTATTATTGAGAGTTCCAAAGGTGATGATAAATCAACTATTGTTTGCGCAAGAAACTTGTGATAATTGTTTTCTTCTATATTTAGTTTGAATATAGCTTAAGTGCCTAATACTTTGCATAAACCTCTGCAGTTGTAATACAATGGAAAATTAATATTTGAATTTCTGTTTGTTGGGATAATCCTCAATAGTCAAGACCTATTTAACCTCTGATTATTAAGGGAGAACATCTTACATAAAGAATCATTTTACTATTAAGCTAGAATTTTCTTATTTGTACATTATACCTTACCACATATGTTATTTACCATTGAGAAGATCAGAATTTTGTTACTACTTTTTTACATATATATTATACTTCACGACGTGTTGTGACATTATTGCACCTGTACACATTGATAATATATTCTTCTGTAAAGTTTTTGTTGAATAATATATTAATGAACTTTTGTAGGTAAAGCAAATGCATAGGGGGTGATGGAAGAAATGAAGACAATGCATATTATTGATTGATTGTTACTAGACTTTCATATGTTTTAGGATTATCTTTTTTTTTTGGGGGGCTAAATTAATGTATCTAGTTATCTGTATTGTGAAACATTATTTAGATCTTTCGTGTTTATGTGAATACTAGGAGTATGATATGTTGAATTATGTTGAATATTTTTATTTTGTGATTAATAGAAATTCTATTTAAATATATTTTATTATATGATTTATCAATTCTTTTTTGTTTTACTTGAGGGGTTGTAATAGATTTCATAAACCTTTTTCAATACAAATTGTTGAAATTAGCTAAAAACTCATTGCAACATGTAGGCAAAACCATTACTATACCCAAAACAGTTGTTGAATAAATTGTTATTGGCACGGTTTAGAACCGTTCCATTAGTATAAATAACTGTTGCACTAGAACGACCATTGGCAACAACAGTAAAACCGTTGCAATAGATGAGCCATAGGCAACAATTATACAACCGTTGCAAAAAACCATTGCAGTAAATCTATTGTTACGCGAGCAGATGAAACAGTTCATAAACTGTTGCAATAGCTCTAATGCAACAGTTTTCAAATCTATTGCAACAGTTTTTGAGGTGTTGCCATAGGCCTATTTTCTAGTAGTGCACATATTATGGGATGCCAACCATACATTGCACAAGTGTTCTTTAGGGGTTGCTAAGGTGTTGATATTATTATGTTGGGAATATAAATGTGATTATGGCTTGTCTTTGACATTGAAAATGCATGTTGGTTTCCAAACTTGATAAATGCACTCCTTTCAACTAAAATGTCATTTTTATCATATTTTAAGGATATTATGCATGTTTCCATACTTCATACAATTTTGTGCTAACCCCTTCATCCTCTACATTTTGATAAGTGCAGGTTCCAGCTAGGTGACATACACTCTCCTTTCTTGAAGAAGACTTGGATTGCTTATCTCCAAGTTGTGGTGAGTCCTCAAGTTTGAGGACGGTTTCCATTCTTAGTTCAAATTGTGCTTCTCTTATATTGAGACTTTTATTGATGTAAAGGGCTAAGTCCCAAACATTGTATTCCTATGTTTAGATGGTAAATGAGACAAAGTCTAGATTCTTATGACTTTCTTATGAAAATGAAATTTGACTTCTATTGTAAAAGTTTTAAAGTTTTTCAAATTATTTCTATGTCTTATGTTATGATGATGCTAGAGGCTTGTATACGACCCCTTCGGGGTCAAGTACGCCGTGTAGCTTCTAAGGGGTAAATTCGGGTCGTGATCGGGTTTTGAGGCTTTAGTTTTGAGTTTGTGCAATTAGGCGTTTTAACTGTGATGTTTTGGCCAAATGATTTTCCAACTGTTCTCAAATCTGTCAAGCCTATTTGTGTCATTAGTTGCTCAAAGTCTAACTTCAGAATCCATAACAGGATTACTATTCAATTGTTCTTCACTCCTTAGAATTGCATTAACCCTCCATTACTAACCAAAGGACGAATGGATTTATTACCTCCAATGCTGACCATTTCAATTGTATATGGTAGACAGATAGCTCTGACCCTTCATCACTTCTAATTAAATACAATCAGATACATTATATGCCTTTTTATAGATCTAAAATTTCATTATCTTCTAAGAGGCAAATCTTGAAGAACGCTCAATCTAAATTCTTTCTTAAAGGTTAGAAACTTTTGAAATATTAACCTTTTCTTATGCTTTCTTCTTCTTCTTATCATATTGTTTTTTTTTTCTCTTGTAAATCTAGTGAGAGACAAATGCACTATCTGTGAAAATAAGTTAGTATAAATTGTAATTTTTTGCATTCTTACAGATTAAAATTGGCAGTCCCACTAAAAGGTCTAACATGTCTCAAAAAAGGGCAACAGGGGTGTGGACTCAAGAAGAGGAACTCACTCTGGTTGATGAATTAAAAAAGTTGTGTGCTACTGATTGGAAAGAAGATAATGGAACCTTTAAAGATGGATATTTGATGGAACTGGAACAACACATGAATGTTTGTCATCCTAATTGCGGATTGCAAGCTCTCCAAATATTTTTAAAAAAAATAAGAGGGTGGAAAAGGCATTATATGACCATATAGGTTGTAAAAAGTCGAAGTGACTTAGGATTTCAATACAGCAATGGAACTATCTTGGTTGACGATCCAAAAGCTTGGGATGACTTCATAAAGGTGATTTACAATTGTTTAAATTATTAGTAAACTAAAGCTAGTTACTTATATTTTCTCTTCTTGTTTCTTTTTTTTTCTTAGGTTGATCCATATGCCAAGTGAATGACATGTAAGAAATGACCATTATTTACTGATTGGGAAGATATATTTTGCAAGGATGGAGCTACTGAACAATTTACCGAGGGGCCAGAAATTGGTGTTGAAGAAATAGAAAGAATTGAAGCTCAAGAAATTACTAATTAATGACATGTCTTTGGAATTTCCTATTATTGTTGTCGATGAAGATGATATTTCTCTAGCTAAAAGAGAAGATCAAATTGCTCATGGGGAACCTAGTGTATCAGCTGGAGCAACACAAAGTTCATGGAGTGCTTTTTAAGCATCAATGAACTTGATCGTTACACTATGGTATAAATGATTATTGATGATAAACTTTAAACCTTTGAAAGGTTTTTGGTGTAGCTACTTTTTAAGGTATAACCATGGCCTAGTTCACTTTTATTTTGCCTATGTTTTATGTGTCAGTTTATATAATTTACAATGAATTATGTAAGTTTCTTTCACGTTTAATGAAGGCGAGTCTAGTTTGATTATGTCAGGCCACAATACTAGAATTTCAAGTTTGTCTCAATGGTATGTGTTAGATTTGTTGTATTTTTCATTTTATAAATCTATTTTGTCACTATTTTGTTGCTTGAACAATGGACTCTCAATTTTAAGATATGGCAGTATGTGAAAATTGTAACTGAATGAATTATTTAGTATGACGAAACTGAAATTTAGATTTAATGTACTCCATTATTATTTTGAAAATTAAGTAGCATTCAAATTGTTGAGGATATTGTCTATGGGTGAGAACAATGTCGATAATTGTTGAGGATAGTGTCCAACAATAGATTGTTCTATCGGAAGTAAGCATCCTCTATCAATGGTTCTTGCTATTGGAAGTAAGCCATATCTACCAATGTGCATATCAATGGCTTTGCTTGAAGCTCTCCAGGAGCTTCCACTAGTTCTTGCCAAGACTTTTGTAAATATGATATTCTTTATCCAATAGAAAAAAACAAACTTCCTCATTTCTATATTATAGATTATTGAAGTAAAGGCTCCAAATATAATATCTAGCATTAGTACGCGGTGTTGCTCATATGTTAACTTGTATGTATCTATTTTTGTTATATTATATGTATACATAATTATATGTACTAGAATATTAATAAGTTTCAACTATTACAATGTTGGTCCCATGTTAACACGTGTCATATATATACGTTGGTTCAACTATATGAGGACGTTGAAAAATGTGGCATTCAAGTTTTTGTCTAAAACTTTGCCTATCCAAAATGCAAAAAATAAATAAAAATACAACAGTAAGAAAGGTCTAAGATGTAACAATAACAAATAATTTATTTTTAACAAGTATATAATGTTTATTGATTTTTAATATAACAAACAGACACCCAAAAAAATATTAAACTCTGCATAACTAAACTATGCATAATTAAACCATGCATAACTAATACATGCGTTACTAATACCTACATTACTAATAGCTGCATAACTAATACCCACATTACTAATACCTGCATAACTCTAACCAACAACCAAACAATGCCTAAAAGTGAATAATTTTCATAATATATGCATGCGACTGTAACGACTTGTTTCCGTCGTTATGGAAAATCCATTGGGGAAAGATATTATGCTGGAAAACTTTTTGGTAGTAACTTAAAATTTCCCAACCTAGTCCAGATTTGGATGAAATCAAAGTCGGTAAGGTCTAGGGAAATCTGGTAACAAATGGGGGGTCTAATTGTGAATTTGACCACATGAGTAGAAAGCTAAGACACTAAGAAAATCGTACGACTTTATGAAATTGAATTCGGGCAAGTAGAACTCCCAAAATTGATATTAGCGTGAACGAGTATTTTCTAAGTGTCGTGGGATGAGGTGTGTTATGAAATGGGGGTTTGGAACTTTTAAATTGACTTTATGTCTTCGTGCAAGCCCGCTATGGCGGGATTAGTGCCGCCAGGGAGAGGCCGCTGTATCGGGTTGAGGGCCGCCACAGCGGGACAGTCGCGAAATAAGTTGGTAATAAACCCCAAAAACATCATTATTTTGCAATTTCCATTTTTGAGAGCTAGGAGACAACCCCAGACGAGTTCTTGACAGTTTTCCATGAAATTTGGTGATAAAGGTAAGGTTTTCGCTCTCCGATTCTATTTTACGATCAGTAGAATGTAAAATCATGATGGGATATTGTTGGGGAGGGTTTTGAATGGTATTGGATAGTGGGAAAACCCCTAGTTGCACCTTATGATCATAATTTGGGTCTTAGGTCATTGGGTTAGTTGTAATCCGGGTAAATTAGACCTTAATTATTGATCATCGCATTTAATTGTTTGTTTGTAGACCTAGAGCAAGAGGAAAGAATCTCAAAAGGGAAGAATCAAGTTTCTTAGGGGATTCAAGGTTTGTTCGAGGTAGGTGATGATTGTGATTTCATGTGTGTGATATATGTTTGCATGCTTCATTATATTGCATGTATGTATGTGAATGTTGCATTATTGATCACACTAATCATAAATGAGTATGAAGGAAAATCTACATGTCATGAATCACCTCTTGATTGTATGATTTTGATAATGTACATTGTGATTGTGATTGTTGTATGTTGAATGGATTGGGTGTCACAAACTGGCACACTAAGTGGGATCGGTTGCCATATATTGGCATAAACTCTAGATCGGGTGCCACGAACCGGCACGCTAACTTGGAACGTGTGTCATGATCCGGCACACTAACTGTTTGATTATGGGTTCCGTGAGAGGACCAATGACTTGTCACATATGTGTAACATTGATAATGTGGAATTGTGCATTGATCCGAAATGCTATTAATATTGTGTATGAACGGTGTATTCATGTTTTATAATATGGTAATGACTTGCTTATATTGCCCTTAGTGGGATAGCCGTGTGATCCTACCAGTTCACTATGGTTGTGTACTGATACTGCATTCCCCTTTCTTTGTTGAGTACAAGGCATCTTCAGGTGGCTATTGACAGACCTTGTTTAGAAAACCAGTGATCGATTCGAATTTAAGGGTGATCCAGTTCTTCCAGGCTTCCATGAGTTTTCGTTATGTTTAGTCCATTGTTATTCAGAACTAGACTAGTACTTTAGATTTTCTTATGTTTAGTTGGGTTGTACCCATTTCCTTTAGACTGTTGGTTCCTTGTTAGAGTTTTGGTACATTGACTTTCAGGTTCTAGAGATTTATTTCTGCATTTTTTTTGTTAGTCATTGTTAGATCTTTTGAAAGTTTATGGGAACTTCAGTTTTCTTCATTTAAACCTACTTCCGTATAGTTAAATGCTTAGTTTGAGGTTAGTTGATTAGTAGTTATGGTTCTCCCACCGGAGGGTTAATGTGGGTGCCACTCACGACGGTCTGGGTCATGACAAAGTTGGTATCAGAGTCCTAGGTTGTTGATCTCGATGTACCAAAACGAGTCTAGTAGATTCTTGCAGAACGGTACAGAGACGTCTGTACTTTTCTTCGAGAGGTTATAGGACTTTAGGAAATCTCTCTATTTTCTGTTGTCTCCCTTCGTGCTATAACTTAGGTACAGTTGGTATTTGGTGATACAAATTGGTATCTAATCTCCTTCATTCTTCTGTCCATAGATGGTTAACACTAGATTCAACGGCGTCAGGCATATAGCTCCCGTCAATGAACCAGCCGAGGGGTCCGCAGCTAGAAGTCACGGTCGAGGCAGGGGCAGAGGCCAAGGACAGGTAGCACCTACTAGGGATGGAGCGCCAATTGAGAATGCACCCAGAGATGAGGTTCCTCCCACACATCATTAAAAGGTCGAAGAGAATGTGGATATTAGAGAGAATGAGGATGTTGGACAGGAAGAGGATGCATCGGCTGGGAATACTGGTATCCCTCCCTTAGACCCAGTGTTAGCTTAGCAGATCATGACTTTTCTGAAGGGATTGGTTGGTCCTGGAATCCTTCCAGTAGGGCAAGCTACTCAACCCCTAACTACTCGCCCTACTACTGTTACTGGTCCAAGGGCAAATGTGGCATTAGGTACTGATTTCTTTTTCCGTCCTTTGTTGGGTCCTGTAATGACTGGTAATGAGCATGAAATGTTTTTGAAACTAAAGCCTCTTGTGTTTCTTGGTTCTGAGAATGAGGACGCTTATGAGTTTATTTTGGATTGTTATGAGAGGCTGCATAAATTAGGTATTGTACATCACCATGGGGTGGAATTCGTGACTTTCCAGCTTCAGGGTGGCACTAAGCAGTAGTGGAGAGCTTATGTGGAATGCAAATCGTCAACTCTACCCCCATTCCCTTGGACACAGTTTCATGCTCTGTTTCTGGAAAAGTATGTGCCTCGAACTTTGAGGGATCATAAGAAGGATGAGTTCATGGCTTTGAATCAAGGTGGTATGTTTGTGGCTGCTTATGAGGCTAAGTTTCATGCTTTGTCTAGATATGCTACGCAATTGGTGAGTACTGAGGAAGAGAGGATTTGTTTTTTTGTTAAGGGACTGAATTTTGAGTTACAAGTATTTTCTATACACATGACTTCTGTAGGAAAAAGTTTTAATGAGGTAACAGATTTTGTGAAGAAAGTAGAAGAGGTGAGGCGAGACGGTTAGGCTAAGGCATTGGCTAAGAAAGCAAAGAACTCAAGAAACTTTCAGGGCTCCTACTTTAGAGGTTCAAGTAGGCCAACACTTGCAGCTCGATCAATTCAGTCTGATATACCCACCTCTACAGGTAATTACTCGAAAACTCCACCTCAGAATTTAATTCAGGATAGCTAGGGAGTCGCACCTTCGGCGGGCAGCAGGCCATATTTTGATCGTACTTGTTATAACTATAAAGAACCTGGGCATATGAGGAGAGATTGTCCCCACCCGCGCAATAGCAGTCTAGAGCAGTGGTACCCAGGGGGAATGGTAATAATGGTCAAGGACGTCCACAAGGTGAGCGAGGAGGAAATCAGCAAGGCCGTGGAGGTCGGGGAAATGGTAATGCAGGCAGAGGTGCAGCGCGGTGAGACAGGGAAGTCGCCCGTCAAGATGACAAAGCTCAGTGTTACGCCTTTCCGGGCAAGAGAAAGGCAGAGTCTTCTGACGCGGTGATCACATGTATTATTCTTGTTTGTGATCGGATGGCTAATGTGTACGGGTTCGACTTATTCTTATTTGTCAGTGTGATTTACCTCAGAATTTGATATTATTTGTGATATACTTGATGCCTCCGTCCATGTTTCTACCCCAGTTGGAGAGTCTGTCATAGTTACCCATATGTATCGTGCTTGTCCTATCTTGTTTATGGGGTTTGAGACTTGGGTTGATTTGGTTATATTGGATATGACTGACTTTGATATCATCTTAGGCATGACTTGGTTGTCCCTCTATTATGTTGTGCTTAATTGTAATACTAAGTCTGTGACTCTAGAGATCCCGGTAGGGAAAAATTAGAGGGAAGGGGTGTACAAGACTAAGCCAGCTAAGATCATATTCTCCATTCAGACTAGGAAACTGGTGGGCCAGGGTTGTTTGGCTTATTTGGCTCATATTCGGGATATTGACGTTGAATCTCCCTCTATTGAGTCTATCACTGTGGTGTCAGAATTTAGAAAACTATTCCCTACTAATTTGTCTAGTATGCCTCCGGATAGAGATATAGATTTTTGCATTGCCTTGGAACCTAGTACCCACCCTATTTCTATTCCTCCTTATGGTATGGCTCCGACAGAATTAAGAGAGCTTAAGGCTCAAATCCAAGAGTTTCTTGACGGTGACACGCCGACTGCTCCTTTCTCTTGTCGACTTGATTTTCTCCTTTAGGGCTTGGCACATTGGAACTTTAGGCAAGATAAAAGCCACTCGGTGACTCATCCAACGCATTAGGCAATCAACATGCCTTCTTTTCTTCGTTCTTTCAGCTGCCTTGTTCCTTTTTGTCGATTAGTGTCCATGCTTTGTTACTCAATCCAAATACCTGTAAATCAAGGATTTTACATCAGTTATTGGTGCAAAATAAGCATTTGAGGACACTAAACCTATTCAAATAAAGCCATAAATGAGTCCAAATCGTGGATTCATCAGTTGTCTTACCCATAATGAAGTCATTTGAATAGCTAGCGCCATGTCTCCATTCTCTGAGAATACCTATATTTTTTATTAGGCTAGTCGACTTCGGGTCTGGACTAGTTGACTGGACATCTGGATTAGTCGACTTCTCTATTGTAATTTTCTTAGAAGTGTTTGAGATATTCTCAGTGCTTAGTATATCAATAATTTCATTGTCTGTGGATTCTATTTCCTGCATCCTTGGGTTAGTATCATCAAAAAAGACATGAACAAATTCTTCAACAATTAAGGTTTGTTTATTAAAAACTCAAAAATGCACGACTAACTGGAGCATAACCTAAGAATATACTTTCATCAATTCACGGATCGAACTTACCAAGATTTGGCTTACCATTGTTTTGAATGAAGCATTTGCAACCGAAAGGATGAAAATAACTAATATTTGGCTTCTTACCTCTCTATAACTCATATGGAGTTTTCTTTAAAATTGGTCTGATATGGCATCTGTTCAAAATATGACATGCAATGCTTATTACTTCTACCCAAAAGTGATCAGGAAGATTTCACTCAAGAAGCATGGTTTTGGTAGTGTCTTTGTAATGAACAATTTTTCCTTTCTACCGTGCCAATTTGCTGAGGTGATCTATGAGAAGCGAATTTTTGAGTGAAACCTTTTTTATCACAAAATTTCTAAAATACTTTATTTTCAAATTATCCACCATGATCGCTATGAATTGTGGAGATAAGATACTTGCTTCTCTTTTTACTTTTCTAGAAAACACTATAAAGTTAGAGAAAGCCTCATTTTTATGAGATAAGAATATTACTCAAGTGAATCTTGAAAAGTTGTCAACGATGATGAATGCGTATTTCTTACCACCAATGCTAGCAGTTCGAGTGGGACCAAAGAGATCCATGTGAAGAAGTTGCAAAGGTTTAGTGGTACTTACAATATCCTTGATCTTGAATGAAGAACGAGTTTGCTTACCAAATTGACAGGCGTTATATATATGGTCCCTTTTTGAATTTTAACTTTAGAAGTCCAATGACTAGATCAAGTCTGGAAAGTTTTTCTAGGGCATGTATGCTTGCGTGGCCAAGTTTTCTGTGCCATAGCCAAGAATCATTTGATACTGTAGTTAAACATGTAAGTGTTGGTAATTCCACGTTGTTTAGAACGTAGATGTTATTAACACGATCTCCAATGATTGTGATGTCCTTAGAGATATGTCTGATGGTGCAAGTTGTAGCATTGAATGAGACTTTGAATCCAATATCACATAGTTGACTGGTGCTGAGCAAATTATTTTTTAGTCCTTCCACTAGGTATACTTCCTATAGATCACATGATGAGCTAAGAGTGATTGATCCAACTCCTACTATATCTCCTTTTGCATTGTCACCGAATCGTAGATATCCTCCATCAATTTTTTTGAGAGTCTTGAAATTTTCTTTCTTTCCACACATATGTCTTGAGCATCCACTGTCTATTACCCACATTTCCTTTTTTTTTTTTAGGTTCTTTTGGTTTTCTCCTGAAAAATAAGTAGATTAATTTCTTTTAGGTACCCAATTATTTTTGGGTCCTTGAGGGGTAGAATTAACAACTTTTGATCTCCAAATTCATTTTCCAAGAGAAAATTTCCTGCCATTAAAAGATTTGTGACCAACGTCACCACAAGTATAACAAGAGAAGTTGACTGAAGATTCAACATGATGAATAGGGGAGAGAGATTTGTTAAAAGATTTGTTAGATCCAATGGAGCCATGGTTAGAGGAATTTCTGGAAAAATTAGATCTGTTTGATCTAACAGAACTATGGTTGTAAGATTTTCTTATGCTATTCAGCTGTATCTTTACTTCCTCTAATTCCTCTTCTAGTAAGTCAACTTCAATTTGACTTGCTTATAGAATTATTTGACAGTCCTTCTTTCCTTGAGCGATTTTGTTATATTCATCGATTACTCTCTGCAATTCATCAGTAACCATATCCAAAGAGTTTTGTAATTTTGTTACATTTTGAACAATTGAAAATTCTTACCTTACTTGTTTCACCTAGTGCCATGAAACACATGTTGGCAGTTTCATCATGATCATCTTCGGATGTTTCTCCTTGGCTCCAAGCTTCAAGACTTTTTGGATCTTCACTTCTCCGACTTCTTCTCTTTTTTCGTTCTGGATAGTTCTATTTGATGTGTACTAGTTTTCCGCAATAATAAGATATATCAGCATTTCTTTGATATTCATTGCTCTTATATTCTGATTAAGGCTTTTTCCTTCTTTGTCTGAGCATTTATCTAACTCCTCTATTTATAAGAGCCATTCCTTCACTTTGATATTCATCATCTTCTTCCTCAATTTGAGTTGTTCCAGCAGTAAAGGCGACAATTTTCTTTTTGTCATCTTTATTGTATCTCTTAATATGATTCTGCTCGTAGGCCATCAAGTTTCCATGAAGATAATCATAAGTCATTTTTTTGAAAATCTCTGTCTTCAAGGATAGCAACTTTAGTTTTCCAAACCTTGGGAAGACTTCTGATGAGTTTTCTGAATTATAATCTGTTAGAGTATACCATTCCGAGAGATTTGATTTAGTAAATGATCTTGCTGAACCTAGAGAACATGTCTTCCACATTCTCATTTTCAGCCATTTAGAATAGCTCATATTTGTTGACCAGTGAACTGATTCGAGCTTCTTTAACTTTGCTGGTTCCTTCATACATTACTTCAAGTTTGTCTAGCATTTATTTTACAATTTTGCATGTTGAGATTTTTTCATATTCCGCTCCACTGACTGCATAATACAACAAACTTATAGCCCTAGCATTAGTTTGAGTTACCTCTTATTGTTCCTTTGTGACATCAAAAGATTCTTGATCTAAGGGTTTATCGGTAGAGTCTTTTCCAGTGTGTCCTAGAATAGGCTTTGGACCCTTCTTTAAAACAATCCATGCTTGTAGATCGTTCGAAGTCACAAAGATTCTAAACTTGTTTTTCCAGTGAGAGTAATGCTGACCATTGAAGTATGTTGGGTGGTTAGAGGAATGTCCGTCTTGAAGTAGAGCACCGAGAATCTGATAGTTATCCATGGACATTTGCTCACGTGTGGTTAAACATTTTTTATCTGTGGGACTTACTCTGATACCAATTGAAAGTTAAGAGGGGATGAATTAAAATTCCTTTAGTCGACTTCCTGGATGGAGCAGTCGACTCACCTACAAGTTAGTATCATAGTATAAAATAAAAGTCATGATTGGAAGTAAATTAGCAGAGAATATTTTATGGCATAATACATAAAGAGGACCCTTAACTTGGCATCTATTGGCAACTATGATCTTAAACTTTGCCAATGCACAAGTAGGCACTTCAACTATCCAAAAATTTAACAATTAAACACTCAAATCCTATGTGGCAAAGTGTGTGAAGCACACTTCAATTAGGCGCGTCAGTGGTAAAAATAAAGGCCCCGAACGGTAAAAAAACACTTAAATGACACTTCTACCCTTGATGAATCTCTTTCATATATATATATATATATATATTTCCCTTTTTAAAATCAAAATCCACTTTATTCTCTTATTTCTAATTTCTTCAATAGTTATTGCCAGCTTCATCTCTTTCTTAACAATTTTCTGCTCATTGAAATGGCATCAATATTTTTTTGTCATTGTGGAAAAAGAGATTTAATGAGGATTTCTTGGTTTGTAAACAACCTAGGTCGCTGGTTTCTTGGATGTGAAAATGGTCAGGTAAGGTTTCGTTTTAGATGAACTTTTTTTTTTGTTGAAATTCTAGCATTCAAGATACAATTTTATGATTATTGTGTTGCTTCTTAAACAGTCTGGAGGAATGTTTTTCAAGTGGTGTGAAATTGATTATGACGAACAAACTAGAACTGCTATTTCAGGATTACAAGAAAGGATAAGACAACATGATGAAGAAAAGGAAAAAAAATAGGAGAAAATATCAAGTTTTGTTGATTTTTTTGATCCTATCTTGAATTTATAGAGAGTTCTTTATGTAGTGATTGTTACATATGTTGATTTTGGGTACTTTGGTTAGTTGCTAAAGTCATTTTGGGATCATAATGTAGTTTTCTTTGGGTTTATAACGGCCTACTGTAAAGAAGTTTTTAAGTAAATGGTAATGAAAGATTGTAAATTAGTTATTGAATAATTGTATGTTAATTTTGTAAACGTATCTTGATACTCCAAAATATTTATAGACGTAACTTCTTATCCTAATTGACAATTTTTGGACGTAATTGGAGAAGAACAAACAATAATGAAAACAAAAGAACTATATTGGCACAGGGACGTGTAATAAAGGTGTTATGATATTCTTCAAATGCTAGTGTAATTGGCAAAACAATTGGCTATGAAAGATGTTTATATAGAGCACAAAAGCAACACCAATGTACAATTGTCAAAACTCATGTTTCTTGCTTCAATGCTACTGTAACCTACAGATAATAGAGCAACTTGTATGTTTTTTTTGTTTTAACAATAGAAATTAAAAGAGCAAACTCTTATAATTTAACAGTAGCTCCGCTTGGTGGAGAATAATCGCACTAGAAGCAGCAAAATAGCAGCTCACTCACATTAAATCGATCAGTAAAATAGCTCGCATCCACATACTACATCAATAAAATAGCTCATACCCATATGAAGCTATATATAATAAAACAACTCAAACTCACATAGTATGTACTAAACATCAATAAGGTTTTCCATAACAAACACCAAAAATCTTTACAAAATATCAACTTGACCTCCATAAAATATGCTTCATAGGCAAAATAACCTTAAAAGAGTTTTCTAAAAGCAAATATACATCAAAGTATCCAAAAGTACATCAAAATGATCAAAAGTGGAATAATTTAATGACAAATCTAAATGCCATTAGAATTGTATTACTTGAATTATGCCTTTAGAAAATATATATCAAAATAAGAAAAAACAAAGTTGTCCAAAGTGAAACCATATCACTAGCATAATTGAACTCTCATGCTACCCATTTAGATTTTATTTGAAATTTTTTTCGTTGTTGCATTTGCTGCAGTTGATTTCTCGTCATAGCTTCTTTTCCTTTCCATTTCAAACCAGGTGGCTTGAATCCATGATCTACATTTGTTTGTGATGCATCCTTTAATGTTGTCCCAAGATAACTCTTTCACTTGAACTCCCGGGCTATATAATTCATATATATTAGGTTACCTATACATTATTCTTTATATATAAATAAAGATGAAAAAAAGAAAGTTAAGAACACACATACATTAATGACTTGTCTTTCAGATTGTATATTTGTGTAAGCACCAAATCCAACATCTCCTGTTCTCTTCCTTCCAAATGAAGAAAAACACCTTGTAGAAGAACTACTTGTCTGGTTTTTTCTTCCTTTAACTCTTGAAGTTTCTGGACATAAAGAAGTGGAATGTTGAGTGCTAGACTGACTCAGCAATGGTTGTGAGGATTGTTGATAGGACTGTTGACGAGGCTATTGAGAAGGCTGTTGATAGGGCTATACAATAAGAAAAAGATTTAGAACTCCAAAAATTATTAAGTAGAAAAGAAATATCAAATACAATACTTACCACTGATTTATAGGTCCTTTTATTATGCCCAACTTGATGGCATTTGGAACATGTCATTTTTACTCTATTTTTTTATGCTTTCCCCCACTTTTTTTTCTTGGTTCATCTTTATCTTTTCTTCTACATCTTCCTGGTCTTCCGGACATTGGCTTGACATCAGGGGGCTCTATTTGTGGGTTATTGGTTACCGGCCACATTGTCCTATTAGAGATAGGCTATAAGAAATACTTATAAGCACGTAGGAATGTATTTTTTCTGTACCAATGCTCTACATAATTTTTTGGTTCTTTGTCCAATGTGATACAACACACAAACTAGATGTTGGCAAAGGATACCTTTCAACTGCCATAACCTACAACTACATGTTTTATTAGTCATATTGATTATGTGCCTATATTCTCCTTCCTGAATTTCAAATCCAGTATCATGGTTCCAATTCACCTTTAGCTTCCTCCCAATCTCTTTGTTTATTTCTAAAGTTAGTCTTGCCATGGGTGAAATGTCACTGATCCAGGTATCAACAAACTTGATCATTTCTCCATGTCTATCCATCATTTTATGTTTAATATCTTCAAGTATACTAATCACAGATTTATGCCTAGGACCAACATTCCAAGAATTAAATGTTTCACACATATTATTTTCCACCATATCACACTTGGTTCTTTCACTAAAAAGAGTCCTACACCAATATTCTTGGTTGTACTTAAGCAATGACTCACAAATGTTTTCACCAAGTTGTCCCAAATATGCAAACTCATCTCTCAACCTTACTTCAAAACTAACTTGGCACGCCTCCAAAATGCTTTTCTCCTTGCTTCACCTCCCATGTCTTTTGCCAATTTGCCCAAATGTGTCTTGCACACATTCTCCTTTAAGCATTAGGAAGCAACCCATCAATAGCTGAATCAAGAACCTAAAAAATAAAATAAATTGATAAAGTTCAACATTAAATACCAAAGTAATAAGGATATAAAAGCAACACCTTCAAGTTCAAACTTAATGAAAATACACATATGCCTCAACTTTCAAAGTAAATTGACATGATAGAGTATGTTAAACATCATAAAGCTTAAGTCCAATTTTAACAAGAAATAAGGTAGAAAATTTAAAAAGCTGGCAGAAATCAGCTTCTTTTTTCAAATGCTAAAAAAAAGGTTTAAAGAAGAAGAAGACAACATCATCTCTCCATAACTTTAAGCAATAAGGATATAAAAGACATGCCTCAACTTTCTATACTACAATATAACATATACTTCAAATGATTCAACATTATAAATTGTAAATAAAAGATAAAACAAGTATAAAGAAGAAGAAGGCAGAAACAACTTATATAAGCAAGTATAAACAGTTTCAAATAATACCTTTTGCATATCAAACATGATTGTTATACCATTTCCATCACCAAGTTGCAAATCTTGTATGAGGTAGCTCAAGAACCAACTATAAGAGTGTTTAGTTTCTTGGTCAAATACCACACAAGCTATTGGATACATTTGTTGGTTTCCATTTTTTCCAACAACCACTAACAATTCTCCTTTACAAGCACCTTTGAAAAAACATCCATCCAATCTTATAATCTTCCTACAACCTTCAAGCCATCCATTCTTCAATGCACCAAAGAAAACATAGAAATATTTGAACAAGTATTTTCTGGGGACTGTTTTATTATCAGTTCTCACCTAACAAGAAGTTCTAGGATTCATACTCTTAATCATATCAACATAGTCTAACAACTTTGAAATCTCAAGCTTTTAATCACCCAAGAACTTGTTGATAATATTCATCTTTGCCCTGTAACATATTGATCTTCCCAGGTTGGGCTATTATTCTTTCCCTCATCTTTCTTTTCACATATTTAGCTGATCATAATCTGTTCATGTTCTTAGTAGGACATCTATGAACAGGATAATATTTTTTCACACAAAAGTTTCATGTATCTTTATCCAAGCTAACAAAAATTTCCCAATTACATTTTCCTAAACATCTTACCCTAACTCTATGAGGTTCATTGGTTTAATTTTTATTTGAACCTTCTGTCGAACACCATAATCAACTATAGCTTTTCTAAACTCAACTGCACTCTCAAATATCATACCAAAGTCAAAGAAAGAAATGGAAGAAGAATTATCTGTCATGACCTAGGCCGTCATGATTGGCACCCACACTAACCCTTCGATGGGAGAACCACCACTACAACCCAAACTAAACAACTTAATGAAAAACTAGGGCATTTAAAGTTACGAAAGCAGGTTTAAATTCTAAACTAAAAATAGAGTTCCCATGAACTCAAAAAGTCTAATAAAACAAATGCGGAAATAACGCCTAGAACCTGAAAGTCAATATACCAAAACATCTAAAGTTCAACAAGTCTAAGAAAATGGGTACAACCCAATTAAGCATAAGAAAATCCTAATGCACTAGTCTAAGTTCAAAATGGGACATAAACGAAAAAAGAACTCATGGAAGCCCGGAAGAACTGGCTCACCCTTGAATTCGATGACGATCACTGATCTTCTAAACGAGGTCTATCAGTAGCCGCTTGAAGATGCCTTGTACTCAATAAAGAAAGAGCAAGTGCCCACAGGGAAGCACTAGGACGAATGAATCCTTTATCCATAAGTTATTGGATTTGAGCCTTAAGCTCTCTTAATTCTGCTGGAGCCATGCGATATGGAGGGATAAAAATGGGGCAGGTACCATGTTCCAATTCAAGTAGAAGTCTATATCTCTATCCGGAGGCATACCAGGTAAATTAGTAGGAAACACTTTTCTAAATTTTGACACCATTGGAACAGACTCAATAGAGGGAGACTCAACCTCAACATCCTGAATATGAGTCAAATAAGCCAAAACAACCCTGCCCTACTAGTTTCCTAGCATAAATAGAGGATATGATCTTAGCTTGCTTAGGCTTGTACAACCCTTCCCACTCTAACTTTTCCTTTCTCAGAATTTCTAGAATTATAGACTTAGTATTACAATTAAGCACACCATAATTAGGGGGACAACCAAGTCATGCCTAAGATTATATCAAAGTTAGTCATATCCAAAATCACTAAATCAACCCAAGTCTGAAAATCTATAAACAAAATAGGACAAGCACGATAGACATAAGTGACTATGATTGACTCTTCCACTTGGTAGAAATATGGATGAGGGTATCAAGTATATCACAAATCATAGAAAATTCTGAGGCAAATCACATGGACACACAAGAATAAGTAGAACCTGGATCAAATAACACATTAGTCATTTGGTCACAGACAAGAATAGTACTTGTGATCACTGCGTTAGATGCCTCCGTCTCGGTCTTGCCTGGAAAGGCATAACACTGAGCCTTGTCATCATGACGGGCGACTTCCTTTCCTAGCTGCACTATACCTCTACTTGCGTTGCCATTTCTCCTACCTCCGCGACCCCGCTGATTTCCTCCTTACCACCTTGTGGATGCCCTTGACCATTATTACCATCTCTTGCGGGTGCCACTACTCTAGTTTGATGTTGCGCGGAATCCATCATGCGTGGGTGGGAACAATCTCTCCTTATATGCCCAGGTTCTCTACAGTTATAACAAGTACGACCAAAAGATGGTCTGCTACCCACCGAAGGTGCGGCTCTCTGGCTATCCTGAATCTAATTCTGAGGTGGAGTTTCGGAGTAATTACCTCTAGAAGCTGACATAGTAGACTGAATTGATCGGGCTGAAAGTGTTGGCTTCCCTGAACCTCTGGAGTAAGATCCCTGAAAGTTGCTTGAATTTTTGGCTTTCTTAGCCAATGCCTTAGCCTGACCGTCTCGCCTCACCCCCTCCACTTTCTTCACAAAATCTGTTACCTCATTGAAGCTTTTTCCTATAGAGGTCATGTGAACAAACAATACCTGCAACTCATAATTTAGCCCCTTCACAAATAGACGGATCCTCTCTTCCTCGGTAGTCACCAATTGCGTAGCATATCTAGACAAAGCATGGAACTTGGCCTTATAAGTAGCCACAGACATACACCTTGCTCCAAACCCATGAACCCATCCTTCTTGCGATCTCTCAAAGTCTGAGGCATATACTTCTTTAAAACCAGAGCATTAAACTGGGTCCAAGTAGGTTAGGGTAAAACTGAAGATCGGCATTCCACATAAGCTCTCCACCACTATTTAGCCTCACCTTAAAGCTGAAAGGTCACGAACTCTACTCCATGCTGATGGACAATTCCCAACTTGTGAAGCCTCTCATAGCAATCTAGGATGAACTCATATGCGTCCTCACTTTCAGAACTATCAAACACAGGCAGTTTCAATTTCAAGAACTTAGTCAACATCTCATGCTCATTACCAATCATAATAGGACCCAACAAAGAATGAAAGAAAGCATCATTACTTACAGTTCCACCCACCTTGGGGACAGTGATAGCAATAGAAGGATTGACGGGAGCTTGAGTTACTTGAACAGAGGGAAGCACTCCAGGACCAACCAATCCTTTCAAGAACGACATAATCTGTTGAGCTAACACTGGGTCTTAGGGAGCAATACTTGTAGTCTCAGCCTGCACCTCTTCCTCTTATCCAACATTCTCCTCATTCTCAACCTCTATATTCTCCTCTACCTCTTCGTGATGCGCAGGAGGAGCCTCATTTCTGGGAGTATTCTCAACTGGTGCTCTTTCTCTAGCAGGCGCCACCTTTCCTCAGCCTCTACTCGTAGCTCTTCCTCTACCCCTACCTCGACCGCGACCTTTCGCTGCAGGTTCCTCAACTAGAGCATTGATGAGAGCTATAGGGCTGACGCCGTTGAACTAGTGTTAACCATCTGCAGACAGAAGAGTGAAGGAGATTAGATACCAATTTGAATCATCATATACCAATTGGAATCAAGTTAAAGCACGAAAGGAGACAAGAGAAAACAAGGAGATTTCCTAAAGTCCTATAGTCTCTCGAAGAAAAGTACAGACGTCTCCGTACCATTCTGCAAGACTCTACTAGAATCGTTTTGGTATATTGAGATCAATGAACCTAGGCTTTACCAACTTTGTCACGACCCAGACCGTCGTGATTGGCACCCATACTAACCCTCCGGTGGGAGAACCACTACTATAACCCAAAATAAACAATTTAATGAAAAACTAGGGCCTTTAAAGTTACGGAAGCAGGTTTAAATGCTAAAGGAAAAGTGGAGTTTTCATAAAATCCAAAAGTCTAATCAAACAAATGCGAAAATAACGCCTAGAACCTGAAAGTCAATGTACCAAAACATCTAAAGTTCAACAAGTCTAACAAAATGGGTATAACCCAATTAAGCATAAGAAAATCATAATGCACTAATCTAAGTCCGAAATGGGACATAAACGAAAAGAGAACTCATGGCAACCTAGAAGAACTGGCTCACCCTTAAATTCGATGACGATCACTGATCTTGTAAACAAGTTTGTCAATAGCCACTTGAAGATGCCACAATGTACTGGTAAGGATTACGCGATTCTCTCACTAAGTGCAACACACATAAGCCATTACAATTTTATAATAACATACATACACCAAACATATACAATATCAACATCATTTACGAACAACATACAATTTCACAATTCTCAAGATATACAGTTATGTCAAGTCAACGGTCATCTTATGGAACCCACACCTAAACTGTTAGTGTACTAGTACGTGGTACCCGTTCCAAGTTAGTGTGTCGGATCGTGACACTCATTCTAATGTTTATGCTGGCATATGGCAATCAATCCTAGTTAGTGTATCGGAGCGCAACACCCGATCTATTCAACAAGCCACAATCA
Organism: Solanum pinnatisectum; assembly: GCA_035578085.1. NCBI lineage: Eukaryota > Viridiplantae > Streptophyta > Magnoliopsida > Solanales > Solanaceae > Solanum > Solanum pinnatisectum. The sequence continues at coordinate 20,353,883 of CM069083.1, forward strand.
CAATCACAATCACAAAGTACATTCTCATAATCATACAATCAATTCATGATTCATGGCATTCGATTATTCATCTATCCTCATTTACGATTAGTGTGATCAATAATACAACATTCACATACATACATGTATCATAATGAAGCAAGAACAAACATATACCACACAACATGAATTCACAATCATCACCTACCTCGAACAAAGCTTGAATTCCCTAAGAAACTTGGTCCTTTCATTTCCGGATTCTTTTCGCTTGTTCTTGGTTGATTGAATAACGTTATCAAAGACACTTCATCCGATTCTAAGCATCAACAATCGTTAGTCAGTATATAACCCAACTAAATAATTTGGGGTCGAATACCACAGGCAGTGGTACGTGTTTAAGATTCAATAGGAAAGTATGAATATGCTTAAGTCAATCATAGGAACAAACATTGTTGAATAAAAACATACTTCAAATCAGAGGGTGATACGAATGTCAAATAATAAGGGGTTTTGATTGTAATTATCAACTATAGCAGCAGAAAACAACACAAAAATAAAAATAATGAGATGGGTTTTTGGGATGTGATTCGATTATAGGCTAATGCAGGCAAATGTGTAATTGCAATTATTAGAAAATAGCTGTAAATTAGTGATTAGGCTAGACTATAGAAGAGGTAAACTTTCTCTCAAACAATTTACCCCGAATCAAGTCAGTTTCTCTCGAACACCAACAAGCAAGCAATTAAGAACAGCCTACGCCTTATTCTATTCACTTTCTCGAGCTCAATGTGTGGAAAAGGGTTTAGGATTCACTCTCTCGAGCTGAACTCATGACAACCATTACCCACAGACCATCAATCAATAATCTTGGTTTTAAAACATCTCTCTCGATCAAGCCAAAAACACGAAGGTAGAACTGCATTTGCATCTACAATCCTTTAATTTTAACCACAATTAATGATTGAAATCACTTCTAAACAGCATTTAAACTAACAATTAATAATATTCATCAGCTAAATCAACCAATAATCACCTAATCACATCCCCAAGAATTGAGGTTTTAACTAGACATCATAAAAAGATAAAAATCGTTACCAAATTGTGTTTCCATCAATTGGGTAAGATTAATTTCGTCTTCACAAAGGTCCAAATTGAAGAATCTAAAAGTCTCACTTCCAATTTCTCAAAACTAGAAAACTTCAATTCTTCATAGCTAAGGAAAACTTAGTCTCTATTCTTTGAGTTCAATGTGAAAGATAATTCTGATAATTGATATCATGATATCCAGATCAATAATGATACTAAACTAAATGTTCAAAAACATATTTATAGTCGCCAAAATATGCTACGAAGCACCATTCGGTGTAGTAAGTCGGGCTCACCGATCCGCCCTTTGGTCAATTCCATTGCCATTTTGCTTTGGCCTTCAACATCCTTAAGTTCTGTAACTTTGGATGATCCAACACTGCATCACGAAACCACTCGATGGCTCACCGACTGCTCTTTTCTCTCGCTGACTTGATTTTCTCCTTTAGGGCTTTTCACATTGGAACTTTAAGCGAGGTAATGGGCATTTGGCGACTTGCCAAAGGAGCTTGGCAATCACCAGGCCTTCATTTCTTTGTTCTTTCAGCTCGCTTCATTCCTTTTTGCAAATTAGTGTCCATGCTTTATTTGTCAATCCAAATACATGGTAATCAAGGATTTTACATCAGTTATTGGCACAAAATGAGCATTTGAGGACACTAAATCTATCCAAACAAAGCCCTAAATGAGTCCAAATCGTGGACTCATCAACACCCCCAACTTAAACTTTTGCTTGTCCTCAAGTAAAACTCCAGTTCAGCAATTCAAAAAGGATGTCTCAAACAGTGCTACACAAGACTCAATCATGAATGCACACAACAAGACTCAACTTACTCATGCGAGGATCAATTGTGCACTCAATGGTTCAAGTTGTGACTCACCATTATCAAAGATTCTCAAGTTCACTATACTTGCTTCAAATGCAAGTTCAAGTCAACAAAGGTACTCAAATAATCTCACACAAAGGATGATTCCATATTCACACACTGGTTCAATAATTTATAGTTCTGGAATCAAAAACAACTCTCACACTCACAAAGATGAACACATGCATGACTTCACCCATAGGTTTGCCCTTATTTTCTAATCAACACTTTTTTCAGCTCACTCAAGATAAAAAAAAAAGGTCTTTTAAAGGCTTATAATGGGGCTAAGTGTAAAGGTATGGCCATTTAGGCTCAGTGGCTGCTATCCTCATGAAGCGTGGTATGAACAAAACTTTCTTTTCTTTTCTTCATCATTCTCATTCGTGCTCAAAATTCACCCCGTTATTCACTTTCCATGAAACTTTGGACAACACATTTTCTTTTGCAACTTTATATCACCACTTTTTCTTTTTCTTGTTCTTTTTCTTTTTTTTTTTGTATGGAGGGGTTCCATCTTTTTCAAAACCATGGGTAGAGGGGGAATTTCTTCACATTTCTTGATTTATCTTCTCTTTTCACCACACCCCCAACTTAGGCTTTTGGCCTAAGTTGGCTATTCAAACAAACCACATTCCATGAGGATTAAGGGTGAAAGAATAAAGAAAGGTCACAATTTCATCAAGTTTCTTCCAAGGAAAGTCTAATGCTCAAAAGGTTTTCAAGTGAAGTTCACACACTCACAAGGTAGGTCACAAAAGAGGTATAATCTTTAAAAGTGTTGCCTAAGATCATTTCAAGAGCTTGCATCACTTAGTCAACCGAACCAATGGGGAAAATTCTAGGTAACATCACACATGGTTGATGGTAAGCTCATCACACAAGGCATTGACACCAATGTTAAATAAGACTCCACACTTTCGCTAGCGTGCGATGTTCATTACAAGAGACTCAATTCGATAACCGGCTAGTCACAACGAGATGGAAAAAGTTTACATATTGTCTATGCAACCTCATTTGGCCTCATCGTAGCCACACATTCCATTTTGTTTGATTATGAGCACAATTCCAGTCATCGGTATTGATCAAGACCGATACTCAAATTTGTAAGAGAACAGCCACATTCAAACACGATCAAAAGGTGGCAAAGGATTTCAAAAAGGGTCAAAAACCATTTTCATTCAAAAAAAAGGAGCCACAAGCTCTAATATCCACAAAATAGTGTCAAAACACAATATGAAGCACAAAACCCAATATATAGACAAAAGTAATATTCACAAGAGGTAAGTATGGAAATACCTCACCCCACCACACAAAAAAAAGTAATTTGTCCTCAAATTCAAGAAAAATATCCAAAAGTCAATAAAAAGGGATAGAGAGGGAGGTAAACAAAAGTCATGTCTACACAATCTCTCCATCTGTCGAGGCATCAATGCCCGGTGCAACATTTTAATCTTGGGCATCAGTGCCTGGAGTCACCTCAGAAGTACCGACTCCACTAGACCCACCCATAATGGTATCTCTCCAAGAAGTCTAGCACGCAGTCTCAAACATTGCATCCTCAAGGTCAGCCAGATCATCATAAACCTCAGCATCTCGCAAATCTATTTGCTCCTCATCGGTCTCTGCCTTCGACTCATCAGCTGCCATATCATCCCGATGTATATCTCCGTTGGTGGCTGGAGGAATCTCAGAAGTTATCGGGGCATCAACATCATCAACTGCCTCCAATAGGGAAGTGAAGTTTGTGGCTTCAAGTATTCCACGTCCTTTCTCAAATCTGCGACCTCAGCTTTCAAAGCTGACACTTCAGAAGATGCCCCCTCTCCACTCTCACAAGTTGTGACTCTTGCAGTCAACTCATTAACAGAAGTCCGGAGGGGGGTCAGTGCAGCAAGGATAACACTCTCAATCATCCATGGGACTGCAACCTCTAGTTGGGTAGCCCACACATCAGCCAAATGGGCCAAGTGCCCCATCTTCAGGATCATAGCCTTAGTAATCCTGTTGGGCTGGGCTGCAATAGATAGTATGGGAGGCTAAAGTAGGAGCATATGTACCTGAAGGCTCGGAGGCCGAAGTACACAAAGATGCATCCATAGGAATGGTCTCTATGTCAATCTCCGGGGATGTGTCCACCGGAGCTAGTCTCCTCCTATCTACATCCTCCTGAATGTACTCGGCCTCTATACGCCGGATATTAGTGGAAGATGAAGGAGTGACTTAATATCTCTCATAGCGTCCTAAGAAACTCCAACACGCTGGCACAACTCTATGATCAAGACCGAGAAAGGTAGGGACGTCTGATGATGTTTGGCCCTCATGGCCATCTATTGCTCTATGATAAGTCCCATGTCAATGCTCCTCTTAGAAATAATCGACCCGAGGCAAACCGCCTTAGGATGGCGGAGAATAGACTCATTCTGGGATGGTATAATAGAGCTGCTGATGAATTAAAACCAATATCGTGCAGCTACGCTCAAGTCCTTCTTCTTGATCGAGACTCCTGTCTCAATCCACCTCGGGGTGGTGTCAGAGATGAGGGAAGCGAACCAGCCCTTGAGCTCATCTAAGGGTGTCGTAGTGGTAGCCAGATTGGGATAGGCAAAGTCTAATCCTCTATCCAGAATCGTGTTGATGTGATCACTGCTAAAGTGCACTACTGTCCCCATACCATGATGGACCCCACTTTTGAAAGTTCTAGCCTTTTCTTCCCTTTAGGAACCAGGTCACGATATGCTGAGTAAAAATCCCAAACCCATGTAGGGATATGTGGGCTCTGGGGCTTGGTAAACTGCTCAAAACAATGGTACTGGAGTGTCTCCCTCACCCCGGAGTGTTTTCCCTTTAGGCCCTCTGTAGAAAGTAGCTTCTCTTAAAAAATAGTCCGCAATCCATTGACTTTTAGTCTGTTGAGTAGCCTGGGAGAAGGAACCACTGGTGGTACTGGAGCTACAAGAGGTGCCGGAGTTGGCACTGTACTTGCTGGAGAGGAGGTTGTTGGAGCTCTCGAGGAGTCAGGGCGAGACCTAGCATGGATCTCCGCTCTTCAAGACTGTAATTGTTGGTCATCCTCTGGCTCAGATAATACAACTTGGGAGCTGAAGGCTTCTCCCTCGCTGCCCGAGTTGTGCTCTGGGACCTCAGTTGCTGGCCTCTTGCTTTTACCTTTGCCTCCTTTTAGAGGCTCTGTTCTTCCCTTTTTAGAAGGGTTGGATCTTCCTTCATTTATAACAATGCCCCGTGCTCTTTTATAGGGCAGCATGTCTAGGTTGGTTCTAGCCATATATGCAAAAACATTAAAAAGAATTAGGAATAGTTCAAGCAAATGCACAGAAAAACAGTTGTACACAGACTCACCAAACCAATCGGTGAGTCGCCGCATCTCTTTGGCGAGCCCGATCAGGCTCACCGAAAGAATAGGCTCACAATTTTCCAAAAAAATTGGCCTGTCGGTGATGGGAAGAGCCTTTCGGTGAATCGCTGACAACATTTGGCGAGCAAGGACTAGCCCGCCAAAGTTACAGTGCATTTTAGGGGTTAGGGGCGCAAAAGGGCAATCAAGAAGAAGTTTCGGCGAGTCACCCAGTGCACTCGACAAACTCAGGCTTCTCACCAAAAGTTATAGAACCCAAACTCAATATTTGGAATGAAATTAAAGAAGATAAGGGTGATTCAGCGAACCGTCAAGTAGTTCGGCGAGCTCGACTCAGCTCGCCAAATGGCCCAATATACCTACTTTCAACCCCAACTTCCAAATTCAACCCTACAGCCCCTGAAAACAAAATCAAAACATGCACCCATTCAATTAAACCTAGACCCATTACACCCATGCCCCTAGGATACTCAGACTTTTCCCGGTTTGGCCAAATTTGGCCATTTGACGACTTTTGCCAAGAATGTCATCAACCGCTCTATCATTGAGAAAATTATGTCATTTGGCACAAATATGGGTTACTTAGACTTAACCCGACTAGATCCAACAACATTTAAGTAACACCCCACAATTTTAATCAATTTTAAGGTACAAAATACTCGGGAATTTAACAATAAAGGCATTATAGGCATGATATTTAAATTCAAACAGGCACACACATACGTAATTACAATTCAGAGAGGCCCAGCACACTTCACTAAGATAAACTCAGTTGAAAAAGAGTAAAAATATCTAAATATAAATTCAGGGTTTGGAAAACCCACCTTAGATAACTCTCCGAACACAAAAATGATGACTAGAAAGTGATATTAAAACAAAATTATGGGAAAATATAATGTAGGTGTGAGTTTGGAAAGTTGCAAAGTGAGGGAATGTGAATGATTTTGAATTTTTGAACTTTTGGCCTTTAAAACGATCCAATTCTCGCCGATTCGGCGACATAAGTTTTGCTCAACGACCCACTCGGTGACATGCCGAGCGGGTACTTACCTCGCTGAGTTTTATAGGACCTCCAGTTAATGTGGAGGTTCAAATGGCAGACAAAATCGAGATCGCCGACCTGGTGGGGGTGGGCAATTCGCCAATCTGCTCCTGAGCTTGCTGAGTTTTACAAGCTCCAATTTCAAATTTCCTTGAGTGCAACGGCTGTCCAAGTTGGGCTTGCCAACCTATTCGGTGAGTCACCGACTGGACATTTAGTTCGCCAATTTGCACTTTTCAAACACATCTTACACTTTAACCTGTACAATCAACACACAATTATTTCTCAAACAAAAAAAAATGATAAAGACTTAGGTTGCCTCCCAAGAAGCACCTTAGTTAACGTCGTGGCACGACTTCCCCACTCAATATTGATTTGTGGGGTAGACGAGACAACACATGACCCATTTGGGTCTCCAGTAGCTGAACAGATATGGAATAGAAAGCAGTCATCTGATTCATCAATGACACTTTGTCGTGTTCTTCGACTTTGTAGAGAATGGTGAGAGTATCTCTCCTATCTGCCCACCCTCATCTTCCTTGGGCTTGATACGCTTGTGAGGGGGAATGTACCGGTCTTTCTTTTTTTTTTGGTACTTCCAATTCCTTGGCCACAAGATCCAGCTGAGTCAACAATGTTGACATCCAATTTTGGCCCCCCATATTTAGTTAATTTTCAAGCTTCTTTGATTTCAAACAATTTGAAATAATTATTTACGAATCTTTCAAGACCATTTTCAAGGCAATTTGGTCGTTTTCCTATAAAATATATATATCGTCATATACTTATAATAAATAGATTTATGCATTTATTACTTTGAATAAGTATTTTGGAAAAATCGTTTACTAGAAATAGAATTTTAAAGTGTGCATTTTATTTCCTCGAAAATCAATTAGAGTACACAACTACTCTTTTTATTTCAAAATAATTTTGATTTCCATGTTAAATGATCATTTTACATTGTTAAATTTAAGAAGCTTAATAATTAATTAAATACAAATTTATTTCACATGCGATTTACTTGAAATACGGTGAAAGGACCAAGTTCTTCAATCATCCCTTTAAAAACTCATATGGACCAGGAGATCACAAATATTTTTGGCCCACATTCTTTAATTCGGCTCACCAATTCTCTTCCCAACCGACCCAAAATGCAATACCAAAATAGCGACCCCTACGCTCGTCTTCTTCGCACAAAACCCAGCAAACCCGACCCAGACCTGTGTCATCCTCTACTCTCTCCCTTATGCTTTTCATACGTAAATTGTACAAGGGCATTCTTGAATGAAACAGGTGTTGCGATCTTGATACCTCAATTGTCCTTCTCAAGAATCAGGCGTTCCAGATCAATTTTTCGTTGGAATTGGTACTATTTCCAACTCACGCCTTATCCTCTGGAATTTTCAAATTACTCATAGTCCCACATCGATTCTAGGCTGTGATTTTTATATTTCTCAACCCCTATAAATAGCCTCCTCCTTGCTGTTCAGGGGACGGATTTTTGGGACTTGAGAGTACCCCTAAAAGGTTTGGGAATTCTTAGTTCAATAGTTTAAAGTTTTGTGGCTATTCGAGTGGAAGAGGTGGAATCATCTTCATAATTCGTCGTCCCAGTTCACTGCTCAGGATGAGGTAATTCCCCTTCTATGTTTCTTTTATTTTCGCATTTGTTTTCCCTTCTTGTTGTTGCAATCTGGTAGCTAAGTTTGTATGTATAAATTCAGCATTTTAGGTTGATTAGTAGTTAGTAGTTACTGACTTCATTATTAAAAGAGGACATGTGAACTAGTTATGCCTTCCTCTCTGTTAATTTATTTCAGCATTTGCTATCGTCTTAGGAAAAGTTTAATCAGTGTTGAATGGCATTAGAGTTATGTCTTTTGTATTCAAGCATTCCTAACTGTTAGGTTGTAGTCTGTAACTTGCATTCATTTTGATTTGGAAAGCTTTCGAAAGTACTTAGTTTCTCTTGATTGTCTCACCTATCTAAGTGATAACAAAATTTGAAATATGGAGTTGTACACTCCCATTCATAATCAGTGAAATCTCCATTTCCTTATCTAACCCTTTATGTGTTTAAACTTTCATTTCAATGCTTGGCTGTATGTGTTTGAATGAGCTAATGACTTAGTTTTAGGGGTATATTAACTATTTATAGGGGGTTAATTAACTAACTAACCGACCTACTTAACCCCTAATTAATTACCAACTTAACCCCTAAGCACTTAACTAAAAACTAAAAAGCTGAAAATTGGGCAGACCTACGGATCCCCCATTCATGGACCGTGGATGGGTCTACTGGGCGTGGTTTGGGTCCGTGGTGTGGACATGGGGCTCCTATTTTTCAGGGTGTTGTAGGCCTGACCTACACCCATGACCTACGGGGCGTAGGTTGATCTAAGGGGGGTGGTTTGCAATCGTAGGACACACTTTTTGACAGTTTTGGGGGACTGTTTTGGGGTCCTCCTCAAGGACCCCTTGGGTGGTCCTTGGGGAGTCATACCCAGACGTTTAACCCTTAAACATGATATTCTAAGTAAGGGAGCCATTTATTTCTATTTTAACCCTCATACGACACACCAAAACTCTTTCCAAAGACTCTAGAACTCAATTAAAATATGGGGTTTTACAGGTGAGTCCTCATGGTCCGAGGACAAGACATCATTCATTTCTAGTTTCTTTGTATTTCCTATTTTTGAGACTATGTTGTATAAAGGGGTGTGACCCTTATTGACTTTGTATTGTATTAGATGGTGATTGAGACAAAGTCTAGACTCTTATGTTTCTTTTATGAGTGGACTTCTATTGTAAAAAGTTTAAAACTCCGCATTATTTTAATCCATATGTCTATGATTATGCTAAGGGCTTGTATGAGACCCCTTTGGGGTCAAGTACGCCGTGTTTTGTCTGGGGGTAATCCTGGGTCGTTACAATCTTAGTAATCAAAGCACAAGGTTTAGAATGATTCTAGGGTGATGTCTCATGAACCATGTCTAGTAGAGTCTTGTTTGTGAGTGCGAAGTGCGCCACACTTAAGAATGAGAGGCTATAAGATGTTTAGGAAATTTCACTTATTTTCATTACTCTTTAGTCATGCCTTAGAGTTTTAACTTTATGAAGTCTTTTTCCTAACCCTTCTCTTGTGTCTATAGGATATGAATACAAAAAGGGCGACCGCAAGAAGGATGGAAGAGGAGATTGTGAATGAGGGAGTTCCTCCCCAAGGTCCTCAAGAGCCTCAAGTTCCTCAAGCTCCTACTGATGTGGGGGCTATGACAAATGTGGAAATAAGGTCGGCTCTCCAAACATTGACACATGTTTTAACAACTCAAGTCACTAGGGATGCTAGAGTTCAAGTGAACCCCAATGTGAATACAACTGCTTCAAGGATAAAGGATTTCACTAGAATGAATCCTCCTATGTTCTATGGCTCCAAAGTGGAGGAGGACCCATAAGGTTTTATATATGAAGTGTTTAAGGTGGTTGATGGGATGGGGGTGTCTTCCCAAGAGAAGGTGAAACTAGCCACCTACCAATTGAAGGATGTGGCTCAAGTTTGGTATGAGCAATGGAAGGGTGAGAGACTTGTAGGAGTGGGCCCAGTAGATTAGGAATTGTTCAAGTCGGTGTTCCTTGATAGATTCTTTCCCTTAGAGTTGAGGGAACGAAAGATGCAAGAATTCATCAACCTTCACCAAGGAGGTATGAGTGTGAAAGAGTATGGCCTTAAGTTCACCCAATTGTCTAAGTATGCTCCAACCTTGGTGGTGGACTCTAGGGCCAAGATGAACAAATTTGTTATGGGGGTATCCGACTTGGTAGTCAATGAATTTCACTTGGCAATGCTCATCCCAAGTATGAATATTTCACGTCTTATGGTTCATGCCAAACAAATTGAGGAATAAAATCTCAAGCAAGTGAACAAGGAAGTGAAAAGGGCAAGGACCGATGATGGGAATTCTTCCAAGGGTAGATTTGAGAGTCAAGGTAAACCAAGGTTCAAGAGAAGGTTCTCCAATCAAGGCCCTTCTAGTACCCCAAGGGTCAACAAAGATAGGGTATCTAACCCTAAACCACAAGGAGGTAATGGTAGTGGATCTTTTGTAGCAAGGCCAAATTGTGCCAAGTGTGGCAAGAAACATGAGGGGAAGTGCCTTGTTGGCACGGATGGTTGCTATAATTGTGGGAAGAGTGGTCATTTGATGAGGGATTGTCTCATGCTAAAGGTTCAAGGAAGAGAGGGAAAGTAAGTCCCTCCTAGTTGTTCAAATTCTGATGCTCCCAAGAAGAACCGTTTCTATGCTCTCCAATCCCGGAGTGACCAAGAGGGTTCCCCAGATATTGTGACCGATATGTTACAAGTCTTTTCCATTGATGTTATGCATTGTTAGACCCTGATGCCACTTTGTCTTTTGTTACACCTTTGGTGGCTATGAAATTTGAAATACTCCCGATGTGTTAGAGGAACCTTTTTCAGCTTCTACCCTGGTTAGTGATTCGGTGGTAGCAAAAAGAGTTTATAGGAGTTGTACTATTTCTTTGTCTCATAAAGTCACTTTGGTTGATTTGATAGAATTAGACATGTTAGACTTTGATGTCATTTTGGGTATGGATTGGTTGCATGCTTGTTATGCCTCCATTGATTGTAGAACTCGGGTAGTAAAGTTTCAATTTCCAAATGAGTCCATGTTAGAGGGGAAGGGGGGAGTTGTACCCTTAGAGGTCAGTTTATTTCATGTCTAAAAGCTAGGAAAATGATTTCCAAAGGGTGTGTTTATCATATTATTAAGGTCATGGATGTTGAGTCTGAGACTCCTTCTTTAGAGTTAGTCCCCGTGGTGAGAGAGTTTCCAGAAGTCTTTCCCGATGACTTGACCGGCATACCTCTCGAATGGGAAATAGACTTTGGCATTGATCTCTTGCTGGATACTCAGCTTATATCCATTCCTCCCTATAGAATGGCTCCGGCCGAATTAAAGGAATTAGAAGATCAACTCAAGGACTTGTTAGACAAAGGTTTTATTTAACCAAGCATATCTCCATGGGGTGCTTCAGTATTGCTTATGAAAAAGAAGGATGTGTCCCTTAGGATATGTATTGACTATCGCCAATTAAACAAGGTCACTATAAAGAATAAGTATCCTCTTCCTAGAATTGATGATTTGTTTGACCAACTCCAAGGAGAGAGTTACTTTTTAAAGATTGACCTTCGTTCGGGCTACCATCAACTAAGGGTAAGAGGGGTTGACATTCCTAAGACGACCTTCTGAACACGATATGGTCACTATGAATTCCTATTAATGTCTTTTGGTTTAATCAAAGCCCTGGAGGATTTCATGTACCCTATGAATAGGGTGTTTAAGCAATATCTTGATTCGTTTGTGATCGTCTTTATTGATGATATTTTGATCTATTCGAAGAGTCAGGTTGATCATATGAGCTACTTGAGGATAGTATTGAAAGTCCTTCAAGACCATCAATTGTATGCTAAGTTTAGCAAATGTGAATTTTGGTTAATTTCCGTAGCCTTCCTTGGCCATATCGTCTCTAGCAAGGGTGTTGAGGTTGATCTTAAGAAGATGGATGCGGTTAAGAGTTGGCCTAAACCTCTAAGTCCCACTGATATTCGAAACTTTTTGGGTTTGGCCGGGTATTATAGGAGATTTTTTTAGGGTTTTTCGTCCATCGTTTCTCTGTTAATGGCTTTAACTCAAAAGAAGGACAAATTTGAGTGGTCGGAGGTTTGTGAGAAAAGCTTCTAAGAGTTGAAAGATAGACTTACTTCCGCTCCGCTGTTGACCTTACTGGGGGGTACTGACAGGTTTGTAGTATATTATGATGCTTCAAGAGTAGGGTTGGGATGTGTACTCATGTAACATGGTAAGGTGATTGCCTATGCTTCAAGGCAACTCAAAACTCATGAGAAGAATTATCCGACCTATGACCTCAAACTAGCGGCGGTGATTTTTTCCTTGAAAATATGGAGACACTATCTATATAGGGTGCTTGTTGATGTATTCACCGATCACAAGAGTCTACAATATGTGTTTAGCTAAAAAGACTTGAATCTCCGACAGAGAAGGTGGTTACAACTTTTGAAAGATTATGACATGAGTGTCCTTTACCATCCCGGCAAAGCTAATGTAGTTGCGGATGCCCTAAGTAGATTGTCCATGGGTAGTGTGGCTCATGTAGAGGATGAGAAGAAGGAATTGGTTCGTGATGTTCATAGGTTGGCTCGGCTAGGTGTCCAACTAGTGGATTCCACCAAGGGTAGGGTTATGGTCCATCATAGTTCCGAATCATCCTTTGTGGTTGATGTGAAGTCTAAACAACGCCTTGATCCCGTATTAATGGAGTTGAAAGAATTGATACTCAACAAGTCCATTGAGGCTTTCTCCCAAGGGGGAGATGGGGTGCTTAGGTACTAAGGTAGATTATGTGTTCTAGATGTGGATGGCTTAAGAGAGAAAATTTTAGAAGAGGCTCATGGTTCATGATATTCTATTCATCCGGGAGCCACCAAGATGTACCGTGATTTACGGAAAGTCTATTGGTGGAATGGCAAGAAAAAAGATATAGCAGGTTTTGTGGCCAAATGTCCGAATTGTCAACAAGTTAAGGCCGAACACCTAAGACTGGGAGGTTTGACCCAATATATAGAAGTTCCCACTTGGAAGTGGGAGGATGTGAATAGGAACTTTGTTGTGGGTTTGCCTCGTACCCAAAGGCAACATGATTCTATTTGGGTCATTGTTACTAGGATGACAAAATAAACCCACTTTATTCCCATCAAGGTTTCATTTTCGGCGGAAGACTATGCCAAGTTATACATCAAGGAAATAGTGAAGTTGCATGGAGTTCCTTTGTCTATTATTTCGGATTAGGGTACTCAATTTACTTCACACTTTTGGAAGGCATTCCAAAAAGGGCTTGGAACCAATGTTAAGCTTAGTACCGCTTTCCACCCTCAAACGGATGGTCAAGAGGAGTGCACCATTCAAACCTTAGAGGACATATTGAGGGCATGTGTTATAGTTTTCAAAGGTAATTGGGATGACCATCTACTATTGATAGAGTTTGCCTACAATAATAGTTACTATTTAAGTATTGCCATGGCTCATTTTGCAGCATTGTATGGTAAAAGGTGTAGATATCCGGTTGGTTGGTTTGAGGTAGGTGAATTTACTTTAACTGGTCCCAAACTAGTTTATGAGGCCATTGAAAAAGTTCGACCCATTAGAGAGAGGTTGAAGACAACCCATAGTCGGCAAAAGTCATATGTTGATGTTAGAAGGAGGGATCTAGAGTTTGAAGTTGGTGATTGGGTCTACTTGAAAATCTCACCTATGAAGGGTGTAATGAGGTTTGGCAAGAAAGGAAAGCTTAGTCCCCTGTATGTGGGCCCATATCAAATGTTGCAACGTGTTGGAAAAGGGGCATATGAGTTAGACTTACCAAATGAATTGGCCCCAGTTCACCCGGTGTTTTATGTTTCTATGCTTAAGAAGTGCATTGGGGATCCGGTATCCATCATTCCTTTAGAAGGTTTAGGAGTTGAGGAGAGTCTATCCTATGAGGAAGCTTCGGTAGAGATTTTGGACCGACAAGTGAAAAGGTTGAGAAATAAGGAAGTGGCTTTCATTAAGGCTCTATGGAGGAATCACTTAGTTGAGGGTGCTGCATGGGAGGCCGAGGCCGATATGAAGTCCCGCTATCCTCACCTTTTTTCCTTCTACTCCTATTCAAGCTTGAGGTAAGTAGTTCCTCTTGAGTTTTGGTGTTTTGGATGTCATGTGTGTGGTATGAGTTTTGCCATGATTTCCTTATATTAAGCATGTTCTTTGTAAAACACATGTTTAGTGTAAATTGAAGCTTCATGATTTACATGTTCCTTATGTTTATTCGCATTTTAGTATGATGATGGCATATTTGAATTCATGGGGTGATTTGTTGGACATGCTTTGTTATGCTTGTGGTTAAATAGCATATGGGCTCCATGATGTTGTGTTAAGCTTGATTTTAGTTGGAGAAGGTAGTTTCTCCTATGAACATGATATATGTTGAATTTCATGCATATTGAATTGGTAGATGTATTTCCTACCTTCTTGTGTTGCATTGATCATGTTGTGAAATGGAGTTCCTCTTTGTGAATAGTGCATAAAGTGTATAGCGCATTTGTAGGTTTTGCACACTTTGACGTTTCATGCATGATGGGCTGCTAGTCTAGAATTTCTAACTTAGTTTGGTGTCTAGATCATCATTCGAGGACGAATGTTCCCAAGGGGGAGATAATGTAACACCCCAGAAATCTAATGACCTAAGCTAGAGCCTAACATGTAGTCTAGTAGCCTAAATAGGGTCAACGTGAAGTCAAGAGTCGTAAAATAACCTCCCCTACTTAGTAATAATGTTTTAGGACCTAAAGGTCAAGGCATGACCCCCCCCCCCCAAGGAACCCCCAAGGGTCCTTGAGGAGGACCAAAGAGAAGACCCAAAAAGTTGTCAAAAACAACAGGACCTACAGATGGGCACCCACGAACCGTGGGTGAACCCATGCCCCGTAGGTGGGGGTCATGGGTCGAGGCTTGGCCTCCCATGGTCCTCCCAACTCTCTGAAGAAAACCACAAATGAGCAGCACAGGTCATGGTCCTACCCACGGTCCGTGGGTCCCCATGCGTGGATCACCCCTGAAACTGCCTTTTGGCAGTTGGGCTAGGGCTAGGTTTCAAGAAATAGCCTTTCTTCTCCAATTTATTGTGGAAATAAACCTAAGGTATGTATGCTTTTCATCTTTGGGTAGCTATCCCCCAAAAGAGCCCCTTGAAACTATGTTTTTAAGATTTCCAATTACCCCAAAAAACCTAGGGTTTCATTCTATGTCATGGGTCTCCTTCCAAAACGATTTCAATTGTTTAATTATGGTTTATTATGGTTAATTATGATGATTTATGATTGGAATGTTGGAGTATTGTTGAATTATGATGAAAAATCTACCTTGGACCCGTGATTCCCCCATCTTTTTAAATTATGCACTAAGGTGTGGCTTGATTGATCATGACAGCTTGATAATTGACTATGTTTACATTTATTAAGTTGTTGAATCATGATAACCATTATATAATGTGGTAATTCTAGAAGTTAGGGTTGATCTTGATGCATAGCGTTGAAGGGCAACTTGTTAGGGTTGTAAATGCTGATGAGGATTGTATATGAATTCATGATTCACTTAGATAGTGATGATCCTATGAGTATTGTGTATTTGTGGTATTGTTGTAAGATCATTCTCCCCTACCCTTACACATGACTATGTATGATATGTCTATGATTATGATAGTATTGTTATGTTGAATGAAAGGCTATTCTCGTAAATACACTATGAATACGATGTGAAAGGTTTACTCACATATTGATTATTCTAAGGTTGAAAGGACATTTCTCACCTAATGAATCCATGAGAAATTATGATACTATATTGACATGAGTGCTTAGGGCATTCTCTTATGAACATGAACTTAAATAAAGACTTAATATGACTTTTAAAGGGAGTTATGCTTAGCACCGAGTGGATATGAAAATGAGATGGAAGCTTTACGCTAGAAAGTCCGACTTCCCTATGTAAGTTATCTCATGAGATGGAAACCTTTTACATTAGAAAGTCCGGGTTTCTAGTACCAATCTCCTTATCCCATAACTATGTGCCCACATAGGTCTTTAGCTAGTGGATCCACCTAAAAGATAATTATGTTAGTTCTACCTTAGGCAAGTAGCACACCTCTTTTCGGTGTGGGGGTAAGACACCAGATTCCATGTAGCTCACATGGTCTATGTCGGTTAAGGCTATATTTCCCTATATGATAAGAATATGAATTATGATAAGAATATGGACATTAAATATGACTTCTTAATAGGTACTACTTAGTATGAGTGGAGGTATGGGACTACATTTATGCATTGCACAAGTGGGCCTTAAGAGGGGATTGTAGTGACGTTCGTTTATGCTATGAAGACTTATGAATTATGTATGTATGAAATGTATGGTTCTTAAGATTGACTTTACTTGTTACAAGTTATGAGTATGAATGCTTCCTTGAATATGAGTATTGGTTATGAATAAGGTTAAGACATGATATGTATGATGTTAGTGACCTATAAGTGGTACTTAGCATTTGGTAGGGTTATGATATCTTGCCTTTGCATTGCACAAGTATAGCTTTGGGTTGCTTATGATATGTTTGACTTACGTTTTTTATAAATGTGCATTATGGCTTTTAAACTCGATAACTGTATAATTTTAACTAAATGTCCCTTTTATGCATGTTTTAAGGATTTTTATGCGTGGCTTCCATACTTAGTACTTATGTGCTAACCCATATTTCTACATTTTCTATAAGTGTAGGTTCCGGTCGTTGAGACGCACTTCTTCACTTGAATAGAGCTTGGATTGACTATTCTCCAAGCTTAGTGAGTCCTCATGGTCCGAGGACAAGACATCATTCATTTCTAGTTTCTTTGCATTTCCTATTTTTGAGACTATGTTGTATAAAGGGGTGTGACCCTTATTGACTCTGTATTGCAGTAGATGGTGATTGAGACAAAGCCTAGACTCTTATGTGTCTTTTTTGAAATGACGTCCATTTGTAAAAAGTTTTAAATTCCGCATTATTTTAATCATTATGTCTATGATTATGCTAAGGGCTTGTATGAGACCCCTTTGGGGTCAAGCATGCCGTAATTTGTCTAAGGGGTAACCCCGGGTTGTTACAATATCACGCACTTTGCCTGTGATATACAAGTGTTTAATTGGTTAAATTTGTGATAGTTAAAGTGCCTACTTGTGCATTGGCAAAGTTTAGGGTCATAGTTGTTAATTGATGCTAAGTTAAAGATCCTATTTATGTATTATGTCATATTGTATATTGGTTCAGAACACTGATGTGGTGCCTACTTCCAGTCCCCTTGGATTACAAGGGTTTCCTTAAGAGCTTGTTGAGAACTTAGGTGTTATAGAATGTTACAGTTGAGAGTCTTGTCAGATATGCAAATCAAATCTTCTTCTTTGACACAACCTCTACTTGTGTAACCTACACTCAGATTTTTCTTTCTCTTTTCTTTTCAATTGTTCACTCAAGTGTGTACAAAGTTTTATGAAAGATAAAAGAAGATTACAATATAAGCTCAAGTTAAGTGCACACTTCACAACTAATACTAAGGGAGATTTATATAGATAGGTTGATGCTCTTGTAAGGAAAACCCAAGAGAGTTTATCTCAATCAAGGATGTTGAGGGATCCCTTGATTGAGGCGATTAGCTAAGTCATGTCCATATCAGATATGTGCATGACATAATTGCTTTGCTTCCTTCCTGGTTACGATCTACTTGATTCTTGACCTGATTTGTTTTTCTTTCTTCCTTTGGTAGCTTGCTTGATTCTTGCTGGATTGGTGATTCTTCCTTCCTTTTGTAGCTTGCTTGAATCTTGGCTGGAAATCTATTTTTTCATATCAATCATGATCTACTTGATTGATTTCTGAAATCTCTTATTAATCATGATTTGCTTGATTGATTCTAGAATCTCTGATTGATTCTAAAGATCATGACATATCTTTATTTTGACACTTATGCTTTATGCTTGGTTTCCTTTGTTATTGATGTGTTTGCTTGCGAAGAGTATGACTGAATATTTAGGTGTCATTTATCAAAATCAACATCAGTTTGTATTGACAAATACGGTTCGCGTGTATACAAAGATACAAACAACAAAATATACCCAAAAAAAAATTGTATTCATTCACTTTAATTTCACTTATGTTCATTCATACTTATATTACTTATATTCATTTGTTCTCATTTCCCTTGTATTCATGCACAAATTTATGTAAAGTTTTGAATTTTAAAATTTTCTCAACCAAAATATTAGTCAAAATTAGGCAGGGTATAAGTAATGTCCCAAAGTTTGACTAGTAGAGTGAGTGATATCATTGATGACAACTCAAAATTTTGGATTGATATAGATTATCCTAGTATCACCTAACAAATAGAATCTCAACTTGCTATTTCAATGCCTAAACTAGATATACTACTCTACTCTACTATATATGTTAGTCAAATTTTCTAGAAAAATAAATAAATAAATAATCAAATAAATGGATACGTAGAAAAAAATTGTGTATATGGTGCACTGAGAAATTGTCTTGAGCTAGGTGAACCGGACAATAACCCATTACATTTATATATTTGACCAATGAATTGATTTCTCAGATAAATTATTTAATTAGTAATTAATATTTTACAAAGACAATATTTTAGTTGAAGAAAATTAAAATTAAAACGACAAGTAATCTTTTAAAAAATAATTAAATATTAATTAAGTGATTATATAAGAAATCAATCTTTATACCAATATATATTGATCCGAGCAAATTTAAAACCAATCGAATCACCATACGTGCTTTCACGTTTTTAACTCATTTGATCCATCATTTCGTTTGAATCTGTTCATTTTATAATCTTACCAAATGTCATAATTGTCATAAAATTACTCGTTTATCTTTTAAATAGATTAGTTTTTAACTTTTATTTTTAATAATAAATTAATGCTTAAATTTTATTATTTAAAAAGTTATTTATAGGAGGGATAAAAAAAAAAGGAAAATTGCATATAATAGCAAACTATTAATTCAAATTAAATGTTATAACCATAGTTTGATTTAATTGTACCCCATAGCAAACTGTTGCTATATCGCCTCTCTCCTGGTGAATCTCGCTCGCCACTCTCGTTCTCTCCCTCGCCTCTCTCGCTTTTATACAAACGCAAATATATAAAATGTGTTTGTGTTTGTGTTTGTGTAAAACAAGAGAAAATTGTATGTATACATATATTTTCGTTCTCCTCTCTCCCTTCTCCCCTCTCCCCTCTCCCAAATCTCACTCGCTCACTCGCCTCTCTCACTTTATACAAAAACGCAAATGTATAAAATGTGTTTGTGTTTGTGTTTGTGTTTGTATAAAACGAGAGAAAATTGTATATATACATATATTTTCGTTTCCCTCTCTCCACTCTCCCAGATCTAGTTCGCCACTCTCCCAGATCTCGCTCGCTCACTCGCCTCTCTCACTTTATACAAACACAAATGTATACATTGCGTTTGTGTTTGTATAAAGCGAGAGAAAATTGTATATACTAATACAAATGCATATATTTTTGTCTTACACACTTATGATTATATAAATACGATCTTCCCTTGCCCAGTTTTCTTTTGTCTTTCTCACTTTCTCGCTTTATACAAACACATATTATACAATTGATCTTTTGTATATGTATACCAAAGCAGATTATACAAATGCTTTCTTTTGTATACGTATACGAAATTATACAACTGCTTTCTTTTGTATATGTATAGCGAAATATACATATTTATATTTGCTATGGAGCGCAATTATGTAAACTATAATTATAACATACAAATATGATTTTTATGTTTGTTATACGAGAAAGTTGCTCAAAAAAAATAAGTACAAGAGGCAAAAGTAGGAATGACCCGATAAATGTGAATCACAAGATCAAAAGTAGCAACAAAGACTTTCTTCTTTTTTTCTTTCTTTTATTTGTTGATTCTTTCGAAATCCTATTAAAATTTAGCTTCAATTGGATCTAATATTTTTGATGCAGAATACAGATGTGAATATTTAGGAAAAAGGCATAAATAGAACCTAAATTTGTTTTGAAAATTTATACTCAAATTAATGTGATAACCTATTACACATATGTTATACTCAAACTAACGCAGCGATTTATTACACCATCAAAAATTGCAACACCATCACTATAAAATTGCATCACTCATTATCAAATAGCACATACCGTCACTGTCACAAAAAAATCACCATACTTAACCACCAATTTCACCACCAGACATCAAAAAAAAAAAAAAAAAAAAAAAAAAAAATTAAATTATCAATATTTATTTGTAAAAGTTAAACCTTGGTTGGACAACTGAAAATTTGGTGTTAGATTTACTATCATTGAATTTGAGCAAAATTTAGAGAGAATTTTTATAAGAATTATGGTGGGAGTAATAAGAATTGATCACGCCTTTTTTGGATATTTTAATTTTAATTTTACATCAGCTTTTGTACGATATTAATTACATTTTCAACAATAATAGATATAATAGGTCATCGCGATAGTTTGTGAAGACGATTTTTCAGAAAAGTATAGGTCAAAATTTTTGTCTTTTTCCTGAATTTATTTAAATATAAAAATACTATATTTAAATTAATTTTATATATATATATATATATATATATATATATATATATATATATATATATATATATATATATATAATAAAGTTTAAGAAAAGAAAATTTTAAATCTTATGACTTTAGATTAAAGATGTGTCAAAAATATCAAATATCCTTTAATCTTGTAGTCTTAAACATATCATGTGAAAAGTTGAAATTAAAAAATTGATCAAATACAAAAGCATCATTTTTAAAAAACCGAATTATCAAACAAAATGGGTCAAATAAATTAAAGTGAACATAAATTCAATACTAAAAACTATAGTAAATAAATTAATCAAATTTAAATCTTGAACCCGTCTATTTTAACCCCCACTTCTCCCCACTCCTCTTTTAGCTTTTCTAATGTATTACGTAACTTTATCGTCCTCTATTTTATGTTGCACGTTTTCTTGTCCTCTATAAATCTTAACAAAATTCTCTTGTTAGGTTATCTCTTACACATAATAATTCCACTTTCCATGTTCCTAAAAGCCCCTACTTAATTAGCTTTATTAGTAATTTAGTATTATTTATCTTCTTCTACTACTTTCTAGTTTCCTATTTCTTTTCACTTGTTTGTGTTTAAATTGAAATTAAAAAAATTGATTTAATTAATTTGAGTGGAGATGGAAGGAGGAGCAGCTCAGAGAACAGATACAACAGCTTTTAAAGAATGTTTAGCTCTTTCATGGAAGAATCCTTATGTTCTTCGTCTTGCTCTTTCTGCTGGAATTGGCGGCCTTCTATTTGGCTATGATACAGGTACCCCACTCTCTATTTACAAATTAATTGAACTTAGGCAGCGGTGGAGCCATAAATTCTACCAAAATATTTAGAAATGGTACACAAACACTTAAAAGACTTGGTTCTTTCCAGGCGTCGAATACCATTAGTCTACAATACCTTATTGTGCCGAAAATATGTCATTTAATCACTTTATATTTATTTTACTTATATATACGATATAATTTTCAAATAATGGTGAAAACCCTAACAACATCATAGCTACGCCCTGATAATAGAAGTAGTGGCATAGTCACAATTTTGACTAAGATATATCAAAATGTCAAAAAGTAAAATTCCATAAAAATTAAAGAGTTATATATTTATATGGTTGCACAATGTAAATTTTGACAGAAGAGAGAATCGACATCCTTTCAAGTATACGCACCTCCGTCACTTAACAAATTAAAGTTGGAATCATAACTCTGACTAAAGGCTTAATTCTTTCAAAACGTCGAATATCACTAGTTTTCTACAAACACCTTGTTGTGTTGAGGATACGTCACTTGACAAAGTTGGAATCATAATTTTGACAAATGCTATTCAAAATATAATAAACAAATACTATATCACAAAGAAGTCTATATAAAATTAATTTTGACCAATATTAGCTTAATTATTGAATGTGATGTTGTATAGGAGTGATATCAGGAGCTCTACTTTACATTAGAGATGACTTCAAGGATGTTGATAGAAACACC
The DNA here is from genome assembly GCA_035578085.1 of Solanum pinnatisectum. Lineage (NCBI taxonomy): Eukaryota > Viridiplantae > Streptophyta > Magnoliopsida > Solanales > Solanaceae > Solanum > Solanum pinnatisectum. The sequence goes on from CM069083.1 coordinate 20,376,003, forward strand.
GTCTTACAGGTTTGTTTGCACACAACCATTATCCTTATTTATTTTTAGTTTTTGCTAGTCACCTTGAAGTAATTATATCTACAAATATATGTTTACTTTTCTTAAATTGTAATTTTGCCCTTTTTCAATTTATATGACGTAGTTTGAATTTAGTATATTTTTAAAGATTGTTATATTTTTTTATTTAGAAATAATTTAATTTTTAAATTTTTATTTATCATTAATAATCATACAAATATTGTTGATTATATTATTCATTCATTTCAATCTGTGTGATAATTTTTTCTTTATAGGTAGTTCCAAAAAATTAGTATCTTATCATATGTATTAATAACAATTAACTTCAAACTTTCTTTTTTACTTTCAATAAAAGATTTGTAGTCACAAAAAATTTAATAGCTTATTCTAAATTACAAGTTTAAATAACCTTTTTTTTTCTTTTAAGTTTTGTATCCATAAATTGAAATTAAAAATACAAATTTATTTTAAACCACATAGTTTTAAAAATAGATAAACAAAACCACATAAAATTGAATGGGGCTGGGAAGTATCTATTGTTGCTTATTATGAGTAAAATTTTATGGTTTTAGATAAGTTTTTTTGGTTATTTTTGGGGACCCTTCCATAAATTAGATTTAAAATGCAAATTGATATCATTTTAAGTTGTGAGTTTAGGCACATGCCATGTGTACCATATCCGAAAAGTTGTTTTTGTTTGGCTTTTTCCACTCTGCAAAATTATGAACTACATATTTCACAAGTCACAAGCATAAAGTTGTTGGTGGGACCCACTCCTTTTCCACTAGATTTTGATTGGAACCAGTATCAACCTTGATTCATGTAGATTCCTAAATTTATACCTTCCCATGTTTTTTTTCTAAAAACAAATAATAATCATTTCATTGAGTAGTTAAATTTATTTGATTTTTCCCAAACCACACCCTCTAACTCTCCCCACAAATTTTAGCTTTGGTTGTTCAATTTGTGTTCACATGATCTACTTAGAGAAAAAACATTGGCATTTTTACATTTTATTATAGGAAAAGACATAAATTTATTTCGAACTTATATCGAAAAGTGATTTACACGTTTAAACTATCATGATGACCTATTACACATATTTACTATTCAAAAGTGAATTTAATACCACCCTGAGACGTGTAACACCACTCTCACGGGTGTGGTGTAATACACTCGCCGCCACATCAGCGCTACGTCATCGCCATGTCAGAAATTATAATTTTTTTTATAATTTTTTTGTTTTGTTTTCTTTATTAGTTACTTTTCTCGCTAACAATATTTTACACTAATTAATTATTAAAATTCTCTAATAATTATACCTTCTTCATCACAAAATCTCACTCACTCTTTCGATCTCTTATCTCATGGAAAAAATCATATCCAGCTACCTTATTCACTATTGATTCTTTGTTCTTCACCACCACCATATCAACTTCAATTCTTCTTCTTCTTCTTCTTCTTCTTCGTCATCCACCACTAAATATCACCATCACCATTTCCAATATAATTTTTTTCTTCTTCACCATCTTCAATTTCCACTCTTTTTTTTTTTTCAAAATGGTTATCCAGCGCCACCACACTCATAAAATTGTCATCTTCACCAAATTCATGATTAATCTTCTTCACCACCTTCAATTTCCTCTTCTTTTTTTACTCATTACCTAGAACCACCATACCCATAAAGCTGCAATTACAACCAAGCCCAAAAATTGATTAACAACCAAAATTTCTTTAACAAAGTCAAAAAATAGAAAAGATAGAAACAATCAACCAAAATCACCTAAACATAACTTAAGGATTTATTTGTTTAGGTTTATCCAAAATTCTTTTAGATTCTTCCTTTAGTAAAAATTATCACAAAATACAATTATTTACTAACAAATCTATGAGAATTAACCTAATTGCTAATCAAAAAGAAAAGTTGTGTTTTGAGATTGTGATGTATCTAGAATGAAGAAGAAGAGATGTGAAAAAGAAGAATAAGTGTGAAGAAGAAGAGGTTTGAAGAAGAGGTGTGGGGGTAGGGGTGGGGAGAAGGAGGCTGGGGGTTAAAAGTTAATTCTAATTATTATTTTTATTTTATATCTATCTGACGCGTTTAGTTTTTATTTTCATTTTATTTCTTTGCCACGTCAGTTTTAAGGGGCAAATAAATTCACTTTTGAATAGTAAAAGTGTGTAATAGGTTATCATGATAGTTTAAGCGTGTAAGTGACTTTTTGATACAAGTTCAAGATGAAATTTATGTCTTTTCTCTTCATTATATCCATTCAATCAAAAAATGACAGCATATTTATATTTATATTTGGAGAAAAATATTTATTTTTGTGGCAATAAATATTGCGGCTAGAAGGAAAATCTATTGTTACTAAATGTCTCTTTTGTTATAGTGATAGTAGAGAAAAAATAATAATTTTCCTTATTATTATATCAAAAGCAAGCACACGGTGTAAACACCTCTTATATCATGATCAGTTTTGCAATGGTTGCACCAGTCTCAATCATCACATTATGCACACATATTTTAGTCAATATCTTGAATACATATTAGTTTGATGCACACAAAAATCACCAGAAGCATCTCTAAACACAACAACACGTGTTATGTAATATTAACTTGCTAATGGCTTGTATAGGAGTCTATAGTGAGCACGGCAGTTGCTGGAGCAATCATAGGTGCAGCAATTGGTGGTTGGCTTAATGACAAATTTGGGAGGAAAAGTGCTATACTCATTGCTGATTTCCTCTTCTTTGTTGGAGCTGTGATTATGGCATCAGCAATGAATTCAGCACTTCTCATAGTTGGTAGTCTTTGTTGGACTTGGTGTTGGTATGGCATCAATGACTGCTCCTTTATACATATCAGAGGCTTCTCCTGCTAAAATTAGAGGTGCCCTTGTTAGTACCAATGGATTTCTCATCACTGGAGGACAATTCTTGTCCTATCTTGTTAACCTTGCTTTCACCAAGGTATGTATAATTGTTCTAACTGAGAACCAGCGTGGAGCCAAGTAAGGCCAAGGGGGTTCAGTTCATCTCCTTCAGAGGAAATTACATTACACTGTTTATACATAGCGAAAATTGTTCTTTATGTATATATAGTAGATGTTAAAACCTCTATGACTTCTTTGTGTGTTTACTTCTTTCATATTTTGAAACCCCTTTAGTGTCCAGGAATACAATCTGGTGCGAAGAGGGGTGTTCTGTTTTTCTGTTCGGCCTAATATGTTAGTTTTACAAAATTCATAACTCTGGAACAACATATTGTATAAGTTACTTTAAACATTTCTAAGAAGCTTATTAGTAACTGTTTCTGGTGCGTATAGGGAAGACAATTTAAGGCGTAGAACATGCATGCGATGTTAATTGAAGATTGTTTTTTACTGTAGGCACCAGGCACCTGGAGATGGATGCTTGGAGTAGCAGGATTGCCAGCCCTCCTTCAGTTCATATTAATGATTCTTCTTCCTGAATCGCCTCGTTGGCTTTATCGCAAGGTCAATACAATTGTTGTAGCAGATCATCCACTTTATTTTCCAAGTTATACTAGTTAAATTCGATTAGTAATTCCACTAATTACAATGTTTTCTTGATAAAAACAGGGGAGGCAAGAAGAAGCTAAGACAATACTAAGGAAGATATATTCAGCTGAGCAAGTTGAGGTCGAAATTCAAGCTCTTAAAGAATCAGTAGACAGAGAAATTGAAGAAACCAAAGTATCCGAAAACATCAATCTCGTCAAACTATGCCAGACGAAAACAGTTCGTCGTGGACTAATAGCTGGAGTTGGTCTCCAAATCTTCCAACAATTTGTGGGCATAAACACTGTCATGTATTACAGTCCTACTATCATTCAGCTGGCTGGAATTGCCTCGAACCGGACAGCTCTCCTTCTATCACTTGTCACAGCAGGGCTAAACGCTATTGGCTCGATTGTAAGCATATATTTTATAGACAGGACTGGAAGGAAGAAGCTTCTTATAATAAGCTTGTGTGGTGTTGTGATTTCTCTGGGGTTTCTATCAGCAGTGTTCCATGAGGCTACTTCAACATCACCAGCAGTTAGTATGGCGGATACATCTCACTTTGCAGCAAATTTCACTTGTCCTGCTTACCATGCTGCTGCTTCTGCTAGTTCTTGGGATTGTACTAGGTGTCTTAAAGCTTCTCCTAGTTGTGGCTTCTGTGCTTCACCTCAAAATAAGGTAATAATATCCCTAATATGCTACTTCCTCCGTAAAAAAATTGTCTCATTTCTTTTTTAGTCAGTTTCAAAAAGACTGACTCCTTTCCTTTTTTGGCAATATTTTAACTTCAACTTTCCACATGACATGTTTAAGACCACAAGATTAAAGGACATTTTGGTATATTTGACATAACTTTAATATAGAACCACAAAATTTAAAAGTCTTCTTTCTTTTTTTAAACTATGTTTCAAATCAAACTAGGACATTCTTTTAGAAACGGAGGGAGTATTTAAAGGGTGATATAATAAGCTTATCAATTCATTACTGTAATTACTTTTTAAGGAGTGTGTCAAGTGAAACATGAACATTTTCTATAAACGAAATGTCTATGCTAAAAATCTTGCATATTCAATACAGTGTAAACTTAACACAAGTTTGTTTAATTGTTTCTTTTTGTAGTTGCTGCCTGGGGCATGTCTCCTGTCTAATGATACAATTAAGGATGCTTGTCATGATCAAGATAGCTTATGGTACACAAGAGGATGCCCTAGTAAATATGGATGGCTAGCCCTACTCGGGCTAGCATTGTACATCCTTTTCTTCTCTCCGGGAATGGGTACCGTTCCATGGATTGTTAACTCAGAGATATACCCTTTAAGATTACGAGGGGTTTGTGGAGGAATAGCTGCAACAGCAAACTGGATTTCAAACCTTATTGTAGCACAATCCTTTTTGTCATTGACACATGCCATTGGAACATCATGGACATTCCTTGTATTTGGAGCTATCTCTGTTGTAGCCCTGCTTTTTGTCCTGATTTGTGTTCCAGAAACTAAGGGGCTTCCAATTGAGGAAATTGAGAAGATTTTGGAGAGAAGAGGTTTACATATGATGTTTTGGAAGAAAAGGGCTAATGAGAAGAATGGTGGAGAAAATGATACCAATAAAGAAGGGGAAGGAGATGTATGAAGATTGAAGATATGTTAAAACAAACATAGATAGCTTTGATTTGAATTGGGAATCCTTCAATTAGTTTACAGTGTTTGATAGGATTTCCAAATCATTGAAGATAAATAATTAATATGGTATAGATTATTAGATCAAGTTGGATCATTGATAAGAACTTTCTTCAAGGAAACTTAAAGAGTAACTTCTTCCTCAATCTTCCCTTCTCTTTATTCATAGTTTTTGGTTTTGTCATGCTCATTCCCAAATTTGGACTTCAAAACATGCAACATAGAGAGGATTCTTGTAAGTAGGGGTGTACAAAATCGAATCGAAAATCGAACCAATCGCAAATTGAAAAAAAACCCTACATTATATAGATAATTTTGAAATTTTATTTTATACATAAAAATATTTACTTTGATATAATTTTTAAATATTTCTTATACTTTTCCATAGTTTTTATCTTTTAATATATTATTTTAAGTTTGAAACTTAAAATTATGAATGATCCAATAAAGATTATAGTCCATAGATATTATATTTATAATAAAACTTGAATCAAAATCAAATTAATACTAATGCAAAAAGAAAATAAATTTAACACTAAGAATGACAATAATATTGAATATTTGTTCTTTAGTTTTACATTGGTTTAGACAATTAAAATACTTAATCTAATTTTAATTTCCTTTAATATTTAGTCATGTAACTAGTACTTATTAAACTTATTTTAGCATGATTTAGTACATTTAAATTATGATCATTTTCATTATGACTTGTTAATTTGCAATATTTTTTTATGCGATTTCATTATTATTTTTTTGTTGGATATTTAGTGTCATTAATCATAGAGCAACTTTCACATATAGCAAATATAAAAATCAAATTTGTATGCTATAGCTATAGTTTATATAATTGCACTCCATAACAACTTTATATTTGCTATGGTGCATCAGATTGTATAACTCGCTGGCTCCTCTTCAGATTTGTATAATTTCGCTGGTAGACCATTTGTATAAATCGTTGTCAGCCTCTCGTTTGTATAAATCGATGACAGCCTCTCAATTTAATTTTATGTGTTTGCATAGCTGCATAAAATTTGAATTTGTATACAATTGAATCGAAATAAAACGTTTGTATATCAAATCTCTCTTTCTCTCTCTCGCTTTATACAAACATAAATTATACATATATTTTGTATAATCTGTGTTTGTATAAAGCGAGAAAGAGAGAAAGGCAAAAGAGAACTAGGCAGAGGGATATTTGTATTGTATAATTATAAGTGTATATGACCAAGATATATGTATTTGCATGTGTGTATATAATTTTCTCTCGCTTTATACAAACAGAAACACAATTTATACATTTCTGTTTGTATACAGCGAGAGAGACGAGGGAGAGACTGGCGAGCGAGATCTGGGAGAGGGGAGAGAGGGGAACGAAAATATATGTACATATACAATTTTCTCTTGCTTTATACAAACACAAACACATTTTATACATTTGCGTTTGTATAAAAGCGAGAGAGGTGATGGAGAGACTGCCGAGAGTGGCGAGCAAGATTCACCAGGGAGAGAGGCGAAATAACAACAGTTTGCTACGGGGTACAATTAAATCAAACTGTGGTTATGACAGTTAATTTGAATTAATAGATTGCTATATCTACAATTTTCCCTTAATCATATCATATTTTTTGTGTTATTTTCTAAGGAACACCTTAGATAGTTGTATTTTGGTAAGATTAAATAAATATTTGAAGTACAAATACATTATATGTTTGTATGAATACTTTAACAGAAAAATCTGAAAAAATCCGAAAATCAGAAAAATCTGAAAAAACCCGAGGTTGAATAACCCGAGTTTTATTGGTTTGGTTTGGTTTATAAATTAAAAAATCCGACACAAATGGTTTGGTTTGATATTTGAAAAATCCGAACCAATCCGATCATGTGCACCCCTACTTGTAAGTAATTAATGGGTCTTTTGGTAGTAGCATAGAGTTACTAAGGGATTAATTATGAGTAAATTTACGTCTACTTGCTCTTTTAGAATTCTTATACATTTCTATCATTTCCACTATTTCACGAGTGATTTCTTTACTATATCTGCATGTTGTATGTTGACTCCTTTACATTGTTTCCAGTTTCTTGCTTTCCAAATGTGATAGACCATAGCTCCCCACAAACCATAGTGCTGCCACCACTTCCTTCTTGAATCTCTTCCAATGTTTTTTCTTAATCAGTTCCAAAATGCTATTCAGCTTCCTGCAGCAGTGGTAGAGCCAAATATTTTATAAAGAGTGTGCAAAATTTTAAAAAGTAACTAACAAAAAATTAAGTGAGTGGATTTACATTCATATTGCTCAACCTAGTGATTTTACCATAAACAACATAAATAATTTGTTTTTCATCAAATACCATTTGTTTTTTATCTTCAATTTGAGATCTGAAATATATATATATATATATAAACAAATCTTCAATTTGAGTTGCGTTTAGTTATAAAAATGCATGGTAGATTTTATAAATTGAGATAATAGTTTTAAAATGAATGAGTTGAGATTTTTACTAAACACGTATTGCATAAACACGTATTGCATACTCAAGAAAAAATAACATTAATTTATTGATTTTTACTTGAATCCAAAGTAATTTTCAATCTTTGATTTTTTTACTTAATTTTAATTGATGTTAAGTTTCTCGTGTTTCGATAAAGAATCATGAAGAGATTTACATATAATTTTTAAAAGAACGTCAATTCAAACCTCCAACTAATTAGGAGAGAATAGAAAATACAATGATATATATATCATTCTGTCATAATTTAGGTTACATACTTTAGTTTTTAATTTATCACAAAATGAATGTTATCTGTAATTTAAAAAAATTTACTCAGCTATTTAAAATAATTAAATTGTGCCATAGAGAGACAAGTAAAAAAAATTAAAAAGAAAGTTACTAAAGGACCCACAAAAAACAGGTAAAAGAATTAAAAAGAAAGTTACCGAAGGACCCACAAAGAAAAATCTTTGAAATTGATTTTAAAATGACGTTAAAAAACTTAAAGGAACAAAGAATCGAACCTTTGACCTCCGGGCTTGTGCAAACCTAAGTATATATTAACAATTTCATAAACTTGACCTATACGTATGGTATAATTTTTCGTGTTCACTTGCACACCCTTCATTGGTTCTAGCTCCGCCCCTGCCGGCAGGTTGATATTTGACCAGCTTTGGAGTGCATCTCTCACCTTTGTAACATATTCACAGTGTACAAACAGTGTTTATTTGTTTTCATCACTGTATCTTGACAAGCAACATGTAATGTCATCAACTTGTATATTCATGTTTCTTTTGTGAGTTATCTCCTTTGTGTTGCTAACCACATGATGAACCTTTGCCTAGGCAATGGGACAAAATTCCAAATTAGTTCTGCAGTTCCCAGTTGTGCTTGATGGCCCAATAGTGCAAGATACCTCCTGATGATTGAATATTCTCCACTAGTTGTAAGATTGAACTGTCCATGTGTATACCAATGCTGCATTTGATTCTTTAGCGATGTTATGTTTCTTCAATACTAGCTGCTATAGACTGGAACACAATGATTCAAATCATTTGCTTTGATGTACACCCCATGCACCCATTTCACCCAGAAAGACTTTTTATTTACAGCTATCTGTCATACTAGCTTGCCTACAAAAACCACATTCCATTTCCCACAACCTTTAATATTTAAAACTCCCTGCCTCTTTGGGAAACAAACTTTTTCCCAGGATACCAATAATGCTTTCTTCTTTTCACCACTACCCCCACAAATAGTCTCTACGTTTCTTGTCCACCTCCTTTACTATACTCTGAGAAACCCAAAAACTATGTATTGAAAATAGCACAGCCAACACCACTTGAAGCTTCTCTGCATAGGACAGTTGCTTTGCATAGGTGTTTTTAATCCTGCTTGTTAGCTTGTTCACAAGTTGATGACACTCCATTTTACTCCATCTCTTGAAAGTGAGTGAGAGTCCCAAGTATCTTATGAGAAAAGATTCTGTTGTGAATCCAGTGATACTCAACAACTGCTTCTCTACTTCTTCAGTCACTCCTGTTAGGAATAAGTTTGACTTCTCCATGTTTGCCACAAGCCCAATTGTGGCACTGAAATGAGCCAAAGCTTCCATAACTCTTTTAACAAATAGTCTCTCATTTACAGAAGATCATGGGATCATTTGCAAATATAAGATATGTATTGATCGTGCAAATAATATGTTTATATAATCAAGTCATTCATTAAAGATGATAATTAATTGATAATTTGATAAATATGATAACTAACATATTCGCACATGTTAATTAAATTCTAATAATAATATTAGTAAAGATCTTTACATGATAACCAATAAATAGCTCTTAAATTTATAATTATAATATACATGAGACCAATTATGTACCCCGAATTATTTTATTAGTAGTTAATCATCCTATGATTCTTGAAGCAGCCTAACCAATATTGAAGCTGATTTATAAAATTGCTTCAGACCAGTCAAAATGTGTTTTTTAAAAACATTTATGAATTATGACATAAAATATTACAAATAGAAAAAGAGGTTTTTTTTTTTCATGATCATCAGGTCAAAATAAATATTTATATGCTTTTAATTATTTAAATATTCACCACCTTAAAAGATTATACTACGACAATTATGAACACTGCAAATCTTTGGGCTATACAATTCAAAATTTGTGTATCTTATGGAATACAATAGTTAAGTTCAACATGTCAATTATTATATTTATATCCGGAATGTCTACAAACATACATATCGGGTAATATTCTCTTATTAAAATAGAATGAAACTATCTAGTTACACAAACATTGCTATCATATTTACTAATTCACCTTAATTATAGTTTGAAATAATTACATTTAATCTCACTATGTAATAATTTCATATCGATTTCAAGTCATATAAATGCGAACTACACTAGATATACACTATACATGTGTATAGTGTTATTCACATGTATATTGAACAACATATACACGAGAAAGATATGAGAATGGCAAGCGAGATGGGAGCTGGGAGGCGTGAAGGATTTGTCAATGTATCCCACATATATGCGAATCATACTAAATACACACTATATGCATGTATCTAGTGTTATTCGCATGTATATGAAACACCATATACACGAGTGAGATATGGGTATGACGAGCGAGATGGGAGGGAGACGTGAAAGATTTGTATATGTATCCCAGATACATGCGAATTATACTAGATACACACTATATATATACATGTATATGGGGTGATTCTCATGTATCTAGGATACCAGATACACAAGCGAGATATGAGAGTGACGAGCGAGATTTGACTCTAAATATGCACGAAGTATGCTACAATTCTTAGGCTGCTTTTAACACATGATGTAAATGCTTTGGGCCAAGCCCAAATTAGAAATTCCTTCTCCCTTAAATTCTTGCTAAAGCCCCTCCTCACTCAATCACTAAATTGGCTTTTCTCGATCAAATTGTACGTGTCTCTCTCTCTATGTCCCTTTTTTTAGTGTTGTTTCTCACTCCGTTATATTGCTTTGTTTGATCAAAACTCTCACTAAATATCGAATCCAAGTTATTTTGCTTACCAACATGGATCGTGGTGGGATAGTTGGAATTCCTCCACCATTAATTAGTGATTTCAGATTCAAGCTGTGATTATAATAAAAAAAAAAAACATTATGTAGGGAGCGTCACCCCCAAAAATGAACCTGATTTGCTTGTCTTTTTGTTTTGTTTTGTTTTGTGTAGATACAAGTATTGAAGAATGGTGAAGACAAAAATTTCGATTGGAGTAAGATTCATAATCTTTGCTACAACGTTAGCAGCTGCACTTACCATGTTGTCTACCACACAAATGGTTCACATGAAAGATGGATACACTTTTTTACCATCTTATAAGAATTCCAACAATGGATACTCTTTCAAAGCAACATACAAGAATTGGAATAGCTTTCAGTAAGAATTTTTCATCTATCAAAAAATTATTTATGTTTATAATTATTACTTATATTTCTTCCTAAATTTTAGATTCGTCTCTATTTTATTTGATATTTGAGTTTCATACGTGCATCATCTTTATATAATATAAGGTAATTACAAGTAAATCTTTGTGATAAACGGAAGTAAAAATGGTAATTGACTACTATATATCGCTAGTTAAACTATATTGTCAGTAAAAAAAAAACAAAAAAAAAACTATATTGTCAGTTAAACTTATTATATTATATATCAATTAATGTTGATCATTGTTTTGTAGGTCACTGATAATTTATTTTTTTTGGATTTTCTGTTGTTTATACACATAAGAGAGATCTTCAATTTTAATATATAAGAAACCTAAGAAAAACCTTTTTTTTTAAAAAAAATAAAAATAAAATAATTATGTAACTAGCCAAAAGATCTTAATTTATTTCTTTTTATGGTATATATATTCAGTAAAAATAATTTCTTTCCTTACATTTAATACAACTTTGAATGTCAAAGATACCATCAACGATCAAGAGAAGGTAAGAAATTATTACTTTCCTTATTTGGTTTATGCGATTTTTGAGGAAATATTGTAGAGCTAGCAAGTACAATTACCATGCACAATTTTTTTAAATTATATATATGTATAATCCTAGTAAATATATTATTTTAAAAGATATTTAGTTGATGACAAAATGTGTGATTACATAATTATAATTAACAAAGTTTATAATAAATTTTGATTATCAGGTTCTTTATTGCCGTGAACTTTCTTGGAGCTGCTTACAACCTTCTAGTTATAATCCTTCCTGATGGGAGTCGTCTATGGAAGTTGGTCGTTGTTTTGGATATGGTATTCTACTTGTTTCTCTTATTTAATAATTAAAGTTGTTTTTTTAACTGTTCGGATCAACTTTTGTACACCTCGACTAATTTCATAGAATACATGCCATCATAAAACAAATAGAAAAATCACCTAGTATTTTTATCTCTGTTTGAAATTGAACCTGAAACCTTATACGTCTCTCCTAATTAAGATTCAAGATTTCTTATTAAGTAAATAGATAAATCCATGATTATATTTAACATATCACCATGCATTCAATCCCTTTATACATTTATGTCCCTTTATATATTTATTTTTCCATTATTAAAGCTTATATTATTTCCCTTTTTTTATTTAAAAAAAAATGTGTAGGTTATTACAATGGTACTTGTTGCAAGTTGTGCTGCAGCACTAGAGACGTACTCTCTACTCAAGAATGGAAATATTCAAGCAAGTTGGCAACCCATTTGCCGTTTTGTTCCAATTTTCTGTGCAAAAGCATTAGGAGCAATTGTCACATGCATTTGTGGATTATTCACAAATACTTTACTTCTTTTTTATTCTTTTCATATTATCTTTAACCCTCTCCTAATCAAAACTGAAGATGACAATTAAACAAAACGTTTCTTTTTTTCTTTTTTCTTTTTTTTAAAAAAAACTTTGATTTAGCATTCATTATTAGTAGAGAAAATTGTATGAAACAACAAACTATTAATTCAAATTAAATGTTATAGTCATAGTTTATTTTAATTGTAATTCGCAACAAACATCCCTTGTTTTGTCATCTGATTCGGTATACAATTAGCCATTTTATACATTTCGGTATAAAATGTGTTTGTGTTTGTATAAAGCGAGAGAAAAGTGTATATACAAATACAAATACATATATTTTCGTCCTATACACTTATAATTATACAAATACAGATCTTATTACACAAATTACAATATATAAATGAATTTATACAAAACTGAATAATTGTATAAAATTTGATGTTTGTAGCGAATTATACAAATCAAAAGCTTCATAGCAAACATAAAATTTGTTATGGAGCGCAATTATACAAACTATAACTATAACATACAAATATGATTTTTATGTTTGCTCTTAAAGTTATTAGTATTGGTGTGCTATATATATATATATATATATATTGTGGACTAGAACTAAACTAGAAGTGACTTTCCTTTTCTTTTTCTTTTGATAGACTTAACTTCAATATTCTTTATCTTTTAATTCCTGTATTTTTGTCTTTTTACATAAATAGACGAATTCTTCTATTAATTTATGTTGTATTTTTCTGTTTTTCATTAAATGCATAATACTATCGCTATAGCAAAAATAATATTTAGCGGTAATAAATATACATATTAACAAAGAGAGTTAATGCATCTATCGGCATTATTTATTTGTCATTCACTATAGGTTTTAGGGACATTTATAAAGAGTGATAATGTCGTTAAAAATATATATTTAGCGGCAATTAAACCATTGTCATTAATTAATTACTGCTAAAAATTATTTTTGTTGGAATGTATATATGAACTGAAGGATGATGTAGGCAATAATTAACTTTTTCTACGTTAGTTTTCAAAGATGATTGATCAGTCAGAAGTGGGAGGAAAGGTTGGTTGGTTGCTTTGCTGCAGATTGACCTCCTCAAATTACAATTTTTAAATGAGATTGTTATTTTCTTATAAATTAAAGGTGATCATATTCCTCTAATTTGGTAAGTGTAAGTAGTATTTGAGAAATTATCATGTCACAATCTAGACGGTTGTGAATAACACTCTTAGAATAATTTTGAATTAGGCTCAAAATTTGAAGGGTATATCTGAATATTTTTCTCAAAGAATTTGAATACGATGAGTCCATCCATATTGAAACTGACAAGGGCAATCACAAAAGTATTTAGTAACGTCAAAAGAAGTAATGGATCTATATATCATGACCCAACTTGAGGACCCTAATGAAACCTAAAGTTTGAAGAACACAAATCCGTAGCAAACATGCCCAAATAGAAAAACTAAGTGAGTTCAAATCAAGGTAGAATCTCATCACTGTGTCTATAAAACTAAAATCTAATACAAAGTGAAAGTTAATAACTAATACAAATGAGATTCCTCTTTACTAAAAGAAGCTAGTAATGCAACCATAAATGAAATATAAAGGATAAAATAGAAGCAGATCACACACCAACAACGAATAGCTTACCTTTACAGAATAACTCGATGGCTCAAAAGAGATCGAAACTCAACAACATCACTAGTAAATGGATTTGTATAATGCTTGTAATGGCCCAACTGCACGCTAGTGATATTATCCGCTCTGGACCTAAGTGCGTCACTAGTTGGTAAAACATGCTTACTTAAATATCCAACATCTTGACAAAACAAAAGAACAATTTTTGAGAATTTTCCTTTTCTCTGTATAAAACTTGAAATGAATGACCTTCTGTACAGTATACATATTTATATAAGCAAAAAAGGAATCTAGCTATAACTAACTCCTACAGCTATCCTCTTTCTATTTGTTTATGGCTAACAAACTAAAGGATAATTACAAGAATAAAAGAAAAGAAAATTTGTACAAAATAAAAGAGAGAATATGAGGTGGGGTGAAATACAACTTGACCAATTATCTGAAGGAGGCCCAAGTTTATGATGCCCGAAGTTCAAAATTATTTAGCCGCCTTGTATCCTCTTCACTGTTCGGTCCGGGTGATTTTCATAATATTCATCATTGTCAATACTGGTTCAATAACCCTCCTCAAGTTGGAGGGGGATGAAAGAACACCAGACTTGCCCAGTAGAGTGTGATGAAAAGGGCCAGTAAAAGGTTTGGTGAAAAGATCAGCTAATTGAGAAGAGGAACGAACAAAAGAGAGAAATCAGACCAACTTGAAATTGTTGACGTACAAAATGACAGTCGAGTTCAATGTGTTTGGTGCGTTCATGAAAGATGAGATTTTTGACTATATGAATAGCAGCTTGGCTATCTAAAATAAGAGGAACAAGAAGCTCGATAGGAATGGTTAGATCAGAGAACAAATGAACCAACCAAGTTAATTCACCCACAACCTGTCTCATGGAAAGTTATTCAGCCTCAGCAGAACTGAGGGAAATGGAGGTCTGTTTCTTGGATTTCCATGAAATTGGAGAAGAGCCAGTCGGAGTGGCAAAAGGCCAATAATTTGAAGTCAAGAGTAGAAGACATGAATATACCTAGACCAGGGTCGCGAAGGAGATATCGAAGAACTCTAAGAGCAGTTTGCATGTGGGGAAGACGAGGATCTTGCATAAATCGGCTTAAATGTTGGATAGTGAAAGCCAAGTCTGGTCTGGTGTGGGTGAGATAATTTAGCTTACCCAATAAATGTCTAAAAAACATAAGATCTGGAATAGGATCCCCTGTTTTTGCAAGAAGTTTGGTGGAGGTATCAAGAGGGGATGAAACAAGGGTAAGATGTGAGGAATGAAACTCCTCCAGTAAATCAAGGGTGAATTTTCGTTGGCTAAGAATGAGACCATGAGATTCGCGCAGGACCTCCATACCAAGGAAATAATGCAAGCTGCCCAGATCCTTAATCCTAAATTCATTGTGCAAGAAAGCCTTAAGATTGTTGAGTTCATTCATGTCATTGCCCGTCATTAAAATGTCATCGACATAGATGGCGACAATAGAAACGGAGTCTATCTTTTTGTAATACAAGGAGTAGTCGTTGAGAGAGAGTGTATAGCCTTTGAAAGTGAGAGCAGTTGTCAGGTTAGCATACCATTGTCGAGATGCTTGCCGAAGACCATAAAGCGATTTCTTTAAGAGACAAACATGATTTGAGGAGGCGGGGAGTGACACCTGCTGGAAACTTCATGTAAACTTCCTCCTCTAAATCACCATGTAAAAAAGCATTGTCCACGTCCAATTGAAATAGACCCCATACTTTCTTAACTGCAATGGACAAAATGCAGCTCACTGTGGTCATCTTGACAACTGGTGAGAATGTTTCAGTAAAGTCGATCCCTTCTCGTTGAATATCCCCTCGAATCACCAATCGTGCCTTCAATCTCTCCACACTGCCATCAGAATGGTATTTGACCTTGTAAACCCACTTATTAGGTAGAGCTTTCTTTCTGGGAGGAAGTTCAACTACTTCCCACGTTCTATTCAGTACAAGGGATGCTATTTCCTTGTCCATTGCATCCTGCCAACCTGGGTGAAAAACTGCCTGAGTATAGCTAACAGGTTCGTACAGATGAGAAAGAGTGTTTAACAAATTTTAGTTGGAAGATGATAGAGCAGTGAAAGAAAAGAGGGAAGGAGTGACAGGAGAAAGAAAGCAAGATGCAGTGAGATCGGTGAGTTGGAGGGCATTACAAATATAGTCCTTTAAGTAAGAAGGAGTAGTGTGAGGTCTGGAAGATTTTTGAATGAGTGTATCAAGCATAGAATTAGAAAGAGTAGCAGGAGAAATATGTGAGGGGCTTTGAGGAGCTGAAATAGGAGAAGAGGGAGTGTCTAAGGACACAGGATTAGGGGAAGGAAGCGGAGGATCAGATAAAGGCATAGTAGGAGTAATAGGAGAAGGGACAACAAAGGACTGATCTATGTGATGTGGAAGAGAATGTTGAGGCAAAAAGGAATCTGAAACAGTAGGCTTGATAGAGGAAAAAGGGAAAATAGTTTCATGAAAGACGACATTCCTTGAAACGAAAGTTCTCATAGTTTTGAGATTAAGTAATTTATACCCCTTTTTGCCATGTGAGTACCCTAGGAAAACACAAGAGACACTTCTTGGATCAAATTTTATCTTATGGGTTGACAAAGTAGACGCAAAACAAAGACACCCAAAGCTTTTCAAATTGGTGTAACTACATGCGGTATGGAACAGTAACTCATAGGGGGTTTTGTAGGAAAGAACCTTAGAAGGAAATTGACTGATCAAGTAAGTTGCCGTTAAGAGACAATCACCCCAAAATTTTATTGGGATTGGAAGGGAAGGGCTCTGGAGGTTTCGAACAAGTGTTTGTGTTTGGTTTCGACGACGCCATTTTGTTGTGGGAAAGAAACACAAGTGGTTTGGTGGATGATGCCCTGGGCAGAGAAATATTCAGAATGCACCTTTCCAGATCCTAATTCAAAGGCACTGTCTGTCCTAATGGTTTTTACTTTTACTTGAAATGGTCTTTCAACCATATTTAGGAAAGATTTGAGAACAGTGAAAGCATTTGATTTATTGGTCAATAAATGTGTCCAAGTACCCCGACTGAATTTGTCAACTATTGTGAGGAAGTATTTGAAACAGATTTGGTGGAAATACATCTAGAAGGAAAAGGAAGCTTATTTTGCCTAGCCATGGAACATATCTCACAAGGAACAATAAAATTGGATTGAGAAGTCATAGGAATAGATGAAATTCTTTTCATATTGCTCAAAGGCATGTGGCCTAATCTGTAGTGCCACAAATTTTCTTTTACATTGGAATTAAAAAGACTGAAATTAGAAACTAAAGCAGGAATAGAGTTTACAGCATAACTCTTTCCTGTGACAAGATTTTTTTCCAACTTAGTACTAGATTTGGAAAGAAAACCAGCAACACTTGGCTTGGTAATGTAAAGACCTGCTGCTGCTTTACCAATATCCAGAGGGGCAAAAAACAAGATGTAGAAGTGAATAAAACAGAGTGAGATAATAGTTGACATAATTTGTTCACAGATAGAAGATTGAATCGGAAAGATGGTATATAAACAACACGGTCAAGAACAAAATTAGGGAAAAGAGAAACTGATCCGTAGTGAGTGACCCGAACTTTTTGAGAATTAGGAAGAGTAATCATAACAGATCTGAGTAGAGGTTTCAAATTAGAAAGAAAGGATTTATTAAAAGACATATGTTCTGAAGCACCACTGTCTATAATCCAAGATTCATCATCTATATGAACAAAACATGCATAAGAGTTAAAAAAGTTAGCTATACCAGCACAGTTGGCTGATGCCATATCCTCAGAAGTACTTCCCTCTTGCTTGAACTGCTACAGTAAAGACAATAGCTGTCATATGTTCTCCTGTGTGAGGTTCAATGGTTCAGCTGCATTAATCCCTGCATGCTCAGGGTCAACTCTGTTGCTTGCAAGAGCCGCAGTTTGAATCCTTTTTCCTTTGGTGAACTTGAAATCAGGAGGAAATCCATGGGTTTTGTAGCACTAGTTTATGTTATGCCCAATCTTTTTACAGTAGTTACAGATGTCCGTGTTCTTCTTTGGGATATAAATTCCCTTTTGTCCCTTATACTCACCAGATTCTCTGTTACCAGGTGGTTGATTAGCTGCAATGAAGAAAGCCGAGTCTGCTGGATAAACAGGGGATGAGTTGATCTCCCTTTGCTTCTCATCCTGCATCACTAGAGGATAGGCTTGTCCAATAGATGGTAAGGGAGATGCTATGAGAATATTGCTCCTTACACTGATGAAGATTTCATTCAAGCCCATCAAGAATTGAAGAAGTCTCTCATCTTGATGTGTTCTGAGATTCTTGGTCTTGGCCCCACATTCACAATTGCAAATACAAGCAGAAAATGTGTTGAGAGCGTCAAGCTCATCCCACAAACTTTTCATTTTAGTAAAATACCCAGACACGCTAGAATTTCCTTGAACCAAAGCACCAAGTTCGTTTTACAATTGAAAGAGCGTAGCTCCATTGACTTGGCCAAACCTTTCCTCCAGATCTTTCCAGAGGTCTTTAGCACTGTGAGAATAAAGCACACTCTCAGCAACTTCTTTTGATAAAAAGTTGAGCAACGATGAGAGCAACATGTCATTACATCGTGCCCAAGATTTCTGAAGTATGGGATCAGTGGGAACAAGCAAGGATCCATCAGTAAATCCCAACTTGTTTTTAGCAGATAGAGCTATGATAGCAGCTCTTCTCCACCTACCGTAACCCTTTCCGTCAAAGACAGTTGAAACCAGGTTTATACCTGGGTAATCCGAAGGGTGAATGTAGTAGGGATGAGAAGCATCAAGGGCACCATTATTTTGAGTGCTTGGCACTGCCCCAATTGTTGAATCAGAAGAAACACTAGTGCTCATCGGTAGAGAAAAAGAAGACCAAAAAAACGTAAATAAAAGAAATTGTTCCAGCAGATTAAACCTGATTTGACACTTTGACAAAACCAAAGAACAATTTTGGGAATTTTCCTTTTCTCTGTATAACTCTTGAAATGAATGACCTTGTGCACATTATACATATTTATATAAGCTAAAAAGGAATCTAGCTACAATTAATTCCTACAGCTGTCTTTTTTCTATTTGTTTATGGCAAACAAACTAAAGGATAATTACAAGAATAAAAGAAAAGAAAATATGTACAAACTAAAAGAGAGAATATGAGGTGGGCTGAAATACAACTTGACCAATTATCTAAAGGAGGCCCAAGTTTATGAAGCCCGAAGTTCAAAATTATTTTGCCGCCTTGTATTGTCTTCACTGTTAGGTCCAGGTATTTTCATAATATTCACCATTGTCAATACTAGTTCCAATACATCTCTCATGTGTTTTGCCAATTATAAGTCTCATGTCATCAAGCATGCCGTTACACATTAACAGTGAGATATTGAGTATTTAAGTACGCAAACCTTACTAACTAGTGATGTGTTTTAAACTCTAGGCTTAGAGCGGACAATATCACTAGAGAGCTAGGCCGTTACACATTAATAATGAGTCATAAAAACTCAGTAAGATTTCTAATTAATCCTGGTCATACATCTTAAGCAATAATAGTGTATAACATAGAAACTAAAATAATCCATATCACACGATTGTTTTATCAAATAATCAGGCCCTCACAAATGTTATTTCTATACCTAAGCATCGTGTTCTTACATAACAAGGCAGTGGACTTTAATATAGGTTATTCGTTTCATCACATCGATAAAAAATGGTTTTGATACTATAATGTGAGATTAGAATCTAGGTAAAATGGTTTGTTAATTAGAAGAGGTTAAAATGTTTTAGGGTTGATTGTGAAGATGGAGAAGTGATCAAATGCAAACTAACAGTAACATAGTACATCTATCTTGACATATGAATGATTTTCCCAGTAAATCAGTGCCAAGACTCATGTTTTGTCTCATTTGAACACCATAGTAAGGTTGTGCATTTGATGAGCATAGATGAAGTAGTTTTTTTTTTTTTTCAATATTTTTTTGGACAACATTTTACCAGTTTTGGTATAGCTACAAATAAAGTTACTGTCATGGTTCTCTAGCCTCTTTTGATGGGCAACGACAATAGCTCTTAGGTAGTTGTTTCTTTACCTGGTTTTATATTGCATTTTATGAACTTTCATCGGTCACAGCTAAACTTATTTAACTTATTGTGAAATTTTGAGCTTAAAAAAAAATCATACTGTTGTAACTACCTTTACATTAGGTTTTTCCTGTTAAAAAATAATTAGTGGGTTGTATGAACAAATAAGTTTAAAATTCTCTATGCGTTAACATTTGAAGTCATTCTTTCATAATTTCGTGCGAATATATATATATTCTTGGAGTATGATCATCAGCTTGCCTGACAATTACTATTTTTTTTCAAGCATCAGATATAGAAAGTGGTTCTCATCAGTCACCAATTAGACCAATCATTGATTAGAAATCTTTAGATGAAAGTAATAATGATGATGGACTAAGCATACCATAAGAAATCATTTTTAGTACGGAGAAGGGTCTAAAATACCCTTCAAGTATAGGAAATGAAACAAAAATACCCTCCTTCCATCTTTGTGCTTCGAAATAGTCTTTCATCCATCTATATGGAGTTATATTACCCTTTCACTTAACAAATTCTTTAAGAGTAATAATTAATCCTTTCATTAATGAAGTGACAGTCCTTAATTGGGTGAAATTTAAATTAAGCAAAAATAATAATTTCTCCCAGTCAAATTCTAATTCAGCTAAATTCTACTCGACCCACTTAAAATTCTACTAACCCATATCTTAAAAAATTAAGGAGAACTGAGTGTGTAGCAGTAAATTCCCTTTTTTTCTCAAAACACTATATTTCTCTTCATAGAATTTTCTTGTAAAATTTCATTCTTTATTTTGCAGATAACGAAGTGCGATATCAATCTCTGTTGTTCATCAGGTTTATAATCACTTGCAATGACTAAGAAGAAAAACTTGTTGATATTCCATGATTATGCTTTGAGAATTTCCCAATATCATGTCTATTTAAGAAATACAATTATGTTGGTCTTGCTTTTTTATCGGGTATTTTGTATGAATCGCAAAAAAGAAAGAAGAGAAATAATTTTTCTGTTGAACTCTAAGGTTTCGAATTTTGAAAAATTTTACCATTTTGAGTTTATGTTTCTTTTAGGGTGAATCAATTTGAATTCTGGGTTGAATACATAATTGCCTTCAGTTATTATGTTTTCTTAGAGAATTTGTTTGGAGATTTGCTCGACTTTTCATACTTATTGTGTTCCTAAATATGATGTATTTTGGTGTATGATTATTTAAATGACACTTCATTTGACATTCTTGTATTTCACTTCTTACCTCTTGGAATGTTTCAATGGAATTTTTGGAAGTTTCATGCTCGTTATGGTCTAATGTAGCTTTTTTTTTTCTTTTGACTAAGATTCAAAATACCTGGATCAAGTTTTTGATTGAAGTTTTATTATTTAAGATATGTATAAGTAAAATTTTAAGTGGGTCGGGTAGAATTTAGTTGGATCTGAATTTGATTAGGAGAAATTATTATTTTTGCTTAATTTAAATTTCAGCCAATTAAGGATTTCCACGTCATTAATAAAAGAATTAATTATTACTCTTAAAGAATCTATTAAGTGAAAGGATAATATAGGTCGATACAGGTGGATGGAAGGGTATTTTGGTGCCCAAAGGTGGAAGGATGGTATATTTGTTCCATTTCCTATACTTGAAAGGTATTTTAGACCCTTCTCCTTTTTTAGTTTTTTTTTTTTGGATATTCTTATTGAACGACAGTTGAAATTGGTATTTTTATGATGTAATATTGGAGTTTTGAATAACACTTCAAAACATTAGCATTTTGATGATGTAATTTTGGAGTTTTGTATAACACTTCAAAATAGTATTTTAATAATGTAATTTTGGAGTACTTTTGTTTAATACAATGAATATTTTGCCCATTTGATCTTTTATGTTGTGATAAATTACTAATTATAGAAATTTAAATATAGAGGGTGCAATAACTAGGATGTAATATGGATTGACAAAATTAGAAAATATAATTATTTACGACATCACGAATTGAACAATACAACATTCTAAAATTCCCGTAATATATAAATGATTTCTCGAGTCATGATGACACTTACTAAACCCGCTAGTAGGTAAGTCAATCCGTACCCAAACGATAAGTAGTGAGTACAAGGGTATAACTAAATAGAAAAAAATTACACTAACAATAAGAAAAGACAGAAATGAAAGCAAACCAAAAACTATATACAATGGAAACCCTCCCGGAATTTAAAAGTCACGAGTACAGAGTTCTCTAATATAAATAAATACTAGTCCTAAAAGTGGACCACAACAAGCCTTCTCAAAGGCAAAAAGACTAGCTAACATATATACAAAAGGAGACAGACTGATCCAGGGCTCACCCTCGTGTTCGATATATCCATAAGCTGCAAAAGATAGCATGAACGATCACCGCTGGTAGCTGGTACTAGGATCTGGATCACGAAAAGATGCAGTGTAGTCTTAGTACCAAAACAAAGGTACTCAGTAGACATCATAGGTCAATTGAGAAAGAAAGGTAAAGACACTAAAAAAATATTGAATTTGGACACAAACAAAGATCAAAATGGGTATAAAAAGAAATTACATGAGCGTATCGAAATTAAATCTAAGTAAAGCTAAATTAAACATAACTGGACCCCCATAAGCCCAAAAGATACACTCATGCATAAGTTTAATAAATCCAAATGGATCCCCATAAGCCTGATATGTACACATAATAACTAAGTCTACAAGAAAGAACAGTGACCCAGATCTGAATCCAAGAACATTAGCTAGGCTCCCGACCCAAGTAACCATGTAAACAAGAACCAGTCAACTCATAGCCTAGCTAGAAAGAGTGACAATCAACCTAGGCCACCCAGTCCAATCCTAGAGGCGTAAGTCGCCCAACTAGCAAGAGTGACCTAGAGGCGTGTCAACTCCATAGAGAATATTCGTTATCAAGGCCGCCCAACCAGTCAGTCCACCGCTAGGGGCGTAAGCTTCCTAACTAGCAAGAGTCACATGGGGGTGTGTCAACTCCAAAGAGAATCTCAAATAGGCTCTAAGACTCCATGGATCGACGCGCACTCCCAAAATATCACACTAAGGCTCCGAGCCTAAAATACTCCAGTCCAAAGATAGCACAAAACTTCTGGTAACGCCTCAAAGCCGCATAAATAGGGAGAGAAGTCAGAAATTCTAACAAGCTGTGCAGACGCCTAAACTAAGGCTCATACTATTAGACCTAAGTCTCCTATTCTAGTCTACAAGGACCCAGTCCATCGAAATGACGTAGGAGGCATAATAACGCTACATGGCTCGCGAGTTTAAGACAACACTAGTCTATCCTAGACTAAGACCGAACATTCTTCAAAAAATAAGTAATAGCACAAGTAAATCACATAGCATGCATTAACACACATATAACTCCAACTAACATGGTACCCTTGAAACAACAATGATAAATCCTAAAAGTGGTTTCTTGGAAGAAAAAAAGGAATAACTAGGTACTCGCCTCTAATTCACACTAATCATCATAAATTTATACATTCATGCTCAATCTGATTAGAAAGGAAACCATAGCCTACCTGTAGGCCTACCACACATGCTCCAAATCACAAGGCTAGAGTTTTTCCTTTGCGATCGGCCTCTGAATGCTGCCACACTATCAAGAATAGGATCACAACGTTAGTATGATTGTTCAGACACCAAAATCACATAGAATGGAAATGGACCAATTTTATAGTTTTCGAAATTGACTCCTTCAAGAGGTCTAAAACAATGCCTCAAAATTGTGTTCCAAAATTGAGCACAATTTAAGGCTCGAAACAACGAAAACAACAATAATGTAATAATCAACAAGAAAACCAAGTCAAGGCAACATCATAAACACCAAAATTAACTGAAATGGAGGTTCCTCAACACAACCAATCACTCCATGACATAGCCACTCTCCCAAGAAACATAGAGGAGTTTGAATCAGTGAAATTAGAGCTCGAATGAAGCAGAAATCATCAAAACAAAGGGCGAATAGTTGTTGAAATCACCCTTAAGTTAATTAGAAGACTGGTCGATGGTCATTTAAGAGTCCATTAACATCGCTTAAGAGACATGACTCAAAGAGGCATGCCATATTTTGTGAGCTTCTGGCCGCAAAAGTGAGCCTCGCTTAAGCGAACCCAATTCGCAAAAGCAAGGGCCGCAAAAGTGGACACAGTCGCTTGAGGGACAACGACCTGATTGGCTGGTCTCGCTTAGGAATAGCCCTGGTCGCATAAGAGGGGTTCGCTTAAGTAAACCCAAGAGTGCAAAAGTGGCCATACCAGATATCAAGCACCAGAATATTTCAGCAAAGTCCTTCAGGGGCTCAAAATTGGTTTAGAAGAGTGTGGACACAAACAAGATATGCAAACCAATCAGAAAAGACATTTTACTCTCAAAAGAGTAGTCAAAACTTCCATATGATCTCATATTGAAAGAATATGGGTCTCACACCCAACTCTATTCTAAGCCATAATCCACAATGAGGTTTAGAATCAATTCGAAAGCCTAGGGATCCAAATGTGGGTCGTTCTAGAACAAACTCAATACTCCAGAGATAACCGTGCTGATGGTATTTTCATCCGAGCTCGTGTACTCAAAATGTTGACTAAAGTCAAACTTATACCTTTACTTGAAAGTTAAAATTCCTAATTGCATAGACTCACTCTAAAAGCCTCGGGAGTTATATTGACTATGTTACTAGTATTAAATGACCCTTCTAGAGTAGATGGAATCATCAGAATTGGCTTTTAAAGTCATCTTCTTGAACTTTTGATCAAACATGACTGTTCAAGGTTCAAAAGCTCCAAAATGCTAAAACTCGCATAAAAACTAAACAAATGACGAGGTGATTGTACTCTTAGTCTTGAAAAGTCATAAATAACTTGGGGTTTGCTACAGGAATGCTCTAAATAATGAACAGAAGTATAATCATAGTAATGACTCAGACATGGTCATAAACCATAATTCTATGTACTGAGGAGGAAAAGGTTCGGTGTATTGTTCATGGGTTAGTACCGTAGCTGCGGATTGAGACTTGTTCTATTGTCTCTGTGGGGTTCTCCTTTCTAGTTGTTTTTAATCATGTCCAAACTACTGAGAAGCTCTATCGTGAGGACTAAGGGGGCAGTGACAAGAGAGCTAGATATGAGGGTAGTTATAGTGGGTCCTATTCCTGGGCCAGAGATGTATATAATAGGACTCGGTAATGCTTTTAGTAGGGTTAGCCTAGTCGGCCTTTTGAGGCCTCATTGCAGAGTTTAGAGGGTGATCGGTATAGCTAGAATGACATTGTCTCTAGTCAGGATTGTCATAGTGGACGGTGATCCTCCTCAGGGTATTTCAGGTGGTCCCTAGGGAGGGAGATCAAGTGGTAGGACTGATGGCCAGGGCAGAGCTGGACATGGCCATTTTTTATGCAGCTCCAGTGAGGACAGAAGTTGAGGCATTCGATGATGTAATCTTATGTACGCTTCTTTTAGGCCATCATCCCATCTTCTTATTTGATCTAGGATCTACCTATTTTTATGTGTATGCCTATTATGCTTCATGTATAGTTATGAGTTTTGAGCCTATGGAAGCGTCCTTGCGTTTGTCGATCCCTGTAGGTAAGTCTTTAGTTGTGATCAGGTGTTCTGATCATGCTTCATTACTATACATGGGTATGACACCTGAGATGACCTTATATTATTCGGTATGCTTAAATTTGTTGTGATTCTAGGCATGGACTAGTTATCCCCCTACCTTGTAGTCATAGATTCTTTATCTAAGACTGTTACCTTATTCATGCCTTGTATCCCCCAGTGCTGTGGCAAGGCACCATTAGTAGTACACCAGTTAGAGTTATCTCCTTTGTTCGGGATTGTAGGCTAGAGACTAATGGGTGTTTGTCTTAGTTGACCTATGTGTGTGATCTGAGTATGGAGGTGCCTCTGGTTGAGTAAGTTCCAATCGTTCGTGATTTGTAGATGTGTTTCCTACCGGCCTACATAGTCTAACCCTAGAGCGTGATATGATATCCCTATTGAGCTTGAGTAAGGTACTTAGTCTATTTCTATTCCACCATATTGAATGGCTCCTATAGAGCTCAAGGAGCTCAGTTTTCAGCTTTAGGATCTCTTGGGTAAGACATTCATCAAGACTAGTGTATTGCCTTGGGGTGCTCACATTATCTTTGTGAATAAGAAGGATTATACGATGCACATGTGTATTGATTATAGGCACCTGAATAAACTCATGCCTAGGATTGAAAATCTGTTTGATCAGCTTTACGGTGTTGCAATATTTTTAAAGATCAATATAAGGTTTGTTACCATCAGTTGAAGATTAGGGAAGTAGACATATCTAAGACCGCATTTCAGATTCGATATTGCTACTATGAGTTCCTAGTGATGTATTTTGGGCTGACTAATTCTATTATTGCCTTCATAGACTTGATGACATAGGTGTTCAGGCTGTATCTTAATTTGTTCATCATTGTGTTCATAGATGACATTGTAGTATACTCGCGGAGCAAGATTGATTATGAGAAACATCTGAGGATTATGCTCCAAATGTTGAGACATTAGTGGCTTTATGCCAAGTTCTTGAAGTGTGAGTTTTGGCTAGAGTTTGTAGCATTCTTGGGGAACGTGGTGTCCAAGAATGGCATCATGGAAGATTTGGCAAAGATTGAGGCTATTCGTGATTGATCTAGGCTTCATCAAATTGGCAGGCTACTACATATGGTTTGTGGAAGGCTTTTCCACCATTGGAGCACCTCTAACTCGATTGACTCGCCTTGATGTTCCTTTTGAGTTGTCTGAGGAGTATGAGTTGAGCTTTCGGAAGCTCAAGGAGTTTTTGAGTATCCCTCTTATATTGACTCTTCTAGTTGAGGTCGAGGGCTTTACAATCTATTGATACACATCCAACGTCAGTTTGGGTTGTGTTTTGATGTAGGCTACTTGAGCGTAACTACCCCACCCATGCCTTGGAGTTGGCAGCGATAGTTTTTACACTTGAGATCTGGAGGCACTACCTGTATAAAGTTTGTTGTGAGATGTACATTGATGTAACACCCCATATCTGAAAAAATAAAAATGTACCAGATAGTGAGAAGTTTTAGGCGCCAGCCACGGAGACTAACCATGACTCGTAGGTTGAACCACGGACCGTAGGTGTGGTCCGTGGGCTGACACTTAGCCAAAGTTCAGGGACCTTAAAAATCATGGTCTCTGATGATCAAACGATGATTCACCAAGATGGACCATGGGTCAGACCACGGCCCATCGACTGCATCCGTCGGTGGGTCATGTTGCGGCCAAATCGCACACGCAAGTGCACGTGGTCATTCAAGTATTAAAGTGGCTCCTTTTAAGAGTCGGGTGTCGTACCCATAGGGACTTACTCTTAGAACTACTTAACTTCTCTAACTTTCAGCTAAACACTAATGTATTCAAGATTTCAAAAGTGATTTAGTTTCTACTTCTAAGATTTTAACCAAATGTAACAAAAGCGATTCAATTTCAAGGGTCTAAAAACAGAGATTGGGTAAAGTCTAGGGATGCAGCGTTTATCAGGAATCATGCAATCAATATCATTTAAATCGGTAATTATCAACTACCGAATCAATGAATCATAGGGTTAAATGTATGATCATGGTCTCCCGACCTCTAATCGGCTACGATAAATAACACCCTAACTACATCATTGAGCGGGGATAGGATGGATTAAGTACCGAGCATTACGATTTCTTCCTGTATGGTGACCCAAGCAAGGTTTCTAGGTGTATCCCTATCCTAGATACAAATCAACCCTAGCTATTTAGAATTAATCATGCTCCTTATGTCCCACGTTCTATCCTCTTATTCCTCTCCCAAGTTTAGTTCGGACAATGTATTTATTTCAATGGTGATCAGTCATGAAATACGGAAAACAAGAACATAAGAAAGATTCATATGATAATTGACATTAACCCAATGAAAACTTAATAGATTATAATTATTCGGTCGCCACAGAACTATAACTAGGGTGTTTAGCTACTCATAATCGAAGAATCGATCAAACAATATTTTATAATCATAAAGAGATCGAAAGGAAAAGAGTTTGAGAAATACCCTCACACTGGAGAAAACGTTCTTCCAAATTGTCGTTCTTTAAAACCCAAAAAAAGAATCCTCTATAAAATAAAATAATGACCTATTTATAGTAAAAGTCAAAATGGCCAAATCTGGGACTTCAAGGCGCATCCACTACTAACTTCCAAGGATCTGTTTACAATTCACACAAGCATGTTTTTGTTTATAATATGCATAACTCATGTAGATAACTAGACAACTTTTTGCAACTAACGCATTCACGACATATGCACTATTACTTATCACCTATCCTTCATACAACAATTGCCTCTCACTCCAAGGAATAGTCCATACACTTGAGTTACTCAATTGAATATAATTTAAGGACTTTGCAGACAATATGCACTCTCACTCAGTAATCAACATCACACATGCATGCATTGAGAACCATAAGCTTGCCCATTATGTACATCTCTACTAATAAAGTGTAAAATACTCAAAATCAAATAGGACTTAGTTTGGTTGTGTTGTAGTCTTAAGGTAGGGAGGATTCATTTAGATGCGATTAGTGACTCGTCCTACCTAATGCATTATATTCAGTTCTCTTCTTACATTCACAATTTTTTCTTTTCATTTGCCCCCTTCTTCTTCATAAGATTTCACTAGTGTTACTAACCTTGCCTTATTGCTTACTTGCCCCTTTATTTCCTCAAATTTTTCCTTTTTTTGACACTCAACATTAGCCACCCTTGACTCAGAGATTTCTCTTGAGTTAAGGTGCACATTGCCCTTTTTAGGGCCA
Source organism: Solanum pinnatisectum (assembly GCA_035578085.1). Taxonomy (NCBI): domain Eukaryota; kingdom Viridiplantae; phylum Streptophyta; class Magnoliopsida; order Solanales; family Solanaceae; genus Solanum; species Solanum pinnatisectum. The sequence goes on from CM069083.1 coordinate 20,405,166, forward strand.
GGGCTATATCAAGGTATTCACTAAGTTAGCCACCTTCAACTTGGGTTTCTCCTAGTTGAAGTGCACAATGTCCTGAGGACCAGGGCCAATCTCAGATTCAACAACTACGCATTTCCACCCTATTTACTCTTTCCGTTGTTTTTACCTTTCTTCCTAACATAGTGCATTACGGGTTGGGATCAAAACTACGGTATCAATAAAAGGGATTCGGCTTATTATGTGGGTTAGAACAAAACCAAGGCTAAAAGGCTCAATTGGGCTAGACTAGGGATCTTCTTTCTGAACAGGCTCAAATTTCAATCAATTTAAAGAAAGCCTGTTATCACCTTTCAAACATAATACCACTTGTATTGCGCTTCAACAAAAACCTGGGCAAGTTCTAGACTCAGATGCAATCATAGATATCATACAAAATCACCGCTCCTAGCACAAGTTGTATTCAGAATGGATCAATCACAACACACAAGCATGTCACGCAGAAGGTTCAGATTAAGCTTAAGTTTCACATTCAAATCATATACAAGAATTCAACTGCATTCATAGATCAATTTCAACCATGCTTTTCATACATACTGCCTTCAGAGATTTTCAGCTTCAGCACAACTAAACCTAAGAATCAATGATGAAATTGCCCTTAAGACGATCGTCATCCATCTATCATTGGACAGATTGACTCAATCTATGACTACAGACTCAATCCTATAAAAAAATCTTTTTGTATTTTTGTATGGTTCAAAGGGATTATCCTTGGCTAAAGAACCGAAATCAACTACCAAGTAACCCAAAATAAAAAAAAATAGAAAACAATGTTCAACACAATATATGTACTGATCAGATATGCTTTTCACCCTTACCCCACACTTATACAGTAGCACTGTCCCCAATGCATTTTAAAATCTCAACAAAGTTCGAAAGGTAAGGTGAAAGAAAAATTCCCTGATCAGTCCTCCACTATATCACCCCCATTGGCCTCAACCCTAGCCTGTATGGGGTCTATCTCTTCATCCGAATAGGACTCCACATCTGAGCCGATGTACAAGTTCTTTTCATCACTGGGATATCATTCTCTGTCGGCTCCTAAAACTCAGGACCAATGCCAAGCAATGCTTTAGCATGGTCATTTAGAAGATAGCGCTTGTTGACCTCCCCTATTTCCAAATCAGTAGATGGCCGGCAACCAGTTTTGTGTCGTAGCATCTCCAGGCCATACATCCTAGCCATGATCAACTCATCTCTCCTGTGGTGCTCTGCGGTGGTGAGTGTTGGGCCGAAGTCAGTGTCAGGCCTCTTGGTGCAAGTAATGTCCACCGGTGCTGGATAAAGTGGTGCTATGTAATCTACATTCTCCTCAGGGTCACCTGCAGCATGACACATTTTGGTAATCAGACCACCAAATGCTTACCTGTGCCCTTGGTGAACCCGGACCTTCCGCATCTAAGATTTTATGATGGCTCCGATGTTCAGCTCCATGCCAGTCATCAAAGCATAAACTAGGCACACCTGGTCATGTGTGATATCAGTGCAATGTAGGCTCGGGATCAAACAGTTCATCACCACCTTCAGCTAAACATGTGTCTCCCGTAATATGTGAGCGTAGGGAAGAGATTTATGATATCTCTTCCTAATGTGCTTAGTCCATTGAGCCATGGACTCTGGCTCGCATAGCATATGGCAGATGGCCTGATATGAAGGGCGTATGTTCAGCCTTATCAGCACTAGTGGGTCGGTGTCCTACGGTGTACCCAATATATCATTAATACCTGTGGGAGTAATGGGCACATTCCTACCACGCACCATAACATAGTGGGACCGCGCCTCGGGCACCCAGTTGGCGTAAAGCTCCCAGACCATGTGCAAGTTGCACTCGTTTGGGTCAGAAAATATGAACTCCATGCTAAGCTCCCTAATTCGCCTCTGGATCTGTGGGGAATTCACGTGCTAGATTGTCCTCGTCAACACAGACATTAGAAAAATAAGTGGCCTCGGTGTGTTTCTTATACCAAGCCTTTCCTTCTTTGGTGACAGACTTCACCCCAAATCTCTTAGTTTGACCCCTGGGAAGTGCAGGTGAGGGTGAGACATTCCCACTCCGGACACGTTTCCTATTGCCTGATGTTGCCACTTTCTTGTCGGTTCTTTGTGAGCTAGACATGGTGACCTGCAAAATATACCAAAGTTCAGCCCACATGACTGCAAAACAATGATAAAAATATGGGTGGTGTGCGCTTAATTTAATACAGTCTCATCTGAATCTGAGGTACTCAGATTTCCTAAAAATGACCAACAACATACTCAACTAATCATCAGTTTCCTCAAATCGGATAAGCATCACAATATCAGTTACAACCATGCAACAATTAGACAGTGTTACTCAAGACTTCACACAACTAATATAGACCCCTGAATACACACCATAACCCATCCATATCGCCTAGAAACACTTACCATTTACGCATTCATTGCCACAATAATGTCTACTCAAGAATTCGACACTATAGGCATACAATTTGTAGTGCTACTTAAGAATTCACACGATAACCATTAGCCACATTATCAAATTTTGGCTCACAGACCCAATCTGACAACCATCATAATAGCATAAAACTCAAGCATAACCCATAGACAACACCCAGCAATTTCTCCAACTTTAACCCATACCAATAATGTTAACCAATCACCATCCACAGATGAACCCACAATCCACATACAAGTGATTCAAAGTGTATCTACTAAAGAATTCGAAAACACCACAAACAACAACAGCATACACAACATGACAAGTGGAAAATCCACTTCTAAACCCCCACAATAAGAGCAAACCTCAACCCACAGCAACACATATTTACACACGCCTAAAATCGCAAGAGTAAAGTAGAAGCGCATACCTAGTGACGCGGAGTTGCTGAAAAATGGAGAAGAGCAAGGACGGTGTAGCTACGCGACACGGAACGACTTGAAGAAATCGCAGGGGTGAAGGGAAGGGAGAAAATCGTGGTGAATGTAGTGAAAAAGGGGAAATGATGGGCAAATTAAGGGGAGAAATCAGGGTTAAAAGGGTTGGGGTCGAGTAATTTCCAAAGAAATTGGGTAAAACTCGATTATTTAATGAAACACAAAATTTACTCACCTGGGGCGCGACGCGCGGTCTACACGGAGGGGTCTGGAAATTTAATTCCATATGAGGCCAATATTTTTTACCCTTACTCCGTGACACAGGGCTAAGACGGAGTAGCCTATTTCTTGAAGTAGAATCTAAGTCCCGTCGAAACCAAATTTAGGGGCCCTCTCCGCAACGTGATTCCAGCACGGAGCTCTTCGCCTCAAATTGGACCTGGTGAGGCAAAATGTTGCCTTACTTCCGTGATGCAGTCCCTACATGGAGTTACCTTAGGCGAAATTTCTTCTTCTTGCACATTTTCAGCTCAACACCCATTAGTGAAAAAACATGATGGGTTGCCTCCTATTTAGCGCCTTAGTTTTGGTCGTGGCACGTTGCATATTTTTGTATTTTTCTTGATATATCTTTTTTTTTTGTTTTTATACTAACTCTTAAGAACTAGAATAACGAAATAAAAACACATAAATCCTAACTATTACAATGGTTCATAGGTTGCCTCCCGTGTAGCGCCTGATTTAAAGTCGTGGCACGACCCATCTCATGACTTATTCATCATTCAATGTGAGCGCTTCAAGCTCATGATCTACATCACTTCTGAAATAATGCTTGACCCTTTGACCATTCACAAGGAAAGTAGAACTCTTATCTTTTTTTTTTTTTAACTCCACAACACCATGTTGGGTCATCCTCACCACTTTAAAAGGACAACTCTTAGATCGAAGCTTTCCAGGGAACAACTTCAACCTTAAATTGAATAGCAGCACTAGTTGACCAGGCTCCAAGGTGCGCGACAACATATGCTTGTCATGCCACCTTTTGGTCTTCTCTTTATACAACCTAGCATTTTCATAGGTGTGAAGCCTGGACTCCTCTAATTCGTGTAGCCGCGTTATTCTCTTCCTTCCAGCTAACTCAACATCCAGATTCAGTTTTTTGATTGTCCAATAAGCCTTATGCTCCAATTCAGCTGGTAAGTGACAAGCTTTTCCAAACACCATTCGACAAGGATAAGTCCTTATTGGTGTTTTGTATTTAGTCTGATATGCCCGCAAGGCATCATCTAGCTTGTCAGACCAATCTTTTCATTGGGCATTCATAGTCTTCTGGAGGATCTATTTGACCTCCCTATTTGACACTTCCACCTGCCTACTAGTTTGGGGATGATATGCTGTAGCCACTTTGTGTCTTACCCTATATTTGGCTAACATATTATGCACTGAATTATTAATAAAGTGCATACCTCCATCACTGATCATAGCCCTTGGAGTTCCAAACCTAGTGAAGATGTGTTTTTTACTGAACTTCACAACCACTTTGGCATCATTGGATGGTAAAGCAAGAACCTCCAACCACTTAGACATGTAGTCCACTGCGACTAGGATGTATTGATTACCACGGTACTATGGGAATGGTCCCATGATGTCTATTCCCCAAACATAAAAAATCTCCACCTCCAGTATATTGCTCAATGGCATCTTATGCCTCCTAGAAATGGTGCCCATCCTTTGACACTAATCACAACCTTTCACAAACAAAGCAACATCTTTAAACAGAGTAGGCCAAAAGAAACCAGATTGCAATACCTTATGCGCCGTTCGTTCTCATCTATGGTGTCCACCATATGGTGAATTGTGACAACTCTCCAACACTTGAGTCGCCTTCTACTTAGCTATACACCTTCTCATCATCTGATCAGGTCCCTGCTTGAATAAGAGTGGCTCATCCCATATATAGAAGCTTGCATCATACTTAAACTTTTGATGTGTGGAAGCCCCAGGTGGAAATAAACCACTCACTAGAAAATTCACAATATCAACATACCAATGCACTTGAGCAATGTCTAAAGCAAGCAATTGCTCATCCAGAAACTCTTCACAAATCTGCCACTCATTCTTCACATGAGTTGAATCCTCTAGTCTGGACAGATGAGCAGCTATTTGGTTCTCAGTTCCCTTCCTGTCCCTTACCTCAAGATCAAACTCTTGTAGTAGCAAAATCCACCTAATCAGCCTTGGCTTGGCATCCTTCTTATTGAACAAATATCGGATTGCAGCATGAACAATATAGACTATAACTTTGGTTCCCACCAAGTATGATCTGAACTTATCAAATACGAACACTAATGCCAGTATCTCTTTTTTAGTCATAGTGTAATTCGATTGAGCTGCATCTAGAGTCTTGCTCGCATAGTATATGGAATGGAACATCTTCTCTTTTCCCTGCCCAAGCACTGCCCTAACTGCTATGTCACTGGCATCGCACATAAGCTAAAATGGAAGCTCCCAATTTGGAGCAATTAGAATAGGAGCTTCTATCAACTTCTTATTCAGCATCTCAAATGCCTGCAAACATTTTTCATCAACCACAAACTTCATCTCTTTCTCTAACAGGCTGCACATAGGTCTTGCAGTCTTAGAGAAGTCCTTGATGAACCTTATGTAGAACCCAGCTTGTACTAGGAAGCTTTTAACTCCCTTTACTGTAATGGGAGGTGGCAACTTCTCAATAACTTCCACTTTAGTCTTGTCAACTTCCAGCCCACTTTTAGCGACTTTGTGCCCCAACACAATGCCTTATCAAACTAGAAAGTCACACTTCTCCCAGTTTAGCACTAGATTTGTTTCTTGACACCTGGAAAGAACACTATCAAGATTAGTCAAGCAAAGTTCAAAAGATTCACCAAACACTGAGAAGTCATCCATGAACACTTCAACAAAATTCTCCACCTTATCATGGAAGATTGCCATCATACATCTCTGAAATATGGCTAGGGCATTGCACAGCCTGAATGGCATGCGCTTGAACGCATAAGTGCCATATGGACAAGTGAATGTAGTCTTCTCCTTATCCATTGGTGCAATGACGATCTGATTATACCCTGAATAACCATCAAGGAAACAGTAGTACTTCTATCCAGCCAACCTGTCTAACATTTGATCAATGAAAGGTACTGGATAGTGGTCCTTTATAGTGGTGTCATTCAACTTCCTGTAATCCATGCATATACGCCACCTTGTTACTGTTCTTGTGGGGATTAACTCATTTTTTTCATTAGTCACCACCGTCATTCGCCCTTCTTGGGCACACACTGTACTGGACTTACCTATTTGGTGTCTGATATTGGGTACACAAACCCTGCATCCAACCACTTGATTACCTCTTTGCTTACCACATCTTTCATCAATAGGTTAGTCTTTGCTGATGCTGTGCACTCAGCTTATGCCCTTCCTCCATGTATATTCTATGCATGCACAGCGCGGGACTAATACCATGGATGTCAGACATTTGCCACCCCAAAGCTACTTTCCTCTTTTTTTGGATGATTAATGTTGCTTCCACCTGTTCATTAGATAATGCTGCAGATAAAATAACTGGTAAAATTTTATCTTCACCCAAAAATGCATACTTGAGGTGGGCTGGCAATGCTTTTAACTCCAACTTGGGTGCTTCTTCAATGGAGGCTTGGGTGGAGGACCCAAACCCTATTTAGAGGCTACCATCGATCTCCAGATGTACCTACAAGTGCCATATCAAGAAATTACACAATTTCCTGTGCATCAGCATCTTCATAAATATCATCCCCCACTAACACTCGCTCTAGAGGGTCCTTCGATGCAATGTAGAGAGCTTCTGCCTCAAGATCTATCACAGTTATGGCAGACAACTCCTCATACATAGCTAGTAGCTTTAATGCTTTATACACATCGAACACCTCCACTTTATCATGTGCTCGCATAGTCAGCTGCCCAGCTGCCACATCTATCATAGCCCACCCAGTGGCTAAGAAGGCTCTTCCTAAGATGAATGGGACCTCAAGATCCAGCTCAAAGTTCAATACTACAAAATTGAAGATCAATGATCCCACTTGCACTAAAACATCTTCTACAACACCCTTAGGCCTGGCTACAGATCTATCAGCTAACTGTAAGATAATAGTAGTAGATTTAGGACTACCCAATGCCAACTTTTTGTACAAAAATGTCAGCATCAAATTTATACTGGCTCCTAGATCACACAATCCTTGCATATTAATGCATTGCCCTATAGTGATCTGAACCGTAAAGCTACCCGGATCTTTCAGTTTAGTGGGTAACTTATTTTGGATCCTGGAGCTGCACTCTTCAGTAAGTGTGACGGTCTCATACTCAGTTAGCCTCATTTTATTCACCACAATCTCCTTCACATACTTCGCATACCTGGGTATACCTTGCATAACATCTACCAATGGCAAGTTAATGTGAACTTGTTTTAAAAGAGAGAGAAACTTACCAAAACATTCATCCTCCTTCTGCTTCTTGATCTTTTGAGGGAATGGAGGAGGTGGTTTCACAATTGGTTGCAATCTTTCTTCTTGTGCAACAAATTCACCCTCTTGGGTTAACTCTCTTTATTCACAGCATCAGTGTTTCTTTTCTTACGAGCTAGCTCCTCCAATTTTAAACCACTGCGAGTACTTACTACATTTACTTGCTTGGGATTTGGGTAAGTGTTACCCGGTAAACCTCCTTGTGGTCATGAGTTCTGGTCACTAGTTAGCTGCCCGAATTGCTTCTCTAGATTCTGTATAGCTAACTGATTGTTTCTTGCATCAGCAATTAAGTGGACTTGATCAGCCATTATCTTTTTCAGCATCTCCTCCATGTTCATATTTCTAGATTGCTGTTTAGGTTGCTCCCGTTGGGCCTATTGTTGGTACCCCTGGTAATTTCCTTGGGGTCTTTACTGATTCTGGCCTTAACACTGATTTTGATTTCCACCCCAAGAAAAGTTTGGGTGGTTGCGCTAACTTGGGTTATATGAGTTCCCATAATTTTGCTGGCCTCCTCCTCGTTGGGCATTACCTACAAAATTCACAGAGTCTGGGTTTGCACCAGATACCTCTGTACTATGATCACTACCTCCACAGATCTCACACCAAGATGGTGGTTGTTGAATTGCATTTACCTGTGCGGGCTGTTGTCCCAATGCTAGATTACTGAAGTGAATGTTCATCATATTCTGCATAGCAGCAATATATGCAGTCAAGGCAGTCACAACATCTAGCCCTAATATACCTGCTATTTTCTGAATCACAGGTTTCATTCCTCCTCCATTCCATTCAAGGTTGCCCTGAGAGATCTTGTTCAACAAGGTGAATAGTTCAGCATATGTCTTCTCCAAAGCCTGTCCACCTGTAGCTGAATCAAGTAGAATCTTGGTGTTAGGCTCCAATCCTTCAATGAAGGTATGAACCAACACCTCATTAGATTGATGATGATGAGGGCAACTCATCAACATTGATTTAAACCTGTCCCAAGCTTGGTACAAGTTTTCTCCTACTTTCTGCCTAAAGCTCAAAATTTCACTCCTCAACTTAGCTATTTTTCCAGATGGAAAATATCGAATGAGGAACTTTTGTACTAAATCATTCCAAGTGGTAATTGAGTTTGCAGTCTCTGAGTTCAACCATCTTTTTGCTTCCCCAAGCAAAGAAAAAGGAAATAAAGTGAGCCTCACATAATCCACATTTACTCCAGCTGGAGTGTACGTATCATTGATCTCGAGGAAATTCTGAATGTGAACCGTTGGATCCTCATGTGGTAGACCAGTGAACAGCCCATTAGTGTGCAATAGTTGCACCATACTCTACTTCAATTCAAACCTCCTACTAGCAGTAGGTTTCTGAATACAGAATGTCATATTGGTGGAACGTGGGATTGCCATGTATCTTACTCTCAACTCAGCCATTATTTTAGGTTCTTCTTCTTCAACTCTTGATGCTGGAGATGTTGGTTCACTAGCAACAAGAGGGACCGGATAAGTAAGTCGTCTTTGCCTTCTTCGGTAGTGAATAAACCTTTTCAGTTCAGCTAGAGGCGATACCAATCCTTGATCGTCGTCTAGTTTGAAACTTTAGATTAACCTGGAACAATAAATTGCTAAGATCAAGTTGTCAACACTTGCTTTTTAACATCAGAAATCAGAAAAATAAGATAATTTCTAATTCTAAAGTGCCCGACAGCGGAGCAAAAAACTTGTTGCGGCCAAATCGCACACGCAAGTGCACGTGGTCATTCAAGTATTAAAGTGGCTCCTTTTAAGAGCCGGGTATCGTACCCACAAGAACTTACGCTTAGAATTACTTAACTTCTCTAACTTTCAGCTAAACACAAGTGTATTCAAGATTTCAAAAGTGATTTAGTTTCTACTTCTAAGATTTTAACCAAATGTAACAAAAGCAATTCAATTTCAAGGGTCTTAAAACAGTGATTGGATAAAGTCCACGGCTACAGCGTTTTCAGGAATCATGCAATCAATATCATTTAAATGGGTAATTATCAACTATCGAATCAATGAATCACAGGGTTAAATGTATGATCATGGTCTCCCAACCTCTAATCGCCTATGATAAACAACACCCTAACTATATCAATGAGCGGGGATAGGATGGATTAAGTACCGAGCATTATGATTTCTTCCTCTATGGTAACTCAAGCAAGGTTTCTAGGTATATCCCTATCCTAGATACAAATCAACCCTAGCTATTTAGAATTAATCATGCTCCTTATGTCCCACGTTCTACCCTCTTATTCCTCTCCCGAGTTCAATTTGGATAATGTATTTATTTGAATGGTGATCAGTCATGAAATACATAAAACAAGAATATAAGAAAAATTCATATGCTAATTGGCATTAACCCAATGAAAACTTAATAGATTATAATTATCCTGTAGCCACATCGCTAGAACTAGGGTGTTTAGCTACTCATAATCCAATAATCAATCAAACAATGTTTTATAATCATAAAGAGATCGAAAGGAAAAGAGTTTGAGAAATAACCCTAACACTGGAGAAAACGTTCTTCCAAATCGTCGTTCTTTAAAACCTAGAAAAAGATTCCTCCATAAAATAAAATAATGACCTATTTATACTAAAAGTCGAAACGGCCAAATTTGGGACGTCAAGGCGCGACGCAAAGGGACTTCCAAATTCTGATTCGAGGTACTTTGGCCTCCTCCGCGATGTGGGCACTCCACAGAGTGTTTTTGCCTCGCTATTGCTTCTTCGAATAAAACCTGGGACTTTTCTCCGTGATGTGCTAGCTACACGGAGGGTTCTGCCTCAATTCATGATTTTACAAGCCAAATTATAGCTTCGCTACGTGACCCGGAGAGGATACAGAACTGCCTTAGTGGCTTTTCCTCCAGCTTCTTCCTTGCTCTCTTTTGACTTGAATCCTCTATGTTCATCCATTGTCCCTTTTTGCGCTCGTTTCTCCAAGTAAGCTAACCTACACAACTAATCATGCTGGTTAGCTCATAAACAACTAAGAGACTCTATACGACTACAAATGAATACATTTTGAATTCAAACTAGGAGTCAATGCGGGCATAATTAGCATTCTAGGCATATAAATATGCCTAAGATTAGGTCACTTAGAAAGGGTCCAAGCGTGGACCACAGAAGGACCTACGGACCGTAGGTTGGTCCACGCCCCATGGTCCAGGGTTCCGTTGATGGTCGAAAATATCTGAAGTTAGTGATGGATGCGCAGGACCGACCGTAGGTCTATTCACAGTCCGTCGATGCTGGTCCGTGGTTCGTGACTGAGCAGTTATTTTAGGGGTATATGGGTCTTTTTCAATTTTAATCAAATTAAAGTGGTGTTGTTTTGCCTTTATTTAGAACCCCTACATAAGCCCTTTTAACCCCAAATTCACCCCATTTAGTTCATTCTTCAACCTTTCCCCAAAAGAACTCAAATCTTCTCCTAATATTCTATCTCTAGAAAACTTGAAGAAGAAGAAGAAGAAGAAGAAGAAAAAGGATTCATCTAGGATTTCAAGCTAAAGGTCAAGTTCCTCCATTGAAGGCTAGCAATTGGAGTTAAGGTATGGTGGTTTTCATTCATGGGTAGCTTTCACCCATGGAGCCCTCTCAAAACCTTCAATTTCAAAAGAAAAAAATCCCTCATTGTTAGGGTTTGATTCAAAAGTCATGGGCTCTTTTCAAACTTGATTCGAATGGTTGAATTATGTTATGATAAGTATGAATTGATGATTTCCTATAGTTTTGATGATGTATTACCCAAGAACACATGTGATCCCCATATTTCTCAAAGTTGATGATATGATATGGGTCTTTGTTGATGAAAGAGGAATTTTATGAATTAATGCATGAGGTGATAGAATCACATGAATTATAATGATATCCATGCCTAATGCTTAAGTTCTATATGTGTTGATTGAAAGTAAGTTTTGAACCTCAAGGAGGTAAAGTATGAGGTTATGCATGTTTATGAAGTTTATGTAATGCTTTAAGAACACTTTGAGAGTGAAGATCTAATGATTATGTTATTATTGTGGGCTGATTGAAGGGTTATCCTCATGAACTCATATGAACATTAATGTGAGTGATTTTCTCACAATAGTAAGGATTCTAAAGTTGAAAGGCTTTTCTCACCTAAATGAATGTAAGAGTAAAAGTGAACATGGATGGTGACGAGTGCTCACACATGATCTAATGAACTAAATTGAATTGATTGTCAAGGACATCCTTCCAACAGACATGAGCTAAGACTTAATAACTAATTGTGGAATTTATTCTTAGCCCCTAGTGGATATTGAAATGAGATGGAGGCTCACATGAAGTTGAGTCCGGGCTTCCAAATAGGAACTCTCACGTAGTAAAGTCCGGGTTTCCCAAGTATGTATAATGACATGGAAGCCTTCACCTAGTCGAGTCCGGGTTTCTAGTAGCAATCTCCATATCCCATAACTACTTGTCCCCGTAGGTTATTAGCTAGTGGATCCACCTAAGCTAAGAGTTACCGATTCTTAGGTAAGTAGACCACCCCTTTTTTGTGAGGGAGTCACCGGATTCCATGTTGGTTCTCACATGGTCTCTTGACAGTTAAGGCTTGTTCCCACATAAAGAAATGATGAGCTAAGAGATGCTTGAAGAAGCATCTTGTAGTGTTCAAAGTTAATAAGATAAATGATGGACTAAGACATGCTTGAATCTCGTAGTGTCCAAACACCTTAAGATGATGTTAATTTGCATTGAAAATAATGATATGACTTATGCTTTCAAACTATCTCTATGATGATTTTTAAACTTGGTGAATCGCATGCTTTTAAATAAAATGTCCCTTTTTGCATGATTTATGTGTTTTTATGCATAGCTAGCATACTTAGTGCATTTTTGTACTAACGCCTACTTTGCCTACATTTTTCCCAAGTGTAGGGTCCGATTCTCGAGGTGATCATTTTTGTGTCTAGAGCTTGGCTTCTATTGTTTTCCCAAGATTTGTGTGTCCTCATGGTTCAAGGACGGTGTTTTCATGTGTTTAGTTTCCTTCATGTACTTTTCCTTTTGAACATGTTGTATGGGCTACACCCTATTTCATTCACTTTTTGTAATAGATGGCTATGATGAGACAAAGTGTCTAGACTTCTGCTTTCTTTTATTAAAAACTTATTAAGACTTGAAATATGTTTTACTCTTATTGTTCAATTTCTTATGTTATGAGGACTAAGTGGCTTGTATTGAGTCCTTAGGGTTCTATACACCTTGTTACATCTAGGGGGTACCCCTGGGTCATGAAAAACTTGGTAATAAGAGCACAAGGTTTAGAATGGTTCTAGGATGATGTCTCATAAGCCATGTCTAGTAGATCTTGTTCATAAGTATGAAGAACGCGACATTTATATATGAAAGGCTACAAGATATATAGGAAATTTCACTTCTTCATTACTGTTAAGCTGTGCCTTAGAGTTTAACTCTAAAAAGATCTCTCTCCTAATCCTTATCCCGTGTTTACAGGATATGAATGCACGAAGGGCTAATGCTAGAAGGATGGAGGGGGATAATGTGAATCAAGGAGCTCCTCCTCAAGCTCCCCAAGCTCCGATAGATCCTTTGGTGGAGAATGTAACACATGCAGAGTTCAGCTCGGCTTTCCAAATGTTGGCACAAGCTATGACAACATAAGCCAATAGAGAAGTGGTAGCCCCTATGAATCCAATTGTGGGTACGTTCGCTTCAAGGGTGAGGGATTTCGCAACAATGAACCTTCCAAAATTTCATGGCTCCAAAGTGGAGGAGGATCCTCAAAGGTTTATCGACGAGGTCCATATGGTACTTGCTATTATGGGGGTGTCCCCAGAAGAGAAGGTGGAGTTAGCCGCCTACCAACTAGAAGATGTGGCTCAAGTGTGGTATGATCAGTGGAAGGGAGAGAGACGCATAGGAGTGGGTCCCATAGAATGGGAATTGTTTAAATCAGCATTTCTTGATAGGTTCTTTCCCCTTGAGATAAGGGAAGCAAAGGTGCAAGAGTTCATTAACCTTTGTCAAGGAAGCATGAGTGTTAAGGAGTATGATCTAAAGTTCACCCAACTCTCCAAATATGCTCCAACTATGGTGGTGGAATCAAGGGCTATGATGAGTAGATTTATGTCGGGTGTGTCTGACATGGTTGAAAAAGAGTGTCGTACGAAAATGTTTCTCCATGACATGGATATCTCAAGGTTTATGGTGTACGCCCAATAAATTGAGGAATCAAAGATCAAAGAAAAGAATAGGGGGGTGGGTGAAAAAGGCTAGAACCGGTGATGGGAACTTCTCCAGCTCAAGGTCCGATTGACAAGGTCGACTTAGATTTCGACAAAGGTTCTCTAGTCAAGGTTTCTCCAATGCTCCTCCTAGATATAATAGTACAGGGTGTCTAACCCTAAACCTTAAGAAGGGAATGAAGGTGGTTCTTCTTTGTCTATGCCAAATTTCTCAAAATGTGGAAAGCAACATGACGATAAGTGCCTAGCCGGCACAAATGGTTGCTATGGTTTTGGCAAGAGTGGTCACAAGATGAGAGATTGTCTGATACTTAAGGCAAGAGGGAGAGAAGGCAAGCAAGCTCCTTATAGTTGTTCAAATTCCAATGCTCCAAAGCAAAACCGCTTCTATGCTCTCCAAAATCGAGCTGACCAAGAGAGTTCTCCAGATGTAGTAACTGGTATGTTAAAAGTCTTTCTTATTGATATGTATGCCTTGTTGGATCCTAGTGCTACTTTATCTTTTGTGACGCCCTATGTGGTGATGAGGTTTAATGTTCTTCTGGAAGTGTTATTAGAAATTTTTTATGTCTCTACCCTTGTTGGTGATTTTGTGGTGGCTAAGAGGGTATATAAGAGTTGTCCCGTTTCGTTATCCCATAGACTTACTCTTGTTGACTTGGTAGAGCTTGACATGTTAGACTTTGATGTGATTCTTGGTATGGATAGGTTGTATGTATGTTATGCCTCTATTGATTGTAGAACTCAGGTGGTTAGATTCTGGGTTAGATTCCAATTCCCAAATCAACTTATCCTAGAGTGGAATGGGGGAAATTCTATGCCTAGAGGTCAATTTGTGTCTTACCTTAAAGCTAGAAAGATGATCTCGAAAGGTTGCATTTGCCATGTTGTTAGGGTGAGGGATGTAGATTCTGAAACCCCTTCTTTTGCATCAGTTTTCATGGTTAATGATTTCCCAGAAGTTTTCCCCAATGATTTGCCCGGTATTCCTCCTGATCAGGAAATATATTTGGTATTGAACTCCTCCTGGATACGCAACCTATATCTATTCCTCCTTATAAAATGGATCCGACAGAGTTAAAAGAGTTGAAAGAGCAACTAAAAGATTTGTTAGATAAGGGTTTTATTCGACCAAATATCTCTCTATGGGGTGCTCCCATGTTTTTTGTTAGAAAGAAAGATGGGTCTCTTTAAATGTGCATTGATTATCGTCAATTAAAGTGACCATTAAGAACAAGTATCCTCTTCCAAGAATTGATGACTTGTTTTACCAACTTCAAGGGGCTAGCTATTTCTCAAAGATTGATCTTCGTTCGGGTTATCACCAGTTGAGGGTAAGAGGAGTTGATATTCCAAAGACGGCTTTCCGAACTCGATATGGCCATTATGAATTCCTAGTGATGTTGTTTGGTTTATCTTATGTTCTAGAGTTTATGGACTTGATGAATAGAGTGTTTAGGCAATACCTAGACATGTTCATGATTGTGTTTATCGATGATATTTTGATCTATTCAAGAAGTGAGGATGAACATATGGACCATTTGAGAATTGTGTTGCAAGTTCTTAAGGACCAATAACTTTTTGCAAAGTTTAGCAAGTGTGAATTTTTGTTTAGGTCCATAGCTTTCCTTGGTCATATTGTGTCAAGTAAGGGAATTGGGGTAGATCCTAAGAAGAAAAATGCGGTCAAGAGTTGGCCTAGACCTCTAACTCCTTCCGACATTAGAAGCTTTTTGGGTTTGGTCGGTTACTATAGAAGGTTTGTTGAGGGATTTTCTTTCATTTCTTCTCTTTTGAAGACTTGATTCAAAAGAAGGCTAAGTTTGTGTGGTTGGAAGCTTAGGAGAAAAGTTTCCAAGAGTTGAAAGATAGACGTACTTCCGCTCCAGTGTTGACCCTACCGTAGGGTACGGATGGCTTTGTGGTGTATTGTGATGCCTCTATAGTTGAGTTGGGATGTGTGCTTATGCAAAATAGTAAGGTGATTGCCTATGCTTCAAGGCAACTTAAGATCCATGAGAAGAATTATCCTACCCATGACCTTGAATTAGCGGCGGTTCTATTTTCCTTAAAAAAATGGAGGCATTATTTGTATGGGGTCCATGTGGATGTTTTCATCGATCATAAGAGTCTACAATATGTGCTTAGTCAAAAGGACTTGAATCTTTGCCAATGAAGGTGGTTAGAACTATTGAAGGATTATGACATGAGTGTCCTTTATCACCTCGGTAAAGCTAATGTGGTAGCGGATACTCTTAAACGATTGTCAATGGGTAGTGTGGCTCATGTAGATGATGAAAAGAAAGAGCTGGTTCGTGATGTCCATAGGTTTGGTGGTGTCATGGTCCATAATGGTTCTGAATCGTCCTTTGGGATGGATGTGAAGTCTAAGCAAGGTCTTGGTCCAATTTTAGTTAAGTAGAAAGAAATGGTACTTGAGAAGTCCGTTGAGGCCTTTTCCCAAGGGGGAGATGAGAAACTTAGGTATCAAGGTCTGTTATGTGTTCTAGATGTTGACGACTTGAGGGAACGAATTTTAGAGGAAGCCCATAATTCTCAATATTCTATTCACCCGAGAGCCACCAAGATGTGTCATGATTTACAGGAAGTCTATTGGTGGAATGGGATGAAGAAAGATATTGTAGGATTTGTGGCCAGTGTCCTAATTGTCAACAAGGGAAGGTTGAGCACCAAAGGCCGGGAGGTTTGTCCCAAGACATTGCTATTCCTACTTGAAAGTAGGAAGGGTTGAATATGAACTTTATAGTTTGTTTGCCTCGCACCCGTCGACATCATGACTCTATATGAGTAATAGTAGATCAAATGATGAAGTCGGCTCATTTCCTTCCCGTTAAGTATTCTTACTTGGCGGAAGACTGTGCTAAGATGTACTTGAGAGAGATAGTAAAATTGCATGGTGTACTATTGTTCATCATTTTCAATCGTGGTACCCAGTTCACTTCTTAATTTCGGAAGTCATTCAAAAAGTGTCTTGGTACCAAGGTTAAGCTTAGCACGACTTTTCATCCCCAGACTGATGGGAAAGAGGAGCGTACTATCTAAAAACATTGGAAGATATGTTAAGGGTTTCTGTGATTGATTTTAAGAGTAATTGGGTTGACCATTTGCTATTATTGGAATTTGCCTATAATAATAGATATCACTTAAGTATAGGTATGGCTCCATTAGAGGCTCTTTATGGTAGGAGGTGTAGATCTCCTATAGGTTGGTTTAAGGTGGGTGAAGTTGCTTTGATAGGTCCCGAGCTAGTTTGTGAAGCTATTGAGAAAGTTTGGCTTATTAGAGAGAGGTTGAAAATGGCTCAAAGTCGACAAAAGTCCTATGTTGATGTTAGAAGAAGGGATCTTGAATTTGAGGTTCATGATTGGGTTTACTGGAAAATCTCACCTATGAATGGTGTGATGAGGTTTGGTAAGAAAGGGAAGCTTAGTCCCCAGTATGTAGGCCCATATCTAATCTTCAGGCGTATTGGCAAGGTTGTCTATAAGTTAGATTTGCCAAATGAGTTAACATGGTGCATCCGGTTTTCCATGTCTCTATGCTTAAGAAGTGTGTTGGAGATCCGAAGTCCATAATTCCCTTAGAAGGGTTGGGAGTTGATGAAAGCCTCTTTTATGAGGAAGTTCCGGTTGAGATTTTGGACCGGCAAGTTAAGAAGTTAAGAAATAAGAAAGTTGCCTCTGTGAAGGTTCTATAGTGGAATCCATTAGTTGAGGATGCTACTTGGGAGGCTGAGGCCGATATGATGTCCCGATATCCTCGTCTCTTTCCTTCAAATCCTCCCCTAGCTTGAGATAAGGAGTTCCTCTTTGAATATCTTATGTTTAGGAGTCATGTGTGTTTTATGTGTTTCCATTATTTCCTGATGATTATGCATGTTCATTATTATGCTTATGTTTGAAAGAAATGGCTTATATGACTTATTTTTTCCTCATGTTGTTGTGCATTGAGTATGAGTTGCCTAATGACTTCATGAGATGAATTTATGAACATATTTTGATATGTTTTTTGAGAGTAACTTGCATATTGGCTCCATGAGATTTTGTTGAGCATGCTTATAGCTTGGAGAAGGTAATTCCTCCTAGAACATGAGAAATGTTGAAATTCATGCATGATAGGTTGTTAGATGTAGTTCCTACTTCCATGTGTTGCATTTGAGTATGTTGAGTTTGGAGTTGATGTTTCCTCCTTATTTATGTGCATTGCATGCATAATGGGCTGATAGAGCTAGTTCACCCCTCTTGTGATATTTTGAGGGAGTTTGAACTTGGAGTCGATAGTTCCTCCTCGGTTGTATGCATTGCATTGATTAGGTTGGGTTATTAGTTTCTCCCCCATCTTTAAAGAACCAGTTTAAGATCTCATTCGAGGATGAATGGTCCCAAGGGGAAGATATTGTAACACCCCATATCTAAAAAAGTGAAATAAACCAGATATTGAGAAGTTGCAGGTGCCAGCCACGAAGGCCAACCACGGCCCGTGGGTTGAACCACGGACCGTAAGTGTGGTCCGTGGGTTGACACTTAGCCAAAGTTTAGGGACCCAAAAAATCATGGTTCTGATGACCAAATGATGATTCACTAGGACGGATTGTGGGTTAGACCATGGCCCGTCGACTGCGTCTGTCGATGGGTCACTTGGAAAGGGTCCAAGAAAAGACCACGGAAGGGACCTACGGACCGTAGCTCGGTCCACGCCTCGTGGTCCAGGGTTCCATCGATGGTCAAAAACTTTGATGTTAGTGATAGATATACAGGATGTACCGTAGGTCCATCCACGGGCTGTCGATGGTGGTCCATGGTTCGTGACTGAGCAATTATTTTAGGGACATATGGGTTTTTTTTGGTTTTAATTAAATTAAAGTGGAGTTGTTTTGCCTTCATTTAGAACCCCTGTATAAGCCCTTTTAACCCCAAATTCACCCTATTTAGTTCATTCTTACAATTTTCCCCAAAAGAACTCAAATCTCCTCCCAAATATTCTCTCTCTAGAAAACTTGAAGAAGAAGAAGAAGAAGGATTCAACTAGGTTTTCAAGATTAAGGTAAAGTTCCTCCATTGAAGGCTAGAAATTGGAGTTAAGGTATGGTGGTTTTCATTCATGGGTAGCTTTCACCCATGGAGCCCTCTAAAAACATTCAATTTCAAAAGATAAAAATCCCCCATTGTTAGGGTTTAATTCAAAAGTCATGGGTTCCTTTAAAACTTGATTCTAATGGTTGAATTATGTTATTATAAGCAATAATTGATGGTTTCCTATAGTTTTTATGATGTATTCCCCAAGAACCCATGTGATCCCCATATTTCTCAAAGTTGATGATATGATGTGGGTCTTTGTTGATGAAAGAGGACTTTTATGAATTAATGCATGAGGTTATAGAATCACATCAATTATAATGATATCCATGTCTAATGCTTAAATTCTAGATGTGTTGATTGAAAGTAAGTTTTGAGCCTCAAGGAGGTAAAGTATGAGGTTATGCATGTTTATGAAGTTTATGTAAATGCTTTAAGAACACTTTGAGAGTGACGAGCTAATGATTATGTTGTTGTTGTGGGATGATTGAAGGGTTATCCTCATGAACTCATATGAACATTAATGTGAAAGGTTTTATCACAATAGTAAGGATTCTAAGGTTGAAAGACTTTTCTCACCTAAATGAATCTAAGAGTAAAAGTGATCATGGATGGTGATGAGTGCTCACGCATGATCTAATGAACTAACTTGGATTGATTGTCAAGGACATCCTTCCATGAGACATGAGCTAAGACTTAATAATCAACTGTGGGATTTATGCTTAGCACCGAGTGGATATTGAAAAGAGATGGAGTCTCACACGAAATTGAGTCTAGGCTTCCAAATAGGAACTCTCACGTAGTACAGTTTGGGTTTCCCAAGTATGTCTCATGAGATGGAAGCCTTCACCTAGTGAGTCTGGGTTTTTAGTAGCAATCTCCTTATCCCATAACTATGTGCCCCCGTAGGTTATTTGCTAGTGGATCCACCTAACCTAAGAGTTACAAGTTATAACTTAGGCAAGTAGACCACTCATTTTCTATGAGGGAGTCACCGGATTACTTGTTGGTTCTCACATGGTCTCGTGCGGTTAAGGCTTGTTCCCACATAAATAAATGATGAACTAAGACATACTTGAAAACTTACAAGCAAACTGGACTTTTATTGCATTGCAAACTTGAAATAGAAATACATAGAGAGAGCTTTCAGAGTATGATTTAGAGAGATGTATCTAAATTTGCTGATGCTCTAGAAGAGAAATGAAGTCTCCCTATATAGGAGAAAGTGAGGGTGTCTTTACATCTTAGACATACAAATGGAGGGCTAGGATGTTGCCGACACTAAAGGAGGGGTCTACCTTTAAAGTAGAGTTAGTGGAGAATAACTTTCTTCATGATGGAGACATAAGGGCCTACTTCTTTTGTAAAAGAGTGGCTGAGTGGGAGTCTTCCTTATCTTTTGAGATAATGGAGATTAGCTTTTACTCAAAGTTTTAGTCGTTTGGCTTTTCTAAAGATGCCAAAATAGAATAATGAAAAGTCTTTACTTTGGAAAAAGTAATTCCGGCTTTGCCTCTACTTTTCCAAAGAAGTCTTATCTTATTCATAATTGGGATCCATGTAAGCCAAAGCCAATCCTTTGGGATTACACATATCTCCATTGTCTTCACTGCTGCTTTCTGTCGAAGCTGCATCGTCAATCATTTTCATGATTTGATCTTCATCATATTTATCTAAATTTTCCAATGCTTCTTTCAGTTTTTTCCTGAGAGCTGCTTTGGAAGAGTTCTTTGAAGAACTTGATGAACTGGCCTTGTCGCGAGATTGAACTTTAGGTTGTTTGGGGACCCAACCTTTAACTTGGATTTGCTTACACAAATATTCGATTCGATCAATATTATTTTTGGAAAAATTCCAAGTAATAATATATGATATTCTCTTTTGAACATAATATTTGCATAATTTAATATGCTCAGGTAAAGTGGAGATTTCTTCCTTGATTTGAAATTCTTCAAACCTGTTGAGAAATTGCTGAGGGAGGATTTCTTTGGTTCCCCCGAATAAATTCCACCATTCGTAAAACCATCTTGGAACAATGGCTTTAACAATGCTGGGGCTATACTTTATAAACCAAGTATGTCTTGGTCGTAGATAAATAAAATTCATCCATGCTGCTTTATAATCATACCAATTATAAGTCTGTGGACAATGAGTCACTGATAATGCAATTGGTGTATGTAAATGGTCTGCATACCATTCAAATGGATCCAAGATTCTTTTAATAGTAAACCTTGAATATTTAATAATAGAGGGATTGTTCTCATCCCTGGAGTGTTCTATCTCGATGGAGTCGGTATCAACAACAATAGCTTCATAGAACCTTCTTGTTTTAAGGGGATTATCTGTAACCACAAAATTTGAATCTGTATAGCAAGGTTTGATCAGCTGCTGCACGTCAAAGTTGCCATACTCCTTGTTTAATGCCATTATTGGCAATACCTACGAAGTCACAAAATCAAAAGATTCTTCTTTTGGGTTAGGGATTTTGGGAATAGTTTTCGTTAACTCTGGGTTAACAGCTTGGGCAAAGGATTCCGGAGTTTTCATTTCATAACTCTTCTTTGATTGGATTGAACTAGAAGATGCTTCTTGGTTTAGAGGTTTTGCTGGTCTAAGGTTGATCAGCTTTGGTTGGGGTGGACCAAGCAGCTTTGGAGGCTGAGCTGGTGTGGTAGAAGGGAGTTTTGGAAACTCGGCTAGAACTGAAAATTTGTTCAAAGGGGCTATAGGCCTTTGTGGACATTCCTGTTTTGGAAGTAATTGAGGAAGGGTAAATGGTCTAGCCATTTTTGCTTTTGGAAGTTCTTCTCCTTTAGAAGGAGTGACCGGTTTAAACGGCCTCATTTTTTCCCTGCAAAAATTCACGAGTTAGAAAATCAGGAAGGGAATTTTCTTCTCCTTTAATAAAATCAATTTTAAAATCAAAACTAGATAGTAGAGCTTGCCATCTAGCAAAGATTTGCTTTGAAACAAGATTTTTAACATCCTTTTGTAAAATTTCTTTAGCAGATTTACAATCTACTCTTAATAAAAATTCTTTGTTAATAAGATCATCTTGAATTTAGTGATACATAGGACTATAGCCAATATCTCTTTTTTCACAGTAGAATAATTTTTTTGAGCGGAATTCTAGATTCCGGATGTAAATCGAACAAGTTGTTCTGTAGATTCAAGATCTACTTTTTGTTTAAGGATGCCTCCATAACCTGCATCAGATGCGTTAGTCTCAACAATCATAAAAGCATTAGGATTGGGGATTCCTAAACATGGTATATTTTTAACTAAGGCTTTAACTTGAATGACAGCCTGAGTTTGTTCAGAACCCCAAGAGACCGGATTCTTTCTAAGTCTTTTATATAAAGGCTCACAAACATGCCTGACTTTAGGAATAAAATCAGCAACGTAATTTAGACTTCCTAGAAATCTCTGAAGTTGAGTTTTATCAGGAATTTCATTAGGAAACTTAGAAGAGAACTCGATGGCCCTGCAAATTGGTTTATAGGTTCCTTGATAAAGATCATGACCTAGAAATCTAATGGTAGTCTGAAAAAGCACCATTTTCTTTGCACTGACAACCAAACCATTTTTCTTAACAATATTAAAAAATGTATTTAGATGTTTAAAGTGAGAATCTATGTTCTCGGAAAATATTAAGACATCATCAATATAAACTATTGACATATAAGAGTAATCATTAAAAATAGAGTTCATAATATTTTGAAATTCAGATGGGGCGTTCTTAAGCCCAAAAGGCATGACATTCCATTCATACTGTCCAAACGGGACGTTGAAAGCTGTTTTATATTTATCATTCTCAGAAATTTGAATTTGCCAAAATCCTGATTTCATATCAAATTTGCTATATAAATTAGCTTTGAAAGTTCTTTTCAAAAGATCTCTTTTGTTAGGTATGGGATACCTAATCCATTTTAAAACAGAGTTAAGAGGTTTATAATTAACCTGCATCAGATCCTATTTTGTAAAAGAGTGTCAATCTCTTTCTTGAAAAATTCCATCATTTCATGATTCATTTGAATAGGCCTAGCTTTAGTTGAAATAGCCTGTTCATTGAATCCATCAATGTATGGTAATGAAACGATATGTTTCTTGCGTTCCCAAAAAGCATTAGGAAAATCTAAACATATTTCCTTTTCAAAATTCTCACGAAGTTTGGCTATCTTAGTAACCATCTCCGGGGTTTTTAGAATCTGTTCAATTTTCTTAACACGAATTTCATCCTTTAAAAAGGTGATATGTTGTGAAAGATTATTGATACGAAAAACAGTATTTTGTCTAATAAAATCACTTTCATCCTGTGAAAGAGTTTTAACAAAAGGAAAATGCAAGTCTTTTCCGAGTATAGTAGTATTAATACCATTTAAATCAGTATAAAAAGGTTTTATTTGAGTGATGAAAGGTATTCCAAGAATAATATCTTCATTGATATCTTCAGTAATTACAAAATCATTTGTTAAACAAATGTCATTATTGCAAATATGAGCTTTAGAAAGTTATAATTAATTTTCAAAAGTTCTCCTCTAGCGGAGTATAATTTTGAAGTACTTTTTTGCAAATACTTCGTAGGGACTATACCTTTTACTATGCAGTTCCGATCTGCACCACTGTCAAGCAAAGCAATTTTGTTAATAACAAAATATTTACTAACTACAATTTTAACTGGAATATGATGACTCTGAGGTCTAATAGAAGAGATTACCGTTACTCTTGGTGCTACCGAGGTAGACGGAAAATTACCTGTATTAGTAACAATAGGTTCAGCTAGATGATCATTGTTAATGGATTCTATGTCATCATTTTTTGTAGATTCATGTTCTGAATCTTGCCCTTGTAAATTAGTCTTCCTGAGAACTTGATCAGTAAGGACATCCATTTCGACTTTTCCTAGTCGAGATTTGATATTCTTAATCTCTTCTTTGAGATTAGATACTTCATGGCGAAGGTCAGATATAGTGGGTTCAGAATTATTATCTAAACGATTCATGATTTGCTTCATGCTAAAGGGTTCAACAATTGGACGGGATTTAGGTTTGTCTGTGTTGAGGATGATGTTTTTGAGTTCTAGGAGAAAACGATTCCTAGCCTCATCATCAGCTATGTGCTGAATAACATCAAAGAGAGCTTCCTTTGAATGATCCGAAAGAACTTGGATAGAGTGAGTACTATCACAAGTACAAAATGCTTCAGTACATGTGCAATCTTTTCCTGATTGACTTCTATCTGAGTTATAGTCAAGATCAATGTCCTCGCCTTCGCTGTATTCATCAGATGTACCTGAAGATTCAGAAAAGGGTTCATCAAGTATAGCTAAAAGCTTACCTTTTGTTTCATCATCTATGCCAAGAAGATTAATCTTTTTCTTCTTAGTTTGTGATCTGCATTCATTTGCTTTGTGGCATGTTTTTTCCACAAATCCAATAGATATCTGTCTTGGAATCTCTAGGTCTCTTGGACCTTTTTTTCTTGGATTTTGAATAATGATCTCTTCTTCGAGATTTCTTTCTATGAGATTTCTTTTCCTTTTTATCCTTCTTCACCTTGTCAGGTGGAGTAATAAAACCAAAATCTCTACAAAAACTTCCAAGCTCACGTCTTGAAGATGACTGTTCTTTTTTAAGCTGATGCTTAAGCTTAATGTCTGTGCAAAGTTCCAGCCCTACAATATTAATGGTGCTTACCAAATCACCATATGTTAGACTACTATAGGGAATGCGACCATCCATGGTAGCTTTCACCCATGGAGCCCTCTAAAAACATTCAATTTCAAAAGATAAAAGTCCCCCATTGTTAGGGTTTAATTCAAAAGTCATGGTTCCTTTAAAACTTGATTCTAATGGTTGAATTATGTTATTATAAGCAATAATTGATGGTTTCCTATAGTTTTTATGATGTATTCCCCAAGAACCCATGTGATCCCCATATTTCTCAAAGTTGATGATATGATGTGGGTCTTTGTTGATGAAAGAGGACTTTTATGAATTAATGCATGAGGTGATAGAATCACATCAATTATAATGATATCCATGTCTAATGCTTAAATTCTAGATGTGTTGATTGAAAGTAAGTTTTGAGCCTCAAGGAGGTAAAGTATGAGGTTATGCATGTTTATGAAGTTTATGTAAATGCTTTAAGAACACTTTGAGAGTGAAGAGCTAATGATTATGTTGTTGTTGTGGGCTGATTGAAGGGTTATCCTCATGAACTCATATGAACATTAATGTGAAAGGTTTTATCACAATAGTAAGGATTCTAAGGTTGAAAGACTTTTCTCACCTAAATGAATCTAAGAGTAAAAGTGATCATGGATGGTGATGAGTGCTCACGCATGATCTAACGAAATAACTTGGATTTATTGTCAAGGACATCCTTCCATGAGACATGAGCTAAGACTTAATAATCAACTGTGGGATTTATGCTTAGCACCGAGTGGATATTGAAATGAGATGGAGTCTCACACGAAGTTGAGTCTGGGCTTCCAAATAGGAACTCTCACGTAGTACAGTCTGGGTTTCCCAAGTATGTCTCATGAGATGGAAGCCTTCACCTAGTGAGTCCAGGTTTTTAGTAGCAATCTCCTTATCCCATAACTATGTGCCCCCGTAGGTTATTTGCTAGTGGATCCACCTAACCTAAGAGTTACAAGTTATAGCTTAGGCAAGTAGACCACTCATTTTCTATGAGGGAGTCACCGGATTACTTGTTGGTTCTCACATGGTCTCGTGTCGGTTAAGGCTTGTTCCCACATAAATAAATGATGAACTAAGACATACTTGAAGAAGCATCTCGTAGTGTTCAAAGATAATAAGATAAATGATGGACTAAGACATGCTTGAAGAAGTATCTCGTAATGTCCAAAGACTTAAAGGTGATTTTAATTTGCATTGAAAATTATGATATGACTTATGCTTTCAAACTATCTCTATGATGATGTTTAGACTTGGTGAATGGCATGCTTTCAAATAAAATGTCCCTTTTGCATGATTTAAATTTTTTTATGCATAGCTACCATACTTAGTTTATTTTTGTACTAACGCCTACTTTGCCTGCATTTTTCCCAAGTGTAGGGTTCGGTTCTCGAGGTGATCATTCTTGTGGCTAGAGCTTGGCTTCTATTGTTTTCCTAAGCTTGGTGAGTCCTCATGGTTCGAGGATGGAGTTTTCATATGTTTAGTTTCCTTTATGTACTTTCCCTTTTGAACATGTTGTATGGGCTAGGCCCTATTTCATTCACTATTGTAATAGATGGCTATGATGAGACAATGTGTCTAGAATTCTGCTTTCTTTTATGAAAAACTTTTTAAGACTTGAAATATGTTTTACTCTTATTGTTCTATTTCTTTTGTTACGATTATTAAGTGACTTGTATGGAGTCCTTCTGGGTTCTATATGCCTTGTTACATCTTGGGGGTACCCTTGGGTCTTGACAATTGATCACAAGATTCTTTAGTGTATTAATAGCCAGAGGGACCTTAGTTCAAGGCATTGTCACTTGATTGAGATTTTGAAGGACTATGACCTCTCTATGTTCTACAATCCTGGCAAGGGAAATGTGGTAGTGAACGCCTTGAGTCGGAAGGCAGTGAGTATGGGTAGTATAGCCTTGTTATCTACTATGGTGCAACCTTTAGCTTTAGACATTCAATTGTTAGATAATCAGATGGTTTGGTTGGATGTCTCTGATTATAGGCATGTGATGAGTTGTAGATTTAAACTTATTTAATGTCCATTTAGCTTAATAATTGGTCTTCTCAATGCCTAACTTTGTCCCTTTCTAATCGAATATTGATGTTTTGTAGCTACAAAGACATTTGGACAAGACAAGGATTGATGTTTGTAAGAATGGACAAAAAATACAAAAAAGTACAAAGTGATCATTGTTGATTGCTTAACATGAAGGTTGGATCACCAACTAAGCAGGATCTCTCCTAAATTCACAGTGCACAACACTTGTGTCTATCAAAGAAGGTTGGCGAACTCGAGTAAAAAGGCTATTTATCTATTGTGAATGACGGTCTTGATGCATATCACCCAAACTATAGTGTACAAGGCAAATATTTAATGCTCGAATGATGAACCAAGGTAGTATTTGGTGATTCAATGAATGCGAAAGGCTGACTCGATCGAGTACGCCAATTGAGGTTCAAACACATAAAGCCTAAAGCATCACAAGAAAGAGGATTTTGTGCCAAATTTTGGGAAAGTATAATTAGCCCAAAGTATATGATTTTTAAAGAGTTGAACAGTTTGAGAAAATAGGAAAAAGAGTTCATAGTTAATAAGTTTTGAGTTGAGAGTACTTTACCTTTGATGAACACTTTTCTAGTTGTTGGGGTTTTACAATTTGAAGCTTGAATTTGATAAATCAAAGATAAATCTAAAGTGGGTTTGCTCTTAATTGTTTGATTTCAAGTTACCCATGGTTACTTTCATGAAAGGTTTATTTCTTTACTTTTTGTGATGGTTATTTAATGTAGTGGATATCGTGTTATGCTCCATTTTGTTGTTGTTCATGCATGAATTTTGTCTAATTACCATGGGGTTAACTTATGGGTTATGGTTACAATCTTAATTCTTACTGTAGATCTCCAGTTGATGCTCGAAAGAGATTAATTGGAGTGGGTAATTAGTTTGATACTAGCAATTTAGGTTTGATGTCTATGGCTTGCTTGAAAGAGAAGTTATGGATCAGATCTATTTTCCCTATTCTTGAAAGAGAGAGTATAGTAAGGTACTATGTTGTTTATAAATGACATATAAATGAGACCAAAAGGAGATTCTATGCATAGATGATTTGAGATTGAAAAATGATTAGCATCAATGAAAATGACTAAGCCTATTTATGAATGTTCATCACTATTGTTAATTCTTTATTTTATTTCAATTTTAGTTTAATTGCTATAATTGATACCCAAAAGCTCTGTATTAAGTTGGTGGTACCATCCACCTAATTGTTTTGTTTTGGAACCCCATGATAACCGGATGTAAATCGCACTAGGAAATTGTTGTTACTATTAAAAACGAGCTAATTGAAAGTTCAAATTTCTTGAAAAAGAATTCTCTATGATATTCAATTCCCAATGGGATTAGACCCCCGACTCTTCATTGAGTTTTTTTTACTAACTATGATCTCTCACTCTTTTTATTGGTTTTGAAGGGTTATTTGAGCGTTATAAAAAATGGCTCCACTATCGGGTAGTGGTGGTTGATAATTCTAATTGAGAAATTAGATTGTAATTTGGTTTACTTGTAGTAGATTTGTTATTTGAGTGACAATGAAAGGCACTATGTTCAAAATGACAGTATGGGTGATCTCAATGACATGCCCATTAATGTCATTCAAACCAAGGGAGCAATGTGAATACCTCGCACCTTACAAATTTCAAGGAGGTATGTGGACCTTTTGTGTTTAAGAATATCTCCCAAGAATCTTTAAGGTTGAGGTTATTCCCGTTCTCTATAATGAGAGAGGCTACAAAATTGTTTGTGGAGTTGCCAAATGATCCTATTACTTCGTGGGATGAGCTAACTGAGGTATTCTTGGAAATATTCTTTCCACCCTTGAAGATGGTTAAACTTGGTCTCGAAATCTAAAATTTCAAGTGTAATGGAGGTGAGCCATAATTTGATGTTGAAATACTTTTATTGTAGCCTTGATTTAGTCACTATTGGTATGGTTGACCAATTAGTCTTTGATGGATTGATGAGACAACCATATGAGGTAGCTGACCTATTGCTAGATGATATGACTAAGGTCAATCGAGTATGGCATACTAGAGAGGACCAAGCGCCTAGTCTACAAGTGGGTCTAAGTAAAGAAAAAGTTGAGAAGGACCATGAAAGAGATGAGAACATGGCTTAAAATGATGACCCAAATCAATTTCTTGTCTAAACATGTCAAGGAAGGTGGAACCAAGTCGGTCAATGCGGTTGGAACCAACAGTGGGCAGTGCCCGAATGATGCTAAATTTGAGGCATTATACAATGAGGAAGTTCAATACTTGGGAAATCAAGTGAGGGGTTCTCAACACAAATAT
Source organism: Solanum pinnatisectum (assembly GCA_035578085.1). Classification (NCBI taxonomy): domain Eukaryota; kingdom Viridiplantae; phylum Streptophyta; class Magnoliopsida; order Solanales; family Solanaceae; genus Solanum; species Solanum pinnatisectum. The sequence goes on from CM069083.1 coordinate 20,433,988, forward strand.
CAACAACAAGGTGGAAACCAATGTTAGAACAAGGATAAAGATGGTTTGGGCAGACTGGAGGGGTGGAAATTGGAGAGATATGGGGATGGATAAAGATAGGTATGGATCTTCCACTGATAAGGTATTAAAGGATTTAAAAATTGACTTCTCTACTTTATCTCGGTCAAATTTCTACTCATCTAAATCCAAGGCAGAAGGGAACTTTGCCTAATGACACCATCCTGAACCCTAAGAATGATTGTTGAGTTTAAGCAATATGTTGTGTCATGATGTTAAATAAGGAATTTCTTGAGAGGCAACCCAAGTTTTTAGTTTCATTTTTAATGCTTTAAAATAACATGCGTTGTGAGCGCAGGTTGAGAGGGGGTTGGAAGATTGAAAATGGAAGCATAGGTGATTAAAAACCCAAATGGTGATCCATTAAAAACATTATGCAGACTAATTCTTGTCCTTCTTTTGAGATGGAATTTATGAAAAAGTGTACTATCAAGATCGGCGATCAGAACTCCTAAGGGCTATTCATTGAAGTGCACTAATCGGACTCCATCTGGTCCACCAAATCAGCCTTTAGGGTTGGTATTCATTTAGGTGTGTTTGGCGAGCTTAAGCTCTAATTAGCGATTCTTCAAACACGTTTGATGATGTTAGTCATGATCGCCAAACGGGCCTGATATAAAAAGGCCATGGGTCATTTCAAATTCAAAAATCAAAACCTTTGAAATTTGAGAGCCTTTTTGATTCCTTTCACTTGCTTCATGCATTTTGAGTGTTTGTGAGCCTCGTGTAAGTGTCTTGAAGGCTCTAAGATAGCATTTGCTTGGAGTCGTGTCAACCCAATCATGATCCCTCAGTTTCTTGATTATTTTTTGGCTTTAAGGTTTGCTTTTCGACTTGTTGTTTTTTTTTTTTAGTTTAAAAGGCATATAAGGTCTGGGCTTGAGCCCTTTGACTGAGATTAAGTGCCTGATTTTGATGGGTAGCATTATATTGTTGAAATTTAAATAGGCCATGTGATTTTAATTGTGAATGCGTGTACAAATTGTGAGTCATGATTGTGTTGGTTAAATTATTGAATTGAATTGATAATTTTGATGGGTTTGTGCCTAATTTATTTTTAGAGAACTTTGAGTACCTCAGTGTTGACCCAATTGCATGATTTTTTCACAATGATAGGCAAAGTGACTACTTTCTTAAAGGAAAATTGTCAATTAGCGCAATGCTTAATGATAAATGGGGGAAATTCGAGTACCCATGGGTAGAAAAGCATCTAGGCGGATTGTAATATCAGGGTAAACAAGTATTTATTGTGTGTATTGGTTTATCTATGAAAATAAGGCGCTGGACTAAAATTTCCTCTTCGGCAACCTTGTATTAGCTCACTAAGAAAGTTAGGAAAATCGTCGAGTAAGCCCAACTCACTTTCTTTGGCATATCCATAGCCTTGGGTATTGACCAATTTGGTGGGGTTGTCTTAGTTTTCTGCACCCCACTTTGGCAAATCACTGAGTGGGAGAGGACGTCGTCCTTAATTTTGAGTAATTTTCTATTGTCAAATTCGACGAGATCACGAGAGCTTGTTGATCCTATTTGGCGAGCCTCAGGAGTGTTTTTGAAATGCGTTTCAATTCACGTTCAAATTCAACTAACCTTCACAAATTCGTTGTTTGAATGTATACTTTGTAGGTATGGCAAGAATAAAAGGTAAACAAGTGTAGAAGGAGGAGATGAATAAGGATGAGCTGCGAGCTGAAGAGCATGGGACTGCTAAGACACTAAACAAGTTGCATGTGACCAAAAAGGTCATCCTTCAGGCTGCGTTGGAGAGATCTCTTTAAGAGACTTCAGAGATTGGGTCTAGTGGTGTCTTTGCAGACTCTAGCACACTTCATGCTGCTAAGACAGGCATTGATATCCTTGTTGAGCTTCCCATGACACCTCCAATGATCTTATTGATGGGCATCAATGCACTTCTTGAGGTTTCTCCATCCAAGACTGCAGATGAGAGTGCTCCACAGGCATAGCTTGTCAGGGGACCCTTTCTCTCAGCATCACAGTACTTTTTATTTATTTTGCATTGAGGAAATTGCATTCAATTTTTTGTAGGGTGAGGGCCTTCGTGCCAATAATCCCCTTTTGCTTGTATTTTGAACAATTGTAGTTTAATGTTTGTTTTTATTAGAGTGCTTTTTTGGATAAATGTGTGTCTCTTTACTTCTATTTCGTTCTCCCTTAACGTTGCAAACCCCATGTGTTGAAATCATGAAATACTTGAAGTTTTCATTGATAACATTTGAAAATCGATCGTGTTCAATATTGATGTCTCAAATAGTACTCATGATGAGCATGATGTACTGTGTTGGTGTTGCGAGAATGAAATCGTTGTAGTTTGACCTTTGAGTGATCTGTTTGAATCTTTTGTTGACTAGATGCATTTTGATGTAAGCCCTGCAATGAACAAAACACGTACGCTTTTGGTATTTTTGGGATGTGGTAAATGAGTGTAATTTGAAGTTCCATGTATGGTGAGGTTGTACTTGAAATCATGCATGTAGAGTCCTAGAATTTTCCTTGTTATTCTAATTGTGCGAATCTTGGTAAATGTGAGCCATGATCTTGGGAAAAAATTCAATGAGGGAACCAACATTTCCATAAAGCCTTTGTGACTACCTTGTGAGGGTGTTAATCCATGTTGGCATCACTTGAGCCTAACTTATTTGTTGACAACCAAAAGAAGCCTCTTGAGCCAAATTATCCGTACCTTCTCACCAAAACTCCTTTTTTGAGGCATTGTGATGGTTGAATAGCCAACTTATGCCAAAAGTCTAAGTTGGGGGTGTGGAAAGGAATGATGAATGAAAGCAAATGGAAGGACAAAGGAAGAAGAAGTAAGACTCAAATATGAAAGTTTTGCAAAAAAGGAGGCCCTCTTTATTAAAAAAATATGTATATATCATCATTGCGATTGAAATAGCTTGAAAAACTGAAAATGAAAAAGATAAGTGAATGAAATAAATGGGGATTCCAAATAAATTTAGTGGAGAGTCGAGAGTTGAGTTCTTAAAAGAAAACGTACTTGAGAAGAGGTGATAATGATTGAAACAATCTTTGAAAAGGTATAAGTCACCCACCCAAATTGACCATACCTCAACCGTCAACCCCATTACATGCCTATAAGACCCTTGAGATCTTACATTAACTAGGTTGTGTGATGATTGGAAAATATGGGCAAACCTATGAGGCAAAGTTTGCATGTGTTTCTCTTCTGAGAGAGTGAGAGTTGCATTGATTCCTATTTCCTTTGTGAGAGCCTGGAATCATTCTTGATGTGAGAGCACTTGAATGCATTTGTTGAAACATGTTCTTGCATTAGACAAGAAGCTACAGTGAGCTTGAGCTTGTGTTGAGGCTAGCTAGTCATCATTTGAAGCTTTTTTTTATTATGATTTAGGGTAACATGCTATTGAGAGTAATCTTGCTATGATGCTTGCATGCTAGCTCTCATTGAGTAGTGTTTTAGAAACCCTTATTGAGCTTATTATGTTCTTTTTTTGCTTGAGGCCAAGCAAAAGTTTAAGTTAGGGTGTTGATGAGTGGTAGAATTGGACTCATTTAAGGTCTATTTAGCTCAATGGTTGGTGTCCTCAATGCCTAAATTTATCCTTTTCTAATCGAATATTGATGATTTTTAGTTATGAAGGGATTTTGGACCAGCCAAGGAATGATGTTTAAAAGAATAGCCAAAAAATACAAAACAAAGTGCAAATCTGTAACATTTCGGAAAACTAGTAGACTAAACTAGAGCCTAACCTAAGGGTTAGAGTCGTAAATAACTCCCAGTACTCAATATAAATGTTTTTAGGTTAATATGTCAAGGTACGACCCCCCAAGGACCAACTATGGGCCCTTGAGGAGGACCCTTCAAAAGGTGAAAAAAAGGTGCCTAGGCAGTTGATGAGTCCACAAATTGGACTCATTTAGGGCTATATTTTGATAGAATTAGTATCCTCAAATGCATATTTTGTCTCAATATCTGATGAAAACCCTTAAGTTTTAGGTATTTTAGAGTTTGAGGCAAGGCATGGGCACTACTTGGCAAGAAAGAACAAAATGGCTGAAAGGAATGATGAAATGAAGGCCTAAGGATTGCCGAGCCCAGTTGGCGAGTCGCCGATTGGCCTAGAGATCACCTTTTGTTCTAGTGTGCTGAGCCTTGAAGGGAAAGATCAAGTTGGCGATGAAATGGAGCAGTCGGCGTGTTGTAAAGTAGTTCCATGAAGCTATACCATATCGCCCAATGACTCAGAGCGCGAAGAGGCTGAAGGCTAAAGCAAGAAGGCGATGAAATTGACCAAAAGGCGGATTGCCGAGTGTATCGGCGATCCTGACTAACTGCGCCGAGTGATCCGCTACAACACAAATTTTCAAACACTATAAATACTTGTTTAAATTCCTAGTTTAACATCATATCACTATTATTATTAGAAATTTTACATTTTTTGAGAGAGTCTAAGTTTTAGAGGGTTTTGGAGACTTTGTTCTAAGAACTTGAAGATTCAAAGGGTTTCAACTCCAAGAAATTGGACATGGGTTTCTAAGATTCTTCAATCTTGACATGTTTTAAGACTTAATTCTTCATACCTAGTTAATGAAAACTGATATTGGTATCGATTTTTACCTCTTTTACATGTCTAGCTAAAACCCCAATTCTTGGGGTGTGATTTTGTGAATATGAGTTAGATTATTTGTTGGGTCATGCTTATTGATGGTTTATTTGTTGTTTAAATATGATTTCATTTAGTAGTTGTTTATGAACTTAATGGAATTGTAGTTGCAAATACGATTTCAACTTATTGTTTTTGGCTTGTTCGAGAGAGAGGTCGTAAAACGAAGACTACTAAACTAATAGCCGGTGGTATTGGGTCTACATGGATTCAGCTCGAGAGAGTGAACCCTAGTCCTTTTCCCACACATTCTGCTCGAGAGGGTGAATGGACTAAGGCGGAGGCTGTGCTTAATGCGACAACTCGGTGTTCGAGAGAAATCTAGTTGATTCGGGGTAGGTTGCTCGAAAGAGAATTTACCACCATTATAGTCTTGCCTAGTCACAAATACTCAACAATTTACTATCAAAAGCACGTATTCGAATATTTAGTATATCCCATATTTCTATCACATTCCAAGAATCCCATCTCTCTATCTCATTTTCTTATATTTTTATTGTTTTTGTTATTAGCATAATTCAAACCCCCTTTGATAATTGATGCTTGCGTCACCCCTTAGATTTAGTATGTTTATATTTGATAATATCTATAGCTATGACTAATTAGAGCTAGATTTTATTTCTATTAATTCTCAAAACCACTCCCTGTGGGAACGATCCTAACCCTTGGTTGGGTTATATCACTACACGCGATCGTATGGCACTTGAACCTAACTAGTGTCAGTTGATTACGTCCTTAAACATCAAAATGGCGCCGCTGCCGGGGAGTGGTGTTATTTGAGAATTTGTAGTTAAGTAAAATTTTTGTTCTTGTTAGTCGTATTTTACTTAATTTTTAGTTTTGTTTTTCATTGTGTTGCTGTTTTTAGTAGGAATCTAGATTATGTATGGTGGCAATGGTGAACAACTAGATCTCTCTCTTTTAAGGATGGTGTCTCTCAGGGATAAAATCCTGAGTTTTAGACAAGTCGTAGGAGAGTCCATCCATGAATTGTTGTTGAGATTCAAGGCACTCTTCCTGAAATGCCTAGCTCATGAAATATCAGAAAGCATACTGCTGGATTGCTTGAACAAAAGTCTTGGCCTGGAGAATAAAAGAATGGCAGACCAAATAATTCTTGGGGGGCTCTCACAACTACCCTTTGTAGTAGCCACCCAACTCCTTGACACGTGGAAATGACTAACAAGGAGGCTGAGAAAGACCATACTCTAGCCACACTGTTGACTCAATTAGATTTAGTGACCAAGAAGAATATGGAATTGGAAGCATCAAATAAGAGAAAAGACTAATATGTTCCACCTCATGAGCGTATGAAACCCAATGCAAGTGAGGACAGAAAAATAAAGGAGATACTCTCACTCATTCTCAGTAAAGTCAAAGGTCACGACAAGATGTTAAGAGAATTTCATACTACTAAATGAGATATTTGCCTCCCAATTCATATCTATCCAGTGATTGGAGACTCAAATGGGTCATGTGATGTCCCATCCCTTCCTAAAAATTCATAACTGAGCGAAGAAGTTGTGCCACGACTATAACTAAGGTGCTTCTTGGGAGGAAACCGAAGGTTTTAATTGTTTTCTATTAAGATTAAAATAACGATGCTTTGATTTTGCAGGATGAAATGTTAGGAGTGTTGAGAAACAATGAGATTGGCGAACAAAAAGGCCCCATCGGTGAATCGCCGAACAGGTTGGCGTGCCCTTTTACCTCCGCCGTTTGATTTAAAACAAGTTTGGTTTGGAGCCTGTAAAACTCGGCGAGCTCAGGAGCAAATTGGCGCCACGCTGATTCAGCCGGCTACAACGATCTTTTCCGCCATTTGGACCCCCAATTAAATAGAGGTCCAATAAAACTTGGCATGGGAATTGAACGATCGACACATCGCTGAGTAAGTTAGCGATCCCGACTAACGTCGCTGATTGACCAGGAAACAGACGATTATTATGAGAGCCAGAGGTTTCAATTTCAAATTCCTCATTTTCCCTTACTTTTCACCCTTTCAAATTCACACCAAATTAGTACTTTAAATACTTTCGCATTCTGTAAGTATTTTTGCTAATGAATTTGTGCCCAAATTCGGATTACATTGTCTCCTAGAATTTCAAAGAACTTTGATAGACATAAAAGGTTGGTTTTCCTGAATCCCGAGGCTACTTTGAAAAACTTGTTCTCTTATGCAATTGCGCTTATTGTATTGATGTGTGCTAGGCTTCTCTGATAGGTTTAGATTGTTTAAATGCCGAGTTTAATTCGTAAATATTGCCCATTTTATCTTGATTTTTGAAATCCTTTTTGTTGCGTGTCAAAATGAGTTAAATTTTGTGGAGTTGTGTGTGCGTGGGTTTAGCATGGTTGAATATTATGGGTTTGAGCTTAATTGTACTAGTGCATAGTTTAATTTTGATTTCGGGTGGTGCGGGGTTGCAATTGAAAAGTAGGGTGAAAACAGGCATGTTGGGTAGTTTGGCAAGCTGGTCGAGTTCATCGAACCACTCGGCGGTTCGTCTAATATCTCCAAATCGCCATTAATTTCATGTTGTATGTGTTGTTGGCTACTGTAACTTTCGGCGAGAAGCTTGATGTCACCAACGGCACTTGGCTACTCGCCAACTGTCTGTTGTTTTGCCCTTTGTCTGCACCCCTGAACCCTTGCTGCACTTTAACTTTCAGCAGGCTAGCCCTACCTCACCGAAAGCTAGTGGCGAATTACCAAAAGGGATATCTCATCGCCAACTTGCTATAGTATTCGTACAAACCTTTTCGGCGAGCCCGACTTCGTTCTCCAAAGCGATTTGGCGTTTTGCCGACTTGATCAGCGAGTCTGGCTGCAGTTAATTTTTTGTGCTCTTAATTGAATCATTTCTGAATTTACTCAAATGTTTTGCAGACATGGCCAGACCTAAAGTTGCAGGACGAAACGAGCCACTTCAAGGGAAAGCAAAGGGGATTATATTGAACGAGGATGCAACTGCATCCAAGGAAAGAGCCACGAAACATTCCACAATTGGTGGGAAAGGTAAAGGTAAAGGCAAGGCACCTGCATCACTGGAGTGAGAGTGAGCATCAAGACCCTCAACCTGTGGAGTCTGACGATGATGAACGGGTAGTGGCACGCAAAGCAGAACTATGCTCTAAAAAGCTGCACGATCCATCTAGAATCCAGACTCCTCAGGCTGCATTTCCTCCTCCAGCTCCAGAGCAGGAAATGGTGCTTGTGCCACCAATACAGGGGCCTCATCCCAAGTCAATGAACACATTAAAGACTGAAGGGATGAGGACAATTCTTGAGGAGAAATGTGTGTCTACAGACGGAGTGATCGACAAGTACCCAAAATAATGGATTGCCTGAAACACCACAAGTTCCAAATCTTCACCAAACCCCATGACCCTTATATTCCAAACTGGGTAAGTGAGTTCTACAGTGCATATAGTGCACTAATACCTCAGAAAAAGCAGCTTGCAGCAGCTTTCAAAGAAGTTGACTACGTAGTTGTTAGAGGCCGGAGGGTGAAGTGTGATACTGAGGCAATCAACGTAGTCTTGGTTATGTCCACAAATATTAGGGATCATTGCCAACACTTGATCAGAACAAATAAGTTGAATGACATGAAAGAGTGGTTAGCCCCACTGATCTTAGATGATTCGCCAAAGTTGTTGAAGAAAGGAGCTCCGATTGAAAAAAAAGATTTGAACATTGCCGCAAGATTTTGGTTCAATTTTATCAGCAACACAATTATGCCATCCCAGAATGAGTCAGTTCTTTTCTTTGCTAAGGCAACCTGCCTGGGTTACATCATAGAGGAGACTCGGATAAACTTAGGTACGATCATTGCTTTAGAGATACTTATGTGTTCAAGGCAACACCAGACCTCACTTCCCTTCCCAATATTGATCACACAACCGTGCAAACGAGCTCGGGTACCTCGAGATGCCAAGAAGGATGTGGAAGTAATGCCCACATCCTCTACTGATATTCGAAGGATCAAAACCGAATATCTTAAAGATCAGGCGGAGAAGAAGAAGAAGGAAGCTACGACCACTGAATCCAGACCTGCAGAGGCATCTTTGCCTACTCCGGCCCCTAGGCCTTTAGGTACATCTATTTATGTTGCTGCACTACCGCCCAGACCTACTGCTGCTATTGTTTCCCATGCTCCGATAACTCAGGCATCCTTGATCCGGATGGGACAGCTTACCCAATCTGCTAATTATTGAGCTGCCAACCTAGAAACCTCCATTCCAAGCATGATTCAAACTACTTTGACTGGTGCAGTAACACCGCTGAGAGCTACCATTGATGCTCTTGAGGCTATAATATCGGTGTGTGAGAGTGACCAAAGGGCCACAGATGAGGTGAGAGCATTATAAGTTGTTACTGCTATAAGGATTCATGTGGATCAGTTGAAGGCCACCGATATGTCCATGGTCTTTAGAACAGTAGAGATTCTAGATGTGCCCGAAATGCCTCCGACTACCACCAGACATGAGGATAGAATGGAGTAGGCAGCTGCTCCTGAATCAGAAGCAGTGACCGATGAAGAGATGCTTGAGGAGACTGAGGGAGACCTTGGAGATATTGCTGTGACTGAGAAGATTATGCTAGATGTCGCTGTGCAAGCTTCCATGGTTGGCACACCTTTTGCTATCCCTAGCGGAGCTGGTACTCCTGAGGTGACCTTGAGTGCTGATGCCCAGGCTCAGGGTGAGGCATCAGGCACTGATGCCCAGACAGATGGAGCGACTGCTTAGACAGGATTCCCTTTTTACCTCCCTCTCTATCTTTCTTTCTTTATTTTAAATTTTGGCTATTATGTTAGTTGCATTTGAGGGCAAATGTTCTTAATTGTTGAGGGGTGTGGCCCACCTTTGTGTGCTATAATCTTGTTGGGTTGTGAATCATAATGTTGTATTTTACACTGCTTCTTGTGGATGTTTGAGCTTGTGACTCTTTTTATTTTAATTGCAAATGATTTTGGCCCTTCCAAAAAATTTTAAATTTTTGCACCTCTTGTTTGTACTCGAATGTGGTTGTTCATTAGCAAATTTGAGTCTCAATTTTGATCAATATCGACGACTCAAATAATGCTCATAATCGAAAGAACATAAATGTGCGGCTACGATGAGACCAAATGAAATTGCATAGACAATATGTGAACTTTTTGCGTCTCATTATGATTAGCCAATTATCAAATTGATTCTCTTGCGATGAACATTGCACACTAGAGAAAGTGTGGAATCTTGTTTGACTTTAGTGTTGATGCCTTGTGTGATGAGCTTACTGTGAACCGTGCATGATAACACCTAGAATTTGCCCCGTTGGTCCGGTCGACTAAGTAAGGCTGTTTCTTGATATGATCTTAGACAACTTCGAAGAGTGTGAGCCAATTTGACATATACCTCTTTTGTGGCCTACCTTGTGAGTGTGTGAACCTCTCTTGAACATCCCTTGAACCTGACCTTTCTTGACCTTTCTTGACCCATTACCCTTAATCCTCATTTATTGTGTTTGATTGAATAGCCAACTTAGGCCAAAAGCCTAAGTTGGGGGTGAGGTGAAAAGAAAAGGGAAAGTCAAAAAGTGCAAAGAAAGTCTCCTTCAACTTATGGTGTTGAGAAAAATGGAACCCCTCCATACAAAAAAAAAAAAAAAAAAAAAAAAAAAAGAAACAGAAAAATTGTGGAATAAAGTTGAAAAATACAAAAAAAAAAAAAAAGGGTTCCCAAACAATCCATGGGAAGTGAATAATAGGATGACTTATGAACACTAAAGAAAATGATCAAGGAAGAGGAAAAGAAGTGTTGTGAGAACCATATTTCATGAGGATGAAAGTCACTGAGCCTAAATGACTATACCTGTGCACTTAGCCCCATTACAAGCCTTGTAAAGAACTTTTTGGTTTTGAGTGAGCTGAAAAAATGTCGATTGGAAAATACGGGAAAACCTATTGGTGAAAGCATGCATAATGTTCTTCTTTTTTAGTATGAGCGTTGCATTTAATTTCGGAACTTTAAATGATTAAACCATTGTGTGTGAACATGGAATAATCCTTTGTGTGTGGGCATTCGAATACTTTTGTTGAGCTTGAACTTGCATTTGAAACAAGTATTGCGAGCGTGAGAATCTTTTGTAATGGTGTGTTATAACTTGAATCTTTGGGTACATAGTTGATCCTAGCATGTGTAAATAGAGTCTTGTTGTGTACATTCATGATCGAGTCTTGTGTAGCATTGTTTGAGACTTCCTTTTTGAACTGCTAAACTTGAATTTTACTTCAGGATAAGCAAAAGTTTAAGTTGGGGGTGTTGATGAGTCCAAAAATTGGACTCATTTAAGGCTATATTTTGATAGAATTAGCATCCTCAAATGCATATTTTGTCTCAATATCTAATGAAAACCCATAATTTTCAGGTATTTAGAGTTTGAGGCAAGGAATGGACACTACTTGGCAAGAAGGAACAAAGCGGCTGAAAAGAACGAAGAAATGAAGGCCTAAGGATTGCCGAGCCCAGTTGGCGAGTCGTTGATCGGCCTAGAGATCACCTTCTGTTCCAGTGTGCTGAGCCCTGAAGGGAAAGATCAAGTTGGTGATGAAATGAAGCAGTCGGCGTGTTGCCGAGTAGTTCCACGAAGTTGTACCATATCGCCCAATGACTCAAAGTGCGAAGAGGATGAAGGCTGAAGCAAGAAGGCAATGAAATCGACCAAAAGGCAGATCGCTGAGTGTATCGGCGATCCCGACTAACTGTGCCGAGTGATCCGCTGCAGCACAAATTTTCAAACACTATAAATACTTGTTTAAATTCCTAGTTTTGACATCATATCACTATTATTATTAGAACTTTTTACAATTTTTGAGAGAGTCTAAGTTTTAGAGAGTTTTGGAGACTTTGTTCTAAGACCTTGAAGATTCAAAGGGTTTCAACTCCAAGAAATTGGAAGTGGGTCTCTAAGATTCTTCACTCTTGACGTGTTTTAAGACATAATTCTTCATACCTAGTTGATGAAAACTGATATTGGTAGTAATTTTTATCTCTTTTACATGTCTAGCTAAAACCTTAATTATTAGGGTGTGATTTTGTGAATATGGGTTAGATTATCTGTTGGGTCTTGCTTCTTGATGGTTTATTTGTTGTTTAAATGTGATTTTGTTTAATAGTTGTGTATGAACTTAATGGGATTGTATTTGCAAATACGATTTCATCTTACTGTTTTTGGCTTGCTAGAGAGAGTGGTCGTAAAACTAAAACTAATAAACTGATAGCTGGTGGTATTGGGTCGACATGTGTTCAGGTCGAGAGAGACTGAACCCTAGTCCTTTTCCCACACATTCAGCTCAAGAGAGTGAATGGACTAAGGCGGAGGCTGTGCTTAATACGGCAACTTTGTGTTTGAGAGAAACCGAGTTGATTCGGGGTAAGTTGCTCGAGAGAGAACTTACCACCACTATAGGCTAGCCTAGTCACAAATACTCAACAATTTACTATCCAAAGCATGTACCCGATAATTTATTCTATCCCGTATTCCTATCACATTCCAAGAATCTCGTCTCTCTATCTCATTTTCTTATATGTTTATTGTTTTTGTTATTAGCATAATACAAACCCCCATTGATAATTGACGCTTGCATCACCCCTTCGATTTAGTATGTTTATATTCGATAATATCTATAGATATGACTAATTATAACTAGATTTTATTTTTCTATTAATTTTAAAAACCACTCCCTGTGGGAACGATCCTAACCCTTGGTTGGGGTATCTCACTACACGCGATCGTATGACACTTGAACCAAACTAGTGCTAGTTGATTACGTCCTTAAACATCAGCAGTCCACCCACGAGGGGGAACCACAGCCAGTAGGTGGACCCACGCCTTGTGGGTCATTACCATTGGTTGAGGACCTAGGAAACAAGTCCCAGAACCTGTACCACGGTTCACCAGCATGGGTCGTGGGTCCTCCCACTGTCCGTCAATGGTGCGTGGATCGCGCGTCGAAATTGCCTTTTGGCAGTTAGACTTAGGGGCATTTTGGAGTTTCAATTTTAATTAACTATTCAGTGGTGTCATTTTCCACTAAAATAAACTAACTATATAAGTATTTTAGACACCTAAACTAACTCATCAAAATCATAATTTCTAAATCCCAAATCAAAACCAAACCCTCTCCAAAATATTCTCTCTAAAACTCCAAGGAAGAAGAAGAAGAAAGGTGAAGCTAGGGTTGAAGGACCCATCTTTTCTACTCAATTTCGTGGGAATTCTTCACCAAGGTGTGGTAGCTCTTTATGCATGGGTAGCCTTCACCCATGGAGCCCCTTTAAAACCCCTAATTTCAATGTAAGAAATCTCAAAATCTAGGGTTTGACTTCAATCTCCTAGATTCCTTTCAAATTCATTTTTAATGATTTAATTATGTTTTATTATGGATCTATTGAGGATTTTAAATGGTCTTATCTTGAATTCCCTATGAATCGATGAATTCCCCCATTTTTCCCAATTTGGATCTCAAAGTGTGGGTATTGATTGATGCAACTAGAATATGATATAATTATGCATCTAGTAATTGAATTACTTGAATTATGTCTAATGTAGTAATTCTAGATGTGTTGATGGATTGTGATCTATGATCCTTGAAGGGCAAAGTATGAGAATTATGTATGATTATGAGAATTAGATATATGCTTTATGAACACTTTGAGAGTAAAGTGAATATGACTATGATCTAGTTGTTGTGTTAATGGAAGTTATCCTTATGTACACACTTATGTATGAATATGATATGATGTGAAAGGTTTAGCACATGTAGTGATTCTAAGGTTGGAAGACTAGTCTCACCTATTGAATCTATGAGTTATAGTATGAGTTATGTTGGATTGAGTGTCAAGACATTCTTTCATAATTATGAACTGAAGTCAAGACTTAATATGAACTTAGTGGGAATTATTGCTTAGCACTGACTGGATATGAATATGAGATGGAAGATTTTACCATATTTGAGTCTGGATTTCCAAATGGGTTTTTCTACCATAGTTGAGTCCGGGTTCCCAATGTATGTATCTCATGAGATGGAAACCTTCTACCTTAGTTGAGTCTGGGTTTCTAGAAGCAATCTCCTTATCCCATAAACTATGTGGCCACATAGGTCTTTAGCTAAAGGATCCACTTCAGCTAAGAGTATGGATTTACCTTAGGCAAGTAGGACAACCCCTTTTCGGTGTGGGGTAGACCATGGGTCTATGTCGGTTATGTCTTGTTCCCAATATGATAAGAATATGAATTATGAACAATAGTTACTCAAGAAGCTTTACTTAGTATGGGTGGGATTATGGGATCTTACTCACGCATTGCAAAAGTATGCTTTGAGGGTATTTATGGTATGTTTCCATTATGTTATGATGATCTATATGTTGAATATGTTAATGGCTTATGCTTTTACACTAATATTCATGATGATCCATTAACTTGGTAAAGTGCATGGTTTTCAACTAAAATGTCTCTTTTAGCATGTTTTCAAGGTTATTATGCATGGCTATCATACTTAGTGCATTTTTGTACTAACCCATATTTTCGTACATTTTCCCAAAGAGTAGGGTCCAGTGTTTGAGGCAATCTTCCTTTGATTAAAGCACGGATTCGACTATTCTTCTTGCTTGTGGTGAGTCCTCATGGATCCGAGGAAGTGTGATATCTTATAGTTCCTTTCTTTCATTGTATTAGAATTTTGGATTTTGTTGTAAGGGTTGTGGCCCTATTTGATACTTCAATTGTAATAGATGGCTAATTGAGACAAGTCTAGACTTTTTCTTTGCTTTTATTAAAACTTCTTAAGACTTGAAATGCCTTTTTATTCTCATTATTCTAATGCTAAGTGACTTACATAGTGCCTTTAGGGTATTATGTGCCTTGTTACGTCTAGGGGGTACCCTTCGGTCTTGACAAACTTGGTAATCAGAGCACAAGGTTTAGAATAATTCTAGGATGAAGTCTTATAAGCCACTTCTAGTAGAGTCTTGTTCATGATTGTGAAGAACGCCACATTTACGAATGATAGGCTATAAGATGTTTAGGAAACTAAACTTCATTCATTACTCTTAAGTCCTGCCTTAGAGTTTAACTCTATAAAAGTCCCTCTCCTAATCCTTCTCTTGTGTCTTAAGGATATGAATACACGAAGGGCTAATGCAAGAAGAATGGAGAGTGACAATGTTAATGAAGGAGCTCTTCCTCAAGCTAGTCAAGCTCCTCAAGTTAACAAAGCTTCGGTTGATCCTGCGGTTTAGAATGTGACCCATGTGGAGTTTAGGTCTACTATCCAAATGTTGGCTCAAGTCATGACGGCTCAAGCCAATAGACAAGTTGTAGCTCCGTTCAATCCTAATATGAATTCCACAGCTTCTAGATTGAGAGATTCTGGAAGGATGAACCCTCCCATGTTTCTTGGTTCCAAAGTGGGAGAGGATCCTCAAGAATTTTCGGAAGAGGTTTATAAAATAATTGATGACATGGGGGTGACTTCGGTAGAAAAAACAGAGTTGGTCGCCTACCAATTGAAGAGGGTGACTCAAGTATGGTATACTCAATGGAAGAACAATAGGTTGGTAGGAGTGGATCCAATAGAGTGGAAAGTGTTCAAATCGGCGTTCCTTGATAGGTTCTTTCCCCGAGAGTTGAGAGAATCTAAGGTGGAAGAATTTGTTAAACTTAGTCAAGGAGGTATGAGTGTTCAAGAATATTCTCTAAAGTTTACTCAGTTTTCCAAGTATGCTTCGGCTTTGGTGGAGGACTCAAGGGATATGATGAGTAGGTATTTGACGGGGGTGTCTATATTGGTGAGAAAAGAATGTTGTTCATCAATGCTTCATGATAATATGGATATCTCATGTCTCATGGTGTATGCCCAACAAATGGAGGAAGAGAAACTCCAAGACAAGAATAGGGAGGTGAAAAGAGCTAGAACCAGTGATGGGAATTTCTCCAATGTTAGGTCCGATTGACAAGGTCGACCAAGGTTTAAACAAAGGTTCTCTAACTAAGGCTCCTCTAGTGCTCCAAGGGTCAACAAGGATAGGGTGTCTAAACCTAACCCTCAAGTAGGCAATAATGGTGGTTCTTATGTTGCTAGGCCTAATTGTGCAAAGTGTGGTAGAAAACATGATGGCAAGTGCTTAGTTGGCTCAGATGGGTGCTATGGTTGTGGGAATAGTGGCCACAAGATGAGAGATTGTCCAATGCTCAAGGTTAAGGGGATAGAAGATACGCAAGCTCCTCCCAGTGGCTAAAACCCCAATGCTTAAAAGCAAAACCGCTTTTTGTGTTCTTTAATCCCAAGGTGACCAAGAGAGCTCCCCGGAAGTTCTGATCGGTATGTTAAAAGTCTTTTCTATTGATGTATATGCCTTTTTAGATCCCGGTGCTACTTTGTCCTTTGTGACACCTTTTGTGGCCATGAAGTTTGAAATACTCCCTGAAGTTTTAATAGAAATTTTTTTGGTTTCTACCATGGTTGGTGACTGGGTAGTGGCAAAAAGAGTTTATAGAAGTTGTCCCATATAGTTACTTTGGTGGTTTGATAGAGTTGGACATGTTAGATTTTGACGTGATTTTGGGTATGGATTGGTTGCATGCATTTTATGCCTCTATAGATCATAGGACTCGAGTGGTTAAATTCCAATTTCCAAATGAACCTATTTTTGAATGGAGGGGAGGAAATTCTATCACTCGACGTCAATTTGTTTCTTGCCTTAAAGCTAGGAAAATGATCTCCAAAGGGTGTATTTACCATATTGTTAGAGTTGTGGATGTTGAGTCTAAACCCCCTTCTCTAGAGTCGGTTCCGTTAGTGTATGAGTTTTCAGATATTTTTCCCAATGATTTGCCCGGTATTCCTCTCTAGCTGGAAATAGATTTTGGTATTGATCTTTTATCGGATACGCAACCTATCTCCATTCCTCCTTACAAAATGGCTCCGGCCGAGTTGAAAGAGTTGAAAGAAAAACTAAAGGATTTTCTAGATAAGGGTTTTATTCGACTGAGTATCTCTCTATGTGGTGCTCCGGTGTTATTTGTTAGAAAGAAGGATGGGTCTCTTAGAATGTGTATCGATTATCATCCATTGAACAAAGTGACAATCAAGAATAAATACCCCTTCCGAGAATTGATGACCTGTTTGATCAACTTTATGTGGCTAGCTATTTTTTCCAAAATTGACCTTCGTTCGAGATACCACCAGTTGAGGGTAAGAGGGGATGATAGACCCTAGACGACATTCTGAACTAGGTATGGGGATTATGAATTCCTTGTGATGTCATTTGGCCTAACTAATCCCCCGGCGGCATTTATGGACCTAATGAATTTATCGATGATAGTTTGATCTACTCAAGGAGTGAAAATGATCATATAGACCATTTGAGACTTTTGTTACAAGTTCTTAAGGACCAACAACTTTTTGCGAAATTTAGCAAGTGTGAATTTTGGTTAAGGTCTGTAGATTTCCTTGGTTATATTGTGTGAAGCAAGGGTATTGAGGTAGATCCTAAAAAGACGGATGTGGCCAAAAGTTATTCTAGACCTCTAACTCCTCCAGATGTGTTGATGGATTGTGATCTATGGTCTTTGAAGGGCAAAGTATGAGAATTATGCATGATTATGAGAATTAGATATATGCTTTATGAACACTTTGAGAGTAAAGTGAGTATGATTATGATCTAGTTGTTGTGTTGATGGAATTTATCCTTATGTACACACTTTTGTATGAATATGATATGATGTGAAAGGTTTGTCACATGTAGTGATTCTAAAGTTGGAAGACTTGTCTCACATATTGAATCTGCGAGCTATAGTATGAGTTATGTTGGATTGAGTGTCAAGACATTCTTCCATAATTATGAACTTAAGTCAAGACTTAATATGAACTCAATGGGAATTAATTCTTAGCACCGAGTAGATATAAATATGAAATGGAAGATTTTACCATAGTTGAGTCTTGCTTTCCATATACGTTCCTTCTACCATAATTGAGTCGGGGTTCCCAAAGTATGTATCTCATGAGATGGAAACCTTCTACCTTAGTTGAGTCCGGGTTTCTAGAAGAAATCTCCTTATCCCATAAAATATGTGCGCACATAGGCCTTCAGCTAGTGGATCCACCTAACCTAAGAGTATGGTTTTACCTTAGGCAAGTAGGACAATCCATTTTCGGTGTGGGGTAGACACCGAATTATATGTTTAGCTCACATGGTCTATTTCATTTAAGGCTTGTTCCCAACATGATAAGAATACGAACTATGAACTATAGATACTCATGAAGCTTTACTTTGTATGGGTGGGATTATGGGATCTTACTCATGCATTGCAGAAGTATGCTTTGAGGGTAATTATGGTATGTTTCCTTTATGTTATGATGATCTATATGTTGAATGTGCTTATGGTTTATGCTTTTACACTAATCTTCATGATGATCCTTAAACTTGGTAAAGTGCATGCTTTTCAACTAAAATGCCCCTTTTAGCATGTTTTCAAGGTTTTTATGCATGGCTATCATACTTAGTGGATTTTTGTACTAATCCATATTTCCTACATTTTTCCAAAGTGTAGGGGCCAGTGTTTGAGGTGATCTTCCTTTGATTCAAGCTTGGATTTGACTATTCTCCTTTCTTGTGGTGCGTCCTCATGGATCCGAGGATGAGTGATATCTTGTATTTACTTTATTTCATTGTATTAGACTTTTAGATTTTGTTGTAAGGGCTGCGACCCTATTTGATACTTCGATCGTAATAGATGGCTAATTGAGACAAGTCTAGTCTTCTGCTTTGCTTTTACGAAAACTTCTTAAGACTTGAAATGCCTTTTTAATCTTATTGTTCTAATGCTTTATGTTATGATATGCAAAGTGGCTTACATAGAGCCTTTAGGGGTATTATGTGGCTTGTTACGTCTAGGGGGTACCCTTGGGTCGTGACAAAATCGAATATTGTTGATCACTAAACACGAAGGGTGAATCCCAACTTAGCACGACGTTACTGAAATTGATAGTGCATAGCACTTGTGTTTATCAAAGAAGGTTGGTGAACTCAGGTAGAAAAGGCAATGCACCGAGTGAGAATGGCGGTCCTGATGCACATCACCCAAAGTGACAGTGTGCAAGACAAAGATTTAATGCTCGTGGTGAACTAAGTTGGTATTCAATGATACACCAAACCTGAAAAGCTGACTCAATTGAGTACACCAACTTAGATTCAAACAACTGCAGCCTAGAGCATCATAAGTCCAGCTGAAGAGAAAAGGGCGTGTCACCGATAAGGATTGGTGAGCCCAACTAATGTCGCTGATTCAGTTACAAAGTGGATTTTGGGCCAAATTTTGGGATAGTACAAATATTAAAGGATATAATTTTTAGAGAGTTGGATAGTGTGAGAGGATATGAAGAAGAGTTCATAGTTATTAAGTTTTACGTTAAGAATACTTTACCTTTGATATGATGTTGAAGAAATAATAAAGCTATAAGGCTCATGAGTCTAAGGCAATACTAGTATATCCTAGACTACGGCTGAACATGCTTCTGAAAAAAGGCAACAACACAAGTAAATAACACAACATGCAACAACACATATATAACCCCAACTAATATGGTACTACCCTCAAAACAACAACGATAAGCCTAAACATAGTTTCTAAAAAGAAAAGTAGGAATAATTAGATACCCGCCCCCAATTTATAATAATCAACATGAATACACACATTCATGCTTAATCTAATTAGAAGAAAAGTTGTAGCCTACCTGTAGGCCGATCGTGTGAGCTCAAATCACAATGCTAGAGTTTTTCCTTTTCGAACATCCATTGAATGTTGCCACACTATCAAGAATAGGATGACAATGTTAGTACGATTGTTTCGACACAAAAATCACATAAAACTGAAACAAGCCAATGTTAGAGTCAAATGGAAATTGTGGGAATGCACCAGAATTTATGGAATGGATTCTATCAAGAGATCCTAATCTATGCCTCAAACTTATGTTCCAAAATTGACACTATCCAAGGCTCGAAACAGTGGAAACAACAATCATGAAAAAATCAACAAGAAAATCAAGCCAAGGAAGCAACTAAAACACCAAAATTACCTCAAATGAAGGTTCCTCAACGCAACCCAATAACTCCACCAATTAGCCACACCCCTAATGAACAAACATGAGTTTGTATGACTGAAATCAGAGCTCAAATGAAGGAGAAATCACAAAAACAAATGGTGTATAGCCGTTGAAAATGCGACTAAGTCTTAATTAAAATTCTATTCGATGATCGCTTAAGTGGCCACTAATTTTGTTTAAATGACCAGCCTCAAAGAGGTGGACCTTGCTTTTGCGAACTCTTGGCTGAAAAAGTGAACCTCGCTTAGGTGAACCCAATCCATATAAGTAGACACAGGGTGGCTTTAGTGACAGCCGGACGTCAGACACCAGAATATTTTAGCAATGTCCCTTGGTTTCTGCCCAGGGCTCGGGATTGATTTGGTATCCCACATAAACTTTCTTTCTTAGTCAGCGTATGATTCCTACTGAGTACCTTTGTTTTCGTAATTATGATACACTCTACATCTTTTCATGATGCAGGTCCTAGTATTAGCTACCAACGGTGATCGTTCGAGCCATCTTTCGCAGCTTGTAGATATCGAAGATGAGGGTGAGCACTTGACATCCTCGATTAGCATGTCTTCTTATGCATATGTTAGCTAGTCTTTTTCCTTTGATACGACTTGTTGTGGTCCACTTTTGGGACATATATTTGTTCATATTAGACAGCTTTGTACTGGTGACTTTCAGATTCTGGAAGGGTTTCTATTGTATATAGTTTTTGGTTTGCTTCCATTTTTGTCATTTCTTATTGTTAGTGTTATTTTTTTGTGTTTAGTTCTACCCTTTTACTCAGTTCTTGTCATTTTAGGTATGGGTTGTTTAGTTCTACTCTTTTACTCACTACTTGTCATTTTAGGTATGGGTTGACTTACCTAATAGTGGGTTCAGTAGGTGTCATCATGAATCACAAAGTTGGGTCGTGACAAAAATTTCATATCAATAAGGAATTGTTCCGACCATAGTAATATGTTTGTGACAGATGAGAGTACTACATTTTTGCAAAATGTCATTATATAGCATTGTGGCAGTTTGAAACCACCGTATATCGTATAATAAATCATGGCAATAACTCTTATTTTCTTGCAGTGACCCCATAACATATTAGGTATTCTAAGAGTATCTATGGAAGTTCTGAATCATCTTTTGAGAAAACTAAACACTCGAGAGGTTAAATGTATTACTTACTTGAAATCAACAACCTTCTTAAACTTGAAGCATTAGAAGCTCCACCAATACAATCTCATATTGTCCAATCTATGCATAATATCAATAAGCAATGTTAACTATACTAGTTGGGGTAAATCCCAAAATTTTTGGTCAATCCTAAGTCAAAGTGAATAAAAAGTTTTAGAAAAAGTCTATTCCCCATCAACCTAGTCAAATCTATAAAAAAAATTAGAATTTGATTCTGTAAGTTCATAATTCTATTTCTACAATCAAGTTTTTTTATTTGGATTGCTAAGTCAAATTCACACGTTTCTATATTTAGAATTTGGTCTAAAGTTTTCAATTATATACTATAACTTTTATGTTTAAATTTGATATCCTTGATGTTCATATTTATACCTAGATATGACCTTGATCATTATTGTGGCACCAAGCCTTATGATTGTGGAGCTCACCTTTGTTTGGACATAAAGATCATTATGAATCTGCTGCAATAAAAAATATATGAGCAGAGGTCAACTCCTAACATACCTTTTAGAACACGATGCTTCTTTTGTATTTATAGTAAGTCAATAATGTTGAATTTCACATTCACCGTTGGTGGGTCATTGTAACACCTCGAAATCTAGTAGGCTAAGTAAGGGACCAAGTGAGAGGTCACAAGCCAAAGACTGAGCCTGGGCACCCTTCACGAAGGCCTAGACGAGTCGTAAAGGGCACAAGGAGGCATGGTGTGGATCGTGAAGGCTCACAGAGTTAAGCCAAAAAGATCTCCCCTCCCACGATCACCTAGACGACTTATGGTAAGGACCAAGAAGCGTAGTGATGTCGTGAAGGGGGAGGCAGTACCCATGTTGAAGCTGACCCTCCATACGAGCCACGTTGAAGCTGACCCTCCACACGAGCCACCCTCCCATGTAATTCCCATATTTTCCAAATTATGATGATATGATGTGGATTTTGGATTATGAATGAAGAGTTTATGAAATTAAGTATGTTGTTATGAAATTCATGTAAATGTTTTAAGGATACTTTGAGAGTGAAGCATCAATGATAATGTTGTTGTTGTGTTGTTGAAAGGATTTTCTCATATACACATGAAAGTATAATTGTGAAAGGTTTTCTCACATAGTAAGGGTTCTAAGGTTAAAAGGTCTTCTCACCTAAATAAATCAATGGAGTTATCCTAATGTAACCTAGCTTGGATTGGTTATTGAATGATGTCATTCCATGGATGAATTATGACTTATGACCTAGATTGGATTGGAAAGATGACGTGCCCTTCCATGGGTAATGAGAAAAAGTAAGAAAATGACTATTTCGTGGGATTTATGCTTAGCACCGTGACGATACTGAGATGAAATCTCTCCCGTGAGTAGAGGTTGGGTTTCTAGAATAAATATCCTTATCCCTTACCTATGTGTCCCCATAGGATGATTGTCTAGATAGACATTAGGTAGTGGATCCACAATAGCTAGAAGTTCATGGTCCTTACCTTGGCAAGTAGGACAACCCTTTTCGGTGTGGGAGACACCAGGGGATCATGTTATAGCTCACATTATCTCTATGTCAGTTAAGACTACTTCCCATAATAATAATGAACTAAGGTTACATCAAGAACTATCTCACATGTGTTCAAAGGTTTTAAAGATGTTAGCTTGCATTGAAAATATTTTATGACTTATGTTTTCTAACCCTTTTTATATCATGTTTTAGCTTGGTCATTGCATGTCATGAAAATGTCTTATTTTAGCATGATTTAAATGTTTATATGCATGGCTATCATACTTGGTACATATTTTGAACTAATGCATACTCTTGCCTACATTTCCCCAAATGTAGGGTCCAACAGTCAAGGTTCTTAGTTTCATAGCTAGAGGTTGATTTGAGAGATTTCGAGCTTTGGTGAGTACTTATGCTTCGAGGGTGGATCTTCATTTTTTTTAGTTTTCTTTCGTATTTTCAGTTTTGGACATGATGTATGGGCTAGGTCAAAATTTCATTGTTATGTACTAGTTTGCCAATGAGACAAGTGTTTAGACTTCCTCTTTACTTTTATAAAACTTTTGGGACTTGAAATGTTTTTCTTTATCTCTTTGTTCTATTTCTTATATTAGAGTGCTAAATGGCTTGTATGGGGCCTCTCGGGGTCCTATACGCCACGTTACACCTAGGGGGTACATTGGGTCATGACAAACTTTGTAATCAGAGCACAATTTTAGAATGGTCCTAGGATGTCTCATAAGCCAATTCGAGTAGAGTCATGTTAGATCATTTTTCTGTCTCTACTCCTTTTGGTGATTCTATTGTGGCTAAGAAGGTCTATAGAAAGTGTCCCGTTTCCTTGTCCCATAAAGTTACTCTTGTTGACTTGGTAGAGCTCGATATGATAGATTTTGATGTTATCCTTTGTTTGGATTGGGTGCACTCAAATTATGCTTTTATAGACTGTATAACTCGTGTAGTCAAATTTCAGTTTCCAAATGAGCCTATCCTAGAGTGGAAAGGGGGAAATTCTATGCCTAAGGGTCAGTTTGTCTCTTGTCTTAAATCTAGAAAGATGATTCCTAAGGGTTACATATACCATATAGTTAGTGTGAGGGATGTAGATTCCGAAACCCCTACTCTTGAGTCGATCCCCTTTGTTAATGAGTTTGAAGAAGTGTTCCCTGATGACTTACCCGGTATTCCTCCCAAGTAGGAAATAAACTTTGGTATTGATCTTCTCCCAGATACAAAACCTATCTCTATTCCTCCTTATTGAATGGCTCCGAGAGAATTAAAGGAGTTGAAAGAGCAATTGAAAGATTTGTTGGATAAGGGTTTCATCCGACAGAGTATCTCTCTTAGGGTGCTCCATTTTTGTATGTTAGACAGCAGGATGGTTCTCTCCGTATGTGTATAGACTATCAATAGTTGAATAAAGTTATTGTTAAGAATAAGTATCCTCTCAGAAGGATAGATGATCTTTTTGACCAACTTCAAGAAGTGAGTTACTTCTCTAAGATTGCCCTTCGGTCGGGTTATCACCAATTGATGGTGAAGGAAGATGATATTCCAAAAACAGGTTTTAGAATCCGCTATGGTATTATGAGTTTTTGGTAATGTCATTTTGTTTGACTAATGCTCCGGTGGTATTTATGGATTTGATGAATAGGGTGTTTAGACAATATCTTAACATGTTTATGATTGTGTTTCATTGATGACATACTGATTTATTCAAGAAGTGAGGATGATCACATCAATCATCTGACAATTATATAGCAAATTCTCTAGGACCAACAGCTCTTTGCAAAGTTTAGCAAATGTGAGTTTTGACTAAGGTCCGTAGCTTTCCTTGGTCACATTGTTTCAAGTAAGGTTATTGAGGTAGATCCTAAGAAGACAAATGTGGTCAAGAGTTGTCCTAGACCTCTATCCCCTTTAGATATTAGAAGCTTCTTGGGTTTAGCTAGCTACTACAGAAGGTTTGCTAAAGGGTTTTCTTCTATTGACTGCCTTGACTCAGAAGAAGGCTAAGTTCATATGGTCCGAAGCATGTGAGAAGAGTTTTCAGGAATTGAAGAATAGATTGACTTCCACTCCGGTGCTGACCTTATCGAAAGGGAGTGCTGGTTTTGTTGTTTGATACCTCAAGAATTGGGTTAGGATGTGTACTTATGCAAAATGGGAAGTTATTCCATATGCTTCAAGGCAACTTAAGGTTCATGAAAAGAATTATCCTACCCATCATTTTAGTTTGTGATCGTGGTGTTTTATATCGTGATTTATTAGACATAAGTAAAAATATTCAGTATTATTTTGGGTTCTAGGTATGCCAAACACCCTATGAGTCTCTCAAGTACCAAACCTTACACACCAAAAATTTTAAGTATATCATAAAAATGAATAGAAATCATGTAGAATCCTTCCTAATTATCTAGTCAAGAGATTTGTCTACTACTTCTTGGCATTGACATACATAATTTTGATCAAACATTGTAACAGTGATACGTCCAAACTTACACCTCAATTAAGAAGTATAAACTGTCAAAGTCAATTATAGAACTCAACTGGAGTTGAGGTCAATCCCACAGGGAAATTACAACAATAATAAAATTACTGACGCTTGTATTCAAGATTAATTGAATTAGCAAGACTTGGATTGTGTTCCCCATGACCTTTTAATTTCGACTCAAATTCTATACAAATAATGATTTATTGCCAACATTATATTTTTATAGCAATTTGGGTACATCTAAATGCCTTTCAGCCTTATTAGATGACTTTCACTCTTCTTCTCTCAGTCTTATAGTGTTTTAATTCTTACCCTTCCATACTTGTTAAGAAGGTTATTTTCTCTTGAGCTCTAACCTTTAAAACGAGTTAGTGGAATTTATTTCCAGATTTTCCTAATCGTGACTTTTCTCTTGAACAAATGATGAATACATACATGTTCTAATGCATGCACTCATTAGAAGACAATCATTATGAAGGTAGAAACAACATATGCAATTAACAATCAAAAGTTATTCAAGTTTGAATTTGTCATTATGATTTAGTCATGGTTTCGACAACCTTAGTTATGATGTTTATCCACTCATATTTTCAATGAAACAAATAGTGGAGATTATTGAAAGCATAACAAAATAGACTAAAAATAATAGTAAAACCAAAAGTGTCTTGATTATCAGCACGTAAATCAAGATCACAAAATTTGATCACCAAATGTTCAACCAAAAAATGTGCTCAAAAAGAAAACTATCGTTTCTCCCCATCTAAGATATCTCAGAGTTTCAATAATCATTCAAAATTAAACCCTAAGGAATTAAAATACTCTTAGAAAAGAGTCTTACATGAAGTAGGAGAAATACTGACGACACTCTTCACGAGCAAGGTAATGGTCCGTGAGGAAGTACACAACTTGTTAACCCCTTTGTAAACCCACACTTAGACAAAAAGTTGTCTATCTTCACTACACGAGCCACTATGTGGCTTGTATAGTGTACCACGATCCATCTGGGGCCTCGTTTAGTTACACTTCACTTTCCTTTCTTTTAGATCACTTCCACGAGCGTCTTCATTGCTCATGCAACACTGCATGGCTCGTATAGCCACCAATGTAGTCTTTTTCACTTGCCACATCACTTTTACTCCTTTCCTTCCTTCAATCCATTCCAAGTGTTTTTAACTACACATTAGCAAAATAAACATCATATCCACATAAACAAGCTCGACTTCTTTCACTAATCCTTTGTTTTGGGCGTCAAATGTGCTATGAGTTCATGACACATCAACACCCTCAACTTAGAACTATTGCTTGTCCTCAAGCGATGAAAAAGAAAAACATTTGATGCTCAAATACATAGGAACAACATCATAGATATAAATCAACTATTTCCATGACACTTCAATCTAAAATTATCTACTTAACATGCAAGGATCAATGGACGATATCCCATTACACATAACCAATCATGCTTATACTAGTACCAACTATTAACTAACATAACAAACTAGAAAAAGCAAACATAGTGCCCTCACACTAAAGAAGTCCCTCACACATGATATTTGGGACTAACAAGTACTATGACTCTCCAAAAGAACTTCTAACACTGCAAGTATACATACCATAGGCTTGCCCTTCTTTTCTATACTTCAACTATCGAATAATCGGAATAGGATCACTATATGACTTTTATTGGCTTGTAGCGTTGGCTCAAGTTAGGGAGTGGAACATTTGGTCTATGAGTGACTAGATTACCTCAGTTCCCCAAAGTTCTTATTAGAACGCATCTCTTATTTGAGTGGTTCCAACCTCTTTTTGTTTAGCACATCCCAGTACCCACATAATATATTTTCTTTCTTTTCTTTCTTTTTTCTTTATTGATTATCATTTTTCTTCTTCTTGTAACTACCATTTACTTGAACTATCCATAACATACGATTTGGTTTCGTGCATATGGAATAACCAAGTATATGATACTGCTAAACTATTTCTTTTTCATTTAGGTTATGACCACCCTCAACTTAGGGTTTTCGCCTGAGTTGTGGCATCGTGCCTTCGGAGAACCAAGGATACAATATAAAAAAGGTGACAACAAAATAACCTCAAGACTAAATAGGGTTCAAGGGTTAATGATTTCATTTGGTATTTATTTTTTGCTAAAGTGGACTAAAATGAAAAAATAGCCTATGATCCTTTCCTATCCAGTTATTTAACAATCTTATCAAGACTACTTGGGAAGTTTCTAGCTTACACCTATAGAGTTAGACTTCCTACGAAACTTACACTCACATGGCACATGCCTACACTTTTAGTACAACCAATTTATGTCCTAGTTAGCAATGGTCAACATTCAAGTATATGAGTGATGTACCATGAATTTATGGTATTTTTGAAGCATTATACTTGAAATTAAAATGTGTCTTAGGCAAATTTGTTAATAGATGTGATGGTATTTTGGTCTAATCTTGAAGGAAATAGGTTGTGAGCAGTTAGAGTTTAACGTAGCTTAACCATCAGGATTTCGGAAATAGACGAACTCACCCATGAGCCATCATTCACTTGACGCTCCATAAGTGGATCCATAAGTGGTGTGTTTAAGGAAATCAGACCAAGTGTGGAACCACGAAGCCTAATAATGCCCTGTAGGCTGAGTGGCAGGTGGTGGATTAATAGTCGTCGCTTGATTCAGAGAAGATGAGTTACAGTACTTGAACAATGGAAGGACAAGAAGGACCGTGCATATACCTATGAGCAAAAGGTGATGACCGTTGTCTGAAGACCATATGATGTCGGCCAACTGCAAAACCACGGAGAAGACCACAGATTGTTGATCCAGTCATGGACCGTAGGAAGCCTGCCATTGATCAAAACTGCCCAAACCAGAGTTTTCTTAACTTCATTGTCCTATAAATACTACTTGTATATTTCATTTTTGGGGTGTTATACCTTTTTTGATACTTTATTTTGTCTTTGATAATTATTTTGCAAACACTCTTGGCATTTAATTCTTAAATTTGGTTTATGCAATATGCTTTTATTTTTAAATTCAAGATTTCGGATTTCATCTATTCTTATTGTAAGTTCATGATTTCTATTTCAAACCCTAATATGAATTGTGATACCTCAAGCATGAATAGCTAAATCAACAACTAGGATTGTGGAAACCATGAGTAATTAACAAAGTAACACAATAATTAAGTAATTCTTGAATAATGTTTATGCATGTATTGTTAATCGTTTCGTTTTGAATACTTTTTAATGGTGGCCAACGTTAGAACTCACCTCATTCCTACTTGTCGGACCAAGGAAGTAATGAATGAGAAAGGGATTGAACAACAGAGACTTAGACGTGATAATCCTCTATCTAATAGCCTAACCCACTTACTGTTAAGGCTAATCTGAGGTTAAAGGTAATGGTTAGTAAAGCATACAACCATAGATGGACCAAGTTCTGTGGTGAAATTCCCTATTTGGAGGGTCAATCACTTAGGAGATATAGAACTTACCAACCTTGCATGTTAAAACTAGGATAAATTTACTATCGTTGGAATTACTGCGTTAAGAACTTGTGGGGAACACATGTACCCTAGTTTTCATCTCATATTGATATTTCAAACTGCGAATTGTGATTTCTTGTGACTTGTTACTGCAAGTCAATTTACTGTTACTTTATACACAAATCCCCCTTTTTATGGAAGTAATTTGACTAAAAGTAGATAACCGTAAATTAGCCTAAGTCTAGACCGTATACCTCATGGGATCGACCCTAACCTAAAAGTTAGTTTGTTTATTTGACAACGACCGCTTATACTTCTTTAGAGAGCTATAATTTGGGCATATAAAATTTTTGCATCGCTACAGAGGAATACAAATTTTAGATTAGACTAATTTTGTTATTGAACTTTAAGTCAAGTATTTCCTGATTTTATGTTTTTTTTTCTACAGGTCTTATCTCTAGTGTATCCCAAGTACATAGAGTCAAGGCAATCTCATGACTCCTTACTATTCTGAATTAATAAGAACTTTGAGAAGAATGGTTGGAAGAAGCTTAAATCTAAATGTACAAAATGATCCAATCAGAGTGGATCAAGAGGATGGAGCTAGTTTCCAACCTCTAGAATCTTGAACAAGCTTGGACATATTCAGGATAATCCACAAGTTGAAAAAATGGAAAGAGGGCAAAAATCAGCCGGCACCAAATATAAGCAATAGCTACAAGGTTGATCATAATTCTATGGGGTCGACTGGTGCTATAACTATCCCTCCACTACCTCCTAAACATACTTTTGTGGTAAATGGTGTTTTGCGTAATCAATGACACATTCCAGTATGAGTGTCTAAGATCGTGCAATAGTATAGTAACCCAACCGAGGGTTGGGGTCGTGTCCCAAGGGAGCGGTTTTGAGAATTAATAGAAAAATAAAATTAAGTTCTCACTAGTTGTAGATAAAGACATTAACGATGAAAAAGCATTGTAAATTTAAGGGGGACAGTAAATTGTCAAATATCAATTTTGGGGTTTTGTCACAAGTATAGCAAAAACAACAAATAGAGTAAGAAAATCAAGTATGGGGAAGAGTTCTTAGGGTGTGACCACAATACAAGTCGAGATAAATAGTTGAGTACATGCTTTCGATAGGGAATTTGCAAGATAATAGTGACTAGGCTAAGCTTTAGATGGAAATAAGTTCCCTCTCAGGCAACTTACTTCGTTTCAAATGCGTTCTTACCGCATGAGGACCAGCCTACACCTTACCCCACTCACTCTCTCGAGCTGAGTGTTAGGATATGGGACTAGGGCTCACCCTCTTGGGCTGAACCTCGTGTCGACCCACTCATTAGGCCATCAGTCTAGTGGTCTTGGTTTCGCGACCTCCCTCTCGGGCAAGCCAAAAACACATGGGTGGCTTTGTATTTGCAACTACAAACCCATTAAATTAAACCACAACCACTAGGTGAAATCACCATTAAACTACATCTAACCTATTAGCAAGCAAGACCCAACAATAATATCAACACATATTTGCTAAATCACACCCCAAGAATGGGGTTTTTAGCCACACAATAAGAGATATAAATTTATACCTTTAATGATGTTGAAATAAAATAGGTATAGAGAAATAAGTCTTCATTTGAGCAAAGAAAGAAGAATCCAAGAGACCCACTTCCAAATTGGAAGAGATGAACCCTCTTCTTCTTCAAGTTTCCAAAACCCTCTCCAAACTTGAGAGTAAAATAAAAAGTACTAAAATTATATTAAGAATCTGATATTGTCTAATAATACTAAAAGTTCTGATACTAAGCTATAACTCTCAATGAGTATTTATAGTTTCCAAAAATCAGTGCTGCGGTGGATCATTCGGTGACATTAGTCGAAATCGTCGATCAGCTCGACGATTCACCCTTTGGTGTAGTTTATCGCCGTCTTGCACCATCCTTCAGCATCGTCGTGCTATGGATCATTGAGTGACAAAGTACTGCTTTGCGGAACCCCTCGGTGATACATCGACTGCTCTCTTTTTTCGCTGACTTGATCCTTTCCTTTAGGGCTCAGCACACTGGAACAAAAGGTGAAGTGAGACCCTTTGGCGATTCGCCAATTGAACTCGGCGATCCTCAGGCCTTTTAGCCTTTTCGTTCCTTTTTGCAAAGTAGTGTCCATGCTTTCCTTCAAACTTTAAATTCCTGAAACTTAAAGGTTTTCATTAGATATTGAGATAAAATAAGCATTTGAGGACACAGTTTCTATTAAAATATAGCCCTAAATGAGTCCAATTTATGGACTTATCAATTCCCCTCCAACTTAAACTTTTGCTTGTCCTCAAGCAAACTTAAGTTCAGTTGTTCAAAAAGGGTATCTCAAACAGTGCTACACAAGACTCAATCATGAATGTACACAACAAGACTTTAAACTACTTGTGCGTAGATCAATTGTATACTCAAAGATTCAAGTTGTGACACCATTACCAAAGATTCTCATACTCACAATACTTGCTACTTGTGCAAGTTCAAGCTCAACAAAAAGTATCTAAATGCCCTCACATAAAGAATGATTCCATATTCACACATAGAGGTTAATCAATTCAAGATCAGGAATCAGATGCAACGCTCACACTCAAAAAGTGGAACACAATGCATGTTTTCACCCATAGGTTTGCCCTTATTTTCCAATCGACTTTCGAATTGGCTTACTCAAGATCAAAAAGGTCTTTTCAAGGCGTGTAATTGGGCTGAGTGCAAAGGTATGGTCATTTAGGCTCAGTGACTTCTTCATTCTCGTGAAGTGTGGTGTTCTCAAAACGTCCTTTTTCTTTCCCTTATTACTTTTTCTTCTAGTGCTTCTAAGTCATCCTTTTATTCGCTCTCCATGTATTGCTTGGAAAATCAATTCCTTTTTGCACTTTTTATTCCACAAAATTATTATTATTATTATTATTATTATTATTATTATTATTATTATTTTGTTTTGCAATACCATTGGATTGAGGGAGACTTTTATTGCACTTTTTGACTTCTCCTTTTCCTTTTCAACACAACCCCAACTTTGGTTTTTGGCCTAAGTTGGCTATTCACTAAACCACAAATCAAGAGGATTATAGGCAGTGGGTCAAGTAAGGTCTAGGGTTCATCAAGGTTCTTCCAAACAAAGGTAAGGCTCAAGGGGTGTTCAAAAGAGTTTTCACACACTCACAGGTAGGCCATAAAAGAGGTATATGTCAAATTTGGTTCACACTCTTTAAAGTTACCTAAGATTATTTCAAGAACACACCTTTCTAAATCAATCAGACTAACGGGGAAAATTATGGGTTTATTCATGCATGGTTCAAAGTAAGCTAATCACACAAGGCTTCGACACTTAAGTCAAACAAGACTACACACTTTTGATAGTGTGCAATGGTCATTATAAGAAAATCCATTCAATAAATGGCTAATCACAATAAGATGGAAAGAGTTCACATATTGTCTATGCACTTCATTTGGTCTTGTCGCAACCGCACATTCATGTTCGTTCGATTGATAGCACTATTCAAGTCATCAGTATTGATTGGGACTGAGACTTAAATTTTGCAAAATAACAGCCATTTTCAACACATGAGGGGTTGCAAAAATGTGCAAAAAATTCAAAATTTTTCGGAAGGGTCAAAATTGTTTTTGTATTTTAAAACAAAAGAGAGTCATGAGCTCAAACATCCACAAAAAGCAGTGTAAATAACACAATTAAAAACAAACAACCCAAATATACACAAAAAACACAAATATCCATAAGAAGCAAACAAGGTGGGCCTCACCCCACCACAAATAAATGCAATTTGTCCTCAAATGAAAATGATGAATATCCAACAGTGAGAATAAAGAAAGATAGAGAAAGAGGTAACGAGGGGATCCTGTCTACACGCTTGCTCCATTTGTCGGGGCATTGTTACCTGATGCATTAGCCTTAAATTCGACAATGGTCCCCAGATTGTCATTTTGGGTCTCATTCTATTAATTTGTCCTAGCTTCTGCAGCGATGTTAGCAGCACCCATTTTGTCCACGTCATGGCTTTCCAAGAAAGAGTTTATAGTCGTGTAGACTCTACGTTTCCATGAAGGAATAATGGGGTCAATGGGGATCCTCCTGCTGGCACTTGCTTTCTTACTCTCTTTTCTTTCTTTGGCCAGTGTTGCTATCTTCTTGTCTCTTTTAAAATCTCGTGCTCTTACATATCAGGGTGGCATGTCCCTTCCTACAACTTTTGGTATAGCCATTTCTACAAAAGACTTCGAGAAAAGTTAGATAGTATTTTGAATAGGAGCAGGGGAGTTTTGGGTGTAGAATAGCTTCGCCAAACTTGTTGGCGATGTACTCATCCATTTAGGCTATTTGCTGAAAATGATGCACAGAAGGTGCAAGGGTGCAGAGAAAGGGCGAATAAGGAGTCCTTCGGTGAGTCGCAGAGTGTACTTACCGACATTAGGCTCACCGCCGAAAGTTACAGTTTGATTAATACATGTAGCATTCAGTTAAAGGCGGAATGGGGGCGTTAGGCGAACCACCGAGAAGTTCAGCGAGCTTTACTTGGCTCGCCAAACAACACAACATGTCTATTTTCAACCCATTTCTTTCAAATTCAACCCCACAACCCCTGATAATGCAGTTTAAGCTTCTAAGGCATGAATTCAACGAAGAGCCATAGCAATTTTTACACACCCATACCAACACCATATCAAACCAACACTTGATCTAGTGGACTTCTACTAGTTACTTAGAAAGTATTGAATTATAATCGATAATATATGTAATCCCATCAATTCAGAGCTTCGACAGAGGTTCAACAATATTAACATTGTGCAAATGAGTAAAATTTTAATGAATTAAACACTGGGTTCGGATTACCAACCTTTGATATTGAATAAATACCAATGAAGTGCTAGGGAGCAATGCAATCTGAGTTCGATCACAGATCAATGAAACAAAATACTCCAAAAGTGTAGGAAATATGAAAACTAGAGTGCTGGTGTGAGTTTGGACAGATGCAAATTTAGGGAAAATGAGTGAAGTTGAAACTTTTAAACCTTTGGCTTGCAAAGACTATCTAGTTTTTGCTTACTCGACGACGTTAGTTAGTCTCGCCTACTCACTCAACGAAGCATCGATTGTTTAGTTTCTCTGTCGATATTTGCAGAACCTCTGGTTTACGGGGGTCCAATCAGCGGTTTCCCTCGTGATGGCCGATTTGGTCGGTGATTCACCAATAATTTCCAAAGCTCACCAAATTTTACAGACTCCAAAAGTGACGATGTCTTGGGTCAAACGGCGGGTAAGATTGGATTCACTGACCCTTTCGGTGACTCAGCGATAGATTATATTTTTCGTCAATCTACACTTTTCGTTCATTCTCCACACTTCCATCTGTACTATCAACATACCATTATTTCATCAAAACAAAAGAAAATAATAAATAGTTTTGGGTTGCCTCCCAAACAGCGCCTTAGTTAACACCGTGGCACAACGCAAGTTAACCTTCAAACCTCACTCTTAGGGTTAGTCATAGTATCACTAGGCAAACCCCCTTTCTGTCTTGGATTAAGATAAGATGAGATATGACCCATTTGGGTCTCTAACTGCTTGATTGAAACTAAATGAGAGGTGACGGTCTGGTTAAGGGTAGACACATCTTCTTTCATGCCTTTTAGCATTTTTTCTGACCCTTTAACTTTGTTTAGGATACGCAAGAGCATATCTTCAGACCTACCACATTCCGATTCCTTGGGCTTTTGCCACCCGTGGGGAGGCACATATCTATCTTTCTCCCTATCTTTCCAATTTGGATTCTGATCTCTCCATTCACCGTCCCGATCTTTCCATCCTTCGTCTCTAACCCAACCTTGGTTACCACCCTGCCTCGGGTTTGAATGATAACCACCGCGTTGGTTTGCAAGAAAATTTACCTCCTCTCTATACAGAGCTTCAACTTTCATCTTTTCAAGATTCGTGCTCCTAACCCCCACAACATTAACGCCACGAGTACCAGCCCCCATGACATTCTTAGATAGAATATCAAGTTGTGTCAAAATCTTAGCCATGTTTTGGTCTCTCTCATTGTCCTTTTCAATTTGCTCCTTAGATAGCTGGAAGGTGATAGGGAAGACCTAGTCCTCACGAGTGTACCACGCTTTGTTGATGGTTGTCATGCCATCTAAAAGCTGGGCTACTACCACGTACGGCTGTTGTATTAAACCTCCGGGCGAGAGTTAGCCAGCGACACCCTTGTTTACCGAGTCTAGACTCCGGTAGAAGTATTGAAGGAGCACGTTATCAGGAAGACCATGGGTTGGTCATTGTAGCACCAATGTTTCAAATCAAAGCCAAGTTTCAAGCAGTGGCTCTCCATTCAGATTCTTGAAGCTTTGGATGCTATCCCGAATAGTCATCATCTTAGAGGGAGGGAAAAATCGCACATTAAATGCGGTGACCAGCTCCTTCCATGAAGTGATCAGATTTTGTGGTAATTCAGCTAACCACTTGCAAGCTTCCCTCATTAGAGAAAATGGGAATAATCGTAGCCTGACTGACTCTTGAGAGATGTTCTTGAAAGAGAATGGCCCATAAACATCTACGAAGTTTTGATGATGCTCATGGGGATCCTCATGAGCCAATTCGCTAAAGAGTCCTTTTAGTTGCAAGAGTTGCAACAAAGTGCTCGTTATATGGAACACTGCATTCCCCTCAGCTGGGGATAAATGGATGGCTCCAACACCTCCCAAGAGATAGAGGTCATTGACATTTGTCTCTTAGACATCGTTGAGGTTACCGATGTCATCTTGGTGGCCCATCTGGCTACCATTACTGCCGTTAACACTCATGCTTTCTGAAATGTTTACACAGTCAACAAAACAAGACTAAAAGCTAAGTTAGTAAAACTACACTAAAAAGAACAAAAATTCTACTAATCTAAGAATTCTCAAGTAACACCATTCCCCGGCAGCGGTGCCATTTTGATGTTTTGCGTAATCAATGACACAACTTCCAGTACGAGTGTCTATAATCGTGCAATAGTATAGTAACACAACTAAGGGTTGGGGTCGTGTCCCAAGGGAGCAATTTTGAGAATTAATAGAAAAATAAAATAAAGTTCTAACTAGTCGTAGCTAAAGACAATAACGATGAAAAACATTGTAAATTAAAGGGGGACACAAAAGTGTTAAATATCAATTTGGGGGTTTTGTCACAAGTATAACAAAAACAACAAATAGAGCAAGAAAATCAAGTATGGGGAAGCGTTCTTGGGGTGTGACCACAATACAAGTCGAGGTAAATAGTTAGGTACATGCTTTCGATAGGGAATTTGCAAGATAATAGTGACTAGGCTAAGCTATAGATGGAAATAAGTTCCCTCTCAGGCAACTTACCCTGTTTCAAATGTGTTCCTCTCGAAAAACCATTTGTTGTATGAAGACCAGCCTACGCCTTACCCCACTCACTCTCTAGAGCTGAGTGTTAGGATATGGGACTAGGGCTCACCCTCTCAGGCGGAACCTCATGTCGACCCACTCCTTAGGCCATCAGTCTAGTGGTCTTGCTTTTCGCAACCTCCCTCTCGAGCAAGCCGAAAACACATGGGTGGCTTTGTATTTGAAACTACAAACCCATTAAATTAAACCACAAACACTAGGTGAAATCACCATTAAACTATATCTAACCTATTAGCCAGCAAGACCAAGCAATAGTATCACACATATTTGTTAAATCACACCCCATGAATGTGGGTTTTTAGCCACACATCAAGAGATAGAAATTTATACCTTCAATGATGTTGAAATCAAATGGGTATAGAGAAATAAGTATTGATTTAAGCAAAGAAAGAAGAATCCTAGAGAGCCACTTCCAAATTGGAAGAGATGAAATCTTCTTCTTCTTCAAGTTTCCAAAACCCTCTCCAAACTTTAGAGTAAAATAAAAAATACTTAAACTTTATTAAGAATCTGATATTGTCTAATAATACTTAAAATTCTGATACTAAGCTATAACTCTCAACGAGTATTTATAGTTTCCAAAAATCAGTGCTGCGGCAGATCATTCAGCAACATTAGTAGGAATCGCCGATCGACTCGGCAATTTGCCCTTGGGTGTAGTTCATCACCATCTTGCACCATCCATCAGCATCGTCGTGCTTTGGATCATTAGCGACACAATAATACTTCGCAAAACCCCTCCACGATGCATCAACCGCTCTCTTTTTCCGTCGACTTGATCCTTTCCTTCAGGTCTCAGCACATTGGAACATAAGGCAAAGTGAGACCCTTCGGCGATTTGCCAAGTGAACTCGGAGATCCTCATGCCTTCAT
Organism: Solanum pinnatisectum; assembly: GCA_035578085.1. Taxonomy (NCBI): domain Eukaryota; kingdom Viridiplantae; phylum Streptophyta; class Magnoliopsida; order Solanales; family Solanaceae; genus Solanum; species Solanum pinnatisectum. The sequence goes on from CM069083.1 coordinate 20,470,827, forward strand.
TTTCTTGTTCTTTTCAGCCTTTTTGTTCCTTTTTGCAAAGTAGTGTCCATGCTTTCCTTTAAACTTCAAATTTCTAAAACTTAAAGGTTTTCATCATATATTGAGATAAAATAAGCATTTGAGGACACAATTTCTATTAAAATATAGCCCTAAATGAGTCCAATTTGTGGACTCATCAGTGACTGCTATTTTGATGCAGATGTTTACATTTAGAGAGTTATTTGCTAGGTTACCTTTAGAGGATCCATATGCTCACTTGATTAAAGTGAAGAGTGTTTCCTTGAATAGTTTGGGGAGACCATATTTAGACATGGATGTGATCGACTTAAGAGTGTTTCCACTTTCGTTGACAGATGATGCTACAATATGGTTTTCAGAATTGCCTTATAACTCAATCACTTGGGATGGTCTACACGGGAAATTCATGAAAGACTATTTTCCAGTGTCCAATAAGTTGAATCTTAAGGAGAAACTCAATAACTTTGTGTCATAGCATGGGGAGTCGATGAGTAGTTCTTGGGATAGATTCATTGGGTTTATGAGGAGTGTACCCAACCACCGCATAGTGACGAGTCACTGAAAGAGTAATTTTACAGAAGGTAAGATGATAATGGAAAGTTGTGCTAAATACTATTTCGGAGGATCTTATGGAGCATGCACATTTCAATAGATTACTGAAAAACTTGAAAAGATATCTAAGAATAAGAAGGCATGGAGCACTAGAAATTCAAATATTGGAAGCAGCACGTTTGTTGTACAAATCGCACTAATTCAGCAAAATGAAGATATTCGTGAAGAAATGGCCCAGTTGAGGACAGAAATATGCTTGGTATTGAAAAATATGAGTGGAACCATTGAGAAAGTGAATACGGTGAATCATCAACCTAGAGCACCACTTGCTAATGAGTATGTATAAGGAGGATGCAAATATTGTGAATGATCAGACATGGGGTTTCCAAACTAACACCCAATGACCCAATTTGGATAATTGGTGCCAAGGTTAAGGAAACCAAGGTTGGAACTACATGAACTTTTATCGTGAAGGAAACTAAGGCCATGATGGGAATTACAAATGCGAAAACAATTACAACCAGAAGGGGAATGGTGACAGGAATGATAAGAATGGACTCTATATTCCACCTGGGAACAAAGATATTGGATGGAGTATTAATAACATTAAAGATATAATGCACAAGATGATGAAAAGATTTGATTCGACTGATGATAATGTGAAGGATATGTGTAATGTTATCTGGCATTCGTGAAAGACTTGAGTCTCATGCAGTATCAATTAAGCAGATTGAGCAGCAGTTGAGTCAGTTTTCAACAAGTGTAAATCCTTCAGCCAGGAACACTTACTAGCAATACCATCCAGAATCTGAAGAATGATGGTCATTGCATGATAGTTACTACTAGAGAAAGAAAGTATATTATAGACCCAGTTATGCCGACTAGAGTAGAAAGTGTAGAAAAGCATGTAAAGGTCAAAGTTTAGGTAGTTGAGAAGCCGAAAGATCATAATGAGAAGGAGGCAGAGGTTACACAAAAGATCAACCCTATGCCAAGACCTCCAACTCCCTTCCCGTAAAGGTTGGTAAATAAAACGAAAGAAGGAAAATACTACAGGTTTATAGCTATGCTGAAGCAGTTGTCCATAAATGTTCCTTTGGTTGAGGCACTTGAGCAAATGTTAGGTTATTCTAAATTAATGAAGGATTTGATGACTAGGAAGAGGGATGTAAATTTTGAAGATGATGACAAGTTTCAACATTGTAGTGCTATTGTTACTAGATAATTAGTGCAAAAGAAAGAGGATCCTTGAGCATTTACTACTCCTTGTACGATTGGTATGTTGCATTTCGCCAAAGCTCAATGTTAATTGGTTGCTAGCATTAATCTAATGCCACTGTCTATATATAAAAAGTTGGGCTTGGGAGCCCCCAAACCGACTGCAATGTGGCTACTCATGGCTAACTAAACTATTAACAGACCGATTGGGGTACTTAAAGATGTCCTTGTGAAATTTGAGTCATTCATATTTCTGCCAAACTTTGTTATACTAGATTGTGAAGTGGATTTTGAGGTCCCCATCATCTTAGGGATACCATTTCTAGCTACCAAGCATACTTTGGTTGATATGGAAAAGGAGTAGATGAAGTTTTGTTTGAACAATGAAGAGGTCATTTTTAATTTGCAGATCTATGATGCATGCTAGTGATCTTAAGGCGGTTTCCATAGTGAATCATATTGTTGAGGAAGTCCCAGAGGTTTCTATTTAGGGGAGACTTGGTGTTGAGGTGTTAGCTATTATGATCAAGAATTTTGATGGAGATGGTATTGATGAATATGATGAGCTAGTAGTTGCACTTGTTGGGGTAAACTTTTCTCATCTTCAACAAAAGAAGTTGGATCTTGATTTAAAGAATCGAGATACTCTACTTACGTGACCATCTGTTGAGAAGCCTCTAAAATTGGAGCTTAAGGCTATTCCATCTCACTTGCAGTATGTGTTTTTGGGCCAAAATAGTACTTTACCTGTTATTATTGCTTCTAACTTGAATGAAGGGCAAGTAGAGGCATTGATATCAGTCTTGAAATGATTAAAAAGGGCTATCAAATAGACTATTACTGATATTATTGGTATCCCACCGGTATCTATACTCACAAAATTCAACTTATGCCGGATTGCATGGTAAGTATTGAGCACCAACGAAGATTAAATCCACTGATGCAAGAGATTGTGAAAAATAAATTGTTAAGTGGTTGGATACTGGAGCCGTATACCCTATTGCTGATAGTAGTTAGGTATATCTAGTGTAATATGTGCCAAAGAAGGGAGGAATCACTGTGGTTCCTACTGCAATGAATGAGCTCGTTTCTATGAGGCCGGTGACTAGTTGGAAAGTTTGTATGGACTATCAGAAGTTGAATGCGTGGACTGAAAAAGATCACTTCCTAATGTCCTTAATGGATCAAATGCTACATCATCTTACTGGAAAGGGTTGGTATTGTTTTCTAGATGGGTATTCGGGCTACAATCAGATCTATAGCTCCAGAAAATCAAGAGAAGGCCATCTTCACTTATCCTTATGGGACGTTTGTTTCAGGAGGATGTCATTCGGGTTGTGTAATGTGCCGACGACTTTTTAGTTTTACATGATGTCAATATTTTTTGATATGGTGGAGGACACAATTGAGGTATTTATGGGTGATTTCTCTGTAGTTGGTCATTCATTTGATGATTGCTTGGTTCATTTAGGTGAAGTGTTGAAACAGTGTGAAGAGTGCAATCTTGTGCTCAATTGGGAGAAATGTCACTTTATGGTGAAAGAAAGTATAGTTCTGGGCCATCAAATTTTACAGAAAGGAATTGAAGTTGATAGAGCAAAAGCTGAAGTAATAAAAAAACTACCACCACCAATATCTGTGAAAGGTGTTAGAAGTTTTTTGGGGCATGTAGGTTTCTATAGAAGGTTCATAAAGAAAGTCTCAAAAATTTCTCACCCATTGTGCAAAATACTCAAAAAGGAGTCTAAGTTTAAGTTTGATGATGCTTGTCTGAAAGCATTCGATGGGCTAAAAGAGAAGTTGACTTCTGCACCAATCATTATTTCACTAGATTGGAAACAACCGTTTGAAGTGATGTATGATGTGAGTGGGCTGGCACTTTGCATAGTATTGGGGCAAAGGGGAGGGAAGATTCTTCATTTGATATACTATGCGAGAAAAGCTTTGAATGATGCTCAAAAGAAATATAATGTTACTGAACAATAATTGGTTGCTATAGTCTTCGCATTTGAGAAGTTTAGATACTATTTGTTTGTCACAAAAGTTATTGTGAATACTGATCATTTGGCATTGAGGTATCGTATGGCAAAGAAGGATGCCAAACCAAGACTGATTAGATGGGTATTATTGTTGCAAGAATTTGACTTTGAAGATAAAGATAGAAAGGGAACATATATCCAAGTCGTTGATCACTTGTCCAGATTAGAAGAAGAGGCTATGATCAAGTTAGGAGATGGATTTGAGATAAATGATGCATTCCCCAATGAACATGTGTTGACTGCTTCTTTTGACCTTATTCTTTGGTTCACATATTTTGCAAATTATTTGGTGAGTGATTTGGTGCCTTCAGATCTGTCATTTCACTGCAGAAGAAAATTCATTTCTGATAGAAAGAAATATCTTTTAGAAGAACCTTACTTGTTTCGTATTTGTGCTGATGGGATTATTCGTCATTGTGTGCCTAAGGTTGAAATGATGAGTATATTGATTCTGATATTATTGATCGATTTGGGCGTATATGCAGAAATCTTTTTCATTATTATAGCGGATCTACCAAAAAAAATACTAGAGGCGTGTCATTTATCTCCTGTTGGTGGGCACCATAATGGTATCCAGAGTGCTCACATACTCTTGCAGTGTGGGTATTACCGACCTACTATCCACCAAGATGCTCATGACTTTGCCAAGTCTTGTGATTGTTGTCAAAGAGAAGGAGAAATTTCAAGGAAGCAAAAACTCCCAATGAATCTGATACTAGTGATTGAGTTGTTTGATATTTGGGGTCTTGACTTTATGAGTCCATTTGTGAGCTCAAATGGGATGAAGTATATTCTTACAGCAGTTGACTATGTGTTTAAATGGGTGGAAGTTGTTGCACTTTCAAACAATGAAGGAAAGAGTGTCACCGCATTTCTGAAAAAGAATATTTTCTCCAGATCTGGTACACCAAGGGCAATTATTAGTGATGGAGGTTCTCACTTCTATAATAAGTTATTCAAGGTATTTCTTGAGAAGTATGGTGTTTGTCAAAGTGTAGCAACCCCTTATCATCCGTAGTCTATTGGGCAATTTGAAGTGTTGAATAAAGAGATTAAGAAAATCCTTGCAAAGACTGTGAATGCAAATAGAACTGATTGGTCAAGAAGGCTTGATGATGCTTTATGGGCCTATCGCACTGCATTCAAGACTCCCATAGGTATATCCCCCTACCAACTTGTATATAGGAATTCTTGCCATTTGCCAATAGAATTAGAGCACAATGCGATGTGGGCACTCAAGAAGCTGAATTTGGATTGGGGTGCCACATCAAGTCAAACATTGAATGTGATAAATAAGCTCAATGACTTTTGCCTAAAAGCGTATGAAATTTTAGCCTTGTACAAGGACAAAATAAAGAGGTATGATGATCAAAAGATTGATAAACGTGAAAACACAATTGCAACCAGTACTAGTCGATGCCCATGACCTACAAGCCGTGCGGAAACCTACGGACCGTAGATTTAGGTATGTTGATCTAGTGCATACCTCAGTAGCCTAAGTTGTGAACCACGGTTTGGCTTACGATCCATCGTTCAATTGATGGGCTGTTCTGGTGAAACGTCATTCCAACTACTGGGACTTAAAACTTAGTTTCCTAACCTACAGTGGGTATCGATGATTTGTCGTTCAGTCGAAGGCTTGGTTGTACCTACCGTAGGTCCTAAATATAGCTACTGCCTAGCAACTTTTTTTAGATCCAAATTTTGTTTTAAAATTTTTTATTGGTTTGTTTTAGATACTTTGGTTAGTAATAAGTCTCTTATAGGTGAAATGGCTCCCAAGAAGATAAACACTTACCAGAGGAAAGGAAAGTAAAATTTTGTGGCTCCTTCACGCCGATTGATAGAGCATTCTAGTGGGTCAGAGTACGAACCTGAGCATACTAGAGGCTTCTCCATTGCACCTTTGACCACGAGGCACCGGTCTAGGCAAGTTGTGGTGTTGGATGAGTAGAACTCACAGAGTCATGAGATTGACCTACAATCTGAGGAGGGGGCTCAACCTTTACATATGGAGAATACAGAGTCACAATCTAGCTCTAATTTTGGCTCCAGCTCTGATTCGGTTGTCACCTCAGCTTCGAATGCTACTAGTTCTAGTGAGGCTCATGACCCTCTCAGTTTGATATATGAGTTTATACACCTGTCTACTGAGCCGAATAGATGGACTATCAAGGGGATGTTCCAGATTTACATGGATGGTCTATAAGTTAATGATTAGCAGAGGTTAGCCCAGACCATTACTAATGAGCGTCATGTACTTATGGAGAGCCTCTATATCACGCCTAATATTCATGAGCTTTTTAAGAAGCACAGATGTGAGTGGATGGCGGAGAGTCTAGGAAAGTATAGGGAGGAGATAATGAGGAAGTTCTATGATTCCTATGCATCCATAGTGCAGAATGCTATGCTACGATGAGCCAAGCCTTTGGCTCAACCTCTGTTGCTGACTACTATAGTGAGAGGACCTGTTGACATCTCAGAGACCACCATCCGCCATTTTATTTACATCCCAACGCATTCTCAACCGATTAATAAAGTTGAGTACGACTATAGGATATGGATAGTACAAGGCATATCTTTTAGAGACGTGGAACAGAGGGAGCAATTATTACGTTGGATGGCTCGCCACATTTTTGATGAGGGAGAGAGCACCGAGTAGCTGCATGATATGAAACAACCGATTAGAAAGGCCACCTTGAGCTTTGCGGCAAATTTTTCATGGTCCATTATACGGCACATACTTTCCCCCATAGATAAAGATAATATTTTCACTTTGGACCATGTGGTGATGCGTGCAGCATTAATGGAAGGGCTAGAGATCGAATTCATCAAGATCCTTATTACAAAGATTTATGAGAGGGCCTTCCAGAGGACCACTACTATGCCCTTCCCAAGTTTGATCTTCCATGTCTGTAGGGAGGCAACAATACCTTTATGGCATTGTGATAGACTGCTTGAGGCAGATAAGACTGTTGATGTGGGTTTGATTAAGGAAGATGTGAACCCAGCGGCTCTGAGAAAAGGTTGTAGATATACTTGCCACCCTTGGGTGATGATGTGGCTATTGATATTGATCATGTTGGGGTTGAGCGGGCATTTGATGACTATATTCTAATCACTATGATGGAGGCCAATTAGATGCTCCACCTTCCACTTCTTCTGGTCATGATGCGAGCACACCCCGTGCTACTACCCCTTATTGGTTTGCTTTGCTTCCACTTGCTCGAGTCTAGAAGTTAGAGACTTAGATGGCCACACTTCTTTAACATATGTGACCTTGGATTAAGAAGTTTATTGAGGAGTCGAAAGTGAGGATGGGGGTTGCAGTAGAGGAAAAAATTCAAGCGATGCATCGGAGGATCGATGCCTTTGAGCTTAGGATGATGGAGCAGCATCAGCCTATAGTTTATTTGAGTACTTTCTAAATGGATTTAGCCACACTCTAAGTTGATGTTGATGCTCTTGTTGCTCTAGAGGAGGTTTCCCTAGAGCCTGAACCCGAGCTAGATATTGATGACCGTGGTGCTTACTGTCTTATTTAGAGATGATGCACCCTTCTTTGACCCCCTCGTGTGGTTGGAAAGCACACCCATACTTCTGGACCCACCGTTGATATGAAGAAGGAGGAAAAGGCTGAGGGAGAGGACCCTATTTGAGGTGGCCCAACGGCAGTCTATATGTAATGAGGAGTTGAGGTAGCAGAGAGTAAGAGAGTTAGATACGGGTGCATCTAGATCAAGGAGCACTACTGATGGTGTTCCCACTACCTCTGAAGGCATTACTGATGGCATCATTCTTATTGATCCAGTGGGTTTTGGGAAACCAGACCCACCCATCTCTTGAATTGGTTTCGGTGCTTATGCGCCACATGTTTGTCTTACCTGCTCTATTACATTTTATTTTTGTGCATTGAGGACATTGCACTATATTTTCTGTGAAGATGGGGTGAATTGGATTGTGAATATTAGGTTGAAGTCTGAGTAATCCAATTCACAATCCTTTCTTGGGATTTTCTTGCCTGTTTTGTTTTTCCCTGAGGAACTATTTTAATTTTTGTTGAACTGGTATGTTTAGGATAGTATAAATATAGAAGTAGCTAAAAATGAAAGCATGATGGAATAAGAACATGAAAATGATAGGGGTGAATTGGATTGCAAGTATTAGGGTGAAGTCTGAGTAACCCAAATCGCAATCCTTCCTTAGGGTTTTCATGCAAGGAACTATTTTAATTTTGTTGAACCGGCATGTTTAGGATTGTATAAATGTAGAAGTAGCTAAAAATGAAAGCATGACGTCATAAGAACATGAATATGATACGCCTCCAAATTTTTCTTATGTGTTATATCTGTGAGCTTAATAAAGTTGAATGTGTTGGATATTGATATGACATGATAGGAACCGATTTGACAACATGACTTAAGCTATGACTTGAACCTGATGCATTAACGATTTGATAGTGAAACTGTGCCATGAGAGTGTGAGACTGTTTGTATATTCATATAGAGCGTGTCAATCTAGAACTTGCCCCGTTAGTCTTACTTAGATGATTTAAACTAGAAATTAGGAAATGATCATAGGTCATTGTTGATAATGAGTCCAGTTAAGCCTAAAAGCAACATACCAAAAGAAATAAATGCTCCCTTTGATCCAAATATTTGAGCCTAATAAATATTTTTTCTTTCAATATACCCAACTCACCTTCACCTATAAATTTGTATTTGCCCTGGTCCCTCATTGGACATTATACACCTCTACTCAGGCTAAAAGCCTAAGTTGAGGGTGGTTGCTTCAGAAGTTTTCCTTAATATGGCCCGGTCCTCCCAAGGACATCATTCCCCTCAACTTATACAAAATGCATAAGTTGAGGGTAGTTGTTGCAAAGGAAAACAACGAAAAGGGGCACGAAAAGAGTCGTGTGTAGAAAAAGAAAAAGTTAAAAAAAATGGGCAAAGAGTGTGTGACTAAGCAAAAGGAAACAAAGAGTGAAAATACTTGAATAAAAAGATGAAATAAGCAAAAATGTCAAGTGAAATGTAAGGAGAAGAGCAGAAAAACAAGACGATGCCCGCGTTGATTGTAAAAGAGGTAAAATAGCCAATGTAATGTCAAGGAGGGAAAAAAAGTCACTTAATGTCCAAATGTACTATACCAGACTCTGAGCCTAGGTTACAAGCTAAGAAAGTCCTATAGTGATCCTAAGTAACCAACTTGGAAAGACAAAGTGGAGAAAATAAGGGCAAGCCTATCGTATTGAGCACTAATTGTATCTGAATTCACTTCTGAGTGTGAGTATATACTGATTCCCTAGCTAAACCATCAAATTTTGTGTGAAAAAAGGATTTCTTTGTGGTAAGGGCACAAGTTACATTGTTGAAAAATTTGTATCTTTGTGATTGTTGTTTGTGTATGTGATGATGTCTGTTGGTATGTCTATGTCATGTTTCGATCCACTTGAGTTAGCTTGTTGAGTTTAAATGAAAAGATTTGCACTGTGCTGAAAAAAATTTAAGGAGGGTAATTGTTAGAAAATGCCAAGGGATTGATTGAGTTTCTGTGTTGCTTCTGCATAAGTGTCGTTTAGAGTTTGTTGTGTCACTTGAGGACAAGCAACGATTTTAAGTTGAGGGTGTTGATGTACCGACAATGTTTTTGATGCATTATACTTGAAGTTTGCATGCATCTTAGGCAATTGTTTTATTAGATGTGATGGTATTTTGGTCCAATCTTGCAGGAAATAGGTTTGGAGCAGTTAGAGTTCAACGTAGCTGAACCAACATGATTTTGGCAACAGACGACCTCACCCATGAGCTGTCATTCACTTGATGCACCGTAGATGGAGTTGTAGGTGGAGTGTTCAAGGAATCTGACCAAGTGTGGAACCACAGAGGCTAATGACGCCCCATAGATTGAGTGACGGACTGTGGCGTGATGGTCATCGTTTGATTCACAGAAGATGAGTTTAATTACTTGAATAACGAAGGGACAGGATGGACCGTGCATAGACCTATGGGCCATAAGTGATGACCATTGTTTGAAGACCATAAGATTTTTGCCAACTGCTGAACCACAGAGAAGACCACAGACCGTTGATCTAGTCGTGGACCGTAGGTGGCTTTCCGTTGATCGAAATTTCCCAAACCGGATTTTCTTTGTCCTACTTGGTTTAGGATTTAGTTTCTATAAATACTACTTGTAATTTCATTTTTGGGATGTTAGACCTTTTGTGATACTTTATTTTGGGTTTGAGAATTATTTTGCAAACACTCTTGGCATTTAATTCTTAAAGTTGGTTTATGCATTTTGATTTTGATTTTCAATTCAAGATTTTAGATTTTATCTATTCTAATTGTAAGTTCATGATTTATATTTCGAACCCTAATATGAATTGTGATAACTCAAGCATGAATAACTAAATCCATAACTAGGGTTGTGGGTACCATGAATACTTAACAAAGTGAAACCAATAAATAAGTAATTCTTGAATAGTGTTTATGCATGTATTGTTAATTCTTTCATTCTGAATTCTTTTTAATGGTGGCCAATGTTAGAACTTGCCTCATTCCTACTTGTCAGAACAAAGAAGGCATGAATAAGAACGGGATTGAACAACGGGGATTTAGATGTGATAATCCGCTATCTAATAGCCGACCCACTTACTGGCAAAGGGTAATATGGGGTTAAGGGTAAGGGTTATTAAAGCATACACCCGTAGATGAACCAAGTTGCATGGTGAAGTTCCCTATTTAGAGGACCAATCACTTTGGATAGAGTTACTATTATTGGAATTACTGCATTAAGAATTTGTGGGGAACACATGTACCCGAGTTTTCATCTCAAATTGATATTTCAAACTGTGAATTCTGGTTACTTGTTACTACAAATCAATCAACTGTTACTTTATTTACAAATCACACTATTTTTATGGAAGTAATTTGACTAAAAGTGCATAACCATAAATTAGTCTAAGTGTAGTCCATATTCCTCGTGCGATCGACCCTAACCTAAAAATTAGGTTCTTTATTTGACAACGATTGCTTATACTTCTTTAGGGCGGTGTAATTTGGGCTTATCAATGAGATGTCGCACAAAGAGCCTAATAATCAATTTTTAGATAAAGGGTACTTTTCTCATAACTTCATAGAAAACACAAAACTTTAGCTGCTGGTATCAACTTTTCAATCCCAACAAACTACCAACTTTTTAACTCATACAAAAATAAACTTAACTATTTTAACATACATAAAATGCCCGACACAAGAGCCAACATCCATGCACTCATAACTATCATGGCAGGTTGTTCAACCACCCTCTCCCCGATAAAATAAGCTTTGCCCTAAAAGTACAAAATACAAGGTCTGTGAGGAGGAGTCATACTTGCAAGGCTCTAGGCATCGGTAGTCGGAGTGATGTGGGCACCCTCATCAATAGGTGCTCTCTCTGGTGCAAGGACTATTTCAGGTTGGCTACCATTTACTAGGGTAGGAGGCCCACTAGCTGAGGCTCCATACCTCATCGTATCATGTTGTTCCTCTTCTCTAGCCTTCTTCAATTGCGGACGCTCTTCCCTAGAAGTTTCATCAGGGAATTTACTTGTAGGGTTCTTATCCTTCCCCTTGACCTTTTCTATCTCAGGCCTATCAAGGTCACCCTAAATAGCTCTAACCCTCTGAGTGACTGGAGGCATGCTGAACAGATTCATCAATGAATCTGGTGCAAGTGTGGGAGCAAGAGCAACAGGCTTGTCCGCTAGTTTGCAATTTCAACTTTCATTTCACCCATATATGGTTACAAAGAAACAGTATCTACAGATCTAAAGCATTTATTTGGCTATTGAGGTGAGACTCTAAGCCATCTATCCGATTCTTCTATACAGAAAAATCATGTTTGGAGTTCATTTTGCAGTCACTACTCCATATTCTGTACCTGAATCTGGACCACTAGTGGAAGTTTTTTAGCTACCTAATCTAGTATGAACTGGTCTACCTTTATTCTATCACAAGTCTCTAAAAAAATGATTGGTAAAGAGACAAATGTACCTGTAGCAGACAAAAATGATGTTGGTGGGGATGCACTCTCGAAAGTGCCTAGGCTGTCCCTTTTCTCGTACACACTGACTCCCTCAATTTGTGTAGACTCTACCGTTACCTGTGGCAACACCACCAATAGTGGTGCACGTCCTGCCCTTGAGCCATACAGTGGGTTGGCCACATCTTTAATTTTAGCCACTACAGTGACCTTGGTGGCCTCAACATATCTGTCCACTAATTTGTTGGGTGGTATATGGGCATGGGTATACAAACTCCTGATCAGGCAAGGAAATGACAGACTTGCTCTATCATTCAGGGAGCAATCTCTCATTTCTATAGCAACATGTTGGCATAACCATCTATAATGCAAGCTATTGAGGAAGCTTGCGATGATGATAGGGTGTTGTCATTCCCTGTTGGCCGCAAATGTGCATAGACCACTGCCCACCAGAATTTGGATGGAAATGTCTAAGATCCCTTGGTGATGTGCACATGTGGGTTGGTGTCATGACCTGAACCTACACCCCAGAAGTGACACGGCGTACAAGACTCCAAAAAGTCTCATACAAGCCTCATAGCATTCATGAACATAAGACCATAGGAAAATAGTGCGGAATTTAATACTTTTCTTTACAATCGAAGTAATTTTTTTAATAAAAGCAAGTGGAAGTTTTTTTCTATACTTTGTCTCAAACCATCTAAAAACATAAGACTTAAAACATTGGAACACAACCCATACAAAAGCTCTAAACATGAAGTAAAAGACATAAAGAAAAATAATGTGTTCATCCTCGAAACTATGAGGACTTACAAAATCTTCATCTCCTTGCACCATAGAAACCTATCTTCCAAGAATAGAACATCAAGTACAAACCCTACACTTTGTAGAAAAATGGAAGAAATATGGGTTAGCACATTAGATGTACTAAGTATGATAGCCATGCAAAAATCATGCTTTAAAACGGACATTTGGTTTGAAACCCATGCATTATGCCAATTTGAGAAAACTTCATGAACTTTTGCATAAAAGGCATAAGATACAAGCATAATCAACTTACAAGCCATTTCATCACATTAGAACATAATCAACATATAAGCCATTTCATCAGTTTAAAACCATCACCTTAAGTAACCCCAACCTATACTTTGTAGAATGTATGAATGGCGTCCCATACCACCATCCACACTAAGTACCATATTAAGGCCACCAAAAGGGAACTTACCATTCTTCCTTTTCAGCTTTAGACCATACTCATACAAAAGGAACATAAACATTTAATAATTCATGACAAGGAAGTAACTCATAATATATTTAAGTATAGCATGCATCGTTACATTTAAGCATATAAGTCAACATTCTTCAATAGCTTCATTTAGAGCACATTCATTCATTAGTCATGAAGACATTAGAGAACTCACTATGACCCTCTCAAAGCCTACTCGTGCAATGCATGGATGGCATCCCATACTACCAACCACACATCATAGAACTTCTCAAGAAACCATAGAGCACATCTCACATGATGGGAATAAGCATTTAACCGACATAGACCATATGAGCTTAACATGGAATCTGATGTACTATCCCACATCGTAAGGGTTGGTCTACTTGCCTAAGGTAGAACTGGTAACATTTTAGCTTAATTGGATCGACTAGCTAATATACTATGTGGGCACATATTTATGGGATAGGAAGATGTTCATTGGAACCCGGCCTAACATGGGGAGAGTTTCTATCTTACCATATCCACTCAGTGGTTAGCCTCCATTCCCATAGAGTAGTTCATTCACATTAACATTATTGTACTTGAGAGGACCACCAATATTAGGTCTACCGACCCAAAGTACATTACACATGAAAGGGCCACCACCATTAGGTCTATCGATTTAAGGTACATTACATAGATAGCTCATTGAATCCCCAAGAAGGGCCACCAATATTAGGTCTACCGATACAAGCTTCATCATTTCACACATGAAAGGGCTACCAATATTAGGTCTACCAATTCAAGGTTTATCATCAGATTAGTTTCTAGACTCACCATGAAGGGCTACCAATAATAGGTCTATCGGTTCAAGACATAGCCTAGAATACTTCATCATTCATTTATGAAAGGGCTACCAACATTAGGTCTACCGAATCAAGGTTCATCATTACATTCATTCATAGATTCCTCATAAAAGGGCTACCAACATTAGGTCTACCGATTCAAGACAAAGCCTTACAATACTTCATTAGTCATTTATGAAAGGAATGTCATTGGTCTATCGATTCATATTCATCAAGTCAAGACACATTCATTATACAAGAAGAGGAAGCCTACAAATTCAATACATGATATTACATTCAAGGTCACATTCATCAATACAAGAAAAGGATGCCTTAAGCCTACCAATTCAAGATGCATCAATCTACAATACTTTCATTTATACAAGTAAAGGATTCATAAGCCTACCAATTCAAGATATAACATTACATTATAGAAACCCTTCACATTCTATCATCATCATTCATGAGTGTTAATTGAGAATATGCTTTCAATCATAGTACATTTACAATTTAAACATGATCATAGTTCTTTCATTGAGATCACACACATATACTTCACATCATAATCATACATAGATCTTTCATGAAATTTCCTTCCAAGGCTATACATCAATCACAACCCAAAAATCTAAGATACGACAATACACCAAGGGAATTAACATTATTCAATAACTAATTTAATATAAACATAAATAATTCAATATACTTTCATGAACAATCAATTCCCAATCACAAATCAAAACTTAGGATTTTGGGGGAAAACATGGGTTCATAGAAGAAATTGACCATAATTCATCAATAATTCAACAATCCATTCATAATTCATCATATAAAACCTTTTGAAAGCGATTTGGAATTGAACCCATGCATAGATTGAAAACTAGGGTATTTGTGGGATTTTGGAGCCTTGAAATCATCTTTGAATTTGGCTCCTTGAAATAAACTAAGTCAAGGATGAAGACTACCATACCTTTAGGGAATAATTACACATGAAATTGAAGAAGAAAGCTGCTCCTTGACCCCTAGACTTGACCTTGAACTTGCTCTTCAATGGAGTTTCTAGAGAGAGAACTTTTGGAGAGGTAGGTTTCTAATTTGTGATTAGAAAGAATGAATTGGAAAAGGTGTTTTAATACTTTTAAAACACTTAAAATACTTTAATTAACCAATAATAACCATCCCCGAACTTAAAAGACCTTAAAATGAATTTACCAAAGTGACCCTCCTCTTGGCCGAAACTTGATAGTTTTGCAGAGGTGACCTACGAACCTCTACTGGACCGTGGGTAGGTCCACAAGCCATACTGGCTGTCCATGGTTTGGTTCTTTGGGTTGCCTTTTGGGACTTTTACCCACGGGGGCAATCCACGGGGTGTGTATGGACCTACGAGGCGTAGGTCCCATCCGTGAGTAACAAAAACTTTGTTAGGTTTTTGGTTTTCTTGGGGTCTTGGTGGTTAGGTTTTAGGGTCCTTGGGGATTCATACCTTGATGTTTAACCCCTAAACTCCTCAACCTAAGCTTGGGAAGACATTCTATCACATGAAACCCTATTACAAACTCAAGCACACAATCGTTAGGCTCTAGTTTCAGTTACTAGTTTTCCGGGTTGTTACATTATCTCCCCCTTAGGAACATTCATCCTCGAATGACACTTTAAACACTTTAAGGGATAATGACTCAAGACTAGCAGCCCATCATGCATGTAACATCATAAACAATGCACAAAACTTAGGAGGAAACATCAACTCCTTCTCAAACTTACTCAATGCAACACAAGAAAGTAGGAACTACATCTACAAACTCATTATGCATCATAACTTCAACATTTCTCATTTCATTGGAGGAATTACCTTCTCCAACTCAAATCATGCTCATTATAACATTATTAGTCACATTATGCAATTTTTCTTAAAAGCACATTTAGGCATGTTCAACAATCAACCTCATGAAGCATATATGCAACTCTACTAAATGCATATCAACATGAGGAACATGATTCATAAAAACTCATTTTCTCATTTAAACATAAACTCATCAAGAATATGCATAACATAAGGAGACCATGGAAACACATAATCACACATGACTTCAAAATATGAAACAAGCTACAAGGAGCTCTTGGTCTCAAACTTGAATAAGAATATAAGGAAAGAGATAAGTATATTGGAACTCTCAACAACATTACTATTCAACATACCATCTCCCCCTTAGGAGTAAACCTCATACTAAGGTTGACATGAAAACAACATAGGAATCCTCAATACAACATTCATAACTATAAGGAACTTATCAACATTCTCATGGAAGGAACTTCTTTACCCCTTCTATTTCTTAACTTGCCAGTCTAAAATCCCAACCGGTACTTCTAAACTAGAAAGGTCCTCATTGAGCAACTCTTGCTCACAAACAACCCTACCAACACCAGTCAAGGTCAAAATTCAAGTCAACCTAAATCATGAACATCAAGAACACTCTTCGACCTTGCTATAAGCACATTTATCTCCCCCCCGGGAGCAAGCCTATACAAAAATCTTTTAAACATCATTTCTTTCAACATACCTTAAAACTCATCATGACTAAGTCGGGTTCTAACATCAACTAAACATAACCATAAGCAACCCATTCACACTAAAGAGAACATCACAATCTATAACATCAAATCTAATAAGTCACATAGCCATAATTGGCATCACAACCAACCTTTTTCTCCCTCGATCCTTGTAACATGAGTCCTTCAAGTGGTCATATTATAAAGACCATCGGATAAGGCATAAGAGAGAGACCTTATAGAGTTAAACTCTAAGGTACGACTTGAAGAATGAAGAAGTGAGAATTTCCTAACATCCAATAGCCTCCTATTCATAAATGTGGTGCGCTTCACACTATGAACAATACTCTACTAAATGTGGTTTGAGACATCCTAAACCACCCAAAACCTTGTACTCTAATACCATGTTTCTCACAACCCGAGCCTATACCCCATAAGTAACACGGCTTACAAGACTCCGAAAAGTCTCATACAAGCCACATAGCATTCTTGAACATAAGAGCATAGGAAAATAATGCAAAGTTTAAAACTTTTCTATACAATCGAAGTCATTTTCTTCATAAAATAAAGATAAAGTCTTTTTCTAAACTTTGTCTCAAACCATCTAAATCATAAGACATAAAACATTGGGACACAACTCATACAAAAGCTCTAAACATGAAGTAAAAGGCATAAAGGGAAATAATGGGTTTGTCCTCGAAACTATAAGGACTCACCAAATCTTCATCTCCTTGCACCATAGAAACCTATCTTCCAAGAATAGAACATCAACTCCGAACCCTACACTTTGTAGGAAAATGGAAGAAATATGGGTTAGCACATTAGATGTACTAAGTATGATAGCCATGCAAAAATCATGCTTTAAAATGGACATTTGGTTTGAAATCCATGCATTATGCCAATTTGAGAAAACTTCATGAACTTTTGCATAAAAGGCATAAGATACAAGCATAATCAACTTACAAGACATTTCATCACATTAGAACATAATCAACATATAAGCCATTTCATCATTTCAAAACCTTCACCATAAGTAACCCCAAGCTATACTTTGTGCAATGTATGAATAGCGTCCCATACAACGATCCACACTAAGTACCACATTAAGGCCACCAAAAGTGAACTTACCATTCTTCCTTTTCATCTTTAAACCTTACTCATACATAAGGAACATAAACATTTCATAAGTCATTACAAGAAAGTAACTCATAATACATACAAGTGTAGCATGCATCATTTTATTTAAGCATATAAGTCAACATTCTTGAATACCTTCATTTAGAGCACTTTCATTTATTAGTCATGAAGACATTAGAGAACTCACTATGACCATCTCAAACCCTACTCGTGCAATGCATGGATGGCATCCCATACTACCACCCACACTTCATAGAACTTCTCAAGAAACCATAGAGCACATCTCACATGATGGGAATAAGCATTTAATCGACATAGACCATGTGAGCTTAACATGGAATCCGATGTACTATCCCACATCACAAGGGTTGGTCTACTTGCCTAAGGTAGAACCGGTAACATTTTAGCGGGGAGAGTTTCCATCTTAGCATATCCACTTGGTGCTTAGCCTCCATTCCCATAGAGTAGTTTATTCACATTAACATTATTGTACTTGAGAGGGCCACCAACACTAGGTCTACCGACCCAAAGTACATTACACATGAAAGGGCCACCACCATTAGGTCTACCGATTCAAGGTACACTACATGGATAGTTCATTGAATCTCTAAGAAGGGCCACCAACATTAGGTCTACCAATACAAGGTTCATCATTTCACACATGAAATGGCCACCAACATTGGGTCTACCGATTTAAGGTTTATAATCACAGTAGTTTCTAGACTCATCATGAAGGGCTACCAACACTAGGTCTACCGGTTCAAGACATAGCCTAGAATACTTCATCATTCATTTACGAAAGGGCTACCTACATTAGGTCTACCGATTCAAGGTTCATCATTACATTCATTCATAGACTCCACATGAAAGGGCTACCAACATTAGGTCTACCGATTCAAGACAAATCCTTACAATATTTCATTAGTCATTTATGAAAGGAATACCATTGTCCAGTCGATTCATATTTATCAAGTTAATACACATTCATTATTAAAGAAGAGGATGCCTAAGCCTATCAATTTAAGACATGATATTACATTCAAGGTCACATTCATCAATACAATAAAAGGATGACTTAAGCCTACCAATTCAGGATGCATCAATCCACATTCCTTTCATTTATACAAGAAAAGGATGTATAAGCCTACCAATTCAAGATATAACATTACATCATAGAAACCCTTCACAGTATATCATCATCATTCATGAGTGTTAATTGAGTATATGATTGCAATCGTAACACAATTATATTCTAAACATGATCATAGTTCTTTCATTGAGATCACACATATATACTTCACATCATAATCATACATAGATCCTTTATGAAATTGTCTTTCAAGGATATACATCAATCACAACCCAAACATCTAAGATACTACAATAGATAAGGGAATTAACATGATTCAATAACTAATTCAATATAAACATAAACAATTCAACATACTTTCATGATCAATCAATTCCCAATCACAAATCACAACTTAGGATTTTGGGGAAAAAGATGGGTTCATAGAAGAAATTGACCATAATTCATCAATAATACAACAATCCATTCAGAATTCATCATATAAAACCTTTTGAAAAGGATTTGGAATTGATCTCATGCGTAGATTGAAAACTATGGTTTTGGGGGGATTTTGGAGACTTGAAATCATCTTTGAATTTGGCTCCTTGAATGAAACTAAGTCAAGGATGAAGAATACCATACCTTTAGGGAAGAATTCCACACAACATTGAAGAAGAAAACTGCTCCTTGACCCCTAGACTTGACCTTGAACTTGCTCTTCAATGGAGTTTCTAGAGAGAGAACTTTTGGAGCGGTGGGTTTCTAATTTGTGATTTGAAAGAATGAATTGGAAAAGGTGTATACTTTTAAACCCCTTAAATACTTTAATTAACTAATAATAACCTTTCCCCAACTTAAAAGACCTTCAAATTAATTTACCAAAGTGACCTTCCTCTTGGCCGAAACTTGACAGTTTTGCAGAGGTGACCTACGAACCCCCATCCATGGACCATGGGTGGGTCCACAAGCCGTACTGGCTGTCCGTGGTTTGGTTCTTTAGGTTTCCTTTTGGGACCTTAATCCACGGAGGCCATCCACTGGTTGCGGATGGACCTACGGGGCGTAGGTCCCATCCGTGAGTCACAAATACTTTGACAGCTTTTTGGTTTTCGTGGGGTCTTTGGGGTTAGGCTTTAGGGTCATCCTCAAGGACCCCTTTGGTGGTCCTTGGGGAGTCGTACCTTGATGTTTAACTCCTAAATCCCTCAACCTAAGCTAGGGGAGACATTCTATCACATGAAACCCCATTACAAATTCAAACACACAATTGTTAGGCTATAGTTTCACTTACTAGTTTTCTGGCTCGTTACAGTTGGCTACCAATGACGCTGCCTCACTGTCAGTCACAATAAGCCTAGCAATCAATCTCATGATGCTCTCCCAAGAAACTGGATCATCTATCTTAACTTTACTAGTCACCGAATAGTGGCGACCCTCATATAAACCTACAACAGTATATGCAGTGTACTCAAGACCATGTAGAAACCTATTGATTATGGTCTATGAATTATCAACCTTTTGACCCCAAATAACCACGTCCTCTAGTGGGCCTAACTTCAATGCTCACTACACCATTTTAGGCCTACGGCAACCCTCGTAAAGTGTAGCTTAAACTAGCAAAAAGTGTGGCCTTTCATAAAAGGCTACACTTTTGGACTTTAAGAAACGCTTTTTAGGGGGTGGCCTAAAGAAACGTAACCTTTGACATTAGGCAACACTTTTTAAATGCTGCCATCACAGCTACACTTATAAAGTGTAGCCAAATAGGTATAAGGGCACGCTTTGTAGTGATGCATTAGTGACACCTTGTTTTTTATTATACTACACTTAAAAGCGTTGCCTTTGCTCTGTTATTGGTCACACTTAAAAAGTGTTGCCTTTTATATCTCATCTAGAGCAACACTTATAAAGTGTAACTTTTCTTATGTACAAGATAACATTGGACGTCCTACAGCAACACTTTTGAAGTGTGGCAATGTTGTGTAGAATTTTGTAGCCACAATTTTTTATTTTTAAGAATAATAATTTTTATTTGCATATATTCAATAATCACATAATTAAATATACAAGTGACCTAAAGCACAAAATTAACTAATAATTAAATCGAAGCTATATATTTTAAATAAATTGCGAGAAAACGTGTCTTGTACAACCAATATATACTTAGAAAGTGATTGCTTAAAAATCTCTACTATCAATAAATTCCACAAAACCAAATGCATTCAAACATAAATGACAATAGTACAAAAACTCTTCATCGTTCACTACAATAGATCAAGTTTACTTCTGGCCACAATTCAAATTTAATTACCGACATTTTCCTGCACATTGAAAATAAAATTATAAGAATCATGGCAAGGAAACCGGTTAAAAAGAGGATAGTGACACAAGAATTGATAATCGAGAACCAATGAATCTCTAAGATATACGGTAGAGAAGTCTGTATGAACTTATCCATCTGATTCTTAAACAGAATATATGTTCCCTTCCATTTTGTTGTGTACGTGAACTCAGCATCGACTTCCCTATCCTCTGTTAGGTCCAAAACAGAATGTGGATCTAATCGTGCAGTGATCTCAATAACACGGTCCATGTTACAGTGGATATCGAAATGAATGTGTTTGTATAGAAAGTACTTGTAATATTTTGTATCATCTATCTCTTCCCAATTCACAACTCTTCCGATAAGGCCTCATACAAGCAATTCATCTTAGCACATCTCAAAGTAATAGTCCTTATCAACTACTCTTCGAAACTGAGCAACTTCATCCTTTGTTAACTTCTTTTGACAAAGAATTTCCAAGTCTTTATCTACCAAGAAATAGAGTGCATAAGGACTACTCACGAGTCGATCCCCATTTAAAATCTCACCTAGATCTTCTTTCTTTTCTTCTAATTTCACATGATCTGCATATGAACTCAAGTAACATAAGATTTCAAGTGTTCCAACATATATCTATCAAAATTTGTGATACGAATCGCAACTATAGTCTAACCTCATAGGCAGATATAGGATTTGAAATTTATGAGTTCTTACAACAGACATTAAAAGTTCATACAAAATAAGAACTGAGTTCATAGTCATATATTTATTTAATAAGTTTCATATACAAGGTTTGACAAAAGCTATTGAATTCACGTGCTCCACATAAATACAATGAGAGAAAAGTTGTAGAATGAACCTGGTATGCAGAATGGCAGATCATAATACTTTTCAGTTTGAACAAACTATGCCAATCATGAACACATCAAATTTACTTTGGACAAGCATGGAAAATTTAACAATGCATAAAATCATTTTCAAGATGTTGGTACACAACAACAAAGCTGTGAAATTAGTAGATTGGCTTATTTGCAACTCAACATATGACCTTGAACCAGGAGCCTTCAAATTAGCACAAGGGAAAATCATAAATTATAAAGTTGTAAAGATATGGTGTTTGCAGCAATGCAAGGAACAAATAGTTAAGGATTCCAAGGAAAATCTTTATTAGAAAAACAGAAAAGGGTCAAAATGGCCTTAACATATCATAAATGGTTAAAAAGTACCTTCCTTCTATCTATTGGATCAAAATCTCCCTCAACACAGCAGTCTCCAAAACAAGAAATATCTATTCCATACATATAAAAGAATTCTAAACATCTGAATTTTATGGTGATTAACAATTAAATAAACCAAGCTTAAGGCGAGCACAAAAAATATGAACTCAAGAAGACTAAGAACGAGGAGCTGAACAGAACTCAAGAAGACTAAGAAGCCTAGGTTCACTTTGTGCTGAACCTAGACTGCCCACAGTTAATAGATTGGATGTATGCTTTTTATTACCTTTTTAAACAGAACTCAAGAAGACTAATAAGCCTAGGTTCCAGTCAGCTTTTAATTCTCCTTAAGACTCTAAGTTTTTGTTCTTCTCTGATGGTATATGAGCAAATTCCTAAGTTTTGACAGCGAACATATTCACTCTCTTGCTCTTTCATTTCTTGCACATGTTCACATATCTGATGTACGATTTGACTAATAGCGAACAGAACAAACATTGCTTATATGAACTTGACCAATATGCAACAGTGGATTTTATAAACAACTACAACTATATGAACTTGACCAGTATGACGTTCAACCTGTTTCGAGATCAACACTGAAAAGCCTCAGAAAATCACACAACAACACGTAAACTAACATATCCAGATGATCACGACCAAGATGGAATTCACATGGATGAGAAATCAAAAATTCAACAGCAATGTCTCTATGAAACTGATCATGAGTGTCTGTTCAGGCAACTGAGGTGGAGGTTATTGTTTAGGCAACACATGGCCAGTACATCCATTGTACAATGGTTGACAGAAGAACAAACTTTAAGTGTGATATAACTGTAGTATATGGAAGTAATAATCTGTAAGAGAGAAGGGACCTATGGGATTGTTTGATGAGGTTGGGTGCTAACCTAACTACCCCTTGGTGCATATGTGGAAACTTCAACTCTCCGTTATCATTTGAGGATAGAAAATGAGGCCAACCAGTAAATGAAAGTGAGAGTAGAATTTCCAGCAAGTAATTGATACTCTAATCCTAACTAATATGAAAGTGACCGGAAGAGTATTTACTTGGACTGATAGGCATATTTGGAGCAAAATAGACAGGGCATTATGTAACAAGGAATGTATTTCATATGGTTACATTACAACTCAATTCGAGGAAAAACACTTCTCAGATAACTCCCCAATCCATATGGAAATCGCCATAACTATAGCCTTGAGAAGAAAGTCATTCAAGTTCATCAACATTTTAACTAAGGATGAGAAATTCATGGAGATCATAGAACATAGCTAGCAGCAACCAGTTTGGGGGACAAACATGTTTAGACTTTAGATTAGATTGAAATTATGCAAAGAACCATAAAAGCTACTACAACATCAAGGAATAGGTAGCTTGGACAACAGAATTGCAGTAGCAAGGGAAAGGCTACATGAGATTCAAGCTCATCTTAAGTATGCCTCAAACCAAGAATTTATCGAAAGGGAGAGAATAGCAGTAGTAGAAATGACAAAGTGGATGAATATTTAGTTAGAAATTCGCATGTGTCTGTCTACTATGGTACATATAATGATGTTTTACTAATATAAAGCATGAAGTTGCACTATCTTGTTTGTAATTTACCATAGTAGAAATAGAAACGAGTGTAGCCGAAGAAGTACACATAGAGAACAATCCTCTCCCTTACATACACTATTACAAAAGGGTGAGAAAGTAGATAAATTTCAATAAATGTTGAAACTTGAAGAAATGTTCAAAGCCTACCTACCACAGAGTCGATGAAGCTGGATGAGATGTCGAGGACAGTTCTGGCTAAAGCAAAATTGATAAAGTGTTGAAGTGCTGAAACAACATAGAACTTCATTTAAGCAAAGAACTAATGTCGATAAATATATCCTTAGCGAATAAGGAAATTAAATGAACTAATTGAGATTGAGAAATTCTATCAAGAAGTAGGTTCACCAATTGAGCTCATTCTGTTTCAACTACGCCACAATCCCAATCTAAAAATTAAAGTTCTACATTTTTGTTGATACCTAATAACATAATCTATAATTAGAGAAAAATAGTAGTACAAGGACTACACCTTTAACACTTCAACATTGACAACATTACCTAAAATGGGTCATTCACCTTAGGGATATTGAACCTCGAAAAAGCAAAACTTTCATAGAAACTGAGACACCCAAGTAGAAGATTCAGGTGTTGATGAGAGTTCAAGAGTCAATGTGGTGGATTCTCACTTCTTACCAATAGCATTAACCCTACAACTGATCCAGAAACTAAAATAATCAAATGATATCAGGACACGTGTGTACCAATTATTGTTGAGTTATTGGAAGTTAACTTGCACTCGGCTATGATATTGACTGTTAAATTTTCTACTTCACCGAATGGTAGTTCTTTGTTGTTTTTGCTATCCTTTTCTACTCTACTGTTTCTTCTGTAATCTTTGAGTGTAGTGGGTTTAAGGGAAACTAACAAATATAAAAGAGAAAAATGGGGCAATGAATTAACTGATGTGGGTAGTACAAAAACGAGCTAGACTCCTAAAAATCAACAAAAAATCATCTCAACAAAACAAGAATATCAGCTAGATTCCATAAATTTAGACTTTTAAGGAATAAATTTTTACTCTTCTTTTTCTTCTGTAATCTTTGAGTGCAGTGGGTTTAAGGGAAACTAACAAATCTAAAAGAGAAAAATGGGGCAAAGAATTAAATGATGTGGGTAGTACAAAAATGAGCTAGACTCTTAAAAATCAACAAAAAATCATCTCAATAAAATAACAATATCAGAAAAATAAACCCAGATGACATAAATTTAGACTTTTAAAGATTAAATTTTACCTAATAAACTCTATTCCAACAAAATCCTTTCAATGTTATGAAGCTTTAAGACACCATCTTCTGAAGTGAAGCAATTTGTTCTATCCTATTCACCAACTAGACTAGAACAGCAAAAAAAAAAAAATCAGATTTGGAGCAAATTTTGTTCTTCAAGTTGACAAGAACAGCTAGACGAGCGATTCACGATGAGCAATTTTTCAGATTGGAGCAACATCGTAGTCTGATTGTAAAGAACGAAATTTTCAAATGATTCTTCACTTTGCTTTGTGAAAAATCTTTACTTTATGTGTTGATGAAGAAATACCTATTAATTTGTGAGCCCTTGAAAAGTTTTAGATTTGGAGCAAAGACCTAAAAGTTGGGGAAAATTTTATATTTGGAGCAAATTTTGTTCTTCAAGAAATTATAAATTTTTTTTGATAAGGGGAAAAGACCTAGAGTTGAAAGGTTTTATGTTTTATGACATTTTTTTTTTTGCCAAATAAAAATTGGAGCGGGACTTGAAAATGTTGGAGGGAATATTATATTTTAGTGAAAACATTAAGGCTACACTTGTAATGTGTTGTTTTTTCAATTATAAAAATAGCACACTTTAAAAGTGTGGCCATATATATAAATAGTTGTTGCCAATTATATCATGATACAACAACACCTATAGAGTGTAGCCTATACCATTAAAGAGTACGTTTTATAAGTGTTTCCAATAATATCAATGCCAAAAGTTAAACACATTGGCTACGCTTTAAAAGCATGCCCAAAAACATTTTAGGCAACACTTTACAAGCATTTTCCAGATTTAGTGTGGCCGTAGGCCTAAAATGGTGTAGTGGCTACTGCTTTCTTTCCCCTTTTGGATATTTTTGTGGTCTCCAAATTCATTAGTGTGGAAACATATGAGGAGTAGAATTCTTTGGTCAAGTGTCGCCAAAATTGTCCTGGATTTTTAGTCCTCCACTCAAATTGATGTTGTTTGAAAAAGGTGTGAATTTCTAGAAAACCCTGCAAGTCAACTTGCACAACTATACATTTTTGGATAACGGGCTCCTGCCAATGCCACTAGACTAGGATACTATTCCTTTTTCAAATATCTCCCTTAAACCAGGAATTGCCCAAGTATTTTGGATGACATTAATGAGTAGTTATTGCACTACTAGGTTATCTTCCCTCTCTCTAACAAACTGCACCATCGAGTCATCGATGTCACTCCTATCGTTATCTTCTTAACTATCATGATCTTTTTCTTCAATTTCAACTACAAGTGGGTCATTAGTAGATGCTTGGAATGTACTATCAGACCCCTTCTCACTCTCAGAACTATCTTCTTCCTCTTCAGACTAGGAAGGAGTGTTGTCATGCTGGTCTACTTTCTTGACTGTCAGAGATCTAGTTTCTCAAGGAGTGTGTTGCTTAATTTCAGTGTTGACCGATCCTTTGGCGCTTGGAAGCCTTTTAAATTTAAAAAATAGGGTTTGGGTCAAGTTGGGGTGGGTCGGGTTCATTTGGACCGACCTAACCTACATGGGCCATGAAGTGGCACATGAAGAGCATCACAACCCGTGTAGCTACTTGTGGTCCTACGCTTGGACAAGTGAACTTACCTTCATGTTTACAAGAGGCTAAATGGTCTGTCTAAGGTCAAATGGGCCATAAACCCTTCTGTGAACGTTTTCCCTTTGTTCCTGTGAGTCAACGACATCCTTGCCATCATTTTCATGGATCGTATAGTCTTTCATGGCCCATGTAGTGGCTCGTGATGGCCACTTATTGCCTTAATTCATTCCTTCAAACAGTGACCCTATAAAAATAACAAAATGCATGAAGTTTAAACTACTTATTACAATTGCATCTTGGGTTGCCTCCCAAGTAGTGCACAATTCAACGTCATGACACAGGTTACTTGATTACTCAGACTTCATCAATTTTGTATTCCTCAACTATCTCACTTCTTTGAGGACCCCATATATGCCTTGACTCGCATTCCATTTGCCTTGAACTTTTCACCCTTTTCATTTTCAAGTTCAATGGCTCCTGCTTGTAACACTTGGATCACTTTGAATGGTCCTGAGTATTTGGATCTCAGCTTTCCCGGAAATAGTTGTGTCCTTGAGTTAAACAACGTCACCAAGTCTTCAGGACTAAAAGTTCTTTTCTCAATATTTTTGTCATGATACAACTTCATCCTCTCCTTGTACAATGTAGATCTCTCATAAGGCCTCAAGAGAAACTAATCCATTTCACTTAGTTGCTCTAGTCGCACATTTTCTACCTCACTCCAACTCAAGTTTAGCTTCTTCAATGCCCACAATGCTTTGTGTTCTAACTCCACAAGCAAATGAAATGCCTTTCCAAACACTAACTAGTACAGTGACATACAAATGGGTGTTTTGAAAGTTGTCTGGTATGCCCATAATGCATCATCCAATTTCCTTGCCCAGTCAGTTCTATTGGCAATTACCGTCTTTGCAAATACAACTTTCTTTCCCAATTAGAGACTTCCATGTGTCTACTTGTTTGCAGATTATATGGCATTACCACTTTATGTTGTCACACCCCATATCTAGCCAGGAGAGTGCTAAACACTTTATTGCAGAAATGTGAGCCTCTATCACTAATAATCGCTCTAGGTGTGCCAAACTTAGAGAAAATATTCTCCTTTGAGAATCCTGCAACATTCTTGCCATCATTCTCTGTCAAAGCCAGAACTTTTACCCCCATGAACTCAATGCCCCATACATCAAATAATTCAACCTCTAAGATAGGGGTCATAGGTAACTCATGATGATGGAAAATAACTCTTTGCATTTGACATATGTCACAACCTTTAACCATATAAAATGTGTCTTCATGAATTGTAAGCCAGTAATAACCACTTTGGAACACCTTGTAGGCAATGCGAACTCCCACATGGTGTCCACCAACTGGAGAGGAGTGACAAGCTTCCAGAATGCTTAGCATTTTAGCTTCAGGCACACGCCGCCTAATTATATTATCCACACAAACCCTATATAAGTAAGGCTCATCCCAAAAGTACTTACTCACATCATGTAAGAACTCCTTCCTTTGTTGAAAGGTCAAGTCCTCAGGCATCAATTCACTTACAAGATAGTTGGGAAAGTTAGCAAACCAAGAAAATAAGATCAAGAGTAGTGGCTAATACCTACTTATTCGAAAATGAGTCATCATTGTCAAGTTCAACTTCCCCTTTCTTCTCTGCGTCCAGTATGGATAAGTGATCTGCTACTTGATTTTCACAACCTCTTCTCCCTATGACCTAAAAGTTAAATTCTTGTAATAACATCAGCCATCTTATCAAATCTCGGCTTAGCATATTTTTTGCCATTAGATATTACAATGCTAGTGTGAACTATCACTTTTGTTCCTAGCAGATATGCTCTAAATTTTTCAAAGGCATACACAACTACAAGCAATTCTCGCTCAGTGGCAGTGTAGTTCTATTGAGCTCCATTCAATGCCTTGCTTGCATAGTATATCGGCTGAAAGATCTTGTTGTACTTTTTCCTACCACAACTCCTAAAGCAACACCACTTGCGTCACACATTACTTTAAATGGTTCCGACAAATATGGAGCACTAATCACTGGGGCTAAAATTAATTTTGCCTTGAGACATTCAAAGGATTTGGTGCATGCTTCATGAAAAGTGAACTTTATCTCCTTCTCTAACAACTTACACAAAGAATGTTCAATTTGAGAGAAGTCCTTAATGAATCGTCAATGGAACCCTGCATGGCCTAAGCTGTTACGAATCCCCTTTATAGAAATAGGTGGAGACAGCTTTTCAATCACTTGAATCTTTACTCTATCCATCTCCAAACCTTTCTCGAACACTTTCTGGCATAAAACTATTCCTTCCTTGACCATGAAATGTCATTTTTTCCCGTTTAGCACTATGTTCACCTCTTCACATATCTGTAGTGCCCTTCTAAGATTTAACAAACAATCATCAACATTGTCACCAAGCACAGAGAAGACATCCATAAATACCTCTAAAGTGTCTTCAACCATGTCCAAAAAGAAGGATATGATACACCGCTGAAAAGTAGAAAGTGCATTACATAATCCAAATGGCATGTGTTTGAACGCAAAAGTACCATAAGGGCATATAAAAGTTGTTTTCTCTTGATCTTCTAGTACAATTGAAATCTAGTTGTACCCGGAGTACTCATCCAAAAAGCAATACCACCCTTTTTCTACCAACCTATCTAACATCTGGTCTATGAAAGGCATTGGAAAATGGTCTTCCAAGGTCCACTCGTTCAATTCCATGTAATCCATGCACACTCGCCAATCGATAACTGACCTGTGCGGAATCATCTCACTCTTTGCATTCGCCACTACAGTTATTCCACCTTTCTTGGGCACACACTTCACTGGGCTCACCCAATGGCTATCAGAAATGGGGTACACCACTACTGCATCTAACCATTTAATAATTTCCTTCTTTACCGCCTCTTGGTGGATGCAATATCCTCTAGTTCTCTTTACTTGGGCTGCAATCTTCCTCCAGTTGAATTTTGTTAGTGCAAATACCTAGAGGTATCCCAATTATGTCAGAAATGGTCCAACCAATAGCTTTCTTGAATCTTTTCAACACCTTCACCAATGTTTGCACTTGTTCAACATTATGATTTATAGCCATAATAACTAGCAAAGTCTTATTTTCACCTAGAAATACATACCTCAAATGATCAGGCAACTGCTTCAATTCAAGCACATGTGGTTTCTCAATAGATGGTTTTGCTGTGGGTTTGTCCTATTTTTCAAATCCAAGTCTAAATTATTAGGAGAATATGTATGTGATCCCATGTCTTTCGGTGCATTTAGAGTGTCCACATAATCGACTCAAAAGACCTCATCAAAGTTCATTATTACTGCAACTAGTGTCTCTAAAGTAAATCTTTCTTCTATATATGATTCAATGACCCCTTCTTCAACTATATCAATCGCGGACACCACAATCATATCGTGTGGTTGCTTCATCGACTTGCAAACTTTGAACTTGACCTCTTTATTATTTAGCCAAAATGTTAGCTCCCCACTCTCCACAACAACCAATGCTCTACTAGTAGCCAAATATGGCCTTCCCAAAATTATGGGAACTTCGAAATCCACCTTGCAATCTTGAATTACAAAATTAGTCGAAAAGATGAAACTTTCCACCTTGACCAACACATCACAAAAAATGCCCACGGGCCTCTTCACAAATCTATCTACCATCGTCAATCTCATAGCAGTAGACTTTGGGGACTCCTACCTCAGCTGTTTGTATATTGTCAATGGCATGAGATTGATAATATCTCTCAGGTCACACAGAGCTTTAGTGAACTCGAATGCACTAATAGTGCATGGTGTAGTAAATGCACCTAGGCCCTCTTTCTTCTGCACCAAGGACCTTGTAGCAATATCACTACAATTGTGAACATTATCTGTTGGTTCAAAACTTGTCGTCCCCTTCTTTGTTACCAAGTACTTCATGAACTTAGCATATCCTGGCATCTGTTCCAAAGCCTTTACTAATGGAATGTTTATTGATAGTTTCCAAAGCATGGATATGAATCTCATGAATTTCCATCCTGAGATTTCTTCATGAGCCTCTGAGGGAATGGAGGAGGAGGAGGTCTAGGAATCTACTGTAAAGGTGGTGATGCCTCTATTATAGATTTTTTAGTTCTGTGTGCCCTTTCTTTGGCTCCTAGCAATCTCTCTACTCTTATAGATATCTCTGAATCATTCAAAACTTCTACATTTACCTCTTTTTTAGCATTCCTTTCTATACTCTCTTCCTGCTCAATGGTTGCAGGTGTAGGTAGTGATTTACCACTTCTCGTGGTGATAGCCATGTAGTGCCCAATTTTCTTTGGGTTTTGAATCGTATCACTAGGCATGTCCATTTTTTCTTTGGTTAAGTGAAGCCGATAGTTGCCTCATCTGCTACTCCAACTGCTTAATGAAAGTATAATATAAGTCTACAAGTTGACTCATGCAAGAGAAATCGTTTCTCAACTCTTTGACTCCCACATTGTAGATTCAACTCTTAGTAGAACCTTTGCTAACATGTCCTCTATCCTTGACCTACTAGAACCATTACCTATTCGATCTCGATTACTTGGAGGTATAGACACACCATTGCTCTCATCTTTGTATCCCGCCTTGTTTTTCCAACTTCCTTGCTCAGTGTTCCCTAGTCTTTCATATTGACCATCTTACTGATAGTTCCTACTTTGATTTCCAAAATTATAACTCTGATTGCCCGAGTTAAAATTTTGGAATCCCCCCTGGTTGTTCAAATACTTCGCCTCTTCATCAAAGTCAACATCCTATTCTTCATATTTGTTTGTTGCACCTAATGCATTTATCTTTTCTAGACTAGCAGTGAGATATTTCATGATGATGTCCATTTGGGTTTTCATGTGGGCCATATTTGAACCTTGTTCTTCCTCTCACTTTCTCTGTTCAGCTGAGAGTTCATAAGTGAACCCAAGATCTCCCATCTCTGCATCTTTTGTGTGCCAAGATTTGTTGTTCTTTGATACCTCATCCTTGACAAGTATAATCTCGGGAAATGATTTTCTCTTAAATGATCCACTATACACTGCATCCACAATCAGTTTAATCACAAAGTTTAGTGACATGTAAAATACCTGCTTTAAGTGCCTATAGGTGAGGTCATGATTTGGGCACTTCTTTAACTTTTGGCTAAACCTCCACCATATATCATGCATTGCTTCACTGGATAGCTAATTGTTAGAACCTATTTCATCCTTCATTTGCAGCTCTTTTGCCTCTGGGTAAAACCTCTCCATAAAGGCCCCCTCAGTTCTGCCCATGTTCTGCTTGAGTTGTGTGGCAACTCATTTAGCCAGTTTGTTGCTTCCCCAGTTAGAGACAGTGAGAACAACCTCAGTCTCATCACAGTTGGGCTACTCTAGGAATCTCAACCGACTTGCAAGTGGCAACATAATTCATCAAGTGTTGATTCGCGTCCTCACTAGTAGTTCCTCTGAATAGCCCTATTAGGTTCAATAGTTGAATAATGGTGCTGGTGATGGTAAATTTCACACCTAGTGGCAATGCTGGGAGTACTATAGCTCCAGTGGCCCAAACTCTATCTAGCTCTAAATCAACTTCTTCAAATATCGGTTGTTGAACTCGACCTCTTAGAGTTAGTGGTTGGTGATGATGAGGGCCTATCTCTTCTATTCCTTCATTCTCTTCATTAACTCTGTTTGGGTCATTGGCTTTTTTTGGGAACCTCTAGTCACAGTCTCAACATCTTGTCTCAACCTCTGTCTCTAAGCTTCAAGTTCCTCTGCATTCATCATTTTCCCTATAGTTTTGCTTAACTCGGTATCGTAAGGAATCAAAGGTTCTCTCTTACTTCTTGTATTTGGCATGCACTAGTTAACTTACCTGTAAATGACAAAGACAAGAAACAAGAAGTAAAATTAGGAAATATAACTACAATTGAAGTAATAGCTAGTAGAGTAGTTCTGAACCAAAATTCCATGGCAGCCGCAACAAAATTTGATACATCCAAACTTACACCTCAATTAAGAAGTATAAATAGTCGAAGTCAATAATAGAACTCAACTAAAGTTGAGGTCGATCCCACAAGAAATTTACGGTAGAAATAAACTTATTGACGCTTGTATTAAGTTGTGGTTAATATTTACGAAAGAAGTGAATTGCAAAAATTAGCTATTGGGTTGTTTTGAACTCAAGTAACCAATTGTTGTTAAACTTGAATACTAATAACATCGAACAATAGTTCCAAGATGTAATAGTTAATTTAGCGAGACTAGGATTGTGGTCCCCATAACCTTTTAATTTCAACTCGAATTCTATACAAATAAAGATTTATTGTCAACATTATATGTTCATAGCAAGTTAGCTACATCTAAATGCTTTTCATCCCTATTAGATGGCTTTCACTCTTCTCCTCTCGGACTTAGAGTGTTTTAATCTTATCCTTGCATACTTGTTAAGAAGGTTATCCTCTCTCATGTTGTAACCTTTAAAATGAGTTAATGGAATTTGTAGTAGTTGATTTAGCGAGACTAGGATTATGTTCCCCATGACCTTTTAATTTCGACTAAAATTATATACAAAGAATGATTTATTGTCAACATTATATGTTCATAGGATGTTAGGTACATCTAAACGCTTTTCAGCCCTATTAGATGGTTTTCACTCTTCTCCTCTCAGTCTTAGAGTGTTCTAAATCTTACCCTTGCATACTTGTTAAGAAGGTTATTCTCTAGAGAGCTCTAACCTTTAAACGAGCTGATGAAATTTGTTTCTAGATTTTCTTAATCATCACTTTTCTCTCAAACAAATGATTAAAGCAGGCATGTTATAATGGGTGCACTCATTATAAGATGAAACAACATATGCAGTTAACAATCAAAAGTTATTCACGTTTGAATCCGTCGTTATGTTTTCGTCATAGTTCCCACAACCCTAGTTGTGGTGTTTAGCCACTCATATTTTCAATGAAACAAACAATGGAGATTATTGAAAGCATAACAAAACAGACTTACAATAATAGCAAAACCAAAAGTTTCTTGATTATCAACACTAAATCAAGATCACAAAATTTGATCACCAAATGTTCAACTAAAAAATGTGTTCAAAAAGGAAATTATCGTTTCTCCTCGCTCAAGATATCTTAGAGTTTTGATAATCATTCAAAATTAAACCCTAAGGAATTAAAATAGTTATAGAAAAGAGTCCTACACGAAGTAGGACAAATGTTGTCGACACTCTTCACGAGCAAGGTGATGGTCCGTGAGGAAGTTCACGATCCTTTAACCCCTTTGTGAACCCACACTTAGACAAAAATTTGTCTATCTTCACTGCACCTTCTTCACGAGCCACTGTACGACTCGTATAGTGTACCACGGCCTATCTAGAGCCTTGTTTAGTTACACTTCACTTTCCTTTCTTTTAGATCACTTCCACGAGCATCTTTACGGCTTGTGCAACACTTCACGGCTCGTATAGCCACTTGTGTGGTCTCTTTCACTTGCAACTTCACTTTTACTCCTTTCCTTTTTTCAATTCATTCCAACTGTTTTTACCTGCACTTTAGCAAAAGAAACATCATATCCACATAAACAAGCTCGACTTCTTGTACTAATCCTTTGTTTTGAGCGTCAAATGTGCTATGAGTTCACGACACATTAAACACCATTTTCTGTATGAAGTGACAATCAATTCTGATATGTTTTGTTCTATCATGAAATATGTGGTTAAAAACTATCTATATAGTAGCCTTGTTATTGCAGTATATAGAGCTAGGCTTCTCTAAGTGTATTCCAACTCCTTAAATAGATTAGTAACCTATACCACTGTTGTATATAAAGCCAACCTTCTATACTCTGTTTCTTCAAGACTTCTAAAAATAGTTCTTATATGTTTTTTTTTTTTTTACTTTCATAAGATAATTAAATTTATAAACTTTTAGCAGAAATCCAAACAATGATTTTCTTGAATTTGGCATGTAACCTAATATGCATATATAACAATATGCTAAAGTTAAGCCCTTCTTGTTTGAACACATAAATAATTAAAGGGAAAATTGTACATTATAGCAACTATTAATTCAAAATAAATGTCATAGATATAGTTTCATTTAATTCTAATTCGTAGGGAACACATTATCATTATCACCTCTCTCCCCTAAATGTCACTCGCCAATCTCAATTCTCTCCCTCGCCTCCCTCACTTTTATACAAACACAAATGTATTAATTTTCTTTGTATTTGTATAAAGCGAGACAGACTGTATATACAAATAAAAATACATATCTCTTCGTCCTATACTGATACAAATCTTTCCCTGCCCAGTTTTCTTTTCCATTTCTCTCTCTATTTATGCAAACACAAATTATACAAATACAATGTAAAATTTGTGTTTGTATAAAGTAAGAGAGATTTGATATACAAATACAAATGTTTTAACTCGATTCAATTGTATATTAACTCAATTCAATCGTATACAAATTCAAATTTTATGAAGATATACAAACACAATTATTGATACAAATATATAGTAGTTACATATATACAACTATTTAATTGATATACATATATAATTTGTCTCTCTCGCTCGCCTCTCTCCTCTCTCTCCGACTCTTGCTCACCACTCTAGCCTAACACAAAGAACATATACATATACAAATGCAATTTTCATAGACAGAGACGCCCAATTTATACAAATCAGATGCTCCATCAAAAACATAGTTTGCTATGGAGCGCAAATACTAAAATTTTAGCTATAAAGCGCTAATATGATTTTTATGTTTGCTATTCCTAAAATTTACTCATAATTAAAACCTAATTTAGTTTTGATGTAGCTAACCACTCTTAAGAATGCATTATAGCGAGACATTTTTACTTAGGCCCCATTTGTTTTCATGAAGATTAAGACGTCTGAATCTGAATGTATGTCTGAATGATTAAGATGTTCTCTCTAGATATGAACATTGAATGATTAAGACTGTTTTCTTTTTAGCATCTGAATGCACGTCTAAATTAATAATTAATATTTTTGTACAGGTGTATAAATATTTAAGGCTTCTTATTATAATTTGGTGTTAGGCTACTTATTTTATTGAGATACTCTTGGCAAAGATCCAAAAAGATATAAAAATAAAAAAGGCAACCCAAACGAATGTCTAACTTCTTATTAACTACAACTAGTTCTTAGTTTTATAAATAATAATATTACTATGTGAATTTGTATACACGTGTGTAAATATTTAAGGCCTTTTGTTATAATTTGGTGTTAGGCTACTAATTTATTGAGACATTCTTGGCAAAGATCCAAAAACAGATAAGAATAAAAAACGCAACCAAAACAAATGTCCAACTTCGTATTAACTACAACTAGTTCAAAGTCTTATAAATAATAATATTACTATGTGAAGTTACATGCTTAGTGTCTTTTGAAATATAAAAAAAAAAACAAGTAGTATGTAAGAATAAAAAACTCAACCCTAAATTAATAATATTTTTATGCATGCATATAAATATTTAAGGCCTCTTGTTATAATTTGGTGTTAGACTACTAATTTTATTGAGATGTTCTTGGCACAAATACAAAACATATAACAATAAAAAATGCAACACAAACAGATGCCTAGCCTTATTAACTAAAACAAATTATTTGTTTTTGTAACACTCTGAAAACTAGTAGGCTAAACTAGAGCTAAAACGTGAGGGTAAACGTCAAGGGAGAAGGTCAAGGGCCAAGGCTGTCCATTTTGGCAAGGCACTGCCCACCAAGACAACGAAGGTCCTCACGACCGTAGTGGACACCACGAGTCGTGGTGCCACTCGTGAAGGTTTAGGTAGTAGCCTCCTTAGGCTACCCGAAAGTGACCCCTCCACACGAGCCACTTCATGACTCATGAAGCCTTAGACGGCTCGTGGGAGTGGTATTAAACTTGCCTTAGTGGAATGGCCATGGAGGGTGGCTTGGCCTAGCTACTGCCTCAAGGTCCACGAGAGGGACCACGGCTCGTGGAGCCCCTCGTGAAGATGCCTTGCGCTTGTGAGCTAAAGACAATTGTTTCCATGCCACTGCCTTAATACCACTTATGGGAACTCGGCTCATGATCATAACCACGGCCCGTAGAGCCCCGCATGGTCCCTGGCAGCTCACTTAAAGTGAGGGATATTTTGGGTATTTCCTTTTTAAGTCCTATCAAAGTGAAGTCGTTTTGCCTTAGTTTTATACACCTATATAAGTCATTTTAAGTCAAAATACACCCATTCAACCCATTATTTCCAAAACCCCCAAATCAAATCCCAAAGTTCATCTTCTCTCAAAATTTCTCTCTAGAACTCAAGGAAGAAGAAGAGGAAAGTTGAAGCTAGGGCTTGAAGAAACAAGGACTTTTCACTCAAATTCTTTGGAGAATCATAACTAAGGTATGGTAGTCCTTCATCCATGGATAGTTTTCATCCATGGAGCCCCTTCAAAACCCCCAATTTCAAAGCTAGAAATCACAAAAGTTAGGGTTTGACTTCAATCTCATGGGTTCCTTTCAAATTCATGTTTAATGATTGAATTATGTTTTATTATGGATATATTGATGATAGGGCTTGAAGAAACAAGGATTTTTCACTCAAATTCTTTGGAGAATCATAACTAAGGTATGGTAGTCCTTCATCCATGGAGCCCCTTCAAAACCCCCAATTTCAAAGCTAGAAATCGCAAAAGTTTGGGTTTGACTTCAATCTCATGGGTTCCTTTCAAATTCATTTTTAATGATTGAATTATGTTTTATTATGGATATATTGATGATTTTAAATGGTTTTATATTGAATTCCCCAATAATCCATGAATTCCCCTATTTTCCCAATTTGGATCTCAAAAGTATGGGTATTGATTAATGCAAGTAGAATATGATAGAATTATGCACCTAGTAATTGAAATACTTAAATTATGTTATCATCCATGTATAATGTAGTAATTCTAGATGTGTTGATGGATTTTGATCTATGGTTCTTGAAGGGCAAAGCATGAGAATTATGCATGATTATGAGGTTTATGTATATGCTTTTAGAACACTTTGAGAGTAAAGTGAATATGATTATGATCTAGTTGTTGTGTTTATCCCCATGTACACATTTATGTATGAATATGGTATGATGTGAAAGATGTTCTCACAATATGATGATTCTAGGGTTGAAAGGTTATTCTCACCTATTGAATCTATGAGCTATAGTATGAATTATGTTGGATTGAGTGTCAAGACATTCTTCCATGCATATGAACTTAAGTCAAGACTTAATATATAATCTATGGGAATTAATGCTTAGCACCGAGTGGATATGAATATGAGATGGAAGCTCATACGATAGTTGAGTCCAGCTTCCCAAATGGGTTCCTTCTACCTTAGTTGAGTTCGTGTTCCCAAAGTATGTATATCATGAGATGGAAACCTTATGCCTTAGTTGAGTCCGGGTTTCTAGTAGCAATCTCCTTATCCCATAACTATGTGCCCACATAGGTATTTAGCTAGTGGATCCACCTAAGCTAAAAGTATGGTTCTACCTTAGAAAAGTAGAACAACCCCTTTTCAGTGTGGGGTAGATACCGAATTCCATGTTAGCTTACATGGTCTATGTCAGTTAAGGCGTATTCCTACTAGTACATTAATATGAACAAGAATATAAAAAAATGAACTATGGTTACTTAAGAAGCTTTACTTATTATGGGTGAGAGTATGGGATCGTACTCATGCATTGCACAAGTATGCTTTGAAGGTATCTATGGTATGTTCCTTTTATGATGTGATGATCTATGAGTTGATTATGCTTATGACGTATACTTTTCCACTATCTTAAAAATGATGCTTTGACTTTGAAAATTGCATGCATTAAACTAAACTGTCCCTTTTAGTATATTTTCATGATTTTATGCATGGCTATCATACTTGATGCATTTTTTTACCAACCCATATTTTTCTGCATTTTCCCTAAGTGTAGGGTCCGGTTCTTAAGGCGGTTGTCATTTGGTTAAGCTTGGATTCGAATATTCTCCTTGCTTGTGGTGAGTCCTCATGATTCAAGGACGGGAGTTTCACTTTGAGTTTCATTTCTAGTATTCCATTTTCGAACGATGTTGTATGGGCTATGTCCCTTTTCATTTGAACTATTGTAATAGATGGCTAATTGAAACAAGTCTAGACTGCCGCTTTCCTTTATAAAGACTTTTTGGACTTAAATGTGTTTTTACTCTTCTTGTTCTAATGATTTATGTTATGATATGATAAGGGCTTCTATGACACCCTTTGGGGTCAAGTATGCCATGTTACGTCTAGGGGTTATTTCTGGGTCGTGACAGTTTTATAAATAATAATATTACTACGTGAAGTTAAACGCTTAGGGCCTTTTGAGAATATAAACAAAAACGAGTAGTATGGAAGAATAAAAAAGGCAACCCAAAATTAATAATATGTTTGTGCATGTGTGTAAATATTTAAGGCATCTTGTTATAATTTGGTGTTAAACTTCTAATTTTATTGAGACGTTCTTGGTACCATATTTTTAGAAAAAAAAAAGAAGAAAAATATAATATCTAAATTTTTTAAGCGCATACTTTGTATTATCGAATAAGCACACACAAGACCTCTAATTTTATAAATAAAATTTCAGAGTTCTTGAGAAGCACACAATAATACCAAGATTATTTTTAAGATACAAATTAATAAACAAAGTACTTGTAAAAAGTTTTTTAAAAACATACTTGTTCAAGAGGAAAAAATTCAACATCATGGAGAGAGGCAATGCATATAAGAGAAAAAAATAACAATTTTATGCTGATAATGCGAAGAGTGGGAGAGAGAGGCAACGTATAGAGAAAAAATAATGATGTTTGAGCTTTACGAGGAAATAAATAAATGTTAAAAAGAGTTTGAATAGAAATAAGACTCCCTCATAGATCTGAGCGAATCAGATGCTTTCAGACTCACTAAGTAATTTTTTCTTTTAAAAAAATTAAATGCACTTAATGGCCCAATTTCTAAGTCATTTAGGTTCAGACCTTCAATAAGTGCAAACATATGAGCCTTTATTGCATAAAATGACTCAAAGTCTGGACTACAAAAACTTTATAATTGTGAGATATAACATTTTTTGCGCATCATCAAAGTTGCAATGTGTATACTCGGCAAAGGTTAGTTTCATATTGCATTCCAAAAGAGTTTAAATTGGTTTTTTGTGAATCCAGAGCCTAAAGGGTAAACAAATTTGCCAAAAATTTCAAAAGGATACATCAATTTTTTCTAATCAAAAGGGCAAAATCGTTCCTGACGTAGCGATTTTCTTCTGACGTCGTAACCCCATTAAAAGAATCAAAATCGCTGACCTACCAACGATTTTGTCCAAAACAAAATTCTATTTTAAAGAAGAACACTGCCCGTGCAACATTTTTCGCGATTTTCTTTTAAAAAAATAAAATCGCTGCTATAGCAGTGTTTGTATAAAAAAATATTTTAAAAATTAAAATTAGCAGCGATTTTCTTTCAGAAAATTTTTAAAAAAAATGAAAATCGCTCCAAAGGTAGCGATTTTAGTAAAAAAAAATCTTAAAAATCTCTACCTTGGCAGCGATTTCAGTAAAAAAAATTTTAAAGATCGCTACCTTGACAACGATTTGTCACGACCCAAAACAAGTCATGAGTGGCACCCACACTTAAACTCCTAGGTGGGCGAACCACGGAATCCAAACCCCAACGTATATTAATTGTTAAACTTACGAAATACAAATCATAGTGCGGAAGCTCAATCTAATTAAGGTAAGAAACACAAATCCACCAAAGTCTACTTTACGTCATTCCCAAAAACTGAAAGTCATCACATCAAGGACATCTAATTTTCAAATACTAAGTCTAAGAGTATTAAAGACACCAAAATAAATGAATAAAATAGTTTATGTCTAAAAAATAAGGACATCATGCCATGACCAAGAGAATCCAACACGGGCTTGAATGAATAGCTCACCCTTAAACCTGATATGCTGGAGGCTGGCTAGAGCTGAGGGCGAGTCGAAGTCGATGGTACACTTGTTGCACTCCACAAAAGGAAAACAAAGAAAAGCATAACTAGGGCTGAGTACAGGGCAACATGTACTGATTAGATATCATCAGTCAACTCAAAATAGAGACTAATATGCAATGAGTAATAGTATAAAATCAATTATGACACTTAGCAGGTGGCAAGCAACAAACAACATGAACCAATGACAACAACACTAAAGTAAGTACGTAATCAGTCAACAATATCAAGAACACATATGAGGACTCATGCCTCCACACCAAGCTCTTTTGGGAATGGGTTCTTTAAGATTGAGAACATTCAGTTAATTCAATATGTTTTCCATTAATGTTACCGTGTCGGAACGTGACACCCGATCCAATAATATCATGCCGGCTCGTGGCACCCGATCCAATATATCATGTCAAAACGTGACACCAATCCAATAATATTATGCCGGCCCGTGGCACCCGATCCAATATATCATTAATTTATCATTTATTATCACCACTTTTCACTTCATTAACAATATTTCATCAAGCCTTCTTTATTCAAGGAATCACTTTGATAGAGAGGGTTCAAGATTGTAAATTTCATGGTCTCAGCATTTCAGACCAATCACAAACCACACAACCAAGCCACACAACTACACAATCAAGTATATAGAGAACTTCACAATATCACTCAATGCATTTCAATCACTATTAAGATTCTATCTATCAAATAGAATAAATCATAACCTACCTCCACCGAAGAATTAAAGTCAAGCAAGCTACTTCTCCAACACTTTTCCTTTCCTCAATGCCTCCAAATGTTTCCAATCTATCAGGTATATATGCATAATTTGTAAGTTAACGAGTCTGTAGACATCATATTACTCTATGTCTAGCCTAGACCCAAAACTCAACTAATTCTATAATCAATTTCCTAAAGTTCAAACCTAAGGGTAAGTCTTAATTAATTCCTCCAATTAGCACAACTTTAATAGTAATCATATAGTATAATACACCTAATATTTAATTACCTATATCAATATATCAAACCTTGATTTATTATATCATAACAAAATTATAATATTAAAAATCAGGCCACTGGTTACGAAACCAGTGGCAAGCTAGCAACACCATGAACCCAATTTTATTTTGATATATAGAATCAAATTGATTAACAATTGCAAACAACACTCTAGTTGCTGGTCATTAATGATTGTCTCAACTTGCCAATCACCATTCAACTTCAATTCATCAACCAATCAGTACCTTCCTAACACTAACTCTAATCAATCATATATACCAATTAAAAATTACCCCAACAATCAATTCTCTTCTTTCTTTTTCACCAAACGATTCAAACATAATAATAATAGTAATAATTGTATAATCTCTATCCATATCTACGATACAAAGAGTTAGATATGGTTACCTGATGTAGTTGGAACGGTTATTGCCAAAGTCCTCTTCAAGAGGATACTACTTTTCTTTTAACTATAATAACTAGGGTAATTAATTATGAACCACTAAATAATTAAATAACTACTTAATCTTACTAATTATTTACAATGCAGGAAACACTTTTATTTTTATAGGAAAAAAATGACTTAATCACTAAAGGATTCCTAATTTTTTCTTCAAAGGAATCTCAATAAATAGACATTTCCTAAAATACAAATATATTTATAATAATTTTATACTTATTTTATTCTTATTATTAAGTACTATAAAATCATTTCTTAATACGAAGAATATTTGTATTTTAGTGAATGTCTATTTATGGAGAATATTTGTTTATTGTCTTTAAAGGATTATGCTAAAATATAAATAAGTAAAAGATGGACGAAAGGAATATTTAAACTTGTCCAGCAGGCCTCTTACGGTCTTGCCATTTCATTTCATAACATTCAATGTCATGTTATGTTACTCCTAGTCCTACTATTTTTTTTTAATGTGATGTACATTCTAAAAGGAACAAACAATTATAGTAAATGTAATATTATGAAATATTCAAATAAATTTTGAATTTTTTTTTAATTATATTTTAAAACTTGATAATCAAATTACATTATATACATCGAAACTGAGGAAGTATTTATTACTTTATCGAACTAGAAGTTTATTTTCACTACAAGGCGTAAACTTATGACTAAATCACCAATCAAGTGTATAGTAGTATCTCGAGAAAATGAAAAAAAAAAAAAAAAACACAAAGACCTCTTAGGTTTGAAAGGAGGTTTAAATAATTTCTTAAATATATTTGAGCAGTTTTACTTTTTTATGTTTGTCAAAGTGATATCTTAATTATTTATGTGACTATAAATCATTTCATCAATGCTGAAAAAGCAATTTTAAAATTAATTTTTTTTGGATTAAAAAAAAAAAGACACTTTTTAGAACTATCAAAAAGAAAAATGAACTTTATAAATTAAAATATGAAGAGTACTAAACCTTAAAAATATCAAATTCTAAATATAGATTATTATTTAAAAAAAAAAAAAACACACCAAATACTATAACTCCAAATGTAATTCTCATCAAATCTAACCAAATTACATCAAATCTAACCAACAAACTTTGTTAAATATTTGAGAGGGATCAAAAAGAGCTAAAAATAATCTTAGTAGAAAATATATTTAAGAGATCACTTTTTAACATATCCCAAGATGAGGAGTGTTATTTCTTTCACATGAAAACAAAAAAGGAGAATGGGCAAGACGGCCGACGGGGACAAAAATCGCAACCACGAAATGCGTGACACGTGCTGTGTTTAATCATCGATAAGTCTGCCCCCTTTTCATACTTTACTTCTTAATTACTTCTTATTAATAAAATAATTAGTGATATTTATATTTTATCAAACTATTTCTTATTAAATGATATATTTGAAAATAATTTGAAAAATGAAACTATGATAATTAAAAGTGGATGAAAAGTTCTATTTTTAAAGTAATTAGTCATTTAATTAAGGGTATAATAGGTAAAAAAAATTGTCCTTTCTTGATCTGTCAAAATGGACAACTAATTAGGGATAACTATAAAAGGAAAAGTGGACAAGTAATTAGTAACAGAGGGAGTAACGCACAAAGATAAAATATGAAGAATACTGTAATTTATGCATTGATTTTTATGAAATGACAAGTATTATGGATCAAAAATTTATAGTAAGAATGACATACTACCTCCATCCACTTTTAATTGTCATAGTTTCATTTTTTAGAGTCAAATGATATTAACTTTGACTAACATTTTACGATGTATTTTTTCAACACATTGCTATGGAAAATATTGAAATTTATGGTACTTTTCGTATAGTTTTTAAATATATACATATTTTTATTTAAAATATAAAATTAATGTAATCTAATTTAACTTTAAAAATTAGTCAAATTAACTTTTGAAAAACGCATATGACAATTAAAAGTGAACATATAAAGTATAAAAATAAATAGAGAATATTTAATTCTGAAGATAAAACATCAAAAATTTATTATTTTTTTATATGTCAAAAATAACAAATAAAACTGAAAATTTATTTTAGGAATAAGTAACGAGCCGGAAATGAATAGACAGAAGCAGTAAATAGCTCTTTCTGTTAATCACGCCTGATTCTTATATTAGACCAGGACACGTGCCCTTGTTCCCCTAACTTTAATGTAACCATTTTGGCCCCGTTAATTACTTTTTTGTTTTTATATACTTCCTCTGTTTCTTTTTATATATAATCTCTTTCTAAGTTGGTTCATAATATTTATTATTTTATAAAATTAATGCATAAATTATCATGTTGTTTCTTTTTAACCTTTGTGAATTATTAGCCTTGAAAATATATATTTGATCAATTTAAAAAAGTTAAGTAAATGATTCATGTTCATTGGTTAAATTAATTAATCAAAATAAATTAATTCATATTCATTGATTCAAAACTTGAGTTTCAAAAAAATTAAATAAGGGTAGAAAAGTAAAATTACATCATTTCTTAATGCAAGTGCAAAGTAAAAATGTGAAATATAAAAAGGAACGGAGGGAATAGTTTGTATTGATTTTTTTTTTTAAGAGAAAATGATCTAAAACCCCCCTCAATCTATACCTAAAATCCCAACTACACTCTCTAACTTTACGGGGGTCCTATTACCCCCCCCCCTC
This sequence comes from Solanum pinnatisectum, assembly GCA_035578085.1. Classification (NCBI taxonomy): domain Eukaryota; kingdom Viridiplantae; phylum Streptophyta; class Magnoliopsida; order Solanales; family Solanaceae; genus Solanum; species Solanum pinnatisectum. The sequence continues at coordinate 20,515,580 of CM069083.1, forward strand.
CTCCCTCCCTGAATATTTTAAAAGTGAAATATATACCCCTTAAAAAATCATACCCAAATTTATGTTAAGTAGTGAGTTACACGCCTGCCACATCATAAAATATTATTTTTTTGAGTAAAAAAGCAATTATTCTTTGTCTTTATTTTATATTTTTCTTTTATATTTTGCTTTCTCTTTTTCTCTTTTGTTTTTAACCATCTTTTGACTTTTCTTTGACTCCAACTATTTCTCCATTGATATGAAACCTAGAAGCACATTACCTTCTTCTTTCTTTCTTCTTTATATTCTTTCTTTATTTTTTATTTTATTTTCTTTTCATTATTTTAGTGAATTTTCAGTCAAGTAATAATGATAATATCTTTGAATCGAATTTGAGTTTGCCAACCGAAGGATTAGATGACAACATTGATAAGTTCATGTGGTCAATTAGTTTTCAAAAAGTGGGTGGCATATTGGAGTTGGATATGATGGCAAATTGAAAGTGAATTTGTGATTTGGAGTATAAAAAATTATTTTTACTATTTTTAATCTCGTTGTCATGGTCACTGTCTACGAAAAGTATTTTTTAGTGTTTTAGAAATTATTCTATCCGTCTCACTTAAATATTTCTTAATTTACTATTACTCAAAATTTAATAACAATACGTACTATGATAGATCTGAAAAAAAAGGTGAAAATAGCAACATGACAACATTAAACTTAGTATGTGAGAATGAAAATTTAAAGTTTATGATTAAAATAAGGAGGGTCGATTTCTTCTGAAAAAAGAAAGATGAAAAAGATACGATTAGTAATAGCTGAATAATGAAATAAGTTTATGTCATTTTTCGGAGAAGTGTTGAAGAGAAAAAGAAAGAAGACAAAAGAAAAATTAAAAAGAAAAGATAAATAGAAGTAAAAGATAACAGAATTTTTTTAAAAAAATAATTAGAAACTTAATATGAAAAGGGGAAATTACTTGCAAAGTTAAAGTTTTAATAAAAAAAAAAAAAGTGTCTCTCACTCTCTTTGAGAAAGTGAATACACTTTCTTTGCCACATCAGCATAAAGAATTCTCGTGAAGTATAAGTGTATAGTAGGAAATCCAGCTATAGGTTGGGGGGCTTTTGGCCATTTTCTCATTTTTTTAATCATAACTATATTTTATTTATAAAAAAAATTAATTTTCTTTCTCGAAGGAAAAAGCTTTGGAGTCTTATATTGAGGATTCATTTTCTTGAGAAAAAGTTCAAAATAGTCCCCTAATTTTTGTTTAAGATTCAAAGTCATCTTTGAATTTTCACATGGAGCTATAATAGACCCTCATTTTTATAATTAGGGGTGTAAAAAACAAAATCGAACCGTAAGCCAAAAAAAATCTAACTAAGAGTTTGGTTTTACTTGGTTTGATTTTGGGAAAAAACCCATTATATTTTGGTTGGGTTGGTTTGGTTTTAACTAAAATAAGTCAACTTGTGACCAAACCAACCCGATATTATACATATAATTTTTAAAATTATTTTGATATAATTTCTAAATAGCTCTTATGCCTTTTCATAATTTTTATCTTTTAACATATTATTTCAAGTTTTTTAGACTTAGAATTTTGAATAGTCTAATAAATGTTATAGTCCATAAATATTAGTAACTCTAATAAAGCTCAAATCAAAATCAAAATCAAATCAATACTAATGCTAATGCTAAAATAATAATAATAATAATTCAACACTAAGAATGACAATAACGTTGAACATTTGTGTCTTTAGTTTTACACTGATTTAGATATTTAAAATACATAACTGAATTTTAGTTTTTCTTTTATGTTTAATTATTTAATTAATACTTATCAGACTTATTTTAGCATAATTTAGTAGGAGTGTTCAAAACCGAACCGTAACCGATAAGCCAACCATTTGGCTTATTGGTATGAGTTATCAAATAAATGGTTGGTGAACGAATTAGAATTTCATAATTAACGGTTTATTGGAGTATGGGTGGATTATTCAATTTCCTTATCGGATAAATCGTTAGTCCGTTAAAGGTTACCATACTTACACTTTTATCTTAGATATATTAGCTTCATTTAATATTTTGCAATAATATATAATTATATATTGCTAATCCTAAACCCGTAAAGACAAAAGCTGAAAAACCTATTTACTTTTCTGTTATATTAACTATTATATTAATATTAATCTATATTTTATTTTTGCAATATGGAAGAATTGTATAATTTAACTGCATTTAAAATAGTGAAAAGAAGTCCATTTATTAAGGTGCGTTCATAAAAAAAAGGTAAAGATTAACCGATACATCGTCCGATAATCGCCTGATATCTTATTGGTTGGCTAGCGGATTAGTAAATTTAAAAATTGATATAGGATAGGCCAAGCCGTTAAGAAAAATTGTCCTACCGATCCACATGATAAGAACCCTTTGATTTAGTACTTTTAAATTATGATCATTTTCTTTATGACTTATTAATTTGCAATATTTATTTTATGCAATTTCATTATTATTTTTTGTTGAATATTTTAATGTCATCACTCATCTCATATTTTTTGTTAATATTTCTTAAGAAACACCTTAGATAGTTGTATTTTCGTAGGACTAAAGAAATATTTGGAGCACAAGATAATTATATGTTTGTATAAATACTTTACTGGAAAAATCTAAAAAAACCTAGGTTGGAAAATTGGAATTTTATTAGTTTGGCTTTATTTATAAATTAAAAAATTTGACACAAATGGTTTGGTTTGATATTACAAATATTCAACCAATCCAGCCATGTACACCCCTATTTACAATACTAGTGCACTTTTGGTCCTTCTGCAAACTTTTGACCTATTTTTTAACATTGATTTCATTAATAATTTTATGTATGGAATGTCCAATCGTCTATTTATATATTTAGTAGAAATAATAACCCCATGTGAGAGAAGGTGAGAAGAAGAACACATTGTTCTGTTCAGTAGAAATATTATTGCAGCTAAACTAAGAACACCTTGGCAGATGATGTTGCAAGAATTTATCTTTTTCGTATTATTGCACGTAAAATCATCGTGATGAACCTCTAGGCTTTAATTCACCAAAAAGTATGTCCTCAATGTTTAATTATATCCGTTTTTGATAAAAAAAAAATTGTATTTGAATTTTATCTATAAAAGCGTAAGGATGACAAGAGGGAAAAAGATTCCAAGAACTTGAAAAAATGGAAAAAAGAGCCAAGCTGAAATTTGCAAAAGAAACTCTGTGAACAATTGAGGATCTTTCGGTGAACTATTAATAGAAGGGTTTTCACAAAATGTGTTGTTAGTTATATTAGTGGCTGTTGAGAATCTTTATGTGACATCTGGTGATTATGAATGAAACAATTGTTCTTGAGTTATGTGTATAAAACTTGGCAGTCAGAAGTTGATAGTGCATACTATGCCATGTGTGATTGTGAGCGTTCTTGTATTATTCTTGCCTTGTATATGCATCTAGAACTTGCCTAATTTATTTTATAGTGACTGAAAGATAATGAATTAGGAAAGGATCATAGGCCATTTTTGAACTCAACTCACTTAGACTATAAGACTAACTAAATGAATGAAGTAATCATTTGATCCCGAATTCTGATCCTAAATGAAAACCTATTTGTTGTTAACCTGTATACCTTCCCCGTTTATTTTGAAATCGCTTCTTTGGTCCTGGCACCTCCTTGGATATCAGGTACCTCAGCTTAGGTGAAATGAGTAAGTTGAGAGTGAGCGAAGAGTAAGGATATAATGATATATGAATAAGAAACAAATATTAGGGATATGACGTATCATCATGAGTTGAATATAATTGTGTTCAAGCTTTAAGAAAAGAGAATAAAATGATGAGTTACATCCAAATTAACAAAAATGAGGAATAAAATGATGAAATAAGGATGGCTAAAAAAAAAAGGAAAGTGAAGTGAAGATGGTGTCAAAGAGGGCGTAGTCACTACTCCCAAATGTATCATATTTTTTCCCTGAGCATACATAACAAGTCAGGAAAGTTCTATAGCAATCCTAGTCCATTTGTCTATAAAGTTGGTGTAAATATAATAAAGGTGAGCCTATGAATTGTGTGCATTGCCTGAATTTTATTCTGCGAGTGTGTGTTTTGTATTGTCCCTCGTAAATAAATCTTGATATGTAAGTGATAGAGTCTTGTTTATGGTCAGGACAATAGGATTGAACTGTTGATATCTGATTGTTCAAAGTATTGTTATTAGTGGATGCCAAGTTATTGGTTGATATTCAGATGTCATCTTTAGATTCCCTTAAGTTGATGTATTAACTGATAGACATATACATGCCTTGTCGAAATAATGTTTTGAAACTATTGTGAGTATTGATAGTTCATGAGTTTGTAAATACAATGTTAGATGTTGCCTGAGGAAAAATAAATATTTAAGTTGAGGATATTGATGTGCCGATATTTGACAATACATTTGATGCTTTTAACTATGAATAAATCTTAGTTCTTAAGAAGTGATAATGTCTTTTAATAGTCTTTCTACTATGTTAGAAAGAAAATCGATCAAAATGAAAAAGGAAGACGAATGAAGCTGAATGTTGCATAAGAGATCCCTGATGGCAAGCATGGAAAACTATCTATCATGATACAAAATGGGTCATAAGTGGCACCCACACTTAACCTGCTAGGTGGACGAACCAATGAATTCAAACATCAACTTATATTAGTTAATCAACTTACGAAATACAATAATAATACGGAAACTCAAATCTTATTAAAGTAAGAAATACAAATCCACTAGAGTCTATAACATGTTATTTCTCAAAATCTGAAAGTCATCACATCAAGGACATCTAATCGCCAAATACTAAGTTTGAGAGTATCAAACACACCATAATATAAAAATAAAATAGTTTGTGTTTGAAAACTAAGGACATCATGCCATAATTGAAACAATCCAACATGAGCTAGAAGGAATAGCTCACCCTCGATTCTGATGTGCTGGAGGCTGACTAGAGTTGAGGGCGAGTCTAAGTTGCTGGTACACTCGTTACACTTCACGAAAGAAAATGAAGAAAAACACAAGTAAGGATCAGTACAGGGCAACGTGTACTGAGTAGGTATCATCGATCGAATCAAAATAGAAATTAATATGCATAAAGTAATAACATAAAATCAACTATAGAACTTAGCAAGTGGAAAGCAACAAGCAACATAAGCAAGTGACGACAACAATGAATCAAGTATGTAATTAGCCAACAATATCAATAACATATATGTGATGACTTAGGCCTCCACATCATGCTCTTTTGGAAAATGAGTTCTTTGAGATTGAGTATATTAAGTTATTTTAATATGTTTTACTTTATTATTACCGTGCTGAAATGTGACATCCAATCCAATAATATTGTGTTGGCTCGTAGCATCCGATCCAAATATATTGTATCAAATCGTGACACCCGATCCTACAATATAATTAATTCATCATTCTTATCATCACTCTCCACTTCATTAACAATATTTCATCAAGTTTTCTTTATTCAATGCATCAATTTGATAGAGCAAGTTCAAAATTATGTATTTTGCGATCTTGGAATTACAGACAAATCACAACAACATATAAATCATCCAAACCACAGTAATTAAATACATAGAAAATTTCACAACATCACTCAATGAATATCAATCTCTATAACAGTCTTTCTATCATATAGAACAAATCAAAACCTACCTCAATCGAAGAATAGAAGTCAAGCAAACTAATTCACCAATTTTTTTTCTTTTTCAATGCCTCCGAACATTTTCAATCTATATGCCTCCTGTACTTTTATTTTCATTGCATTGAGGACACTACTTTATTTTTTTGGTGGGAGTAAGGGCATTTGACTTTTGAGCCAATATTCCCCTTTTTTTATTGTATTTTGCTCTTTTGAGTTTTGAATAATTATAGTACTTTACTTTTGTTTATATTATAGTGCTATTTGGTTAAAGTGTGTCTTTTGTTTCTAGTTCATTCCCTCTTGATTTTCAACCCCTCATGAATTTTGAAAATTGTGAATTGCTTGGAGATTTCACTGATAACAATTTGAGAATTGATTGTGTTTAATATCGATGTCTTGACTAGTACTCATGATGAGCATGGTGTAGAGTGTTGGTATTGCGAGAATGAAATCAATAAAGTTGCACTTTTGAGCGATGTATTTGAATTTTTTGATCTTTTCATATGAGTGTATTTCAAAGTTCTATGTGTGGTGAGGTCTTACTTGCAAGTGTGTATGTGGGGTCCTAAAATTTGCCTTGATAGTCAAATTTCTTGTATCTTGATGACTGTTAGACATGATCTTGGGCAAAAATTTGAAGAGGGAATCCAAATGTCCATAATCCTTTGTGACTACCTAGTGAGGGTGTGCATCCATGTTGGCACCATTTGAGCCTAACCTATTTGTTGGCAAAACCAACGAAAGCCTCTTAAGCCAAATTGTCCCTACCTTTTCACCAAAAATCCTTTTTGAAGCATTGTTATGTTTGGATATACAAATGAAAAAAGAAGGAAAAGAACTTGAGAAGAGGTGATGATGATTGCTAAAATGCTTTGAAAAGGTAAATTCACCAAGCCAAATTGACTGTACCTTAACCCTTAGCCCCATTACAAGCCTAAAAGACCCTTGAGATCTTGCATGAACTAGGTTATGTGATGATTGAAAAATATGGGAAAACCTATGGGACAAACTTGCATGTGTTTCTCTTTTGAGAGAGTGAGAGTTTGCATTGATTCCTTACACCTTTGTTGATTTGACTTGTGAGAGCATGGAATCTTTCTTGATGGTAGGCCACTTAAATGCATTTGTTTAAACATCTTCTTGTATTAGACAAAAAGCTAAAGTGATCTTAAGCTTGTGTTGAGACCAACTAGTCATCATTTGAAGTTTTTTTTTTTTTTAAAATTTTTTTTGTATCATTATTAAGTGTAACATGTTGTTGAGAGTAGTCTTGTTATGACACTTTCATGTTAGATCTCATTGAATACTCTCATAGACACCCTTATTGAGCTAATTATGTTCTTGATTTACTTGAGGAAAAGAAAACAGTTTAAGTTGGGGGTGTTGATGAGTGGTAGATTTGCACTCATTTAAGGTCCATTTACCTGAATAGTTAGTGTCCTCAATGCCTAATTTTTTCCTACTCTGATAAAATGTTGATGATTTGTATCTATGAAGGTAAATGGACAAGGTAAGGATTGATATTTGAAATAAGGGCCAAAAAATGTAAAAAAGAAGTGCAAACTATACATTGTTGATCGCCTAACAAGAAGGGCGGATCGCCAATTGAGTACGACTTCACCAAAAATGACAATGCATAGCACTTGTGTCTAGCAAATAAGGTTGGCGGACTTCAATAGAGAAGCCGAAGCACTGAATGAGAAAGCCGGCCTTGATGAATATTGCCCAAAATAATAGTGTACAAAGGACAAAGTGACTGCATGATAGACGAACTAAGGTGGTACTCAGCAATTCACTGAACGTGAAAGGATGACTCAATCGAGTTCGCCAATTGAGGTTCAAACACCTGAAGCCTGAAGCATGAAAAGGTGAGATGAGGATAAAGAGGCGTGCAACCCCTCATATTTTGAAAGGAAGGAAAATGTAGTTTTTGGGTTTGTGACTGCACCTACAAATCCCATCTACCAACTGTAGAAGCTCCTATGAGCCCAAATGGCAACCGTAGGAATTGAGGAAAATATATATTTTTTTAAATCAAGTCCCATTACTATTTTTATGACTCACTAGGATGTTCCATCATCCTTTGTACGAGTTGTAGATAGGTCACGTAGGTGACTCCTAAACTTAGTCAAATTTTGAGGGTCAAAATTGGTTTCTACAGTTGGCATGTGCAGACCGTAGGACGACCTACAAATCGTACATGGTTTCATTCAAATGATGGTTAAATTAAGGGTCCATTAACCTATCTACGGTTGACCAGTACAGTCACCGTAGGTCTTAACCATAGGTAAGACTTGACAGTTCAATTAAAGAGTATTTTGGGTCTTTTCCTAATTGTTTAACCCAATACTATGTCATTTTACCTATTACCCTAAGCCCTATATGAAAATTTTAAGCCTCAATTAACCCATTTTTCAACTCATTCTCCTAAATCCTCTAAACTTGACCAAATTCATCCTCTCAAATTTTATGAAGTCTAAGAAAGAAGAAGAAGAGTGAGGGGTTCCAATCAGGTCTTCAAATTCACTATTTTCTTGGGAATTAAAGGATCAAGGTATGTGTGTATTCACCCATGGAGTACTTTCCTCTATGGGTCCCTAAGTATTTCAATTTCCTAATTTAATTTTCAATTGATCAAATTAGGGTTTCAATTCAATGAACGTGCGTTTCATTCAATTATGATTAATTAAGTCTTCTAATGCATTATTTGATGTTAATATATGATATTTAGTTGAAGTTTCATTTACGCATGCCTAAATTATGCTTTTCAACTTAATTCTCTATGAATTATGAAGTTATGAAGCCATGCATGTTTTCATGAAGTTATTGTAAATGAATTAATGATGCTTTGAAAGGAACGTATTGATGTTATTGTGAAAGGATTTCTCACTTACTATGATGATCATGATTGGGAAAGGTATTTCTCATAAATGGATTCACGTTGGTGAAAGGTTTTCTCATCTATGTTGGATTATGTTTATGGAGCTAATATGTGTTTTGATCTTAAAAGATGTGGATTGGTATTGACCATTGTCTTTCCTATGTTAAAATAATATTTGACTTTTATCTATTTCATTGGGATTTAGACTTAGCACCAAGAGGGCTTTTAGGTGGAGCCTTAAATAGGATAGTATCTAGTAGAAACCTCTACTCTAAAACTATGTACCCCCATAGGATTGTCTAGACCTAGCTAGTGGATCAACTTTAGCAAAATATGATATATATAGAGTCTACATTGGAAAGTGGAATCCCCTTCTTTTAGTATGACCGATATACAACATTCCATGACATAGCTCGCTCGGTCTTATTGTTGTTTAAAGTCAATATCTCACAAAATGCTTTTCTGATGTCCTTTATGTTAATATACTTGACCATGATTTCATGATTTTCATGTCATCTCTTCCATAAAATTTTTAAATGCCCCATTACTACATGCCTACTCGTTTTAAGTTACTCATGTTATCATGCCTATGTTTATGAATATTGCCTTATACTTATTACATTTCATGTGCTAACGCATACTTGTGCCTACATTGTTTCACTAATGTAGGATCTGACGCTTCAATATACCATACTTGTGGGCAGTGATCCCTCATAGACATTGAAGATTGGTGAGTCCTCTTGTTCCGAGGACCGATACTCATTAATTGCTTTACGTCATTCCCATTTCAAATTTTGTATGTGATGTATGGGTTACGTCCCAATCACATTCCTTATGATGTAATAGATGATTTTGAGACTTATGTTTAGACTTCCACTTTTGTCAAACTCGTTTGTATGACATGCTACTTTTTAAACTATTTTGATTATTTATTATTGTATGATGCATTCTAAGTGTCTTGTGTAGGGCCTCTGGGTCTTATACATCATGTCACGTCTAAGGTGTTTTTTGGGTCGTGACAAACTTTGTATTCAGAGCGCAAGGTTTAGAAAGGTCCTAGGATGTCTCATAAGCCACGTCGAGTAGAGGCTTATTCATGAGTATAAAGCGTGCCACATTTATGAATGAGTGGCTATTAGATGTTAAGAAAACTATACTTCTTTCATCACTCTCAAGCCGTGCAATAGAGTTTAACTCTATATGTCTCCTTCCTAATCCCTATTCGATGCATTTTCAGGATACGACCCCTAAAAGAGAATACGTTAGAATGAATGCGGGTGAGAATGTGGAACAAGAAGCTCCTCAAGAAGCTCCACAAGTTTTGGATGATCCTTTGGCCAAACAAGTGACCAATGCGGAGTTTATGATTGGTTTCCAAGTATTGGCTCAAGCCAATTGGGAGGCTTTGGTCCCTGTGAAACCAAATGGGGTACGAAGGTAACTAGGGTGAGGGACTTCACTAGGATGAATCCTCCGAAATTTCATGGTTCCAAGGTTGAGAAGATCCTCAAGAGTTCATTGATGAGGTATACAAGGTGTTGATGACCATGGGAATTACGCTAGTGGAAAAGGCAGAACTAGCCACTTATCAACTTAAGGGTGTTGCTCATGTTTGGTTCAAATAATAGTTTTCTTTAAAAAAAATATATTTTTTATATGTCGAAATTTATCATAAAATAATTAAATAGAAAAAAAAATAAAAAAAATTAAAACTCCACCAAATACAATTTCGTTTGCACGTTTTAGAGTATAACACTATTGTTTTGTTATTTCTATAATGAAAAAGTGACACATCATAACAACCTATAGACTTAATTGGCAATAAAAATTTCATTTTTATTTTTTTTGGCAAAAAAAAAAGTACTTTTTATAGTTATTTTGTCACTCAATAGCCTTATTTTGTATTTCTTGAAAACTGAACCCATTTCCCCCCTAATTTTTCACTCTCTATTGCTCATACTATTTCTATTTATTGAAAAGGTAAATACTTTTTTTCCTCTCTCCTCATGGTTTATCAACTGTATCGGTATGAAGTTGTGTTTTCCTTTTTTTTTTTTTTTGTCTCTCTAAAAATCTTTTTTTCTAAATTTTCTCTTCTATTCCTTAATCTTGTTTTGTTTATGCATATATATTATATACATTTGTTTGCATTAGTATTCATTTGTCCATATTCATCTAATGAACTGATACAGTGGGTGTTTGGATGAACTTAAAAATTGGTCAAATCTAATTTTAAATCAGTTTTTGACTTATGAAAGTGTTTGTCAATATATAAAAATAACTTATAATAAGTCAAAAATGACTTAAAATAAGTTAGGAAGTGTTTGATAAGGTTAAAAATAATTTAAATTAAGTTTAAAATGACTTAAAATAAGTTAAAACACCAAAAGTAGGTCTCCCCCTAATTTTTATTTTTTTGCTTAAAATTATTTAAGTTTGACTTGTTATTTTTTACTTAAAAACTACTTTTTTTAAGTTAATCCAAACGGGCTCATACATTGATATATGTATATGATGATTTTTATTCACCTAATAAATTGGTATACACTTTGTCCTTATTCACCAAATAAATTGATATACATTGATTTATATTCATCTAATAAATTGATATACATATGTATTGATATACATTGCTCCATATTTACATAATAAATTGTATACATATGAAAAAATAATAATATTTTAACTAATACTTGCTGCAAGTTAAAAAATGATAGTAAAATAATGAATACCTAATTTTAGATATATGTAGTAACTGAAATAAGGAAAAATAAAATAATTAGATCCCTAACTATAAGATATCTTGCAACAATATAAGAGGAAAAACTGAATCACTAGTTTCAAGGAACAATAACTTGAAATAAGGGAGGAAAAATAAAATATTATCTCTCCTATTTTTTTTTTCCAAACAAAATAAATGATTTAAAATTTTGTGCTATATGATGCCAACTTTTTTTAAGGTTAAAATTTGCTAAATACTTTGGGCTAATAAATGCCAATTTATATAAGACTTGTATATATGTGGCAATTATAATTATCTGTTTAGAAATTAATAGTCATATGTTTTTCATGGTATTACTTTTTTTTTTTTTTTTGTTATCTTCAATTATTAATTTCTGTTTTATTGTATAAAAAAGGATTTAGAAAAATCTATGTATATGTAAAATTGAATTAGAGGGTAAAAGATAGGCACAGAACATATTGTTAAAGCCAAAATAAAAAATCCAATAACGCCAAGGGGGTTGAACCCACAATCCAAAGGAATTAAAGCTTTGCTGCCCGCGCATTTACCACTATGCCATCCACCTTTCTTTGATTCGCGCACAATATTTACATATATTTGTACTTGATTTTTTAGTACGATTATAGGGGCTATACGAAAGCTAGTGGGTTAAACCCCCATATAACATTGTAGTTCCGCCCTTACTTACAATACCATAGCCCATGGGAGGGATGTTCTGTGAGATCATTATCAAAGGCGGATCTAGAGTAAGATATATGAGTTTAAAAAAAAAATGAAGGCTCTTCAATTCGATGTCATCGACATAAACTGGTTTGAGTTCGCGCCTACCTATTGTGTGTCTCTTTGCAAGGAGAGAATAGTCATCGTCCACACGTGCAGCTTCCAGATGTTTGCACTTGAAAGTATGAATACATTACAAACAACACATAAACAAGTTTCTGGGACCAAAAGCACTAACTCAAGGAATGCATATAGGGAAAATCAACAACAACAAGAAGTACATCCCAGTCCCAAACAAGTTGGAATCGTCTATATGAATCCTCATTTCTTTCATTTAAGCTAATTTTATCACAATCCGAGCCTACATCCTGGACGTGGCCGGCACTTGAGAACCATTGTTGGTTCTCAAGTGAACCCTCATCCTAGCTGACTACAAGAGGAAGACTAACTCAAGCATACAAAGCTTAAAATAAAATAAAATTCATTGAAACTCAAATAATTAATTCAGAAAATAATCGTATATTCAACTAGCCAAAACTAGGCAACTCAAGTCTTTAAAACATTTAACAAAATAAATGAACAGACTTCTAAAACTCTACTGTCTATCTATGAAGCCTCTAACTGACAAAGATGGAAGTCGGGACAAGACCCACAACATCCTAACTGATATAATTGAAGTACAAGTGGAACTCTCGAGAAGCAAGGAGGCTCACCATAGCTAACTCGAACTGCATGTGGTATCAACGAAGTTCCTGTTGATGATCCTGAGTACCTGTATTTGCATCATGAAACGATGTAGGCCAATTGGCTCAGTACATGGAATGCACAATCATGTAAGGGGAATTATAAAGCATAAACATGAGCTTTAACTAGTGGAAAAGAAACATACTTACCTCTTCTCAACTCATTCAACTCAACTCAACTCAACTTAACTCAAAGAAACATAGTTCAGTTAAAATCAGAGAAAATAGGGCTCAACTCAATGATAAGATATTCAATTCAGTGAAATAAGGCTCAACTCAGCAATAACATATTCAACTCAGTGAAATAAAGCTCAACTCAATAATAAGATATTCAATTCAGTGAAATAGGCTCAACTCAATTTTCAGATACTCGACTCTGGGTGCTCAACTCTGGATACTCAACTTTGTGTACTCAACTTTGGATACTCAACTCAATATAAAGCAACAATATAGATGCAATATATGGAAAGCTTTTAAAAAAGTAGAAAACAACTCAATGTAATGAAAAATAGAATAGTAACTCAGCTTGTATGCAATGATACAATATAACCTCTGTTTGTATATGAAAATACAAAATAAACTCTGTGTATATAAAAATTCAAAATATCTCTGTGGGACTTTTTCTAATCGACAACCATCACTATGAGCTATGTGATGATACAACATCTTGCCTTACACTGCCAGGGCCTTCCTATACCTTGCAAGGGGTATAAAACCTAACTACTAAGTGGATCCACTAGTCTATGCTAAAGAACACTAAGGAATCATCTAAAAAGTATGACCCTTTCTACCCATGTTGGCTACACGGTTTATGGAGACTTTAAATTATCTGAACTCAAACTCGTCCCCAAATCAGTGCTCAATAGTACTCCCAAAATGTAACTAGCTCATATGTTTAAAAGTATAACTTTTTCTGTGGTTTGAGATAATTACTCAAAACAAGCTCAAAGGCTCTCTTGAAAATCAATATTTCCTCTCTTTCGTAAATGTGAAAACATTTACTCTTTGAGAATACTTAGTTCCCATATACTATTTTGAAGAAAATGAACTTCACCTTTACTCTTAGTCAACTCAATGCTCAAGTCTTTAAAACAAGTTTTAAAACAATTTGTAAAAAAAAACTTCTTAAAATAGGGTTCATGCCGAATTATGGACGTGAACGACTCAATTCAAGGTTTTAAATAACCATAGATAGAACTCAATACTCGGAACTCAAGAACTTCAATGATACTACTCATTTCAAGAATGCTCAACTCAGAGGGTTCATGCGGAATTATGAGATTGAACTACTCAACTCAAGGACTCCAAGATACTTCTCATCTCAAGACTGCTCGACTTATAGGGCTCATGAGGAGTTATGGGCATGAACTACTCAACTCAAGGACCTCATGAGTAATATGTAATAGTCCCATGATTAGGAATGTAATCTCAAAAGGATTATGAACTCAATCCTGAAGGCCTAGAAGTTGAAGATACTACTACTCTCAAAGATACAAAAATTATGGAGTTCATGCAGAATTTGTGGGCATGAACGACTCGACTCGAGGGTATCCACAACAATGTAGAACTCATGTATACGACTCTTCTCATTCTCATACTTACTACCTCACAACTTAGCTCAAATCGATAGTTGATCTCAAAGGATTCACAATTGAACTCAAAGACTTTCTTGAACTCTACTCTTAGCTCTCTCTTGAGTGTGAATTATGAATTCAAGAGTTATGTTTCATGATATGAAGGATCTCATGATGATAAAGTAGACTCATGAATACATTCTCCTCACTCTCATACTCACTTGCTCGAGTCTTGAAACAAGTTACTAGAAGTTGTAGAAGACTCCTCAAAAAGACCCAAAGGGACTTTCCAAAAATGTTCGAAAGAACTCTCAAGACTTGACTCTCAACTCTACCATGAATTTGATTTATGACTTCAAGGTTTTGATTTGTGATAGGAAATATATTGTGATGTTTAGGAGTCTTTCTAGATAGTTAAACATGAAAAAGGATCAAGAAATCACTGTCTGGAAGCAATTCTGCGACGCAGAGATGCATTTTAATATTAGGTCGCGAAATAATTTTTGAACAGTGGGGTCCACGTCTCTCGTGACGCAGAGAGAGAAAGTTCACTTTTAAGGAACAGGTCCACAGTGCGGACCTAGTACAAGTTTTCTGCCCGACTTTTTCTTCCTTGTTTTTTAACCCCAATTCGCCTAAATTTAAATCTTTTTCTCAATTTCTCTTTAGATTCCGATATCCAATACATGTACACAAGAATCTAATCAAACACAACTCTAAAATTGATACGATTTCCTCAAGAACTCATCAATCTCATCTAAACTCAAGAACGAAAACCAATATCAAGAACACAATTCAAGAACATCAAACCTTCAACTTTCTAGAACAAATTTAACGCTCAAATTAACATGATTGGCGTGTGGGTGAAAAAACCCAACACTATGGAAGATTAAAGACTTCTTAGGGATCAAGCCCATGGTGAAAATCCATAACAAAACTCAAGAACCTCGACGAGTGCCTTGATCCTTTCCTCTTTTCTCCTCTTTTCTCTTCTTTCTTCTTCTAGAACTCTCAACTAAAACCCTAGGCGTATATTAAGATTTAAAAACTGAACTTAATCAGATTAGACCCCTAAAACCTTACTAAAAATTAATTAAATCTGACTGGGTAAGGAAAAGACTAAAATACCTCTTACTATTTTTGGGTAACTTTCCTTATTTGGACAGCACTACTTCAAACGGGCATATCTCACTCATACAAGCTCGAATATTAGCAAACTTGGTGGCGTTGGAAAGATAATTCAAAGACCTTTTATTTGATATGTTATGACTCACCTAACTCATCATGTACTGAGAGGTATGATCATTTGAATTTGACCCAAGACTTAAAAGGAACTTAGGAATGACTTGAATGAACTCTCTTTAGTTCTTCTTGGAACTTAAGGTGCTACATATAGTGACCTTAGCACTCAAGAATTTTTAATTCCTCGATAAAATCTTACATTACTATGAAGAATGGTTCAAGTCTTACCGCAAAATTTTTTTTGGGGTGTTACAATATCTCCCCCTTGGGATCATTCGTCCTAGAATGACGGTTGGACTGGGTATGGAATGGGTTACACTTTCTATATTCAAGCTTAGTACTCTAACAATTCCATGGGCTCCTACTAACCAACTCTTTAAGAAGTTCTCATTCTCTCATCATCTCTTCCATACCAACTAGAATTTCCCGCATCACTACTCGGAACCAACTAAGGGCTCTCATTTGACTTTTTCTCATAGTAAAACCTCATCCTCCTCTTCCTTCTCATTTATAACCTTAGTTGGAATTATCACACCATAAACATCACAATAAGATCATTAACCTTCTCCTTTTAACATCACTTCACTACGAAAAGACCTTTGTTGGACTCATTCATATCTTGTTCTCAACACTTGACTTGATTTCTCATCTTATCATCTCCCCCTTAGGTCTAAAGCTGACACTTGAAAGCTATGGACCTATTCCATTATCTCTAAACTGCTCTACATCCTCTTTTATTCTAACACTCTGGAGAAGCTTCTCATGACTACCAAAATCTCTATAAGCAGGTACTAAGACCTCTTTCTATGGTGTTTCTCTTAACCTCTTCTAATTACATACCATCTCAGTACACCTCTTAATGCTCTTGTTACTCTTGTGACTTAGTCATGCTTCACTGCCCTGATCTAAAGGTTAGGGTCTCTCACTTGTACCACTCATATTTATTGCAGCTAATCACCTCAATTTCTCACCTACTCTATGTCAAGTCTTCTAGATCAAATCTCAAGACTAACATCATCACCCTCATGTTTCCATTCTTTTGATCATGATATTCATCTCAAATTCAAGTTTAATGTTTATTACTAAACCCAAATATCAATATGATTGCTCACTTACTACTAACGTACAACGCAAATTCAGAAATACTCGTCCACTAGGACCTTATGACAAGTAGTCAATCCTTACCTCTTAGTTTGTACGTTCACAAATTACCATCACATTCCACTTCACAACATAAATACTATTTACTCACTTACTGCGCGTTATCTCTCAAATAGTTCTATTATCCTCTGAATACCATGGGGCTCTCCCTATCAAATTCCATAAGCCTAGCTTGGGTCTATCACTTCATGAATACTCCTGCTCTTCTATTCAACACTTACACTTGGTCATTTCCTACACAATGACACTTCATCACAAACTCCTTTCTAGATATAACACACTCTACATCCTATGATAGAATTTTCACACCTCATCACTTCTTAGTCTACTCATAAGGGAAAACTCTTCATTAGTAACTTACTAAGTGCACGACTATAGTAGCATAACTTGCTTCATCACTATCTCACTTGCTTAGATTACGGAACCTCTGCATACTAACTCTGGGCTCTTTCACTTCTTCTGCTCATGATCTCGTAACTTATGTTACCTTTTAGGGTCAAAATATTACCCAAGCTCTATACATACTTCCTCATAAGGATCTCAGCTGAAACAAGGCTTAACGAAGAGAGTATAACTCATTTTTAGCTCAAACGCATGATTCATATGAATAGGGGTGCATTCTTCTCGAACTCAAACACTTAATTCACTCACAGGCTTCTCTCAAGCCCTTTTGGAGTCTCATGACTTTCTCAATATTTTGCTAAGAGTAACTCTTTGATAAAAAACTAACTTTGCTTTTCAGCCACCATTAGTATGAGGAGTAGTCAAATGGATATGAGAACGTACGAGTTAGAATTAGTCTCTATGACATAACTCTATTGCACGATTAAGAGTATGAAATATGGGAAACTATTCTTAAATGTCTATAGTCCCTCGTTTATAGAAGTGGGGCCCTCATAACCATAAATAAGACTCTACTGGAATGACTTCATAGACACCCTATGATACTTGAACTCTGTGCTCTGATACCAAGTTTATCACGACCCGAGCCTACACCCTGGACGTGACCGGCACTCGAGAACCATTGTCGGTCCCCAAGTGAACCCTCATTCTGGCTGACTCAAGTGGAAGACTAACTCAAGTATACAAAGCTTAAAACATAATAAAATTCATTCAAACTCAAATAATTAACTTAGAATATAATTGTATATTCAACTAGACAAAACTAGGCAACTCAAGTCTTTAAAACATTTAACAAAATAAATGAACAGACTTCTGAAACTCTACTGTCTGTCTATAAAGCCTCTAATTGACGAAGATGGAAGTCGGGACAAGACCCACGCTATCCTAACAACTGATATAACTGAAAGTACATGTGGAACTCGCCGAAAGAAAATAGGCTCACCATAGCTAACTCGAACTACATGTGATATCAACGAAGTGCCTGTTGATGATCCTATGTACCTGTATTTGCATCATGAAACGATGCAGGCCAAATGGCTCAGTACATGGAATCTACAAGTATGTAAGGGGAATTCTAAAGCATAAACATAAACTTGAACTGGTGGAAAAGAAACATACTTACATCTTCTCAACTCACTCAACTCAACTCAACTCAAAGAAACAAAGTCCAATTAAACTGAGAGAAGATACGAAATGATAAGATTTTCAACTCAGTGAATAAGGCTCAACTCAAAAATAAGATATTCAACTCAGTGAAATAAGGCTCACCTCAACAAAAAGATATTCAACTTAGTGAAATAAGGCTCAACTCAATTATCAAATTCTCGACTCTAGGAACTCAACTCTAGATACTCAACTCTGGATACTAAACTCTGTACACTCAACTCTGTATACTCAACTCTGGATAATCAACTCAATATAAAGCAATAATATAGATGAAATATATGGAAAGCTTTTAAAATAGTACAAAGCAACTTGGTGTATTGAAAAATAGAATGGTAACTAAGTTTGTAAGCAAGGATACAATATAACCATGATATGTATATGAAAATACAAAATAAACTCTGTGTAAATAAAAATACAAAATATCTCTGTGGAAGTTTCTCTAACCGAAAACCATCACTATGAGCTATGTGATGATACAACATCTTGCCTTACGCTGCCAGGGTTGTCCTATACCTTGCCGGGGGTATAGAACCTAACTACTAAGTGGATCCAATAGTCTATGCTAAAAATCATTAAGGAATAATCTAAAAAGTATGACCCTCTTCTACCTATGCTAGCTACACAGTTTATGGAGACTTTAAATTATCTGAACTTAAACTCGTCCCCAAATCGGTGCTCAATACTACGTACAAAATGTAACTAGCTCCTATGTTTAAAAACATAACTCTTTCTGTGGTTTGAGATAATTACTAAAAAACTAGCTCAAAGGCTCTCTTAAAAATTTGGTGTTCCCTCTCTTGCTTAAATGTGAAAACATTTGCTCTTTGGGAATACTTAGTTCCCATATGAGTTTTGAAGAAAATGAAATTATTTTTTACTCTTACACAACTAAGTACTCAAGTCCTTAAAACAAGTTTTAAAATAATTTGTAAGAAAGGACTTCCTAAAATAGGGTTTATGTCGAATTATGGACGTGAACGACTCAATTCAAGGTTTTCAATAACCATAGATAGAACTCAATACTCGGAACTAAAGAACTTCAATGATACTACTCATTTCAGGAATGCTCAACTCAGAGGGTTCATGAGGAATTATGAGCTTGAACTACTCAACTCAAGGACTCCAAGATACTTCTTATCTCAAGACTGTCCGACTTATAGGGTTCATGTGGAGTTATGGACATGAACTATTCAACTCAAAGATTTCATGGGTAGCATGTAATAGTCCCATGATTAGGAATATAATCTCAAAAGGATTATGAACTCAATACTGAAGACCTAGAACTTGAAGATACTACTCCTCTCAAAGATACTAAAATTATGGAGTTCATGCGAAATTCATGGGCATGAACGACTCGACTCGAGGGTATCCACAACAATGTAGAACTCATGTACACAAATCTTCTCCTTCTCATACTTACTTCCTCAAAACATAGCTCAAATCAATAGTTGATCTCAAAGGATTCACAATTGAACTCAAAGACTTTCTTGAAATCTACTCTTAGCTCTCTCTTGAATGTGAATTATGAATTCAAGAGTTATGTTTCATGATATGAAGGATCTAGTGATGATTAAGTAGACTCACGAATACATTCTCGTCACTCTCATTCTCACTTGCGCGAGTCTTGAAACAAGTTACTAGAAATTGTAGAAGACTCCCCAAAAAAACTCAAAGGGGCTTTCACAAAATTGTTTCTAAGAACTCTCAAGACTTGACTCTTAAATCTACTTTGAATTTGATTTGCGACTTCAAGGTTGTGATTTGTGATAGGAAAGATCTCATGATGTTTAGGAGTGTTTTTAGATAGTTAAACATGAGAAACGATCATGAAATCACTATTTGGAAGCAAGTGCGTGACGCAGAGATGCATTTTAATATTAAGTCGCGAAATAATTTTTGAACAGGGGGTTCTGTTATCTCTCCATGATGCAGAGAGAGAAAGTTTTGCTTTTAAGGAGCAGGTACGCAACGTTGACTTGTTATAGGTTTTCTGCCTGACTTTTTCTAACCCCAATTCACCTAAATTCGATTCATTTTCTCAATTTCTCTTTAGATTCTGGTACCCAATACACGTACACAAGAATCTAATAGAACACTACTCTAAAATTGACATGATTTCCTCAAGAACTCATCAATCTCATCTAAACTCAAGAACGAATGTCAATTTCAAGAACACAATTCAAGAACATCAAACCATCAACTTTCTAGAACAAATTTAATGATGAAATTAACATGATTGGTGTGTGAGTGAACAAACCCAAAACTATGGAAGTCTACATACCTCTTAGGGATCAAACCCATGGTGAAAATCCACAACAAAAATCAAGAACCTCGACGAACGCCTTGATCCTTTACTTTTTTCTCCTCTTTTCTCTTTTTTTTCTTTTCTTGAACTCTCAACTAAAACCCTGGGTGTATATTAGGATTATAAAATTGAACCTAATCAGATTAGACCCCTTAAACCTTACTAAAAATGAATTAAATCTGACTAGGTAAGGAAAAGACCAAAATACCCCTTACTATTTTCGAGTAACTTTCCTTATTTGGACAACCCGACTTCAAACAAGCATATCTCCCTCATACGAGCTCAAAAATTAGCAAACTTAGTGGCATTGGAAAGATAATCCAAAGACCATTCATTTGATATCTTATGGCTCACCTAACTCATCCTGTACTGAGAGTTATGGTCATTTGAAGTTGACCCAACACTTAAAGAAACTTAGGAATAACTTGAATGAACTCTCTTTAGTTCTTCTTGGTACTGAAGTTGCTACATCTAGTGACCTTAACACTCAAGAAATTTTAAATTCCTTGGTAAAAACTTACATTACTACGAAGGATGGCTCAAGTCTTAGCTCAAAAATTTTCTAGGGTGTTACAAATTTCACTACAAATCTGGCAAATATGACTATAAATGTGAGCAACATAGCATGACATATCTACAACATTGTGCACTGTCATACAATGGGAACAATTAGTCTCATAGTTTTGGGAGGAAAAAGAATCTGTTTCTAAATATAAAGTAGGTTTGTGTAGGTTCCATCATCTAGGCTGAAGAATGATCTATCTTGTCTACTTGGATTATTGATATCTATCCAAGAACTTCTCTATCAAGACTGAAAACGTAAAAGTTAGCACAACCCATGCACACAACTTTTGGTCCACCTGAAACAAAATCAGATTGTAATATAAGTAAAAAGATATGCTTTCAAATCAAATAGTAAACAATTCAATTACTTGCTTCATTAGCCATAAATAAGCTGTGATTTAAGGCTCAACTCAACAAGCAAATTTAGAATCTACTATATGTTGGATTTTAGCAACGTGTGAATGGGAAATAAGAAGAGAAAATGGAAAATGTGGGGGAACCAATTTGAAGGGAAAATGAAAAGTCATTTCAAATGGAAAGTCTTTGAAAATGAAAAGTCATTTCTCCTATATTGGTAGAAGAAAGGAAAATAATTGTTCTTATATTAGGAAACACTTCCTTTAGTTCTTAAAGGTTTAAGAAGAAGGTGCCCTATCCTGTCGTCGTCGTCGCTCGGCTTCGGTTTTGGCTTTGGCTTTGGATTTGGATTTGGAAATCGATTGACAATAATTTTGGATAAAATTTATTTAATCAATCTCATTAAGTAATTTCCTTTCTCTTGAAAATTAATTCAGAAATTAGTTAACAGAACTAATTTCGCGTAACAGAATTATTTGAAATTTGCGCTTAATGGTAACATCATATGAAGGGACCTGTTCGTTTTGAAAAGACTTATTTTTCCCAAAAGACATAACGTTCTCGAAAGACATGTCTGAATAGATGCGTTCACACCATTGTTTGAACAAACACGTTCCTTACTAGAATTGGCTATAAATAAAGAGGTTTTCCCATTTTTCATTGACTAAAATTTTTTCTCTCTGCATATATTTTATTACAAAAACAAGTTTTTGATCGACTAAGTTTGCGTATTTTCTCATTGCTGTTCTTACGTTTGCTGAAATTAGTGAAGTTTGAGGTACTGTTACTTCTCTAATAGTCAATCCGTTTTATCTTGGTAGGAATTAATCTGTAACCTCAGGTACTTGAGGGGATGAAAATTTCGTAAGGAAAGACAATGGGTTCTGTGGACTCAGATTATTATTTTCTATTTGTTTCATGTTTTTTTTTTTCTATTTTCGTTTTTCCTAACCTGAATACAGGAGATAACAAGCTTAAGAAATTTATTTTGGTTTCTGTATTTGAGGTCTCTAGAGAGTAAAACCTTTATGGTTTTCTACTATGTTTGGATTTTAAAATTTATCGATTAACGATTAAAAGAACATAAAAACTTTATCGTTAAATTAGAACAGGCTGTGGAAGGATTTATTCATTACTGTTAGTATTTCACATATGAAAATTATCTACCATTTGTGATAGAAGAATGACAAATTCAAGTCAAGTAAATTTTGTAATAGCGAGTGTTGCAACAATATCGGTTGCACACAATCATTCAACTGCTGTCTTTGCACCGGCTGAGAAACCTGCAAAGTTTTCTAGAGTGGACTTCAAGATATGGAAGCAGAAGACATTCTTCTATCTGACTACATTGAGCCTACAGAGGTTCATTAGTGAGAACATTCCTATTCTGTCAGATGAAACTCCGAATGAAGAATGATTCTTGGTAATAGAAGCATGAAAGCATTTAGATTTTTGTGTAAAAACTATATTCTGAGTGGCTTGCAAGTTGATCTGTATAATGTGTACAGTAGTGTCAAGACCTCAAAAGAACTCTGGGATTTTTTAGAAACGAAGTACGAAATAGAGGATGTCGAAATGAAGAAGTTCATTGTGGCAAAGTTCTTGAACTATAAGATGATAGACACTATGACCGTCGTCACCCAAGTTCAAGTAAGATCGTTGTCACCCAAGTTCAAGAATTGCAAGTCATAATCCATGATCTCCTTGCTGAAGGTATAGATTTATTTAATCCCTATGCTAAACATATAATGTTTGTTCTTAATACTCACATAATCTTTAATGTAGGATTGATTTTGAATGATGCCTTTCAAGTGGCGGCCATTATTGAGAAATTACCTCCGTTGTGGAAGGACTTCAAAACCTACTTGAAACATAAACGCAAGGAGATGATTGTTGAAGATCTCATGGTAAGGCCGTGAATCAAGGAGGATGACAAGGAAATAGAAAAAAGGTCATGTGGTAATTCAGTAATATATGGAGTAAATATTGTTGAAGAAGATCCCACAAAATCAAAGAAAAGAAAGAAAACATCTGGTCCAAAGAGCAATTCTCCTAAGAAGAAATTCAATGGAAAGTACTTCAAGTGCGACAAATGTGGTCATAGAGCTACTGAATGTTGAGGGTCCCAAGAAGGACAAAAACAAGGATCAAGCAAATTTGGCTGAATCGAAAAAAGAGATGGATGATCTCTATGCAATGCATTGAGAATGCAACTTGTTGGAAATCCAAGTGAATGCATGGTGGATAGATTTTAGTGCCTCATGAGATGTTTGTGCCAACAAAAAATTATTTGCATTATATACACCAGCACCATCAGACAAGAAGTTATTTATTGACAAACTCCGCTGTTGTAAAGGGTAAAGGAACTGGCAAGGTCCACTTAAAGATGACCTTGGGCAAGATGGTGGCTTTGAACAAAGTCTTGCATGTTCCAAAATTACGAAAGAACTTAGTTTCTATACCAATTCTTACCAAGAATGGATTCAAATGTGTATTTGTTTCTGGTAAAGTTGTGGTAGGTAAGAATGAAATGTATGTAGGAAAAGGTTACCTCACTGAGGGCCTCTTCAAACTCAATGTAATTACAGTTGATATAAATAAAGATTCAGCTTCTTCTTACTTGCTTGAGTCTAAATGTTTATGGCATGAACGTTTGGGACACATCAATAACAAAACCTTGCGAAAACTGATTAACTTAAATGTTTTGCCTAAATTTGAGTGCAATAAATCAACATGTCAAATATGTGATGAATCTAAGTATGTTAAGCATCTTTATAAATCTATTAAAAGGAATTCATACCCCGTAAACTGATTCACACTGACATTTGTGACATGAAGTCAACACCAACACGTGGTGGAAAAAAGTATTTCATTACTTTTAGTGACGATTGCACTAGATAATGTTAAGTCTATTTGCTAAATAGTAAGGATGAAGCAACAGATGCATTTAGGCAATATAAAATTGAAGTTGAAACTCAGTTGGATAAAAAGATTAAAATGATCAGAAGTAACAGAGGTGGAGAATATAAATCTCCATTTGTAGAAATATGTTTGAAAAATGGAATCATTCATCAAACTACTGCTCCTTACTATCCTCAATCTAATGGAATTGTGGAAAGGAAAAACTAGACTTTAAAGGAAATGATGAATGCATTACTTATAAGTTCAGGTTTACCACAAAACTTGTAGGGGGAAGCTATCCTTACATCAAATCGAATACTCAATAGAGTGCCTCACAACATGACACATGTTATTCAATATGAGAAATAAAAAGGTAGAAAACCCAAGTTGAAATACTTCAAAGTGTGGGGGTGTCTAGCCAAAGTCCAATTCCTATACCTAAGAGGGTAAAAATAGGACCTAACACTGTGGATTGTCTATTCATTGGATATGCCACAAACAGTAAGGCATGTCGATTTTTGGTTCATAAGTCTGAACATTCGGATATTCATGACAGTACGGTAAAGGAATCAGATAATGCTAAATTATTTCAACATATCTATCTGTATAAAACTAGACTTGAGTCATCTAGTGGGGGTCTAAACGACCTCGATAAGAACCAAAAGAGAATGAACCTAATAAAGAGAGTCTTAGGCGTAGAAAACGTCAAAGGATAACTACTTCATTTGGATCTGACTTTGTAACATTCCTTCTTGAAAGTGAGCCCCAAACATTCAAGGAAGCTATGTTGTCTAGCGACTCAACCTCTTGGAAGGAGGCTATCAATAGTGAGATTGAATCAATATTAAGCAATCATACTTGAGAGTTGGTTGATCTTCCTCCAGGAAACAAACCCTTGGGTTCGAAATGGATTTTCAAAAGGAAGATGAAAGATGATGGAACTATTGACAAAAATAAAGCAAGACTTGTTGTCAAAGGCTTTAGACAGAAAGAAGGTCTTGATTATTTTGACACATACTCTCCAGTGACTAGGATTACATCAATTTGGATGTTAATTGCCCTAGCTGTAGTATACAGTCATGAAATCCCTCAAATGGATGTGAAAACCACCTTCTTAAATGGAGAGCTGGAAGAAGAGATTTACATGGAATAACCTAAGGGTTTCATAGTTTCCGGTAAAGAAAAAAAAGTATGCAAACTTGTTAAGTCACTTTATGGACTAAAACAAGCACGAAACAATGGCATGCAAAGTTTGATCAAACCATGTTGGCAAATGGATTCAAGATCAATGAATGTAATAAATGTGTCTACATTAAAGACGTTCCAAATCAAGAAGTCATTATATGCCTATATGTGAATGACAAGCTGATAATGAGCAAGGACATTGCTAATGTAAAAGCTACTAAGCATATGCTCGCTAGTACGTTTGATATGAAAGATATAGGAGTTGCCGATTTGATATTGGGAATTAAGATTCATAAAACTCCTAACGGTCTAGCATTGTCTCAATTTCATTATATTCGAAAGATACTTGAAAAGTTCATGTACTTGAATTTCAAAAGGGCAAAGACCCCAATTGATGTGAACCTTAATCTTGCTAAGAATAAAGGTGAAAGTCAGTCTCAATTAGATTATTCCAAAGTATTGGGAAGTTTGATGTATGTCATGAACTGTACACGACCAGACATAGCCTACGCTATAAGTAAACTGAGTCGATACACAAGTAATCCCAATCAAAATCATTGAATTGCAATAAATAGAGTTTTGGGGTACTTAGATGATACTCAAAAATATGCTTTACATTACAATAAATATCCAGCAGTTGTTGAAGGATATAGTGATTTAAATTGGATTAATGGGTCAACTAAAATAAAATCCACTAGTGGATATGTTTTCACTATTGATAGAGGAGCAATATCTTGGAAATCATCCAAACAAACATGTATAGCTCGCTCTACAATGGAGTCTCAGTTCATCGCCTTAGACAAGGCATTTGAAGAAGTTGAATGACTCCGAAATTTCTTAGAAAATATTCCATTTGGCCCAAACCAATGGCCCTTATATGCATACACTATGATAGAAGGGCTAGACGTGTTGTGTATAACGGGAAGTCTCATCACATACGATGAAGACACAACTCTGTTAGACAAATACTCTATAGTGGAATGATCACAATTGACTATGTAAAGTCAAAGGATAACGTGTCGGATCCACTTACAAAATGCCTAACTAGAGAGGGAGTTGAGTGGTCATCGACGGGAAAGGGACTATGGACGAGAACAAGTGATCGTGGCAGTAACTCTACCTAGAAGATTGGAGATCTCAAGATCTAGGTTCAAGGAGATCAAACAAAGTCATAGATTACAATTAAACATTGTCAAAATTTATTTTATGGTCCATTCTCATGATGAGACAATGTTCAGTAACCAAGATAAAGACATAAGGACTTTTTAATGGTTTCTAAGTTTTATACAGGGTATCTACAAGACAACACAGTTAGAAACCACCTATGTAAGTGTGAAGTGTAAGACAGTTCAAGGAGAATTCGGTAAGGCCAGTTCTTTAAACACTTATTAACCAAGACGTGTTCATGTCTGAAACGAACAAAACAATGAGAACCAAAATAGTTCAAGGGTTGATTGTGTGACTTATGTTGTCTAGGTATACACCAAAGCTCGACGGTTCAAAGTTATCAAATCTACCGATTGACCGAGAATATCCGATATATGCTCACTACGGAAAGTTCAAAGGGAAACCTACTTTTCCAGATGTGATTAACCCTTACTTACAAGACACACTTTCATACATATGTTTTAACAATAGCCATTCCCCATTCATGTGGGGGATTGTTGGGTTTTAGCAAGGCGTAAATGGGAAATAAGTAGAGAAAATGGAAAATGTGGGGGAACCAATTTGGAGGGAAAATGAAAAGTCATTTCAAATGGAAAGTCTTTGAAAATGAAAAGTCATTTCTCCCATATTGGTAGAAAAAAAGGAAAATTGTTGTCCCTATATTAGGAAACACTTTCTTTAGTTCTTAAAGGGTTAAGAATAAGGTGCCTCCTTGTGCCGTCGTCGTCAATCGCTCGACTTTGGATCTAGATTTGGATTTGGCAAATGATGTGATTGATTGATAATATTTTTGGACTGAATTTATTTAATCAATCTCATTAAGTAATTTCCTTTCTCTTGAAAATTAATTTAGAAATTAGTTATCATAATTAATTTCGCGTAACATAATTATTTGAAATTCGTGCGTAACGGTAACATCATCTGAAGGGACATGTTCCTTCCAAAAAGACGTTATTTTTCCCTAAAAACACATCATTTTGTAAAGACATGTCTGAAAATATGCGTTCACACCATTGTCCGAATAGGCACATTCCTTGTTGCAATTGGCTATAAATAGAGAGGTTTTTCCCATTTTTCATTAACTAAAATTTTTTTCTCTGCATACAGTTTCTTACAAAAACAAAATTGTTGATCGACTGAGTCTGTGTGTGCTCTTGTTGCTATTTTTGTATTCGCTGAAATTAGTGAAGTTTGAGGTACCGCTACTTGTCTAATAGTTAATCCGTTTTATCTCGGGAGGAATTAATCTGTAACCTCGGGTACTTGACGGGATTACATTTATTAAGAAAACACTGTGGGTTCTATCGACTCGAATTATTATTTTCAGTTTGTTTCATCTTTTTTTCTGTTTTTGTTTTTCCTAAACTGAATAGAGGATATAACACTATCATCTAGAGAAAGACCCCAATTAAGACGCCGGAAAGGGTAAAAAATTATCAAATATGACACTGCAGCCTATTCCTAGAACTAGATTAGGAGAATGCAATAACCTATAGTGAACTCATTACTCTGGTAATCCGAATTATGGTGGGGTAATAGCAGATGAAATTGGTATTGTGTCTTAAATACAAGTTAGAACACAAGAAAATCCAATTCATTAATTGAATCTTCCAATCTCAACAACAACAAACCCATTGTAATTTCACAAGTGGGGTTTGGGTAGCGTAGAGTGTGTGCACACCTTACCCCTATCTTGGGAGTTAGATTGCCTATTTCAAATATATTCTCAGCTCAAGGAAAGCACATAAAAAAAATAATGAAAGTGAAAAAATATGGTAAAATAACAAGAAAGCATGACAAAAAAAGGAACAATAACTATAACAAAATAGAGCGCTAATTGAAGTACAAGAGATAGTAATCAATACTCCCTCCGTCCCAATTTACATGGATTAATTTGGGTTGACACGAAATTTAAGAAAGAAAGACTTTTGAAAGTTGTGGTCTCTCATATCCCACTTAGTGGGATTTCACCGTGTATGTTGTTGTTGTTGTTGTTTGAAATCCCTAATAAGTAGAACCCCACCCTGCATGTGCACCTTATAATCATAGCTTGGGACAAAGTAATGCAGTCCAATCTTTTCAAGTAACAGTGAACATAAAAAGAAGGAAAAGCACTAACAAAGAACAAGTGAATTCTAAATGATGAGTTACACCCTGACTTCAAGCTTAGTTCCGCTATTTGAAATCTAAAGGAGCCACATGTAGTTTTCAACCAATGAACTCGTCTTACCTATCCACCACTATCATCCATATGAATTTGTCATCTCATTCTTTGACCGTACCTTTGAACATAAGAAAAGAAACAATTACTTGATATTTGAGTTTTAGAATATTTCAGAAGTATCTGATTCTAATTGTGAGAAGGATTTCCAACTTTAATTCCTTGGTTCGAAAAATGAAGAGGAAAATTGTAAAATAATAACTGCAGATATCCACATGGTTATCATCTTCGAGGATCAAAAGTACCTTCTCAATGGTACACTCAACAATAGAGAAAACCAAACCCATAACAGCAAAAGTCTTGCATGAACTCCAACTCCTTCGACCCATCTGCTTTGCTTGGTACACAATTTGTTGCATAGTAGTCATTTCCTCTTGCATTATTAGGTTGTCCAGTGCCCCAAGAAACATACCCATGAACAACCCAAGTCCCCCTCCTACAATATTGAAAAATTCATCACCTGAATCTTATTGAACCCCAAACGTAACCTCACAGCAAAGCCCAGAAACATCAACAAAGATATCAATTAAGCAAAAAAAGTTATCCAATTAGATACAAATTCATTCACAAACAATGAAAGTTGATAGAGCTTGTAAGCTAACATTAAACAAGCTCTCACATTCTCAAGTCCAACTCCCAAAGTACAAGAGAATAGCAGTCATAGCAACGAGATTAAGCCTAAAAAAACTGTTGCATTACCTGATGTCACTTGTAACATTATTATGACATCAAACTTAGAAAAAATGATTATGATTCATTATATTAAGGCATTGCAAGAATGACATTTTGGACATTCTATCCATTAAATAAACACAAAAATTCAATCAACTAGGAGATAAAATAGATCCACCATACCTTGTGATTAAAGCATACCCATGACTCCTCTAACACCACTACAAACTGCACACTTGTTCCACATGTCTTGGCCCCTTATTTCCTCCACAGTAGGCATCTGAATATCCTCAATCCGGGGATTCATAGCTTATTAAGAGCTTGAATGCGCATCATTTGATTCAATTGCTAGATCACTCATAGCAACTTTGATAAATATAAGTAAAGTTGCTCTGTAATTAGTTCAAGAGAAATAGATTGAGCTACATTCAGAGTTTCTCCTCCCTGAAGTTGCAACTTATTTAACTGTGTTTAGATAAATATCAGCATCAACGGAAAAAAGTAAGTTATCCATCTTCCACTCTTATAATTTAGTTAAAATTTCCAGGTTTCAAAAGTTCAAACTACAACAAAATGTTACATAACATTTATATGTAATATAGCAAAAAGTTATAGGGGTCGGTTGTGGAGCCTTGGGGGTGGTGGGGAATGATCATCATGGTGTAGTAGCTTGAGCCGTTGAGTGGGTAGTGGATAAAATAAACATAGAATGTTACTTATACATCTTGTTTTCCGTTTTTCAATTAAGGAAGTCATTTTCTTCATTTTTACAACTTGTTTGGAAAGTTGTTGCTACTCGATTTTGCTATTTTTCAAAATATCTGAACAGAGCCTCGGGATCCACATAGGAAGCGATAAAAATAAACTAGATATGTTATTCTAAAATTAGAAGCTACATTAAGGAAAAAACTAAGCAGTATTTGCAAATGTAACCGAAGCTATGTACAGCTTCCATGTGATACAGTAACATAATTATATAGTGTTGTATTGTATTGTTAGTCTAAATACAATGTTTGTTTGTATTTTTACTTAAATTTTATTGTATCGTATCATTTAAATCCATCATTAGGTAATATTGAAAAGACCCATATTGTGTAAAGATCGATTTGGTGTGATTGCATCATTAGCTTAATATATACTTCTCATTTTACCTTTACTTGTTATTTAATTATTTTATTTTATCTTTTACCCTACTTTTTCATAGTGCCCTAACCCGTGTCCTACAACTTCTTGTAAATTTATCATTCAAATTATGAATATGTGACATTATGTAACGACGGAGAACGGTATAATTTACCCAAATGTTGGATTCATTTAAACAATATCAAACAATACAATATGATACATTATGAAACAATATATAACAATCATCCAAACAAAGTGCTAAGGAACTTATTTTCTTAGAGAATATTTTCCAAAACTTTCGTCCAACTAAACATGGGAAAATAAATAAACTCATCCAAACTAAATACATACATTGTTTATTTAATTCTGTTTGTCCATACCTAATTTGCTTTCAGAAACAACATTGTTACCCCACAAAGATAAAACCATCACAAAACCCCACTTATAGAATTAGACTAAGCATATTGTTGTTAAAATACCTTATTTGCTATAGAATATAGCTTATCTAGCCCCACAAAGGTAGGCAGCTCAACCCTAAAGTGTTACACATATTTGGAATTAGGATGGATAATAGGAATTCTGGGTATTAGTTGAGCCACATCAACAATTAGTAGTTACATTTGGGTTAGTTAAAGTTGTTAGTGTACTGTTACATTGTTACTATTCCATTGAAACAATTAGTAGATATTTTCCTTTCAGCTAATTCAATTGTAAATCCTATACAGTTCTGGATTGTAAAGGAGATTTCATCATGAATATACAATACAAGTCATTTCTCTCTTAAAATCTCCATTATCCTTCTTCTCTTCTTCTTTCTATTTTTCCATTGTTCTTAACTATTCTTCAGCAGTTACTTCTCTCAATCCTAGAATCTTAGTTGATTCCTGTAATTGAGGTAACATTGGTATCACAACAACACTTTCCTTGACAACAATAATAAAAAGCACTAAGATCAACTGAAGGATCTGGTAACAGTGAGGTTGGAGAATTGTGTGAATTGATGCAGAATGTATTATCAAAATTGGAAACTCTTGCAGAAGAAGTCTCAAGTCTCAAGAAATTGGATTAGGTTGTAGTATAATTAAGGGAACAATTAGCAATTTATGGGAAAAATCGCTGAGGAAAAAACTAGTGGATCATCTAGAAAAGGAGAAAGTGCCGGATGAAAGGAGGGTATTTGATAAATGGTCTCAAAGGGAGAAAAGTTCTAGTAGTTTTATGAATCACCATTCTCAGTTTTATCGATGGTCAAGGATGAAGTTTTTGAGGGTTTCTGGAGAAGATCTTAGGTCTTGGTTATTCAGGATAGAATAGTTTTTTAATATATAGAACATTCCTATGGATGAGAGGATAGTAATCGTAACTTTAATTTGAAGGTGAGGCTATTCAATGGCATTTTCATTCACGAGGTACAGGTAGTACCTAAACCACCAAATTGGAATGAGTATATGATGTCTCTTGTGGAAATATTTGGGGCAGACTATGATGATCCCATGAAGGAGATCAATAAGGTGAAGCAAACAGGTTGTGTCAAGGATTATCAAGCAATATTTGGGAGGAATTTGACAAGGGTTAATCTATCTCAAGAGAATTCCATTAGTTATTAAATTGGAGGGTTGAAACATGAGCTCAATATAGCAGTAAAATTAGGTAACCCTCAAACTATTTCTTAGGTGTACAAATCAGCAAGAATGCAAGAAGCCTATCTTGCTGCTATCAAACAACCTGTAGCCCCAGTGCAGAATCGGCAAGCTAATAGAAGGTATGGAATTAGTGACCAGAAGTTTCAAAGCAAACCACCCGTACTACTAACTCCCACAAAGGGTACTTCTATGGCTTCAAAAGGGTCAATAGGAGAACTTTGAGTATAGAGGAGATGAATGATAGGAGGTCCAAAGGTCTTTGCTACTTTTGTCAGAAAGGTATATGTTTGGTCATAAATGCAAAAATTTGAAACAATTGTATTTGTTGGAGGTTGAGGAAATAGAAGAGTTGGAGGAGGATTCCCATGAGATTGGGCATCACGAAGAATAGACAATGGAGATACAAGCTCTTGAGTAGATGCAAATCTCTGTTCATGCTTTAAATGGCTCACTAAGGTATAGAACCTTGAAGGTTACTGGATTCTATGCTAAGAAACCTATCCATATTTTGGTTGACATGGAAAGCTCTCACAACTTCATTGATCCTGAGTTAGTAAAGGTCCTAGGATGTGAAGTAAGATCCACTCTACCTTAAAGTGTGGCTGCAACTAATGGAAATGACATGCTAGTGGAGCCAGTGTGTACAATCTCATTGTTGCTATAAGGAGCTGAGTTCATAACTTATTTTCTGTTATTATCATTAGGTTCTTGTGGGATAGTTCTTGGAGTGCAATGGTTGCTAACTTTGGGAGATATCAAGATGAACTTTAGAACTCTTACTATGGAATTTATTATCAAGGGAGGAAACACTGTCTCAGGGGTGCAGGACGACATGTTACTTTTCTTAGAGTTGGAAAACTGGCTAAACTGTCGGGTAATCACTCTTAATTGTGCATGATACGAATTGTTCCAAACATGAACACTGAGATGTAGTGGTATGGACTAGAGACTAGGAATGAACCTGATCAGGACCCAAGGTTGTTAGAACTATTTCAAGAGTTTAAGCATTTGTTTGATGAGCCTATAGAGTTACCTCCATTTAGAGGAGCTTTTGATCATAGAATTTTGTTATAGCAAGGGGCTGAACTAGTTAATAAGCGACCTTAAAGGTACCCTTCTATTAAGAAGGACATTATTGAAAACTTGGTTCAATAGATGCTTGATCAAGGCATAATACAACCAAGTTGTAGTCCATTTGCCTCTCCTAATGTGTTGGTGGGGAAGAAAGATGGAACTTGGAGAATGTGCGTAGACTACAAAGATCTCAATAAGTACACTGTTAAGAATAAGTTTCCCATTCCCATTGTGGAGGACTTATTAGATGAATTGGGAGGGTACAAGATCTTTTCAAAAATTGATCTTAGATCTGTATATCATCAACTAAGAAAGACTATAGAAAATGTTCCAAAATAACATTTAGAATCCATGATGGACACTTAGAGTATTTGGTGATGCCACTAGACCTATCTTATGCAGCAGCAACATTTCAACGGCTTATGAGTTTTTTTTTCAAAGCTTTCTTGAGGAAACATGCATTAGTCTTCTTTGATGATATTATTATATACAACAAGAACATGGAGGACCACTTGAGACACCTCATATATGTTTTTGAGGAATTACAAAAACACAAATTAATTGCCAAAGAGAGTAAGTGTTTCTTTGTGGTGTAGAGGATAGAGTACTTAGGCTATTTCATAACTAAGGAGTTTCTACTGATCCATAAAAGGTGAAAGTAGTCAAAAACTGGCCTATAGCAGCCACCCTCAAGTAGTTGAGAGGTTTTTTTTAGGTCTAGCTGGTTATTACAGAAGATTCATCCAAGGATTTAGGGTCTTATCTAGGCCATTGACAGAAGAAAGACAGGTTTAAGTGGTCAG
Source organism: Solanum pinnatisectum (assembly GCA_035578085.1). Taxonomy (NCBI): domain Eukaryota; kingdom Viridiplantae; phylum Streptophyta; class Magnoliopsida; order Solanales; family Solanaceae; genus Solanum; species Solanum pinnatisectum. Next base: position 20,549,920 of record CM069083.1, read on the forward strand.
AAGAAGCAACCATGGCTTTTGAACAACTTAAGGATGCCCTAACAAAAGCTCATGTCTTAGCCTTACCAGATGCTACCAAGATATTTGTGGTGGAGACAGATGCAAATTGTAACACCCCTAAATGCTAACAAGAGTCACATGTCGATTTACCGTTGCTTAATTTCTACAATATGTTTTATTCACATTTTGGGAACTTGAAATTTTGTGATATTTGCAAACTTGCTTAACATAAATTGTAATCGTAATTTAAGGGATTCTGTTGCGGTATTTACGTAATATTCTATTATAATTATGTATAACTATAAATGGTGGTGAGGCATATACATATAGATCTGTATATATGCATTTTTGGGCAGCACAAAATCTATTTGGGCAGCACCTTTGAGGGCCAGCTGTCCAAGTGATAAACATCACTTGTGTAACTATATACTTTCACACCTCTTTTTATTAATTTTGGTTCCTTCAAAGTCTAAGAGCCTTAGAACCTAAATTAACCTTTTGTTCATCAAAATCAAAAGAGAAAAAACTTGGTCTTTTGGCTGGAATTCGAGACACAAACTGCTTTGTTGGTAAGTGATGAAATCTGTTTCTGAGCTGGGTAGTGTTTGGTAATTTGTGTATATCTCATTCTCTAGAGCTTAGTTTACTGTGAATAAATATGATTTGGAAAGATAATTCAATATCTACAACTCTTATATTTATAGGAAACTCTAATTTAGCTGTTATGGATTCGAAATATGGGATGCAACACAGGACAAGTTCTACCTAGATTTCGGATTTAGAAATCATGTATGAACCACTGTTAGTGTATCGAGGATATCGTTTTGTACGAAATGTATTAGTCAGTGATTGTTGCTGCGTTGCAACCTTAAGAGATATATCTACATCTTTCATGAAGGTTATAAAGTCTAGTTTTGCCGTTTTCCTATTCAAATCTAAGTTACAACATGGGGTACTACACTGGCCAGAATCACTATTTTGGGAACATAGTTGTATCTGTGCAGGCTGAGCTTACTTGTGAAAATAATCCTATTTCATTTCAACGTTATTGAGATATAACAAATTAAAGAAGTTATTTAATTGTAGTTTTAAGGTTGTATATACTTGTGAACAAGTTGAGGACCTTGATACGTTGGTTGGTCTACGGTTTGAACTCGGGGAGTTGTGTTGGACTGTTGCTACGCTAAAGTATTGAGGTTTGTGTATAAACTTGTACTTATACTTTTTAACTGCTGGTATACCTGAAAGTTGATCTTGGTACCTTGGTTACCTCTTGTCACTTTGCATTGTCGTGTTTGTTTGACGCTTGTGTAACTCGCCCACTTGTACGGATTGTTTGATCACTTGGCAGTCTTGTTGGGACCTTATCCTTCTTGTGGATATGACTTTGTCACTATTGGCAGGCCTCTTGATTCGGATCATTTGCCATCTTGGTTCTGGATTTTTAGTTCGTCTTAAGAATGGAAGTTGTCCATTTTAAGTACGAACAAGAAAGTCATTTTTAATATGGTTCTTGGTTCTCTTGATTATTGGGCTGTGACCCTTCTTTATATAGGGATTCGATCCTTCTTGATATAGGGCGTTGGTCCTTCTTGATACTCGCTTGTGCCTGGTGTGACGACATGATGTATATATTGGGCGAGCCTTGCTATTGAATCTCTTGGAAAATGGTGCTTTGAACATTCTTGACATTTGGATCTTTAAATATCGAACTTGATACTCTTTATCTATTGTTAGTTGATTTATTTATTATGTTTCAAGTATGCTGCTCATTGACTTGAGAAAGGTAGCTGGGTGAATTTTGAGGACTTCGAACCTATAGTTTTCACATCACTAAGCTATATGCTTAGCGATAGTTGTTTCTATCATAGGGGATGATCGAGAGAAGGCATGAAGATGGCCATTGGAGATGGAAATTTTGAGAACTTTAAAGAAGATCACATTTGCATATAGGCATCTATACTTTGTATAAACTTTGGGACTTATACATGACCTATGTGTTGTATATTTGCATGAAATTTTGAGGACTAATTGGATCATGTCACAATGGTTTGTAATATAATTATGACTACTTGTTTTGTTCATTTGGGGTGTGTAAACCCAAGTCATGTAATATATTAATTTTACTACTTGTTTTGAATGGTTGTATGAAGCTTGAACCACTTGGTCGGGTACTCGAAAATTGATCATATTTGTTGTATATCATGTTAGTAGCATGAGGAAAATACATGCATTAAAACCTCGTAAGTTATTGGTTTATGTAATTTGGAAGGGTCGTTACACAAGTGATTATGGTAATGAAGCTTTCTTTATGTAGGAGGGTCATCCCATTGCCTTCATTAGTAAGTCTCTCTCATCTATACATAGAGCATTATCTGTCTATGATAGAGAATTACTAGCTATTGTTTAGGATATTAAAAAGTGGTCTCAGTATCTATTGGGTCAGAAGTACACCATCAGAACTGCTCAAAAGGCTTCGAAATTCCTGATGGAACAAACTATACACACTAACTTTCTGTTATTGTGGTTGACAAAGTTGATGCCATTTGACTATAATATTGAATACAAGAAGGGTATAGGGAACAAGGTAGCAGATACCTTGTCAAGAGTCACTGGTGTTAGGTTGTTAGCTTTGGTAATTTCTAATACTAATTCTGATATCCTACAAGCTATTGTGGATAGTTCGGTGATGGACATTGAGCTTAAAACTTTGATAGAGTAGTTAAAGGTTGATCCAGCAGTGTGTAAACAATTCACTTGGCAACAAAATCGGTTGAGAAGGAAAGGAAGACTAGTTGTTTGTAAGGTGCACGAGTTCAGGAGGCAGATCATGAATCTATGGGACTCTTCTCCTTAAGGAGGCCATTCTGGAGTGGAAGCTGCTTTGAAGAGGTTGCTTACACTTTTCTATTGGAAGGGCATTAGAATTGATTTGCAGGAGTTTGTTCAGAAGTGTGATACTTGTCAAAGGAACAAGTCTGACTTAGTAGCATATCCGGGTAGTTAATGCCTCTTCCAATTCCTGATGTTGTATGGTCACAAATCAGTATGGATTTTATTGATGGATTTCCCAAGTGAAATGGTTAGGAAGTGATCTTGGTCGTGGTGGAAAAATTAAGCAAGTTCGCTCATTTTATGCCTCTCAAGAATCCTTATACTGCCAAATCTATAGCTGGGGTATTCATGGATACTATTATGAGGCTACATGAACTAACTGATGCAATCACAAGTGATAGGGATGCTGTGTTCTTAACTTCTTTTTGGCAGGACTTGTTTACTCTCCAAGGAGTCCAACTAAATACTTCATCAGCCTACCATCCTCAGTCTGATGGCCAGACCGAAGTATGGAATAGGTGCGTAGAGACTTACTTAAGGTGTTTCTTTAATGAGGATGCTACCAATTGGCTTTCTTATTTAGAAATGGTAGAATATTTGTACAACACGTCTTATCATTTTGCAATTCTGACCACTCCCTATGAGGAACTCTATGGCAAGCCACCGCGTTTACATTTACCTTACCTACCATAAGAGTCAAATTCAGTTGAGGTAGATAATACATTGCTTAACAGGGAATTAAAGCTACAACTACTTAGGCACCGTATGTTAGGGCACAATTTAGGATGAAGCAACATGCATATTTTCATAGAAGTGACAGGATGTTTAACATTGGTGATTGGGTGTATTTCAAAATTAATCCATATAAGCAGATAACTGTGTCAGCTCAAAAATTTCACAAACTTGCTGCAAGGTATCATGGTCCATTTTAGGTGCTCAAAAGAGTCGGACCAGTGGCTACCACATTGCTATTCCCTGATTTACTGAAAATTCATCCTACTATCCATGTATCACTATTAAAAAAATGCCATGAAGTTCCAGATCGCATTTCCTACCCTCTTGTACTTGATATTGCTAACCCTTATAATCCCGTGCCTAAGGCTGTTTTACAAAGAAGAATGGTGTAGAAGGGCAATAAAGTTGTAGCCCAAGTTCTAGTTAAATGGGAAGGGTTGCTAGTGGATGATGCAACTTGGGAGTTTTACAATGCCTTGAAGGTCAAATTTCCTTTGTTTGATCCTTGAGGACAAGGATCTTTTTGGGAAAGGGAGTATTGTTACACATATTTGGATTAGGATGGATAACATGAATTGAAGGAATTAGTTGAGCCACATCAACAATTAGTTAGTTACTACCAGGTTAGTTAAAGTTGTTACAGTACTGTTACATTGTTACTATTCCATTGAAACAGTTACTAGATATTTTCCTTTCAGCTAATTCAATTATAAATCCTATATAGTTCTGGATTGTAAAGGAGATTTTGTCATGAATATACAATACAAGTAATTTCTCTCTTAAAATCACCATTTTCCTTCATCTCTTCTTCTCTATTTTTCCATTATTCTTAACTATTCTTCATCAATTACTTCTCTCAATCCTCGAATCTTAGTTGATTCCTGCAATTGAGGTAACATAAAGCAACTGAAAGGCATCAAAATTACAAATACTCCAAAGAACAAAAAACAATATCAAGAGACAGACAAAAGATGAAGGAGATACATACATATAAAGAGACAACTTGATCTCTGATGAAGGCGATTAAAAAGGTTAATTGTATTAACCAATAGCATACTTGGAAGTTGGAAGAAACAAAATACCCTAACTTGGAAGTTGTAAGAAACAAATACCCTAAGTAGAATATTAAAATATTATGTATTTATTGTTACTACTAATTAAAATTTTCTCTAATAGTTTGTTGGTAATCTCTTACTAATTATTATGCACAGTTTTTGAAATTTTATAATGATGTTGTTGTAATTAAAAATTATAGACAGTTAAATTTATAGCTATTTTCTATTTTTTAATTTATTTAATTAATTTCAATTTGAACTAATCATGTTTTAATTATGGCTTTATAAGATTGTCTTCAATTCTTGAAAATGGTTTATTAAACATTTCAAATTCAAACTAAATAGATTATGAAATGATTAAATTTTTTAAAAAAACATAGTCTTAGCTTCGAATGTTTTTTAAAAGATAATAATCACTATAATATTGATTTTTATAGTTAAAAGCAATACAAAATATTATATAAGTAAAAATGATATTCTAATTGGCATATTCAATCAAGTGAAGTCTTAGGTTGTGTTTGGTTTGAAGGAAAAATGTTTTCCTGGAAAATATTTTCTTGGAAAACTAGTTGATTCGAACTTATTTTCTCATGTTTGGTTAGTGAGTAAAAACTATTTTTCAAAAAATATTTCTAGTGTTTTTTTGGTGAATGAAAAATATTTTCCACAAAATATCCTTTATTTCTGGCTAATGAGTAGAAAATACTTTTTAGAAAGATAGTTTATGACTCAGAAACCAACCCCGATAATCAATCCAGGACCCGACCATGACACTCGAACTAGGACACGACCCCAAAAGCCAATCCAAAATTTGATCTTAAAATCGGAACAAAAGATGCAACAATCAAATTGGGACCTGACCTTGATCCCAACACTTGAACCAAGATATGCCCCAAAGACTGTTCCAAAATTAGATCCCAACATTCAACCCGAGACCTAACCCTTGACTCCTGACCCTAACACCAACACCAACATCCGACTTCGATGATTAATCCAAAAGTCGATTCAGATTCTCAACTTCGAACCGAGCCTCGAGACCCGATCCCAGTCCAAGACCCCAATTGGGACCCAACTTTCGAACTAAGACCCAATTCCCGAACCAAAACGTGGTCCATATTCCTGAACTAGGACCAGACTCCTAACTCGGGACTTGATTTCCTACCCGAGACCTGAACCTGACATTTAACACCAGACCCGACGCTGACTCCCAATAGTCGAACCTACATGCAATCGATTAATCCAAAATCTTACACCGACACTCAATCCCCACTTTTGGACCAGAACCTGCCCTCGACACCTGACACCCGATACGGGACCTAACATTCAAATCAAGATTTGAAATTCTTTTGAAACATAATTTTTAATTTTTTTTTGAAGGGGGTGGTAGGGCGTAGTGGGTGAGGTGAAAAATGAGAATTTTAAATTTTTAAATATTTTAGAAAAATATTTTTTTTAGAATTTTAATTTTTTTGTGGAGTTGGGGGGGGGGGATGGGGTAAATTTGTTTTTAAGACTTGAAGTATATTTCAAAAAAAGTTGGGGGTGGTGGGGTAGGGGTTCAGGTTGGGGGATAGGGCTGTTGGGTAAGGGGTAGGGTAAAAAAGTTTGAAACTAAATAAAAAGAAATTTTAAAATTTGGAGGAGGGGTGAGGGGGGAGGGGTTGGGTTAAAAAAATGTAATTTGAGGTTGAAGGAGAGATTTGAAAAATGTATTATTTTTTAAAAGTATATCATCTTCCTTAAATTAGAGGAAAATAAATTGATTTGGAAAACATTTAAGCCAACAAAACACAAAATTGAAAAATATTTTCCATTCATACCAATAACACCCTTCATTTTATTTTTAAAACTTTTAGAATAATGTTGATAGTTTGTATAATAATTAACTCTATTGAAAATGTTTTCAAAACTATAATCTATAAAAGTGATTTAAGCATTTATGTTGTGATGTAACGTACAATAATTTATATATATTTATTCATGTCTTACAAAATATTACAAGAAATGTTATAATGTTAATTGAAAAAGAAAAATTAATTATTAAATTATAATTAATTACCATTCTATTGATCCGCCCATGTACCATAAAAAGCTAGGTAGGGTCTACATACATATTGCCCTCCCTAAATCTACCTTGTAAATCAAAGCCAAAACTCATATTTTAATGGATTCTTAGAATAGAGGAAGTACAATGCATTTTTGAAAGGAAAATCACTTTAATACAATTAAAACATTTTATCAAACATCTGGAGCTCATTTGTAAAGTAAAATGTAGACTCCAACTACCATGACTATTAGCTTAATGCTTAATTTGCAACATATAAATACTTACTAGAACCTCATGTCTGTTTGCAACAAATAAACACTTACTAGAACCCCATTTCTCTTTCGCAACAAATAAACACTTAATAGAACCTCATTTCTCTTACCAACAAAACATAATTGTTAAAATGTTTAACACAAAAGATCAATTCCATTAAAAAATACAAAATAAATATATATTTTTGGTGTTTCAATTTTTAGTTATACAAATGGATGTGTTACAATGAAGAAGCAATTAACAAGTATAAACCGGTCATCGTCAAATATAGGACTCAACTAGGTTGGACTTGAATTCCACAAGGAATAATGCGAAGATGGTTATCTAACTATTAATTAATTACTTCCTTCAAAACATAATAGGAAATATGAGAAGTTTTGGGTTTTAATTTAAAATCACTTTTCATCAAGCAACAATTGACAATATCACTTAATTTGGAATGAATTAAAGAGAATTAACTAGGATTGTGTTCACCAAGATTGTTTGACCATTTTTTTTGGGTTAATTACAGAACATCATCTTGTGTTACTAGTATATCAGATTATCAACTCATGGTATACTTAACTATATCTCAACCAAGTTAAATGTATATCAGTTCTATTCTCTCGAACTGAAAGTGTTCACCATCATTTCGACAAATAGATTCTCAAGCTAAGTTGGTTAATCTTTCTACAACATTAACCATTAAACGAGTTCAGATCCTTGAATTCTTATTATTAACTCTTTTCCCAAGTTTTAGTTTTTTTACTCAAACAAGCTAAACTTAATGTATGTACTAATTTTTGCAATTATCAGATGTCAATTAAGGTGAAAGAGATAATAAGATATACAAATACAACACACGATTCATTCCGTAAAAACCCAAATGTTAGGTCAAGTCGTCATGGATTCCCCAACCCTTGGTTGTAGAGTTTAGTCACTCATACTTAATGAAAAATAGAATGTAATTACATTCATTCAAGAAGTAATCCCTTACAAGAGTTGAAGACAATCAACACTTTGATTTCAAATAAGCTGATGAAACTCTTGTTCTAACCCAGTTCAAGAAGATATCATTTTTCGATAAAAATCAACATAATAAGATAAAACCATACAAATATTATTTATAGTTTCAAAAGATTTGAAATTTAAAATCTAAGTAGAAATCTTGAGGCTCGTCTGATGTTGCGTCTGATAACCCGTCACAATACTGATGGTCAGTCCTCTTGGCTGTCACAAAACTACGGAGAATTGTAAACTTCCTGCAGGCCTGACGTAAAATCTGACGACCCATCAAAGGTCTGATGGTCTGCCACATTCTTCGTCACAAAACTTCCGAGAGCCTGCAAAATTTTTGTAGGTGTGACGGTGCACCTGGTGACCCATCACATGTCTAACGGTTCATTAGGCCTATCTTCAAAGTCCTCCTTCTGACACTTAGCTCCATTTCACTTTTTTTTCTCATCTTGGCTGATTTCCCGACCAACATAGTAAAAATTATTAAAAGACATTGTTATTACTTAAGAACACACGATTATTCCTAGTTAAAAACATCAGATGTGCTGTCAAATACCAATACATTACACCGCCGGCTATGTAGGTGTTTAATTTTATGACAGTTTAAAATATATATAGATTTCGAGCTTGCAGTAATAGCCTCAATAGGAATGGGATATAGGTGATAACACTCAAACTACTCTAAAAAATAAATTTGAAAAGTAAGCGGTCATTGTCAATAAAAATACCCAACTAAGAGTTGGGTGCATCATAAATGATGCAGGTTAAATGACATTAGTACGTTGAATGTACTAGTATGTAATATGACTAAGTAAAATAATAGCCAAACTGATTACTAGATACGAATCAAGCAATACAATGTATAATCAAGTAGTGAAAACTATTTGTACTTTTCAATAAGGTATGTAGTATAAGCGATATAAATGTAGAAAACTTTACTCTGTTAGGATTTTCTCTAACCGACAACCAGCACTATCATCCTAGCAATGATAGCCATCTTACCCACGTTGCTAGAGCCTCTTAATACCTTGTCAGGGTATGGAACACAACTTTAGCACATGTATCCATCTAATAAGCCTTCTCAGAGGTAGTGAGGAGTCTCCTGAATGTCGGTACGATCCTATCCCACACAGGCTACATGGTTTATGGGGTTTTGAGTTATCTGAACTCTCACCCAGATTGGTTATCAATACTACTCCCAAAAAATATAACTGCATTCTCATGTAAAATACTCACTAGGTTTAGATAATTAGTCTGAATACCTCTTTAAGAGTTAACTGAATAGTACTAAATCTATCTGAAAACTCTTTATTTTTTCTGAAAATAGTACTCTCTTTTTCAATGTAAAAATAATATATTTGGGATCATTTAAGTTCCCTTGGAACTCTTGAAATAACTTGTATTTAGGTTGTAATCATGAAAACTAAATGTGAAATCATATTATAATCTAAAATTATATTACGATGGAATCACTAACGAATTGAGAAGTCAAATTGCATTAACATTAATGGAATATCAAGATGTCATACTACTTAAATATTGATGACATACCAAATTTTCATACTAATCATGAATTTTAATTCTTTTCTGTATGTGAAAAATAGTACTTTTGGAACTATTTGTATTCTCTAAAACTCTTCTTAGAAGATACTTTAAAATATTCATGACGAAATATCCTTACATACTTGGAAGAACAAAATTCTTGACGAAATCGGGAGAAAGCTTGAAAATCCTAGCTTTCTCTTATTGGATCCTTGCTCTAAGACTTGAAAGCATTAATGACAGTAATAAGGTCAATTAATATTGTTTAAAACCTTATTTAGGTGAGAAACTTCGGGTCTTAGGCTTTGAAGGGGTCGAAAATAACATAATTACCCCTCTTGAAAAGCTGACAAAAACCTTGCACGGGGCCATCTATGGTTCGTGTTTGATCTATAGACCTAGATCTCATCCGTGAAATTTATATTGAATTTTAAGGCTCAAAATTTTATGTTACAGGTCTAAACTACTCATATACCCTGTAGACAACAACCACAACAATCACCAATCTGGTCTCCTACCTCACAAAATAGCGAGTCGTAGAAGTTTCTACAGATTGTAGATCCAATCCATAGAATTTATTTTAGAATTTTAAGGCTCAGAAATGTCACGAGCCAGGGGTACCCCCTAGATGTAACATGGCATATAGAACCCCGAAGGACCCCATACAAGCCACTTAGCTCTCATAACATAAGAAATAGTATAATAAGAGTAAAACAATAGTCCAAAGTCCAAAACATTTTATAAAGCAAAGCGGAAGTCTAAAACACTTGTCTCATTATAGCTATCTAATACAATAGAATGAAATTGGGCATAACCCATACATCATGTCCAAAAGAGAAAACATATGAAAGAAAGTGAAAAAATAAAACTCCGTCTTCGAAGCATGAGGACTCACCAAAGCTCGAAAATCTTGAACTTAACCCCTAGCCACAAAACCCTGAAACCTGACTGCCGGACCCTACATTTAGGGAAATAAGGGCAAGAGTATGTGTTAGTACAAAAAATGTAACAAGTATGATAGCCATGCATAAAACATTCAAATCATGCCAGAAGGGGCATTTCATTTCATGACATACTATTGACGAAGCTAAACATTATATAAGAGAGTTATAAAACATAAGTCATAAATCATGGTCAATGTCAGCTAACTTCATCTTTAAAACCTTTGAACTCATATGTGATACTTCTTGAAGTAACCTTAGTTCATTATTACTTGTGGGGAATTAACCTTAACCGACATGTAAGATTATGTGAGATATTAACATGGAATCCGATGTGTACCCCATACCAAAAAGTGGTGTCCTACTTGCCAAGGTAAGACCATGAACTTCTACCTATTATCTAGGAGCTAATGTCTATCTAAGACAACATTCTATGGTGGCACATAGTTATGGGATAAGGAGATTGCTACTAGAAACCCGACCTCTACTAGCGGGGTAGCTTCCATCTCATGAGATTGCTTCTAGAAACCCGACCTCTACTTCCATCTCATCATCAATATCCACTCGGTGCTAAGCATAAATCCCATGGAATAGTCATTTCTTACTTGACTTCATTAATCATGGAAAGGTGACCTTGGACAACCAAACCAAGATAGTTCATTAGGATAGCTCTTACTCTTTGATTCAATTAGGTGCAAAAGCCTTTCAACCTAAGAATCCTTTTTATGTGAGAAAATGATACGCTCCAATTACACCTCCCTAAAGAAGCATCAACGATTGTTGTCAAATAAAGAATCCAACTTGTAGGTTGGGGTCGATCCCAAGAGGAATATGGTTTAGACTTAAACTTAAGTCACAATTATCTCTTTTGAGTCAAACAATTTCTGAGAAAAGTAAACAGGGTTTTTTTTGGAACTACAATAACATATTGTTGATTTGAATCAATAAGTAACAAGTAAGCAAGATTATTAGTTTGAGAAATCAATATAATATGGAAACTAGGGTATATGTGTTCCCCACAAGCTTTTCATATAGTAATCCTCTCCTAGTATTTGACATGGAAGGCCGATAAGTTATGTATCCCTACGTGATTGGTAATCTTAGCCGAGACTTTCACTCGCGACTTGGTAAATCTACATATGTGTGCTTTACAAACACTTACCTTCACCCCATATTAGTCATTATGTCAATTTATTTGGGTTTTCACCCTCACTTTGATTGATTAAAGTCAGACTATCAGATAACAGCAAATCCTTATCTAAATCTTTGTTGTTTAATTCTTTTCTCATTCGTTACCCCCTTGGTAAGGCAAGTAGGAACAAGGAGAGTTCTAATATTGGCCACAATTAAAAAGACTTCTAAACGAAAGGATTAACAACATATGCATAAACACTATTCAAGAATTACTTAGTTATTATGCATACTTTGTTAATTGCTCATGGTTCCCACAACCCTAGTTATGGATTTAACTACTCATGCTTGGTAGTTCACAATTCATAATTAAGTTGAAAGAATTCATGAACTTATAATGAGAGTAGATGAAAACCGAAATCTTGAATTGAAATTCAAAGTGAAATTTGCATAAACCAACTTCCAGAAATTAAATTGCTAAGTGTTTGCAAAATAATTCCAAAAGACCAAAACTAAAACCTTACAATAATGTCTAACTCCAAAAAATGGAAATTACAACTAATATTTATAGAAAACAAATCCCAACCTAAGTAGGAAACAAAATAAGGAAATAACTGCTTAGATGCGGTTTTGATTGACACTTCGACCTACAGTCCGTGGTATCCCTTTGTGGTTCAACACTTAGGAAATATTTTGGGGCCTTCAGACGACGTTTCCACCTACGGTCCATGGATTAGACTATGGTCCGTCCTGTCACTCCGTGGTTTGAGTACTGAAAATCAGCTTTCTGACCACGACCTACGATCGTCCACCTATGGCCCATCAATAGACCTACGGTCCGTGGTTGGCTCCATCAATGGCTCCTTTTGCACTTTTCAGCTCTTTTATCTCTCAACTGATTTCAAACCAATTTCCTACAATGATTACATTAAAACCATCAATTCTAATAATAAAAGAGCCTAAGCTCACACAAACTCTAAAACAAATTTATCGATAGTACCGTAAACTCATGGTACATCAACACCCTTAACTTAAACTTCTTGTTTGTCCTCAAGCGACACACTAACACTCTAAACGACACTTATGTAGAAGAAAACATACAAACTCAAGCAATCATATGGCTTTCTAAATCAATTCCATCACCTAGTGCAAATCTTTTAATTTAGACTCAACGAGCTAACGCATGTGGATCAAAACATGACACAGACCGACCAATAGACATCACAACAACACCTTTCAACAATCACCAAGGTACAAACTCTCCAACAATGTAACTAGTGCCCTCACTTCAAAGAAATCCTCATTCACACAACAAATCTGATTTTTAAGTTCAAGGATTCATTCAACACTCACACTCAGAAATGAGTTCAAATATAGTTAGTGCTCAATACCATAGGCTTACCCTCATTTTCACCGCATAGACTTCCCAAACTAATTACTAGGATCACTATAGGACTTTCTTAGCTTGTAACATAAGCTTAGGGTCAGGTAGTGTACATTTGGGCACTTTTAGTGACTTTTTTGCCCTCCTTGACATTACATTGGTTTTTTATCTCTTTTCTCAACCAATTCTTGACATATCTTTCTTGTCTGCTCTTTTCCTTGACTTTCTTCAGCACAGATGTGACTTTGACTTTATCTCTATTCTTTTTTCACTTTTTCTTTTTCATTCTTTGTTTCTCATTAGCATGATCATTCTTTTTGTTTCTTTTCACTTTAGTTGCATCTTTTTTTCTATTTTTTCTTTCTTTTACACACAACTCTTTTTATACCCCTTTCTTTCGATTTCCTTTTTCATAGCCACCCTCAGCTTATGTATTTTTCTTGAGTTGAGGTGTACATCCAATGTCAGACCATGGCTAAGATTAAGGTAACTTTTTGAAGTACCCACCCTCAACTTAGGCTTTTGGCATAAGTCAAGGTGCACATGTCCAAGCAGGAGCCAGGGCCAAAATAGTATTTTAGGGAAGGTGAGTTAGATGTATTGAAAGAAGTAGTCTATTTTAGGCTCAAACATTTGGATATTTTAGGCTCAAACATTTGGATCAAAGGGAGCATTTGATTTCTTTTGTTTGAATTATTTTAGGCTTAAGTGGATTCATTTGAACAAGGACCTATGATCATTTCCCAATTCCTAGCCCAGATTGTCTTAGCAGGACTAACGGAGCAATTTCTAGATTGGCACATCTAGTATGAATATACAAAATTCACTCACACACACTTGGCACATTGTTTCATTACCAGATTATTGAATTACCCAGTTCAAGTCTTTAGCTTAAGTCATGCTATCATACTAGTTCCTTACAATGTCACATAGAGATCCAATACATTCAACTCATCAAACCTATAGATTTACCACATTTCAAAATTTTGGACAAGTATCAATTTCATACTCTTATGCCATCATGCTTTCATTCTTCTACTTATTTCTACACATACAATTCTAAACATGCCGGTTCAACATAAAAGTAAATCAATCCCTTGGGGAAAAAGAACACAAGCAAGAAAACCCCAAGGGAGGATTATGAGTTGGGTTACTCAGAATTCAGCCGATCACTCACAATCCATTTACCCCACCCCAATAAAATATGGTGCAATTTACCTCAACACACAGATAATAAAAAATAAAGCATAGGATAAAGCAAACATGTGGCGTATATACACCGAAGACCCATCAAGAAGTGGGTGGGTCCGATTTCTCGGAACCCACTTGATCAACAATAGAAACGCCATCAGTAGAACCCTCATCAACAATGGGAGCACTATCAGTAGTTCTCCTCGGACTAGAAGGGCCAACATCAACCTCATGGGCTCACTGCTGCCACATCTCCTTATTAATGATAGACTTTCTCTTGGTCACCTCAAACTACCACAACTCTCTCTTTTGTGCCCGTCAAGCATTATCAGCATCAGAAGTGTGTTATGAAGAGTTGTGGCGCTTCTTAGTAGCATGGGAGGGGTTCGGTGGTGGTATAATATCTCAAAAAAGCACAGTCATCACAACCTCATCCACTTCAACCTCAGGTTCATCCTCCGATACAATCTCAATGAGAGCTAGAAGGGAATATACATCAACACGGAGGCTAGCAAACTCAGTGTGGAAAGCAGTGACATCAATGGTAGGTGCATGCCTCTCAAACACTCTCAGCTCAAATGCATCTAGGCGCTTATTGACTGCTTGAATCTTTGGATCAATCATTCACTCCATCCCAGCCTCAGACTTCTCCACAGTTCGCAGTATCCAAGGCCTCATGTGTTATAGCAGTGTAGCAATCTAGGTCTCCAACTTCTAGACTCAGGCTAAAGGGACTAGAGTGGACCCTGAAGGGGGAGTGGATCAGGATGAGCTATCAACCTGATTGGTGGTAGTGGAAGGGAGAACCTAGGCATCTGTGGTAGTAGGAGCGATGGAAGTATCAGCAACCTCTATCTGCTCTACATCATCGGTAAAGTCAAGACCTAAAGAAGGTATGTCAACCTGGGGATTTCTCCGTGGTGCAACAAGGTTGGCATTAGCTTGAATTAGGCCGATGTCCACAGTGTTGGTCACCTCAAGCAACCTGTCAGAATACCAAATAGGCACTGAAGCCTCCCATCAGAAATGGAATATTAGACACGGGAAGGCCATAGTAGTGGTGGTCCTGAAGGCCCTTTCATGAATCTCAACGACCAAAATCCGGGCGAAGTCAAGCTCAAGTCTTGCCATATAACTGCTATCATCACAGTCCAGTCCCAAGTAACAACATTGTCCGCATGCGTAAGGGACAATCTAGTACGAACCACGGACCAAAAAAACTTCGCGGCGAAGCTCAGGGTTGCCTTTCTGATAGGCAGTCTCATGTTCCTCGCCCACTCAGTATCCTCTCTATCCTCAGCTATGTGATGGGCTATTTACCTCAGCAATGTCTCTCTCTGCTCGACATCCCTCTAAAATACCTTACTCTGAACAATACCCATTTTGTAGTCGTACTCTGCTGTATTAATCGACAGAGTATGGGCTAGGTTGTAAATAAAATGGTGAATGGTAGCCTCAAAGAAGTTTCGTACTAATGTGGTTTGAAGTGGAGGCTGGCAAAGTAGCTTAGCCTTTTTAGGAATAACATTGCAGACGGCGGTGGCATAGGAAGCAAAGAACTGACAGGTCATCTCCTTGGTAAAGTTGCCTGGGCACCGAGCCATCCACTCACATATATACCTCTTGAACAACTCCCCAATAATGGGCATGATATGAAAGCTCCCTGTCAATACCCAATGCTCCTCAGTAATGATTCTAGCCATCTTCATATATTCATTGAGCACCTTTCCGTCATCATATATCTGATACTGACCCTAAACACACCACCTATTTGGCTAGGTGGCATTGAGAATCGGCTCCACTCTAGGGGGGTCCTGGGCATCCCCGTGCTATCGACTTTAGAAGAAAAGGCTAAAGAACCGCTAGCACTAGAGTCAAACTATGACTTAGAGTCGGACTGCGACTCTGCTGCTGTTGTGGTCCCATTCTTAAACTAGAAGTAAGTATGTGCCGAGCGTGGTTCCTTGTAGTCCGAGGGGAAGTGGGAGAGTCTCTGGTGGGCTCAGGGACTTATTCGTCCTTGCTGGAGTTCACGACCATACGATTGGACGGAGCAACAGACTTAGACTTGCCTACTGCATATACTTGAGCTTATGACAAGCCAAGATTTAGACTCATTTGGGGCTTTGTTTATATAGATTTTGTGTCCTCAAATGCTTAATTTGTGCCATTAGCTGATGTTAAAGCCTTGATTTTTCAGGTATATGGATTGAGGAGCAATGCAAGGACACTAATAGGCAAAAATGAACAAAACAAACTGAAGAAGTGAAGAAAGAGAAAGTGATGTGATCACCAAGAGCACTGTGAATGATAATGGCTAAAATTTCGCTTTAAAGTTCCAGATACCAGTACTCGAGGAAGAACTAAGTCAAAAAAGAAAAAAAAAGGTCGGGACATAGTTACCGAGTAGTTTCGCAATCTCAGAAAGTGATCTCAGATGAGGAGTGACGAGGAAGATGCAAAATCAAATGCAAAAAGAGAGGAAAGAAAAGAGGAAGCTCATTGAATTTACCTAACCAGCGAAACCAACACATAATGGCCGCCTTTTCGCAAATTTAATTTTTGCGAATTTTTTTTTCGATTAGAGAGTTCTTTTGTGGTTTCGTTACCGGTTTTATAATTTGAGCATTATAATTTCTAATTACTCTTTAATTTTGATAATTAATCATTTTTAATTTATTTTTTTTTTTTTTACTGGCCTAATTAGTGTTATGTGATTATGTGGTTGATAGTTTATAGTAGATGTTGAATTAGTTTATTTAACTATTATATGAAATGCTTTTAATTGTAGTTTTAATTTAATTGAGTTTTAATTTAATTTAGTTATTTTATGTGCAGTAAATTAGCTTTAACTTTTTGTTTTTAAGACTATTGAGAGAGATTTAAGAGATGATTTGTAATTTTAATGGTTTAGGTTTTGATTGAGAGAATCCTCTACCCAAAGAGTGCCATCCCCATCAATCCTGTGATCATTCAGATAGAGAGGAGTTAATGTTGAGATTGGTGATGATATGTTCTTCTATCCTTGTTGAAATTTGGAAAATTAAACAAATTATTTGATAATTTAGTACATTTTGTTTTAGTTTTGTTTTAGTTGTTTTTTTTGATTTTTTTTTGACCCCTATTTTGTTTTTTTTACCCGTATCAATTTTGCCTATAATTGATTTTTTCTAATTTGTTTGTCAATATTTGTAGGTTTGAATTGAATTATAACATTATTGTCCCCCCAATACATTCGTGTCACCCCTTTGTTTCATTGTTTTTTACATTTTCAATACTTTATATACTTTCTTTTCCATCTTTTATTTGTTGTACATGTTGATTGATTTTGAACAGTACCAGTTTTATTCCATTTCACCATATTACATTCTTTTGTATCATTAATTTTGTTGGATTATATATTTTTTATGAAATGTATTAAATGTATTTTAAATTAAAAAAATTAAAATGTTAAAGTTAAATTGCTTATTGTTTGTATTTGTCAAAAAGTGTTGTCTTTTTTGTATTTTAATCTTGTTGTGTGATCTATTTTTTTTATGGTTTTGTTTTTTTTTGTGTTTTTTGAGAGGAGATGAGCGTTAATGGAAGTAATGGTAGCCAAGTGGGCCACCAAGATGATGTTGGAAACCTCAATGATGTAAAGGACCCTAATGTATATGACCCAATTCCATTGGTAGGTGTTGGGGTAATTCGTCTAACTCCAATGGAAGGAAACGTTGTTTTTCACATCACTAGCACAATGCTTCAGCTCCTACAATTGAAAGGTTTTTTTGGGGGGGCTGGCTCATGAGGACCCCATGAGCATATGCAAAACTTCGTGGACGTTTGTGGTCCATTCTCATTTAAGAGCATATCACAAGAATCAGTCTATCTCATGTTGTTTCCATGTTATTTGATGGGCGAGTTAGTAAGTGGTTGGCAGAGTTGCCAAGGGATTCCATCACCTCTTGGGATGAGCGTACTAATGCATTCCAAGTGTAATTCTTTCCCCCATCGAAGATGATGACTCTTAGGGATAGTATCCAAGGTTTCAAACGATTGGAAGGTGAGCCAATCCATGAGACGTGGTTGAGGTTTTAGAAGTTGGTGTTGCAATGCCCTTCTCATGGACTTCCAAATAATGTGTTGCTGCAGTACATCTATAGGAGCCTCGGCTCGGTGAACAAATGAGTTGTTGATCAATTTGTTCCTGGTGGTATAATGCAACAACCCTATGAAGTGGCATCTCAATTCCTTGATTGCATGACCAAGATTAATAGGGCATGGTACACTTGTGAGGACCAAGTCTCTCCTCTCAATTTTATAATGAAAGAAAACCAGATCGAAAAGGATCAAGAGAGAGACCAAAACATGGCCAAAATGATGACCCAACTGGATATCTTGGCTAAAAATGTCATGGCTGTTTGTACAAAGAGTGTTACTGTCATGGTTATTGGTGGAGTAAACTCGATGAAGCATAATTTGAAGCGTTGTACAATGAGGAAGTGAACTTCCTAGCCAATCAATGAGGAGGTCATCGTACAAACTACCCAAAATCGGGTGAAAATAAAGGTTGGAATAGAGATGAGGGTTGAAGAGACCGAGACAAAGATTGGTGTGATCGTAGCGCCACTTGGAAGGAAAGGGAAGGTGACAAAGATAGGTATGTCCCTCCATATGAGCATCAAAAGCCCAAGGAATCTGAAGGTGGTCGTACAGAAGATATGCTCTCACGAATTCTCAACAAAGTTGAAGGGTCAGACAAAGTATTAAAAGAGATGAAAGAGGATGTCTTAACTCTCAATCAGACGGTGACCGCTCACTCAGTCTTTATCAAGCAATTGGAGACCCAGATGGGTCAAATTTCTTCTCATTTGAATCCAAGGCCAAAAAGGGGCCTATCAAGTGATACCTTGGCAAACCCAAAGAATGATTCAAAAATGGATACTTTTTTCATGCCACAACATTAACTAAGGTGCTTCTTGGGAGGCAACCCAAGTTTTTAATCCTTTAGTTTTTATTTTGAATAACAGGTGTTGATTGTACAGGTTGAAAAGTGAAAAGTTTTGGAAAATAGCGAGTTTCACAAGCCAAAAGTCAAATCCGTGACATGCCAAATAGGTCGGCGAGCCCACATTGGACTGCCGTTGGACCCACCAAACCTAAAGTGGAAGTTTGTAAAACTCGACGGGCTAATTGCTTAATCGGTGACTTATCGAACAGGTCCGCGAGCCCGACTTTGTCTGTCTTTTAAATCCCCAAATTTCCTTGAGGTCATGTAAAAGTTGGTGAGGTAAAGTACCACTCGGCACATCACCGAGTGGGTCAGCAAGCACGACTTACTCAGTCGATGGTGCCGTGAACTGAAAGTTTTTAAAGGCCAAACGATTTAAAATTTCAAAATCCTTCATCTTCTATCATTCTTAAATCATCCATATTTCACTATTTTACTCGCGTTTTTGTCTGATCTCGTGCTCGAAATTGAAAATATTTGCCGCCTAGCTATTCAAATTTTGAAATTCGGCATTAAGGTTGGTTTTTCGAACCCCACACTTTAATTTTATGGTTGAACTCGAATGCAATAGGTAAATGTGTTGTGTTTGATGTTGGTTAATTGCTTAAATTGTGTGTATTGTGTCGGATTGCCCGTAATTGGTGTGAACTTGTGCCTAAAAGTTTAAATTGATCTATTCTCGTGTTTTGTGCGTTAAAATTAGTTCTAAATTGTTAGGTTGCGGTAATTTTGTAATGAGTCTAGTTGGGTGAAGTCTAAATAGCCTTGAGTTGTGCTAAATGATGTAATTTGCCTGATGTTTGAGTATGTGACATCATTCTTAAGGGCAAAAGTCGTCAAATGGCCAATTTTGGGCAAATCGGGTGAAGTTGGAGTACTCCAAGGGCATGGGTCATATGGGTCTACCTCTAATTGCATGATGTTTGTGTTTGATTTTGCTTTTAGGGGCTGCGGGCTTGATTTTGGGAAATAGAGTTAAAAAACTGACAATTTGAGCTCGCCATGTGGTTCGACTATTCGCCAAAGTTCCCCTTTGATCGCCCTTAATTTTATTTTTTGGCTAAGTTGTTCTGTAACTTTCGGCGGAAAGCTTGACGTTGCCAAAAGGTTCTTTAGATCGCCTTTTCTGCTCCCCCAACCCTTAAAATAGCACTGTAATTTTTAGCAGGCTATTCCAAGCTCACTGATTAGTGTTGACGACTCGCCAAATGGCCCTAAACATCGTTGAACTTCCTTGATTCTGAGAATTTTTTGAGTTGGTACTTTTGGTAAGCCCGATATGGCTTTCCTAAGTGACTCAGCGACTCACCGACTGATTTAGTGAGTCCTTCTGCATATTTCTTGTACTTTTCTTGAATTATTTCTAGCACCTTTCGATGTGTTTTGCAGATATGGATAGAAAAAATTGGATGATAGTGGCATGCCGCCAAGAAAAAGGGCACGAGGGATTATGATCAATAAGGGAGTAGTTGCTTCCAAAGCAAAGAGAAAAAAGTTGCCTTTAACGGGAGGCAAGGGCAAGGCGTTTGTAGTTGAGACACTGGAGCATAACTCTGGCAGTAAGGGAATCATTTGATTCTCAGGCTTCATTCTCTGAGCCTAAGGATGATCAGTTACTACAGGCCCAAATTCGTTCCAAAGCTAGTCATGATCCGTCTTGTATTCCGGAGCTGACCCCTCCTGCTTCAGATTTAGTGGCAGCTCTAGCACAAATGGTGGTTCCAGCAACACTAGTTTTGGGTCCTTCTCCCTGGTTACTCAACCGGTGAAAAACCGAGGGATTGAGCACCGTCTTGGAAGAAAAGAGGTTGTACACGGATGGTGTAGTGGACAGACATCCTGCACTATGGGACACTATCTAGTTCTACAGGTTCGAGGTCTTCACCAAACCCCATGGCCCATACATTCCGACATGGGACTGAGAGTTTATATTGCTTACACTGACCTTGTACCCTAGGGGAAGAACAAGGCCAATGCCTTTAGACGGGTGGAGTGTGTGATGGTCCAAGGGAGGACAGTGAGATGCAGCAGCGATGATATTAATGTTGTGTTTGAGAGGGCTTTAGGCTTTGAGCATGAGTACCAGAGTATGATTATTGAACAGACTTTTGATGACCTGAAGGGCTGGTGTTATACCTGGAAACTAGTAATCTACCTAGAGAGTTTTAGAGCCTTATGTTGAGGTTTTAGGGTTTGATATGAGGGTTAGAATCGCAAAATGATTTCCCGTACTTAGAAAGAGGGTTTTAGGGTTAGGGCTTAAAGGTACGACCCCCCAAGGACCAACCAAAGGGTCCTTGAGCAGGACCCTAAAAACCGCCAAAAAGCTGTCAAAAAATCAGCCTTCCCACGAAAGGCATCCAGGAGTCGTGGATGGACCAACGCTCTGTGGGTAGGGGTACTTGGATCTGTACTAATCTGTTGCCTAGCATCGTAGTCTTGACTTAATCTGCCTAAAAGGTTGGTTCTCCAAACCCTGCATTTAAGTGTGATATTTATACTCTCATTACAAGTAATTTTACCCTATGTCGTGCATTGTGCCTCTTAGATAAATTTAGACTATTCAAGTGACTCTTTTGATTCACAAATCTGATGATTTAGCATGAATGAAACTTTATGAGATGCCCCTGGATACTGTTTAAGTTAAGCAAAGGCCGTGAAAATTGTAAGCTTAATTGATCTAGTGCTTGTTTTGATTTTGTTTTCGGGGGTTGTGGGATTGAATTCGAGAAGATGGATTTAATATGGGCATGTTGGGCCATTTGGCGAGCTGGGTCGAGCTCATTGAATCGTTCGGTGGTTAGCCCAATGTCTCCATCTCACCCTTAATATCATGTAAAGTTGGATGCTTGAGTCTGTAACTTTTGGCGAGAAGTCATGGGTCACCGAAAGCACTTAGTGACTCACCGAAAGTACTCTTGATCGCCCTTTGTATGCTATTTTGACCTCCCTATGCACTGTAACTTTCAGCAGACAGACCCATGCTTGCCAAAATTAGTCGACGTTTTGCTGAAAGGACCCTCCCATTGCCGACAAGCTATAATTTGAAGTCAATCCTTTCAACAAGCCCGAGTTAGCTGACCAAAGAGGTTCGGTGACTCACCGATCTAGTTGCCGAGTCTTCCTGTAGTAGATTGCCTGTGCTTTTATTTGCTTTGTCCCCTAACTCTTCCTTATCTCTTGTAGATATGACTAAACCTAACAAAGCAGGTAGCAACACACCACCTCGAGGCAAAGAAAAAGGGATCACAATCAATAAGGATGCAACTGCATCCAGGAACAATGCCACTAAGCTTTCCACAACTAGTGGGAAAGGCAAGGACAAAGACAAAACCATTGAGCTATCAGATGTAAGTTCTGATAGTGCTGATTTTTACACCAATGACCCAATAACATATGACAGTGAGAGTGTGGGTTCTGATGAAAATGAATTGATGGAGGCACCGAGGAACAGTTGAATGACCCATTTCGGATCAGATATCCTCGATCCACCACATCGACTCTTCCAGTTCTAGAGCTGGCAAGAGTACTGGCACCTCCAGTACAGGGTCCGTAGCCTAAGTCAATGAATCAAGTAAAGGCCGATGGGGTGAGGAAAATTCTGGAGGAAAAGCGTCTATCCATAGACGGGGTTATAGATAGGCACCCAGAGATACTGGAGTGCCTGATATATCACAAGTTCCAAATCGTCACGAAACCCCATGGCCCTTATATTCCAAACTGGGTAAGAGAGTTCTACAGTGCATACAGTGCACTAGTACCCTAGAAAAACCAGCTAGTAGCAACCTTCAAAGAAGTTGACTAAGTGGTTGTCAGAGGCAGGAGGGTGACTTGTGATAGTGAGGTAATCAACGCAGTCTTGGGCATGTCCATGAATATTAAAGATCACTACCAGCACTTGATCAGAATAATGAAGCTGGATGAGATAAAAAAGTGGTTAGCCTCACTAATTTCAGATGAGAGTCCGAAGTGGTTGGCAGAAGGAGTTCCAATCGAAAAGAAAGAACTGAACATAGCTGCGAGGTTCTGGTTCAATTTTATCAGCAACATAATTAAGCCATCCTAGAATGAGTCAATCCTTCGCCTTGCCAAGGTAGTTTACCTGGTTTGAATCATAGAGAAGACTCGAATAAACTTGGGTACAATCATTGCTTCAAAGATACTCATGCGTGCAAGGCAGAGCTGAACCTCACATTCATTCCCAATCTTTATCACAGAATTATGCATATGAGCTCAGGTGCCTCGAGATGCCAAGAAAGATGTGGAAGTGGTGCCCACAGCCTCTGCTGATATCTGAATGATCAAAACTGATTACCTTAAGTATCAAGCAGAAAGGAAGAAGGCAACATCGGTTGAGTTAGTAAACACTGAATCATCACCTGCAGAGGCACCTCTGCCTACACCAGCCCATGAGTCTTCAGGTATATCCATTACCACGTCTACTCCTACTGATACTCTAGGTTCTTCTGCTACTGCACGATCTCCCATACCCACTATGTTGCTGCTGTTCCCCGGCCTCCACTCACCCAGGCTTCCCTACACCGAATGGGATAATTGGCCCTTTCTGCTGATCATCGGGTAGTTAGTCTAGAAGCCTCTGTTCCAGGCATGATCCAGATTGCCTTAAGTGATGTTGTGACACCTCTGAGCACTACCATTGAGGCCCTAGTAGCTAGGATAGCGGTGTGTGAGCTCAACCAAGGGCCCACAAAAGAGGTGATGACTTTAAAAGCTGCCATTGCTAAACTGCGAAAAGATATAGACCATGTGAAGTCCACCGATGTGTCCATGGTCTTTGGAATAGTAGAGATTCCAAACGTGCCTGATATGCCTCATACCACCACTGGACATAGGGATACAGCAAAGCCGATAGCCGATCTTAACTCAGAGGCAGAGACTAATGAAGAGATGTTTGAGGGAGCTGCAGCGAACGACATAGCCGAGTCTGAAGAAATCATGATAGATGTTGCTGTGTAGGCTTCCTTGGCAAAGGCTCCTGCTGCTAGACCTAGTGAAGTTATTCCTTCTGGGGTCACTCCTGACATTGATGCCCATACAGATAGAGCGACTACTTAGACAGGATCCCCTCTTTACCTCTCTCTCTTTCTTTATTTTACATTTCGAATTATGTATTAATTGCATTTAGGGATAAATTGCTTTTATTTGTTGTGGGGTGAGGCCAACCTTTGTGTTCTATTAATGTTCGTGTTTTGTTTATATTTGGGTTTTCTGCTTAAATTATTTTTACACTGCTTTTTGTGGATTATTGAGCTTATGGCTCCTGTTATTTATTTTACTGCAAAATGATTTTTACCTATCCAAAAATTTTTGCCACCTCACGTGTGTTGAATGTGGCTATTCTTTTGCAAAATTTAAGTCTCGGTTCTGATCAATATCGATGGCTGGAATAGTGCTCTCAATCGAACGAACATCAATGCACGGTTACAATGAGGCTAAAGGAAGTTGTATAGACAATATGTGAACTCTTTGCATCTCATTATGACTAGCCTAGTATCGAATTAAGTTTCTTGTGATGATCATTGTACACTAGCAAAAATGTGGAGTCTTGTTTGACTATGGTGTCATTGCCTAGTGTGATGAGCTTACTTTGAACCATGCATGATAGATCCTAGAATTTGCACCGTTGGTTCGGTCAACTAAGTGATTCTATCTGTTGATATGATTTTAGGAAACTTCTAAGAGTGTGAACCAATTAACATAAACCTCTTTCGTGACCTACCTTGTGAGTGTGTGAACTGCTTTTGAACACCCCTTGAGCCTTACCCTTCTTTGGAAGAAACTTGATGAAAACTAGACCTTTTTTAATCCATTATCTGTAATCCTCTTGAATTATGATTAATTGAATATCCATCTTAGGTGTGGTGAAAAGACAAAGGCAAATCAAGAAGTGAAAGAAAGGCACCTCTTACACATGGTTTTAAGAAAAATGGAACCCCTCCATATAAAAAAAAAAAAAAGAGAAAAAGAAAAAGAAGAAGAATGAAAAAGAAGGTTGTGGAATAAAGTGCAAACAATCCATGGAAAATGAATAATAGGATGACTTATAAGCACTAAAGATAATGATGAAGGAAAAGGAAAAGAAGTGTTGTGAGCACCACATTTCATGAGGATGAAAGTCACTAAGCCTAAATGATCATACCTCTGCACTAAGTCCCATTATGAGCCTTGAAAAGAACTTTTCGATCTTGAGTGAGCCGAAACAATTGTTTATTGGAAAATATGGGCAAACCTATTGGTGAAAGCATGAATGGTGTTCTTCTTTGTGAGAGTGAGCGTTGCATCTGATTCCAAAGCTTTAAACTGTGAACCATTGTGTGATTATGGAATCATTCTTTCTGTGAGGGCATTCGAACACTTTAGTTGAGCTTAAACTTGCATTTGAAGCAAGTATTGTGAACATGAGGTTCTTTGATAATGGTAAGTCACAACTTGAATCTTTGAGTGCACATTTGATCTTTGCATAAGTAAATTAAGTCTTGTTGTGTGCATTTATGATTGAGTCTTGTGTAGCACTGTTCGAGACACCCTTTTTGAACGACTGAACTAGAGTTTGCTTGAGGACAAGCAAAAGTTTAAGTTGGGGGTGTTGATGAGTTCACAAATTGGACTCATTTAGGGCTATATTTTAATAGAAATTGTGTCCTCAAATGCTTATTTTATCTCAATATCTGATGAAAAACCTTAAGTTTCAGGTATTTGAAGTTTGAAGGAAAGCATGGACTCTACTTCGCAAAAAGGAACAAAAAGGCAGAAAAGAAGTAAGAAAATGAAGGCCTGAGGATCGCCGAGTCCACTTGGTGAGTCACCGAAGGGTCTTACTTTACCTTTTGTTCCAGTGTGTTGAGCCCTGAAGGAAAGGATCAAGTCGGCGAAAAAAGGGAGTAGTCGGCTCATTGCTGAGAAGTTCCGCAAGGCAGTACCATGTCGCCCAATGACCCAGAGCACGACGATGCTGAAGGATGATGCAAGACGGTGATGAGCTACACCAAAAGGTAAATCACTGAGTTGATTGGCGATTTCGACTAACGACGCCGAATGATCTGCTGTAGCACAAATCTGTGAAAGCTATAAATACTAGTTAGAGTTGTAGTTTTAAGAGTGGAATACTTATTATAATTTTCATATAGAATAGTACCTTTTGATATTTTTGCTCTGAGTTTGAGAGGGTTTTGAAAACTTGAAGAAGAAGAGGGTTTCATCTTCAAGGATTTGGACTTGGGTCTCTTGGATTCTTCATTCTTGGCCTGTAACCAGACTTAAATCTTCATACCCATTTGATTGTAAGCTCATCTCTTGATGTGTGGCTAAAACCCCCAATTGTTGGGGTGTGATTTTGTGAATATAGGTTAGATTAGTTGTTAGGTATTGCTTGTTGATAGTCTATTCGTAGTTTAAATGTGATTTCATTTAGTGGTTGTGGATGAACTTAATGAGGCTGTAGTTGCAAATATAATCTCATATATGTGACCTGCTCTGATACCAAGTTTGTCACACCCCTAAATTGGGGGAGTAATTGGCACTTGATACCCTATAATATCGAGTTACTCACTAAAACATACTAGCTAACCAAACTGTGAGACAAAAATATTAGCCAGCACAACCTCAAAAAGTGAGGCTTGGTCCCTAAAGGTCATGACCTGAATGAGAATAAACCATATAAACAATGGTAGACAAGCCAAAAAAAATAATGATGTACTAGCTAGCCGATAAGGCCACAACTAAAGACATATCTACTTACACACGCATATATATACCTTTCAAGACTATGCGTTGGAGATTGAAACATACAAAAGAAAACTCATAATATTGTGTCCACAATAGCCTCTATGAGTGATATAAGTACTGTCGGGACAAGTCCTTGACTATATCCAAACTGTACAACAAAAGTAAACATCCTCTGATATCCCTAGGATAAGATGGAGCTTACCAACTCACAACTAAACCTGAATCATAGCGGGTGGGTCAATTAGAGTCCCTGCTTATACCTGTTCACACGAAACAAAAGCAGCGTCCCAAGGCAAAGGGACGTCAGTACAAATAAAAATGTACTGGTATGTAAAGCATAAAGTAGAATCATAAATATTTACTGTAAAAGGGTAATAGAGATACCACCTGAAACTGAAACTCAAATAATCTCCATGGCTGACATTTGGCCCCCTACTATTTAAATATGCATGGTATGCTCGTATAATTGTATGTCATGAATATATATATATATATATATATTTATATATATATATATATGCAAATTCATGACATACCAAACCAAATGCTAGCAATGGTGGTGCCTTCCAGGCAATAGGCCCTATACCTCTCGATTATAGCTCGGGAGATATGTTATTGTTGTCATGTTGCCAATCTTGGCCCGTTTGTAGTCTTGTTCTCATAACCCTATAATCATTTAAGTATAACATGTAACCATCTCATGGAACCTCATACGTTCTTCCAAATAAACTTGAAAAGTTAACTCGAATTTTAGAAAGATAACCTAAGCTTGCAGATATGCATCACAAGTTTAAGATGATTTACTTAGTTCCTAAATTGGTTCCTAGATAATTTATAAAAGAAGTATTTCGAAAACCAAGTATTCTAATAGTTTAAACATTTAAGTTATATTAGAGAGTTTTGAATATCGTGAGTTACTTTAAAGATTTTTCATAATAACATTAGTGGGGAAAGAGGGTTGGTTACAAGTAATAAGGGTCTCTCGTGATATTTTAATTCACACCACCCAAAGAAGAATAAGAATTCATACATGCAAAAATATAATAAAGGAAACCGATAAAATGACATGTAGATGTTGAATTCTCTATTTATCCGAATGAGTGGAATATCAAAATAATAGAATCATGAAAATAATTTAGTTGAGATCCCAATGCCTTTCACTAAAGCTCTTTCTAGCAAGAGAATAGCAAAATATCATATTCAGTGTTTTAGGAATTTCCCATGAGTGGTGCTAAAATAAGGGACGTAACTTAGACTTAGCATACCTTTCTAATGAATGCTCGAATGACCATAGTTTCTTCACAAAAGTTGTTCCTGATGTCCTAAGCTTCACAGTCACTATATATCTACACAACTGGTATGCACCTATAAACAGTTCATAATTGATCTTAAATTGGCAGATTTGCAATATGGCCCCAACTTGACGAAACGTCTATAGAACTTCATAAAAACAATCATAAAAGAGTCTGAAGATGATTACCTTAGTCAACCAAGTGTACACCTTGAAGAAACACCAATAACTACAAATTTATATCATCAAAAACTAGCTCCAAGCACAGCTAATAGAAGGGGAAAATGATTTCCACGTGTAGAGATCACGTTTCTAGGCACGGGGGCAACCTTTAATGGTAGAAATCGTCAAAAACTAACATTCATCATGCAAGAACTCTATTAGAACCATATCTTAAGCTTTATTTCTGGTTAGGGAGTGAAAAAAAATGTTTTCATGTCTTAAAACGTTTAGTAAGCCTACATACCACATTTTTTACCCGACCCGAATCGCAATCCTGATTCTGCCCCCGCAGTCCGTTGTAAAACCCTCATAAATCTTTACTCCAATGTCGGTTGGATACGGGGTTTTATGCATTGCAAACTAGACTCATAGGCCTTCAATTCGGTAGGTCACCGGCCTTCTAACTCTTTATATACTAGGAAAAAACATCTAAGACATTTGACCCAAAATTAAGAAAATATTATTAGAGAAACTTTGAGAACTTTTGCCAACCTTAGTTTCGCTAATTTTCTTGACTTTAAAACTTAACATATGAACCTTGTGCTATTATAATACCTCATAACATACTATTTTTAGCATGTTAGACACTCATAGGCTTACCCCAAGGTGTGAATTAATTTAAACCTTTCAAACGGGCGAAGTTCTACCCGAGCCATTTCTTTAATCTAGAACTTTGTCTAAGGGGTCCCTTTCACCTAAAACTTTAGTTTAGTTCCTTCATTTTGCCACCCATTTGCAATCTTAGTCTCCAATGTACGCTACCAAGTCATATACGCCTCATATAACCATGCCAAACTATGCACACATATTATGCAAGAATAGAGAAAATGTACGGGATCTTACAGTGAATATGTTGTTAGGTGGAGGGAGCAGGATGCTAGGGTTAAGCCATCAATGAAGGAGTCAGAGATGATCAACATCTTTCTCCAAGCACAAGAACCTAACTACTTTCATTACTTGCTCTCTGCCATTGGAAAAACATTCGTCAAAGTTATTAAGGTTGGGGAAATGGTGGAAAATGTCATCAAGTCTGGAAAGATTTTAATCCAAGCTATCTTAAAAGCCACAACACAAGTCTTCAAAATAGTTTTGGAAATCTTGGAGGAAAGAAAAGAAGAGAAGATGTAGCTACCATTGTACTAGCGCATCGGACCTATGTCAAAGATAATCACCCTCACACTATTTTCCTTCCCTAACTCCACAATATCCCATCCAATACTCTCAATATCCCTTTTTATTACACAGCCAATTGGTCCCCCTTCTTATCCGCAATGGGATGCACCAACTCCTCAAAATCATCCACCACACCCACCAATTCACCAAATTACCACTAGAACTCCTTTTCGTCCTAGACCAGAATACAAGAAGGGAAATGTAGTTAAGGATGAGTTCACCCCTATTAGAGAATTATATGCTTGCTTGTTCAAAAAATTAAGGATGTTGAATGTTTTAAGTCCTATTGAAAGAAGAATGTTGAATCCTCTCTGATAAATCTGGATTATTCTCAATTTTGTGCATATTGTTCTGATGCCCCCGGGCACAACATAGAGAGATACTGGTGCCTAGAAAGGCCAATTCAAGATTTAATCAATACTCATCGAATTATAGTGGAAAGCCTGAATTGACCAAACATCAATCAAAATCCATTACTGAGGCATACTGAAACAAGCATGTTAGAGGTGATGAATGGTCATGAAGAATTTGCAGTCCCATACAAGCCAATCCTTAAGGTTGAAACTGCTATAAAATATTTGGTGAATGTTGTTGGCTTGACAAAAATGATGCCTTTAGGGGTGGAAAGGACGTCGGAAAAGTTGAGCCTATCAAACACACCCATCCTAACCATAAAAGGAGCACTTGAATATGTTTGGGAAATCCAGAGAGAGGCAAGATTGGTTGTTCCAAGAGGGTCAAATAAGCCTATCTTGATCGTGCAAGGAGCCTATATTCCACATGTTATCATTACACCAGTGTACCAACTTCCAATGACTAACCCTAAGCCTGTCCCTTGGAATTATGAGCCCACCATCATAACGTACAAGGGGAAAGAAGTCAATGAAGAAGTAGATGAAGTAGGAGGAATGACTCGTTTGGGAAGATGTTATGCCCCGACCGAATTAAGGAAAACTAAAAATGACCAAATTTCAGTTAAGAATCTAGTCACTAAAGAAGAAGTAGAGGAGTTCTTAAGAAAAATGAAACTGTTAGACTATTCCATTATGGAACAACTAAGGAAAACTCCAGCCCAAATCTCTCTGTTGTCTTTGTTGATACATTCAGATGAACATCGTAAAGCTATAATGAATATTTTGAATGAAGCACATGTTCCTAATTAAGTTAAAGTAAGTCGGTTAGAGAAGATTACTAAGAGGATATTTGAGGTAAACCGAATCACCTTTTTAGATGATGAGTTACCGGTGGAAGGCACGGTACATAACCAAGGCCTCCATATCACTGTAAAGTGTGAGATTTCCTACGTCACTCGAGTTCTAATTGACGGAGGATCTAGGGAAAATATTTGTCCTCTATCAACTCTACAAAAATTGAATATTAGTGTTGAAAGGGTACGACCCAACAACGTATGTAGCTTTTGACGGGTCAAAAACAAATGACATTGATGAGGTAGAGCTAGTACTAACATTAGGTCCTGTCGATTTCACCGTGAATTTTCAAGTGATGAATATCAATGCACCCTACAATCTATTATTGGGGAGACCATGGGTGCATAGGGTTGGAACAGTCCCCTCTACATTGCATCAAATGGTCATGTTTGAATACGACTGACAAGAAGTCATTATTCATGGTGAGGGGGACTTGTCAATATATTAAGACTCTTCCCTCCCTTTTATCAAGGTGAATAATGAGACTGAGACACTAGTTTATCAAGATTTTGAGGTAGTGGTTGTTGAGCATATCCTTGAGGGAAATCTCATTTCAAAACCACAATTGCCCATGGCATCCGTGATGATGGTGAATGAAATGCTAAAGCATGGGTTTGAACCAGGTAAAGGCTTGGTATCTTTTTTTCAAGGGAGAGCTTATCCGTTGTATCCATGTTAGAGCTTTGGTGCTTTTGATTTAGGATACAAGCCCACAGTCGAAGAAAAAATGAAGGCAAAAAAGCATAAAAGAAAAGTATGGTCACTTACCAAGCCCATACCACCCATATACAAATCCTTCATCAAAACCTACATAGAAGATTCTCTTGAGCTACACTTCCAAAGCCAGTATTGGAGGCTAACGAAGAATTGATCGATTATTTTCAAAATTTATTTATCGAGGCCGATATTGTTGAAATCAAAGAAGGCCCTAGTAATAAAGAGGTGCAATTCATTAGTCCTGATGTCCAGCTGAACAATTAGGAAGCCACTCCTCTCCCCATTAAGAATGAGTCTTGATTGTCTGTCTTATTTTCCTTTATGTTATCCGCTTTATTCAACGGTTGTAATTTGGATTTTATCTTGTGGTTTTATTTCAAAAGTCTCTATCTTTCTTTTCAATAGGATGTAATTGTGTTTTTATTTCAATCTAATATATTTATTTGTTTTTTCTATACAGTTATTTGTATGCCGATTCTAGTGATATGACATGCATGTAGAATTTTTCATCAGATCTTAAAATCCAATCTAATCTTTAACCTAATCCTGAAATAATAAGCCAAGAAGTTGAATATGATGAAGACAAAGTATTTGAAGAAGTAAGCAAGCATTTCAAACATTTTGAGAATAAATCAAACCCAAACATGAGTGAAGCTGAGACAATAAATTTAGGAGATAATGAAAATATTAGGGAGACTAAGATAAGTGTACATGCTCGACAACAAAAGGAATATATAATTTAGGCTCTGTTTGATTACAAAGATGTTTTTGCGTCATCTTATGATGATATGCCTGGTTTAAGTACTAACATGGTGGTTCACAAGTTGCCGACTGACCCTAAGTTTTCGCCGGTCAAGCAAGAGTTGAGAATGCTTAAAACTGACATGAGTGTAATAATTAAGGAGGAGATCACAAAGAAACTTGAAGACAAAGTCATTCGAGTCGCTCAATATCCTTCTTGGTTAGCCAATATCGTATTTGTCCCAAAGAAATATGGCAAAGTTCAAATGTGTGTTGATTATCGTGATTTGAATAAAGCAAGTCCAAAATATGATTTTCCCTTGTTCAACATCCATATTTTATTGAATAATTGTGCTAAACATGAAATTGCATCTTTTGTGGATTGCTATATGGGGTACCATCAGATTATTATGGATGATGAAGATATAGAAAAAACGTCTTTCATCATATCATGGGGTACATATTGTTATCGAGTCATGCCATTTGGGTTAAAAAATACAGTAGCAACTTATATAAGGGCAATGACAATCATGTTTCATGATATGATGCATAAAGAAATCGAAGTTTATGTGGATGACGTGATCATCAAATCAAAAAAGCAGTCAACTCATGTGCAAGATTTAAGAAAATTCTTTGAAACACTTCGGAGGTACAATATCAAGCTTAATCACGCAAAGTGTGTATTTGGAGTATCGTCAGGAAAGCTTTTGGGATTTATAGTTAGTCGACAAGGTATTGAGTTAGATCCTTTAAAAATAAAAGCCATTCAAGAATTGCCACCGCCAAGGAACAAACTGAGGTGGTGAGCCTGCTAGGAAGGCTAAACTACATTAGTAGGTTCATTGCTCAACTCACAATAACTTGCGAGCCCATTTTTAAGTTGTTTAAAAGAATGCTACGATCGAATGGACCGAAGAATGTCAAGAGGCTTTTGAAAGAATCAAGAGGTACTTATTGAATCCTCCTTGGTTCCTCCCAAGCCAGGTAGACCCTTCATATTATATATGTCAGTACTAGATAATTCTTTTGGTTTTGTATTGGGTCAGCATGATGGCACTGGAAAGAAAAAGCAGGCCATTTATTACCTCAGCAAGAAATTTACCATTTATGAATCTAAGTAAACCCTTCTTGAAAGAACGTGTTGTGCCCTAACTTGGGTAGCACAAAAGTTGAAACATTATCTTTCGTCTTCTACTACTTATCTCATTTCTCGTATGGATCCATTAAAATATATTTTTCAAAAGCCCATGCCCATGGGCAAGCTTGCAAAATGGAAAATATTACTCACAGAGTTTGACATTATCTATGTGACATGGACCGAAATGAAAGCTCAAACATTGGCTGATCATTTGACAGAGAACCCTATTGATTAAGAATATGAATTTATTAAGACCTACTATCCTGACGAGGAGATATCATGTGTTGATGAAGTTATTCCCGATATAATCAGGGATGGAAGTTGTTCTTTGATGAGGCCTCTAACAAGAAAGCGGTTGGGATAGGAGTTGTTCTTATGTCCAAATTAGGGGAATATTTCCCTATAACAGCCCAACTTAGATTCTATTGTACCAACAATATGTTGGAGTATGAAGCTTGCATCTTGGATTTGAGGTTAGCTACTGACATGGGCATCCAAGAGTTGTTAGTGTTAGGAGACTCAGACTTACTAGTCCATCAAATTCAAGGAGAATGAGAAACTCGTAACTCAAAGCTCATACCATATCAACTTTACAAGATCTGTGTTGACAGTTTGTGTCAATAAAGTTTAGACGCATTCCTATAGGTCATAATGATATTGTTGATGCATTGGCATCTTTATCTTCGATGCTCTAACATCTCGACGAAGCTCATATCGACCCTTTGTACATACAAATTCGTGATCAACATGATTATTGCAACATGGTTGAGGAAGAATTTGACGGTAAACCATAGTTCCATGATATTAAAGCACATCTTCAATTTGGAGAGTGTCCGACTAATGCCACTAGTAATCAAAAAAGAACTATACCACTTGTGCAATCACGTACATTTGTGTGTGCATCTGGGCGCAATAGTCTTCATCCATCAATCTGCCTATATTGAGAAAATTTTGAAACGATTTTACATGGACAAGTCACATCCATTAAGTAGTCCAATGGTTGTACGTTACTTGATTTGAGTAAGATCTTTTCCGACCTCAAGTAGAGAATAAGGAACCTCTTGGTCCTGCATCTTAGTTCAATTGGTGCACTTATGTATCTTTCTAATGCTACGAGATCTGACATAATATTTTTTGTTAATTTGTTAACATAATATAATTTTTCCCCTACTTGAGGACATTGAAACGAAGGTAAACATATTGCTATATCTAAAGGGGACCAGTGATATGAGTTTGTTTTATACTAACAAAGATAGTGCAAATCTTGTTGGTTATGTAGATGCTGGTTATTTATCTGACCCACTTAAAGCTCGATCTCAAACAGATTAGTTGTTCACATACGGAGGTACTACTATATCATGGCGATCTACTAAGCAGTCAACTGTCGTTGCTTCTTCAAATCATATGAGATAATAGTTATTCATGAAGCAAGTAGAGAATGCTTATGGTTGAGTTAGTAATACATTTCATCAAAGAAAGATGTGGTTTGCAGTGTGATGTCAAGTTACCCACAATCCTCTTTGAAGACAATGATGCATGCATAACTCAATTAAGAGGAGCTTTGTAAAAGGAGATAGAACGAAACACATTTCACCAAAATTATTCTTCACACATGATCTCCAGAAGAATGGTGATGTACAACAAATTTGTTCAAGAGATAATCCAGCAGATTTATTCACCAAATCCTTACCAACTTTAACTCTTGAGAAGATGGTGCACAAGATTGGATTGCGAAGACTAAATCCATGATCCTTATCATGGGAAGTAAAATACGTGTTGTACCTTTTTTTCCTTAACTAAGGTTTTATCCCACTAGTTTTTCCTAGTAAAGTTTTTAATGAGACAACAAACAATGCGTATTAGAAATGACTATATATATATATATATATATATATATATATATTTGTTCTTTTACTAAGACTATTCTTTTACATGGACATCCATGGGGAGTGTTGTAAAATAAAGGATAGATAACCAAGTGAATAGAATTCACTCTTTTACTTATTTACTTTAAGTGCTACTTTAAATTTTTTTCTCATTGTTCTTCCTATTTAATTTAGTTTGTTAAGTTAGTTATTTTATAACATACACTCATTTTCTCCTAGTATAATTTTTCAAATGATATTTTGAAAATTTCAAATAATAAAGACAAGAATTGTAATAAGAAATTTGAATGACTAAACGAAACGTATTACTAGTAAAGTAGCAGACCTTGCAACTTATTGAAAAGTACATAACATGATGAAATTATTGAATTTGAAAAACCGTCAGTGGAGTTTGGTCTAGGCTTGTCATTGGCTTCTTCAAAAATTATAATTTGTATCTTTAGCTTAACTATGATCAAATGAGTTCGTTCATCACGACTTGGAAGGAAATCAAAAGTAACAAGTCTTGTGTTTATGCACGAAAAATGGTCAAACAATGAAATTTGTTTGTCGAGTCTCATGTTTTGTCCCTTTTGGGTCAATTCAAAAAATGATTATCCCTCTTAGTATGTTAGCTTCATAGTGTGGTCCTTTTGGCTCCGAACTTACATATTCCTATAAAAAGGGATTAGAAAGATACATTTAAATTAATGAAAAGTTAAATATGTTGAAATTAATTGAAAGAACAGAAATTTGCTCTTCTCCCTAAATTTTTTGGTATGTATACATACAGGTAATTTGGTAAAAATAGTAACTTACATACTACAACATGATAGAATTCACACCATCAATGCATAAAAAAACGTTATTTTTTACATCAAAAGCCTATCAATCTCGAGGTTAATATAATATCCTTTTCTGAAAAATGAAGCAAGTTGATCGGAAGAGGAGAAAATCTAGCTTTTAAGTATTATCGTTAAAAGACATGTTATCAATCAAAAGGGGTAATTACCACATGTTCTAAATTAATAAATATATTCTTTTCATAAATTATTTTAATCTTATCTATGGATAAAGGATAAATTAGTAAAATTGATTATCTTATTTATGATTTGTTCAATATAATAATAAAATAAAAAGTGATTAAATGGGGAGTACAAATTTAAGCTAGTCCAAACTCCAAAAAGAACGATAAATCGAAATATTGTAGTCTCTCAACGCGTTTAGCGTCCTCATTTATGACATTATTATGGTCAATTTTAATGACGCTGCTATTCTTGCAAACTTGCAATGAAGAAGCAACATATAATTAAGAGTGAGTTGTCCAAGTTTGAAGGTAATCAACCAAGTAAAATTGATTCATGAATTACATCTATCATATGCTCCATCCCATTTTATGTGGCAATCTTTGACTTCATACGTTGTTTAAGAAAAAAACATTTTTAAAATTTGTGTTCTAAAATAATCTGTAGATATTTGTATGGATAATAATCATTTCATTAGTCGTAATAGGGGGAATTTTAAAATTAAATTGTTTCTATTTATAGCAAGATGACATTCTTTTTTGGGGCAGACTAAAAACGAAATGGTACTCACTATGTCTCTAATTACTTGTCCACGTTTCCTTTTTTAGTTTTCCCTAATTATATATCCATTTCGAAAAATCAAGAAAAAATATTTTTTTTACCTATTATACCCTCAGTTAATTTCATTGAAAAAGGTACAACTTGAAAATATTAAGTTTTTAATTCATCTACTTCATAATTAATAGGGGTAAAATGATAAATTCACTATGTCAATTATTAATCTCTTAATAGATGTGTCAATTCAAAAGTGGACAAGTAATTAAGGACTGAGTGAGTATAACATAACAGTCGAATTGTAACTAAAATTTCTGATTCGTTGTAGAAAACAATGACACGCTTTAATACAATACAAAAATTGATGCATATTGACCGTATACTTTTACATAAGCATACAATGTCAACAACTGAACAAATAGCATGATAATTTTATTTTATTTTTATATATAGAAAATTCACATTATCCCTTTTTAAATGTGTTACAGAAAAAAATATTTTTCTTTAAATTTAGAAATAAATAACTTAAAATTTCCATTTTAGTCTTGATGAAATTTTTTTATACTTACACAAATGTTATCATTTTTAATATCACAAAGTTTTAAGAATCTTAAAATTACATTAAATTATGATATATTTATGATAAGACAATTTAAAATTTATAATCACACTATATTATGACACGTTTAGGATCAAACTTCAAAAGTCTTTTTTCTAAAAATAAAAAGTGAAAAATTATTGTTAGTCAAACACGGTCACACAAAATAATTCAAAAGGAATATTATCATAAAATTTGTTTTTAACAAAATTTAATTGAGACCAAATGAAATAATAAAATTAAAAATTAAATAGAAAAATATAGTGGGGCAGCAAAAAGGGAAAAATATATCTTGGCATGGCATTAAAAGAAAGAAGAGGAAATGAGAAAAATGGGCTATTTATGTACATGCAACCTTAGGGTTTTAATTCTACTCTTAAGTTCTATTAAATTGCCATCCAAAAATCTTTAAAAAAAAACAAGCAAGAAGGGAAAGAAAGATTTCCCATTTTCACCAAAAAAATTTAAAAAAATCATGGGAACTTGTAACTTTTTTCCTAAAATATTTTTAAGGTCTAACAATGAGGGTTGAAAATAGTTAGTACTACAAATCTTGTGACCATATTTTATTAACATAAATTATCTTCTTCTTTTTTCTTGTGTAAAGAAAACTGATTATGGCTTTGGAGTTTTAAAAGTTGTGATCTGAGGAAGCAGAGTTACAGAAAATTCTGGTAATATTCTACAACTTAGCTTCTTCTTCGTTTTTTTTATTTCACATTTTTAGTTATAAAAAATGTACATTTTTGAGTTTTGATAATGTAATTTTTGTGCTCAAAATTGTTTTCTTGTAAATTTTTGTTTTTGTGCATTGGCATAATTTGAATTTGATTTGTGTGAAACCAGGAGCTGATCTACTGAGTAGTAAAGCCTTTTAAAGAGCACAAAACTCTCAGATCCAACAGATGTGGACATTTGCATTTTGGACACAAACATAAATAAATATATATATATATATATATATATAAAGTCCCACTAGGCATTGTTTATTATTTAACAAAAAATGTTTTTCTTTATTTGTTTATATTCTTTTATTTATAGTAGTTGTGTAGTTTATCTTGTCTCTTTTTTAGGTCAGCTAGCATATCTTTAATTACAGAAAGAAAAAGGCTCTCCACTCACCTCCATAGACTTGTTCTTTTTAGATTTGGAAATAGCTACTCCTCTTTGTTTAGCTTTTTCTCATCAACCCCTTTAATCTTAAAGAAAGCTAGGAAAGGAAGGTCAGTCTTTAAAGAAAGCAAGAAAAAATAATACTTACTAGTTTTTTCATTATTTTTTTTTAGTAAAAATATTACTAGTTATTTGGGTGCTGAGTTTTTTTAATTTTTTCTTTGTGGCTATAGTTTATGAGTGTTTTTCCTGGAGTGTAACAGGGGTATGGTGCTGAGTTCTGAACAAAAACACAGGCCTTTGTTTTGTTAGCACAGCAAAAAGAAGCCTTCTGACATTTAAACAAAGCGCTATCTATATCTGTAGCTGAACGTGATATATCAAACCGCAAAAAATGCCTTTTTACACAAATTTATGTGTCTCTACTCACTATTATATATATCACTATAAAAGCCAAAACTAGTGTGTAATCATGATCAATGGAATACACATCTGTCTACATACACCTCCTTCTATTTATTTTTTCTCCATCTATGAACCCTAATTGATCAAGTCCCAAATCCAAATAGGAAAAACCCCTTTTTGTTGTTTTGATTTGGATAAAGAAATAAACTTGATTTTTTTGTTTGAGAAAGGTATGAAAGTGGTGCTAGTATGGAGATGTAGGAGATTCGAACTGAGGAGTGCAAATTTCCAAGAATGAGCAACAAGGAGGATGAGCAGTACCACCAATACGATGTTGGAGAAGTCAAAAAGAGTAGTGACCTAGGTGGTGGGATTGGGAAATTATATGGGTGGCCTACATCAAGAATTGTTAGAGTTTCTCGTGCATCTGGAGGGAAAGATAGGCATAGCAAAGTATTGACTTCAAAGGGATTAAGAGACAGACGTGTTCGCCTCTCTGTCAATACTGCTATACAGTTCTATGATTTGCAAGACCGCCTCGGCTGTGATCAGCCCAGCAAGGTTGTAGAGTGGTTGTTAAAAGCAGCCGCTCCTTCAATCGCTGAGCTTCCACCTCTTGAGGCATTTCAAGATACACTGCAGCTCAGCGATGAGAAAAGGTTAAGTGAGCCGGGCTTTGATTCAGCTGATGTGGAAATGGATGATGATCGTAATTACAATCAGCAGCAGCAACAACAACCTTGTTGTAGCAATTCTGAGACAAGCAAAGGTTCTGGATTGTCACTTTCCAGATCTGCTAGTCGGGTCAAGGCACGGGAGCGAGCAAGGGAAAGGGCTACAGAGAAAGTAAACACTGTTGCTAATCATCACCAAAATATGCACCCTAGCTCTTCT
Source organism: Solanum pinnatisectum (assembly GCA_035578085.1). Taxonomy (NCBI): domain Eukaryota; kingdom Viridiplantae; phylum Streptophyta; class Magnoliopsida; order Solanales; family Solanaceae; genus Solanum; species Solanum pinnatisectum. Next base: position 20,589,734 of record CM069083.1, read on the forward strand.
TTTACGGAACTATTGACTGGTGGTATGAGTGATAACAACCATAAGAGTAGTGTTAATGATGATCAAAACACACCGAGACAATGGTCTACAAATCCCTTGGAATATTTTACCGACAACCAAATTTATTTGGGAAATTCATTAAGACCGGTGTCTTCACCAATGTTTAGTATTACAGGTGATCATCGACCCGAGATGCAGCATTTCCCATTCGGCGGCGACCTAGTCCCAGTTGTGACAAGTACTAATAACGAGTACAATTTGAACTTCAGCATTTCTTCATCATCTGGTTTCAATAGGGGGACCCTTCAGTCCAATTCTTCCTCTACTTTGCCACAATACCAGAGGTACGGATCATATCTTGGTTCCACAACTGAATATGACAACCGGCATTCAGATCAGAAAGGAAAAGGAAAGAAGTAACTTCAAGTTCCATCTGGTAAATTTTCAATTCATATTACTCCTCATTTTAGATGAATTAATGTGTGCTTAGTAGCATGAAAAATGGATTAAAGATTTGTTGGTTTCATAAAAAGTTATTGGGGCATGTGTTTCCTGGGAATGGGGATCGGCTATTTGTTTGGTTTCCTTGTTGCTTAGCATGTCTGTAGCCATAGACAGGTGTTAATAGCAGGGCACTTTAACAATGGTGGAAGTTTTAGACAAGAGTAGATGCTCCTTTTTTAAATATTCATACTTATTTCTTTGTCCTCATTGGTTTGGTGTCCCATCAACATGTCATAAGTCACATTTAAGGGCAAAAATAGTCAATTAAACGGCGCTTTGTTAAGTCTTGCTGTTGGTCAAACAAAACCTACACTCCTAACCCTATCTTATGTATGTTAGTGCCAGCCTTTTGCACACAACACTATACTCCCACTCCTGTCTATGTTTGTCTAGACATATTTTTTAAAAATCAATAAATACATCGATTCATAATTTATTTGACTATATCACCAGCCTCAAATTACTAGTATAAGTTACCTTACTCATTAAAAATAATTAATATTGAAATGATAAATTACTTTTTAGTTTTTCAAAGAATGAATTAAAGTGGACAGATAAAAATGGATGAAAAAAGTAATACTCCCTTTGTCCTTAATTACTTGCCCACTTTTGATTTTGCACACCTATTAAGAAAACAATTATTGATATAGTGAGTATATCATTTTATCCTTATTATTATGAAGTGGAGGAATTAAAAATTTAAGATTTTCAAAAAGTCTACATTTATCAAAGTAATTAATTGAAGGTATAATAGGTAAAAGAAATTATTTTTTCTTGATTTGTCAAAATGGACAACTAAAAAGAAAAAAATAGACCACTAATTAGGGACAGAGGAAGTACTATGCTAGCGGGTAAGAGGTCGTTTTTTCTCGTATTAACTCTGAACTTTCATATTCACATTATTTTCTTGAGATGATACAATAACCACAACAAATCTAATGTACTGCCATAAGTAGGATCAGAAGACCTTATTACTACCTTGAAAACATAAATAGGCTGTTTTTTCATACAATGGTATTTGATAAAGAATTTATGACACATAAGTTTAACATATATTCACACCGTTTAAAAAGGAATAATCTAGTTTGACTTAGAACGAAATTTAAGAAAAAAAGACTTTTTAATTTTGTAGTTCTAAATTAAAATTATATCAAATGTAGCAAAATGTCTTTAATTTAATGGTCTTAAACATGTCACATAAAAATTTGAAATTAAAGTGTTGCAAAAAACAAAGGGATCATTTTTTTTAAACAAACTAAAAAGGAAAGTAGGTCATTTTTTTTAAACGGATGAAGTATTTCATATCAAAAGTACACAAAAATAGATATTTCATTCAAAATAAGTGAATTGGAAAATAAATGTACATAGTTGTTCCAGTTGAAGTATTTAAAATAATTCTACCACTTCTACTAGGGTCTAGGAGTAGCCTTTTTAGTGCTAGGCTGAACGTAAAGTAATAACTTTCGTGCAAAGTATTTTTAGGACATGACCATGATATTTTATGGTTACATGAAAAGCTTAAGTGTTATTAACAAACCAAAATGTAAAGATTTTTCATATATATTAAAACAAATAAATATTCATCACAGTAAATATGTGAATTAATTGTAAACGGCAGCATAAAGCAAGTCGGGCTTTGGGTATTAACGTATAAATAGTTTAATGTTTTATTGATCACAAATAGAGGAAAAATAATTAAGGGAAGGTAGAATTTCAATTATTTATTTATAATATTAGTTTGAGATTATTTTAAATGATGAAATATGAGTAGTAGAGATTCATATACAAACTCACTTGTTTAAAACTGAGGACATAGTAAAATTTCCAATCAAATTTACTTAAACTAACTAGTGAAGAATTGTTATAATATTTATCTTGAACTTCGACTAATTTGATTGACGCAACATATGGGTTAATGTTTAGTAGGTAAGGAATAAACACTTAAGCAACACTTGCATTAGTACAATGCATAAAAATAATACTAAATAGAGTGTATTAACAATAATTGTATTTGTATTGCTTGTACTCCCTCTGTCCCTAATTACTTGTTCACTTTTTAATTGACACACCTATTAAGACACACTAAATTTATCATTTTACCTCTATTAATTATTAAGTGAATGAAAAGTTCTACATTTTTCAAAATAATTAGTTATTTAATTGAGGGTATAATAGGTAAAAAAAAATTGTCCTTTCTTGATTTGTCAAAATGGACAAGTAATTAGGAACAACTATAAAAGGAAAAATGGACAAGTAATTAGGGACAAAGGGAGTATTAGTTATGCTTGCATTAGTTGTACATAGATTATTTCTTATGCATTGTTTGGTTTGGTGTATTAAAAATAACATATATTGTACAAAAATAGTTATTTACAAAAATATCCTCTACAATTATGGTGAAAAAAATGTAAAAGTGCTTTTGAGGGGGTATTTGTGTCTTTAAAATGGTAATGTAGGAATTAAATTTCTTTGCATTACTAATACCTAGAAATTGATGGTATTAGTAATACACTCCCCAATACACAATTGTGTGTACAACTAATGCTTGGCATGAAATTAGGTACCAACCAAGGTACTATTAATATACAAAGTTAATGCAAACATTATTTTTATTAATACACTCTTGACTCAACCAAACGACACTGTCATCTAGGTATGTAAGTGCTTTTGGTCAAGTCCTTGTGACATAACTTACTTTACTAATCACTTTATTTTATTTTATTTGTTTAGTTTTAATTTGATACAAAATTTAGGAAAATAAATAGTTATTCTAATTTTTTGGTCTTAAGCTAAAAATTACGTAAAATATATCAAAATGTCATTTAATTTTTAAAAACATATTATGTAGAAAGTCAGACTTAAAGAGTTATCAAAGTAGAAAAACGAAATTCATCTTGAACCAAACTAAAACAAAAGTAAGACAACATAGAGTAGTATTTAATATCTTAGTACAAAGAAGAACAAACCTTGGGGAATTTTGTTTATACATATGATAAGTTACAGACAAACTCTTAGGTTAAGAAGGCCATTGAATAAGAAAACCTCTAGTGAGTTTGATCTTGTTCCCATCCATGCTAGCTTGATATTCATGATCATGTCTATTGAGAATATAATTAAGTACTCTAAATAAAAGTGTGATTTCTCCAACAAATTAATTTCTTAAATGAAAGAGTCACACACTTATCATAGTGGCTAATTGTTGCATAGTTAAGTTGGGAATGTTAAGATGTGTATTACGACAATGAAGTTTCTAAATAGGGGCATGAAAACTGACATATATATATGCATATAATGAAAACTTTCTTACAATGTGAGATTTGCAATTATAATATTAAAAACAAAATGAATCATTATTTGCTACGATAAGTAAATGCGATATAATAGTATATAATTCCATAGTGTATAGCTTAAAACTCTAATGAAAATGCTAGATACTTTGTTATTGGTTTCCCATACATATTTCTTATATATTTAATGAATCTTTCAATTTAAATATTGAATGTGCGTCGGATATTAAAGCGAGGCAGAGGATATAACCTAACATTAGTGCCTAAATGCCAAGGCTTAAGGCAGCTTTAAAGTTTTTTTTTTTTTTTTTGTCTAATTTCGCGCACTTTAACTAATTTTATGGGATACTTATCACCTCCCACCATTGACAAGTACCAGTTAGATGGATGGAAAGAATCATCTAATATTTTTATCTCTATTGGAGTTTGAACCTGAGACTGCATGACTCTCAACCACCACCTAATTAACCACTTGATATACTAATATTGTTAAAGGTTTTGCCCTCCAAAGAGTTAATATAATGAGTTTTAGACTACATCTGCCAAGGGCTTCTTACCTTGTTATATATCCTTTTTGCCTAATTGAGATATTCATTGGTCAATGAACTTTTTGTGTCATTACTTAACTAAGCTGTCCAGAAGCATATTATTCTAGCACATCTCATGGCTCCAGTAATAGCTTTCTAATATATATTTATTCTCTGTGAGAAAAAACTAAAAAAAGAGATCTTATGTTTCAGTTTTGATACTTTAAGTTATGTATCAAGATTAAATTTTTGTTGACTTTGCTGACGTTTTCACCTTGTATACAGTTGTTCAATGGATGGAGGGAATAAATATTGCTGAGTTACTACAGCTACAATCTAGGGCGAGTCCAACTCATGATATCATTGTTTTGGCTTTGATTATGCAAAAATATACATTATACATTAAGGTTACACATTTTGAATCCCCTACAAATAACATGTTTTAATAGTGAAAGTACTCACTATATCACTACCCCCTCTACTAGAAAAAACCACTCTATCTCTCAAGGTAGGGGTTAAGTCTGCGTACACACTAGCCTTTCCAGATCTTATGTAATTTGTGAAATTACGCTGAATATGATGTTGTAATTCTAGTGTCAAAACTAATTTCATGCATCATTGTTAAAATTCATAATGAGTAGAAGTTAGTTTACACGTTCATTGTAGCTTCTCAAAACTTGTTTTTGCTGCTAACCAACCTGATAAGGCATTAATTTGTCACTCATTGATTCAGGCAATTGAAGATGGAAGCAGCCTTAAGTCCTAAAGGAAGCACCCATGCTCTTCTCTTCTACAGGCTTATATATTATTAATTCCTTTTTTCTATGAGAGGAATCCCTTGTTTGCGTCTGGTCTGACTTCAGTTTGGCGCACAGGTTCGAAACTCAGCAAGGTTGTGTGTGTTTTATTTAGAGAAATATCATGTGTAATTGAAGAATTTATCCTCATTTACATTTTATGATTCTGCACTGAATTGTGCATACCTTTGCTTGAGGAGGATATCATGTTAGATGCTGGATTGTTGTCCACACTTGAAATGCATCGCATCTACTCATTATGGGTGATTTATTTATTTCTATTTTTAACACATTTATAATCGCTCACCTGAAAATAATTAGAGTCGCTGTCAATGAACCCCAATTCAATCCATGTCATGTTTGCCATCTAAGAACGAAGATAATTTAAAGGGGGAACCCATCGGTAGCCCCTAAACTTGGCACCAATTTTCACTTAGACACCTCAAGTAGGCTTTATTCATTTGAAACTCCTCAAGTAGGGGTCCGTTGTGTCATTTTGACACTTTTTATATTTTCAAAATCACATATTAAGTGCGTACATCCAAACGCTCTTATGTGGAAAAAAAAACGAATTGATATTTGACACGTGGAAATTTTATTTTATTTTTTAAAAACTCAATTTCACTTTCTTTTTTTCTTTATTCCAGATCCCAAACCCCATGCCCTCACCTCTTTCTTCTTCTTCTTGCGTTTGGATGTACGCACTTAATATGTGATTTTGAAAATATAAAAAGTGTCAAATGACACAACGGACCCCTACTTGAGGTGTTTAAAATGAACAAAGCCTACTTGAGGTGTCTAAGTGAAAATTGGTGCCAAGTTTAGGGGGCTACCGATGGGTTCCCCTAATTTAAAAGATAAAGATTAAAATTGAAATTGTATATGTTATTTCAGTACAAAAGCACATAATTATATTTCACTACTTATTATGAATGTGCAATCCTTCATAATTAAAAAGGCAAAAGTGCATGATGACCCGGCCGTCTAAGCAAACACTTGTCTAATACAAACACAATCAAATTTCTGTATATAAATGAACTTATAAAAGAATAGTGAAACACCGTCATGTGCTAACCAATTATACTCTAAAATATGAGTTATATAACTATTATGAAGTAGGCTTTTGGCCATAGATTATAAATATTTTATTTTTATATTATTTGTGTTTGATTATAGTTTTTTGCAAAGAATATTTGATATAATATTCATACTTGAATGATTTTTTTGTCAACAAGTTTACTATATATATTAAACAGTTGGCAAAACACATTGTTTGTGGCATAAAGGGGTAGCTGGAGAAAGAAATGATATTTGTCCTATTGAGTTACTATTACATAAAGTTTTTCTGGAGAAAATAGTTCCTAAAATGTCTTAACACTTCTTCACAAGCAAATACTAGAGGAACTGCCAAATATTCATGTTACCATAACGCTTAGACTTCACCACCTCTTTGGTCAGAGTAGATCAACTAGTCTATTATGCTCCTTTTGTAGGTGTGTCTTCTGGATTAAATATCAGCACTCAAGATAACGTTGTTATATGACAAATGTCCATGAATGATAGTATTGATGTTGAGTATCAAGAAGGTAGATGTTTTGATTTGCAACAATTTGAAGAGCCTATAATAGAGCAAGAAGTTTTGCAAGATTACTGGTGGCGTGAGGAACGTCTTCATATATATGATCACCAAATCACCTTTGCTATTTGTAAGGCTGAACTATCAATGTTAAGCTTGCATTCATCTTGAGACGGGATTTCCCTCAGATGGATAGTGAAGGCCTGAGATCGAGTTGTGTGAGGGAATATCAGCCATGTGATATTTAGTTGCCTTTGAAATAGTGTTAGCAACAGACACTTGGTTGTTATGGATGTAAAAGAGGTTATCATTTGTGCAAAGTCAAATGCTCTGAAAACATAATGAGATCGTCTCAGAGAGGATGATGTTGAATTATTTTCCTTTAAGAGTCCCATATTCCAGAATAGTTAAGCCTAGTAGTGAGAAACTATTGGTGGTGATGTCATTGCTACTTGTGAGGGCAATATTATATCAGAATTTTTGGACATTGATGCATGTGAAGAAGATGCGATCAATGTATTCACCATGAAAGCCAAAAAATGTACATATATATTGGTTTTATGTTTAGGCGAAAAATATTATGGAGATGGTGGTTAGTAGAGAGCCTACCCTGCTATAGAAGTCATAAGAAGATATCGATTTTGTTGAGGGTATGAAGCTTTCAGATCCACCTAAAATTTCTAGTCTTAGAGGTAATGAGGAGGTAGGCAGATGCTCTAGATGAGCTTGTTGTTGGGCGTTAATGGGAAATGGAGGGAAGATGAAAAGAGAGGAACTTGAAAAGTTCTCTTATGCTTTAGTAAAACAATATTTCTCCCTCATTGGTGGTGGAAAGAAAAATAGAAGGGTTTAAATAGAGAAACACTTATATTAGTTGTTAAAAGGGTTGGAAAGACGGACCCTCCTCGCGCCGTCGTCGTGGCTCGGCTCTGGCTTTGGCTTTGGAAAATGATCAAGAGATTATTTTTTGGACAAAGTTTTTTTGAATTATTTAATTAAATGACCAAAACGTTTTAATTATTTAGTTAATTAACTGAAACGTTTCGACTCGACTCGGATTCGCGCGACCCATTTTATTTAAAACACTTTCCTGTTTTAATTTGAATTTTCCGCCGTTGGAGATAACTGTTTTGAAAGGTTGCAACTTTCAAGAACAGCTATGACTGTTTTTGCAAACTTTCTGGAATGGTCGTGTGGTTTCAAAAAGGTTGCAACCTTTCGGAACCAGTGCATCTTGGCTATAAATACCACTGACTCTTCAGATTTTTTACGTACGAAAAATTCTGATTTCTTCTTCTTCTTCTGCACAAATATTTTTCGTATACTTTACTGCCATTGAGTGGCTCGTTGACACCGGAGTTTTGGGTATCAATACACTTGAAATCATTCTATCCTGGGAGGATATATTCCAAATCAAACCTCGAATACTAAAGGGGAATAATTTCCTTAAGGGGACACTGTACATTCAGTGGGCTTGATCTTCTTCCTATTCTGTTTTTCTAGATTTTGGTACGTTTTTACAGATTTTAGTTTTGTTAATTAATTTATGTTCTTCACTAGTTCATTGGAAACTTCGGTAACTTCGTGTTTCTGCAAAGTTTCTGGTAATCAGTATAACTGTGTTTTTAAACACAGATTGGCAACAATCTTAAGAAAATTAATAATTATTTTTTAATCTGTGTTTGTGGTGGAGAAAAAAACCTTCGTGGTTTTATACTCCTATTAAGTTTGCAATTTAAGTTATTGCTTACTAAGTCTGTATCGATTTTTGTTTATCAGAAAAGGCAAATAATAATGTTACGGTGGCTGTTGCTGTACCAACTCAAATTGCTATACCACCAGCAGAGAAACCAGGAAAATTCTCTGGTGTGAATTTCAAAGGATGGCAGGAACGAGTATTTTTCTGGCTTACCACTCTTGTTCTGCAGAAATTTACCAGTGAAGAAACTTCGGTGCCTGTTGCTAAAATGCTAGACAAAGAAAAATTCATGATTATTGAAGCAGGGAAACAGGCAGACTTCCTATGTAAGGGCTACATTCTGAGTGCTTTAGAGGATGACTTATATAATGTCTATAATGCAATGACAACTTTGAAAGAATTGTGGGATGCACTTGAGAAGAAATATAAGACAGAAGATGCATGCTTGAAAAAGTTTGTGGTCACAAAGTTGTTAGACTATAAAATGTTAGATAGTAAAACTGTTGGATCACAAGTGCAAGGACTTCAACTTATTTTCCATGATCTGATTGCTGAGGACATGGTAGTAAATGAAGCTTTTCAAGTGGTTGCATTGATCGAGAAGTAGTTATGTCTTCATCTGAGTCAATCTATTGGAAAGAAGTAGTCAATAGTGAGATCAAATCAATTTTAAGTAATCATACTTGGGAATTGACTGATCTTCCTCTAGGAAATAAACCTTTAGGATCAAAGTGGATCTTTAAAAGGAAAATGAAAGCCGATGGGACTATTGACAAATATAAGGCTAGACTTGTAGTCAAAGGATACAGACAAAACGAAAGTTTGGACTACTTTGATACATACTCTCCAGTAACAAGGATAATATCAATTAGGATGTTAATAGAACTAGCGGCAGTACATGATCTTCAAATCCACCAGATGGATGTAAAGATAGCCTTTTTAAATGGAGAGTTGGAGCAAAAAATTTACGTGGAACAACCTAAAGGGTTTGTGGTTCCTGGTAAAGAAGAGAAAGTGTGCAGACTTGTGAAGTCGCTTTATGGGCTCAAGCAAGCACCCAAACAATGGTATGCTAAAATTCACCAAACAATGTTGGCAAATAGATTCAAGATTAACAAATGTGATAAATGTATTTACATTAAAAACGTTCCGCATCATGAAGTCATTATTTGTCTGTATGTTGATGACATGTTAATAATGAGTAAAGATATTGACGATATAAATGCTACTAAGCGCATGCTGTCCAACAAGTTTGATATGAAGGACTTAGGAGTTGCTGATTTGATCTTAGGGATCAGGATTCTCAAAAATCCTCAGGGACTAGCATTATGTCAATATCATTATATTGAAAGAGTATTGGATAAGTTCAAGTACTTGAATTTCAATGTTGTCAAAACTCCAATTGATTTAAATTTTACATTTCAAGAGAATGAAGATGAAACTGACTCTCAATTGGAATATGTCAGAGTGTTGGGAAGTTTGATGTATATTATGAATTGTACGCGACCAGATATAGCATGTGCTATTAGCAAGTTGATGCAGTTCACTAGTAATCCTAATCAAACTCACTGGATGGAAATGAAACGTGTGTTGGGGTATCTGAAACATACACAACACTATGCTTTGCATTATAATAAATATCCTACCGTGATTAAAGGCTATAGTAATGTAAATTGGATCATCGAGTCAAATGAAGTAAAATCCACAAGTGGTTATGTGTTTACACTTGATGGAGGAGTAGTCTCTTGAAAATCGTCCAAACAGACATGTATCGCTCGCTGCACAATGGAATCTGAATTTATTGCTTTAGATAATGCCGGTGAAGAAGCTGAATGGCTCCAGAATTTCCTAGAGGATATTTCATTCTGGACCAAACCTGTGGGACCTATTTGTATACATTGTGATAGTCAAGCAACAATAGGTAGGGCAGGGAGCGTCATGTACAATGGGAAGTCTCGTCATATACTACAGACACATAACACCGTAAGACAATTGCTCTCTAGTGGAATTATTACAATTGACTATGTGAAGTCAAGTGATAATGTGTCAGATCCACTAAAAAAAGGCCTAGTGAGAGAGGCAGTTGAAAGATCATCTAAGGGAATGTGTTTACGGCTTAGGACAAGTCAGCATGGCGGTAACTCTATCTAGCAGACTGGAGATCTCAAGAGCTAGATTCAAGGATAAAAACAAAGTTGTGACTGACGGTTTGACATTTTCAATCAACTCAATCCATTCTCATGATGAAGACAATGTTCAGGAACAAGGTTAAGACCTTAAGGCTTGTTAATGAGATAATAAAGCTTAAAGTTTTTAATGATTTGCTAAGTTTGATAGATTTGACTAAATAGTGTATCTATGCAATGACATAGTTAGAAATCACCTATGTGAGTGTGAAGTGTAAGCAGCTTCAAAGAGAATTTTTTGTCAAAAGCCTATTCTCTATACACTCATGAAACCAGGAGGTGTTTATGGCTGAAACAAAAACAACCGTAAGAACAATATATGGCAAAGGATTAATTATGTGACATATGATTGTCTAGGTATACACCAAAGCTCGACGGTTCAAAGATATCGCATCTATCGATTGACTGAGTATATCCGATATATGTTCACTACGGAAAGTCCTAGGGGAAACTTACATGTCCAGATGCAATTGATCCTTGCTTGTAAATTACACACTCGTCCACGCATTCCTTATGTTATAACCATTCCCCATTCATGTGGGGGATTGTTGGGTATATAGCAAGAGTTAATGGGAAATGAAGGGAAAATGGAAAGAGAGGAACTTGAAAAGTTCTCTTATGCTTTAGTAAAAAGGCATTTCTCCCTCATTAGTGGTGGAAATAAAAATAGAAAGGTTTAAATAGAGAAATACTTCTATTAGTTGTTAAAAGGGTTGGAAAGAGGGATCCCCCTCGCGCCGTCGTTGTCGTCACTCGCTCGGCTTTGGCTTTCGCTTTGGAAAATGATCGATCGAGAGATCATTTTTTTGACAAAGTTTGTTTTAATTATTTAATTAAATGTCTAAAAAATTTCAATTATTTATTTAATTAACCGAAACGTTCCGACCCAACTCAGATCCACGTGACCCGTTTTATGTAAAACACTTTCCCGTTTTAATTTGAATTTCCCACCGTTGGAGATGACTGTTCTGAAAGGTTGCAACTTTCAAGAATAACCATGACCTTTTGAAATGTTGCAAACTTTCTCGAATGGGTGTATTCTAGAATGGGTGTGTGGTTTCTGAAAGGTTGCAACCTTTCGGCAATGCATCTTGGCTATAAATACCACTGATTCTTCAGATTTTTTACTTACGAAAAATTTTGATTTCTTCTTCTTCTTCTGCACAAATATTTTTTGTGTACTTTACTGCCATTGATTAGCTCGTTGACACCAGAGTTTTGGGTATCAATACAGTGGTGATTGAGATAATTCTATCCTGGGAGGACATATTCCAAATCAAACCTCGGATACTAGAGGGAAATAATTTCCTTAAGGGGACACTGTGCATTCAGTGGGCTTAATCTTCTTCCTATTCTGTTTTTCCAAATTTTGGTACGTTTTTACAGATTTTAGTTTTGTTAATTAATTTATGTTCTTCACTGGTTCATTGGAAACTTCGATAATTTCGTGTTTCTGCAAAGTTTCTAGTAATCAGTATTACTATTTTTTTAAACACATATTTGCAACACTTGTCCTACTCATGACTCATAAAAGTGATAAACTAGTTCCTAATGATGAGGTCTAGGTTATCTGAAAGGTCGAAGAGGACCTTGTCCAGATTCCATGTGTCATTGGAATAAATATCACCGATTTTTTAGGAGATCCTCTCCAAAAGAAAGAGGCCCTTAGGTGATACTTCTAATGGAATCAAACTTAGAAATTCATCCATCCATGCTAATATTAACCATGTTCCCTTTACGAATAGTCAATCTAGAAAATTTCATACTTACAAACTAGCCATTGAGCATGCATTGCAAAGTTCTAAACTTGTGTTTTTTTTTTTTTTGGCATGATTTGTACAATAGTTTATTCTAATTAGAGTTTGAGCTCAAAGGTTGTAAGGATTTTTGTACATTCTCTGAATTAATCTTTCATCAAGAGCTTTGTTCTTAATCTTAATTTCTAAAGGCGAATCTCTTTTTTTTTTTTTTTTGTGGGGCAAGTGATAGTGTACCAACCTACAAGATGCATCTTCTTCTTCTTCTCAGTGGTAGTACTCCCAAAATATTTCCTTTAGATACTATTGATGGAATTTGTGACTTTGGTAGTAAGCTTGATGCATTACATTATGTGGTTAGGGATGATACTAAGAGTTGTTTGAGTAAGAATAGTGCAGTTAATCATGTTGAGAAACTTAGTATTCTAACCAATGTTTATGGTATTTATATTGTCAATGATGTATAGAAAATCATTGTTGACACATCTTTTATGGAAGATAAAAAAATCAAGATATATGTCAAAGGAGGGTCTAGGTCAAATGCTAAGACTAGTTGAGAAAGAGATATTATCATTCTCAGAATAGTTGACATGAAAAGATGGTTTTTGAGTATTGACTTTTTAGTCAAATTTGTTGTTGAACTCTCTCAAAGAGAGGGTGATGGTAAATAGGTTCTTGTTATTGGCCTTAGAGAGAATGGTAAGGTCATCAACAAAGAGCAAATAAGAAAGTTTATGTAATGACACGTTCAATCGTTATGCGGTGGTTAAGGCCATACTACTCTAGTTAGTGTCTCTGTGGTAAAATTGAGTTAACAAGAAATCAAAGATGGGGAGGTTTAAGAACTGAAAACTCTTGGGTAATCTTATGAATTATAGTTATCGTGCTGTATTGTGTTCCCTTAGGAGATGACCTAGTTATCTAGACCTCCATAAGGAATTCTAAGACTACAAGTGAGTATGTAGGAGGTATTCACAGTTGTTGCAACATATGGTCTGTATCGTGATGTCTTATAGTTGAGATTAGTTTTCACAGAGATTTTAATTAAGAGGCACCACTACAACAATGGGGTTTCCACTATAGCGACGTTAGTGAATGTTATTAGTTTCATCAAGACTCTCCATAGCGAGTCCCTTGATCACAATAAAGGGTCCACTGTGGCGAACAACTTGAGAAAGAATAGGCATTTTAAGTCGGTTATTTTGAGTTTCTTCCTCATAGCTCTAAGAACTCGCCAAAACTCCAGAGAGGCAATTTTCCTAAGACTAGGTGTATTCTTTTGTTCGAGACAAATTTACTCCAACAACTAGTCCACCCTGTGATTCTCTAACACTGTAGGATCAAATGGGGTTATTTAAATGGTGGCTAATTGGTTAGAACCTTAGAGTTCATGAAAATTGTGAAGAAACACCTATGGATGGACATAATTAATGTATATTATTACTCTAAGTTATTAATTACATACTTTTTAGGATAGAATTAATGTTCTAATAAATGACTATGACATTTTGGGGGAGCTAAAGTCCGATAAAAATGGAACATTTAGCATAAAACTGTTTAAGGGGTGTTAAAAGAGTAGAAACCCCATGAATTGGGATATTGTGACAATTGGGGAACTAGAATATGAGAAATTAAGTTTTGGATAACATGTTAGACCTTGAAAAAGGGTAGAAATAAGGGGGTTTTCATACCCGAATCTGTTATTTAAAGAGTAGATGATTTAATTTCTCTTTTATTTGCTTATTTTGTACTTTGAGCATTCTATGGTATTGAAGGAAGGAAAGGCTCACATATAATAACTTTCTTCTTCAAGATTTTTGGTTAAGTTATAATTTACTTGGATTTATTCTTTAATTAGTTGCTTGTATGTGTTGTAAGTCGATAAAACGTATTTAATTGGTCTTTGATCATAGTCCATGGTTGATACTTGTTATTGTGATGTGCACTTGTGATTTTATTTTGTGCTTGTTATTCTCCCGAGAGATAACTAAGTAGAGAACATGTCACACCCCAACTTAGGAATGTAACTAGCACCTAGCACCTGGTGTCACACTTGACCCTAAGTTGGTCCTTGTTGGACAATTACACTCATAGAGTGATGCTAACCTTGAAATAAAAAAAATAAACAAGTGTATCTTGACTTAATATAAGCCCTAAGCCAAAAAGGCCTCTATTAATATAACATGTATTAAACTCAGCTAATCTCAGCAATTCATATAGAACAAAAACTAAATCTTGTGTGGCCATTGAAACTAGTATGCTATTTATAAACATGTAATGTTATGCGGTCAGTTGGTGAGAATCAAGGTTGGAACAGGGATCACGATGATGGTTGGAGAGACCGAGATAGGGACTGGCACGACCGTGGTAAGAATTAGAGAGAGAAGGATAGTGACAAAGAATGATATGTACCTCTCCATGAGCATCAAAAGCCAAAAGAGCCAAGGGCTGATCCTAAAAACTTCCGCACCGAAGATATGCTTGCCGGCATTCTCAAAAAAGTGGAAGGATCGAAAAAGGTGCTAAAGGAAATGAAAAATGACATCTCCTCTCTGAACCAAAAAATTACCTCACATTCGGTATCAATTAAGCAGCTGGAAACACAGATGGGTCAGATTTCGACTAATTTAAATCCAAGACCAAAAGGAGGATTGCTGAGTGATACTATGGTTAACCCAAATATTGAATCTTGAAAGCATGTCTTAGTCATGCCACGACATTAAATAATGGGCTTCCTGGGAGGCAACCAAAGTTTTAGTTTTCAATTTTGTTGTTTGAATAATGGTTGTTATAGGTGCAGGTTGAAAATTCAAAATTTGGGGAAAAGAGGCAATTAGATGAGCTCAGGTACTATTCGGCAAACCCGATGTGGACCACCTTTTGACCAACCAAATAGATGGAGTTATGATAACTTTGGCAGGCTAAAGCACCATTCAGCGATGCACCAAATGGTCGACGACATAAGTTATCATCGCCGAGTGGGGTGCAAACTGAAGGATCAAAAAGGGCTTTAACCGTTTCAAATTGAAAATTCCCTTTCATTTTGAATTTTTCGACTCTTGCACTCTTGCACTTCAAATTTAGATCATAATTTGCTCAATGTTTTCATTTGGGGATCATTTGCTTAGGGGAAATTTGAATTTTTCTTCCGTATTTGATCGCTTGACTTTTGGCTTTTGTCTATTCTTGAGGTTGGTGTCTCAAACTTGACTTGATTTAGAGTCGTTTGTGATGCATGCTTGTATTATTGTTGGATATATTGCATAATCTTGCGTAGTTGGTTGATTTTTAATTAAGGGCTACTGTAGTATCATGTTATCTTTTGTGTGTCGGCCCCTAATTGTTGAATTCCATGTTTAAATTGCTTGAAATCATGGGTGTGTAGTGGTAGTATGTTAGGTTTGGTGAGGGTGAAGTCTGAGTAGCCCAAATTGTATCGATTAACTGAATTTGCCTAATGATAGAGTGTGTGACATTATTCTTCAGGACAAAAGACGTTGATTAGTTAATTTTAGAAAAATCGAGGAAAGTCTGAGTACCCCGAGGTCATTATTGACGTGGGTCTGGGTTTAATTGTATATAATAGGGCTTTAATCTCGTTGTCATGGGCTGCGTATTGAAAATGGAAGGTCGGAGAGACCAGTCGACAAGCTTAGATGAGCTCATCAAATGACTCGGCGGTTCGCCAAGTGACCCCCCGATCGCCCTTTTTTCTCTTAATTTTTGCTAGTTGGATTCTGTAACATTCAGTGGTTTGCTTGAGATCGTTGAGTTTACTTGGTGACTCATAGAATGTCTTTGCGATTTCCCTTTGTCAGCCCCAATTTTCGTAAAACATTATCCAACTTTCGGTGAGCTACCTTTGGTTCGCCTAATGAGTTTGGTGAATCGCCGAGTGACCCTAGACCTTGCCAACTTGTGTTGATTTTTGTGCAATTTTGTTCTATTACTTTCAGCGATCCCTACATACCTCACTGAATAAGTTTGACGACTCGCTAAACTAGTCGGAGAGTTCTTCTGAATATTTTTAATCGTGATGTTTTGTTGACCTGTTTCTAATGTATTGGTTAGTTATGTGTTGTTTTGCAGATATGGCCAGACCCAAAGTTCTCGATAAGAACCAACTACCTCGGAAAAGAGCATGGGGAGCATTTATTACTGAGGGTGTTGCTCCGCCACGAGCAACACAACCTAAACTTTCTCCGACAAGGGGGAAGGGCACATGAAAAAGGAAGGGTCCTGTGGCGTTAAGTCTGACTGAGGATACTCCAATAGCATGGGCATCTACGACACCCACCTCACCACGTTGGAATATGATCGTGAGGATAACTTGGGGTCTTGATCGCTAGCATCTGTATCCGAGCCAGAGGATGATCAAACTCTTTAGAGGAGGCGAGCTGAGCTGCGCTCTAAAGAGCTACATGATCCAGCTAGAATACTTTTTTCTCTTCCACCTCCTCCACCTCTAGCACAGATTGTTGAATAGGCACCACCAGTGTCCCCCAGTATAGACACCTCCATCTCGATCGATGAGCAAACTTAAGGATACTTGGTTGAGGATGATTTTAGTAGAAAAGAGGCTATCTACGGATGGGGTGGTGGACAGGTATCTAGATATGTGGGACACTATTAGGTTCCACAAGTTTGAGAGATTCACATAGCCCCGAGGCCCATACATACCTTTATGGGTCCGAGAATTTTACACAGAGTATGGGAGGCTGGTTCTAAAGGGGAAAAAGAAGGCCAGATCATTCGCACCGGTTGATCATTTGGTGGTGCGTGAGAAAAAAAGGTTAAATGCAGTAGTACAAACATTAATAAGGTGCTGGGGTGTACTATAAATGTGATCAATTTCTCAGTGGATCGTATACAAAAGAAGACCCTTGATGACCTAAATGGGTGGTTGGTTTCTTTGATTTCCAACATCACACCGCCATAGATCGAGACAGGGGTCCAGATTGAGAAGAAGGACCTGAATGTAGCTAAGCGGTATTGGTTCGAATTCCTTAGCAGCACATTGATGCCTTCCTAGAATGAGTCCATACTCCGACATCCTAAGGCATTTTTGTTGGGTTCTATTATTGACCGAGATATACTAATTCTTAAGTTTATGATTGAGAAAGAGATGGCCATGAGGGCCAAGTAGAGCCAAACATCACTTTCTTTCTCGGTATTGATCACGGAGTTGTGTCGGCGTGCTTCAGTGCCCTTTGTGACGAAGACAGATGTGGAATTGACTCCCACTTCCTCTACTGACTTTCATAGGATTGAGGCCGGAGGAGGTTGAGAGAAGGAGAGAAGCACCGATGGACACTTCCCCGATTGTTGATGTAGAGATGCTAGAGATAGATACGACCCCTCCCACTCAGGCCGGTGATCCCTTAAGTACTCCTAGGACTACTACTACTTCTCCTTCTACGTTTGCTGCTGCTGCTACTACACGTCCCCCATTGACACAGGCAATGCTATACAATATGGGTCATCTAGCCCAATCTGCTGATGTACGTGCTTCCCGGGTAGAGGCAGCTATCCTCAAACTGATGGAGAGGTCCATTGTTGTTGCCATATCTCCTATCCGAGCTGAGTTGCGAGAGGACCGGGAGTTGATCACCGCACATGGCCTAACCTTAGAAGCCCTCACGGTGCGAGGGGAGGTATGTGAGTAGGGACCAAAATGGGACCACTGAACCGGAATGAATCGGTATCGAATTGGAACTTGACGATTTGACTGGTACCGAGATAAACCGGACCAAAATTCCAGGATGGAGGCTCAGTGCCGTCCCATCCCACTATATACCGAGATAGAACCGAAACGGATCGGAATGGACTGGAACGGAACGGGATGGGATAAATGGGACATCCTATGTAGGTATTTCAAAAAAATAATAATTATTTTTTTGAGTTATATTGAATTAGGAAAATATGAATGTTTTTTATTTTTCTAAGTGTATTAGTTTATAATATTTAAGTTTTAAAATTTATAGTGTAATTTTACATAAGTTTATTTTACAGATATTTGTTTTTAATTTTTACTTATATAAGTTTGTAAGTTAGGTTTAATAAAGTTTTTTAAAAAAAGTTTTTGAGCTTATGTTATAAGTTTTCAAGATGTGAATCTTTTGAAGTTTATAAGTTATTAAATTATACTTATAACTTGTAATTTAAATAACTTAAGTTTCTAATTTTAAAAAATTAAATAAACAAAAAAGAAATGCTAATAAAAGTTTAAACAATGACACAAATAGTATTTTTAATTTTAATTAAAAATGATTTATTGGGACCGGACCAGAACAGAATCGGGATGAACTGGTAACGGTCTACCGGTACCAAATCATGATACCGTTCCATTTTGAGTACCGATTTAATGTATCCCATTCCATCTCGAATACGACTAGGCCAAAACGGATCGGAATGGCATTAGAACAATACTGGTGCAACCTGGTCCGGTGCTCAGTCTTAAGCAGGGTGGATGCCAGTCAGCTGATGTCACGACCTTGAGAGACGATGTTGCTAGTTTGAGACGTGATATGGATAAGCTCAAATCGACGGGTCTGTCTATGTTTTTCGGCGCTGTGGACCTTCCCGATGTTCGGAGTACATAGATTCTAGCTACTTCTGAGATTCGTCCGACTACTATGACTGGAGATGCTACTATAACTGATGATGATGCTGAGTCGAATGCTACCGAGATTGATGAGGAGGATCTTAGCACCTGTGATTCAGTGTTGTATGATCACTTGAAGGATCTAGAGGGTGCGATTGTACACACGACAATGGCGGCCTCTCTTTAGGACACTTCGATGGTTGGCTCTAGTGGAGTAAAGGATGGAGATGAGCCAGGAGCTGATGCCCAAATTAAGAGAGCCATAGATGTACAGAGTTCACCTCAGGCTTAGCCTGATAGGGGGATCTTGACTCTCTTTTAGTTTTACTTTTGAGACTGTTTCTTTATTTTACATTGAGGACAATGGTAGACTTTGTTTGGCGGGGTGAGGTATCTTCATACCTACCTCTTTTGGGTTTCATTAAGCTTATTGTGAATGTTTTTGATAGCTTGTTCTGAATGCTTAATTTTGTGACTATTGGATTCTTATTTATAATGTGATTGTTGGTTCTTGATCCGAAATAAAATTTCACCCTTTGGTTTTTGTGAATGTGACCTTTCTCTTACATATTTTAGTATAAGTTGTGATCAATACCGATGACTTGAATAGTACTCTTGATTGAATGATATGTTTGTGCAATTACAATGAGACAAATTTGAGTTGCATAAGTAATGTGTGAACTCTTAGCATCTCATTGTGACTGGATGATTGTTTAAATGAATCTTGTGATGATCATTGCACGCAAGCTAAATTTGTAGAATCTTGATTGATGATTGCGTTGAATGCCGTACGTGGTGAGATTGTCTTGAAATATGTGCTTGGTAACACCTAGAACATGCCCCATTGGTCCAATCGACTAATGTAGGTGAATGATAGAGATGATCTTAGGCACAAGTTTTTAAGAGTGAACTAAATTACTATTATACTTCTTTGTGACCACCTTGTGAGAGTGTGAACCTAGTTTGGCACCATTTGGGCCTAACCTTCTCTTCGGATGAAACATGAAGACATTTGACCACTTTCGCCATCACCTAAAACCTTCATGAAACATTGGTCCGTTGGAATAGCCAAGTTAAGATAAAAGCCTAAGTTGGGGGTGTGGTGAAAAATGAGGAAAGTCAATAAGTTTGTGAAAAATTTACCCTTGATGGATTGTTTTGAAAAATATGAAGCCCCTCTATATAAAAAAGAGAGAAGAAAAGAAAAAGAAAAAAAAGATTAAAAAAGAATGTTGCAATAAATCTTGTGCAATAGATAAAAGAAAAGCGATGTCCAATGAATCATTCTTAAAAGAACTTAGGGTGGATTGTGAAATTCAAAAAGAGTGAAAGAAAAGGAGAAAAAGTGAAATGAAGGCCATGCTTCATAAAGGTAGAAGTCACTAAGACAAAATGATCATATCTTTACCCTCAGCCCCGTTACAAGTCTTGAAAGACCTTAGTGATCTTGATTGATATTAATATCATGTTGATTGGAAAATATGGGCAAGGCAATGGGTATAATCATGCATGTGTTTCTTAAGAGTGTGAGAGTTGATTTTGATTCCTAACTTCTTAACTCTTGATGAGCTTTGTGTGGGCATGGAATCATTCTTGATGTGAGGGTATTCAAATACTTTTGTTGAGCTTGAATTTGCATTTGAAGCAAGCATTGTGAGCTTGATTTCTATTTGATGATGGCTAGTCACACTTTGAAACTTCTAGTGCACAATTGAACATTGCATGGGTAGATTGAACCTCGTGTGCATTCATGTTGAGTCTTGAGTAGCACTATTTGTAGACATATCCGTTGACTAATTGATCTTGTTTTTTTCTTGAGGAAAAACAAAAGTTTAAGTTGGGGGTGTTGATGAGTCGGGGATTTTTACTCATTTAGGGCTTAAATTTCAAAGTTTTAGTGTCGTCAATGCCTATCTTATGCTCTAAACTGATGTTAAAATTCTAATTTGCAGCAAGGAAGGCAAAAGAGCAAGGTAAGGACATTACCGGGAAGAAAGGAGCGAAAAAGTTGAAGAAGGTGAAGGTGAAGAAAAGAAAGACTGGTACTCACCAAAGCCACTCGGCGAGTCGCCGAGTGGACCTTCAGCTCGGCAAAAGTTCCAGCATGCCGGCCCATAGAGTAGATCAACTCGGTGAGCAAATTGGTGTCTAGGCAAAGCCCCGAATGGATCGGTGATGTCAACCGTGATCACCTAAAGTCACAGAAGAGAGGTGGTGAAGGCCAAGCCAAGAAGGCGATGGAAAGGAGCATCCATCGCATCACCGACCAGATCGGTGAAGCCCGACTTATTTCACCGAATGACTCCAAAACTGAAATTCTAGGAACGTATAAATGCAATTTTTAAAAGAAGGAAAAGAGTTCACACATTGTCCAGTTTTAGGTTTTTGATCCTCAACATTCTAAACATTGTTTTTACACTTTTTGAGTAGAGATTTAGGATTGGTTTGATTTTTAGCTTTTATTGGAGCATTTGAAGACTTTTGGATTGTTTCCTAATATGATGGACAATATAGTTGGTAACAATTTCTTGCTCTTTATGATGTTTGGCTAAAACCCCCTTCTTGGGGGTGTGATTATGTAATTGAGTGTTTCAATTAGCTTATGGGTGATAGTATTTACTGATTTTATTGTTGTTTTGAAGTGAGTTCAATTAATAGTTGAGTTTTAATTGATGAATTATAGTTGCAAATATGATTCTAGTTTAGCATTCTAAGCTTGATTTAGAAAGAAGTAATAGAATTAAAACTATTAGTTGATAACTGTAATGATTAGGTTATTGTACACTTAACTTGAGAAAGTGGGTCTCAATGCAATCCTACTAATCTAGCTTGAAAAGTAGATTGATTGAGGTATTAGTTATTTTTTGTGTTGTGCTTGTCGAGGTTCGAAAGAACTCACTTGATTCGAGATAGTTGATTGAGAAATGAATATTGCACCTAAAGCCTAGCCTACCCACTAAGGTTCAACGACTTTTAATGCATAATAATCACCTATTTGCAAAATTGGCATTCAATTGATCACACACCTAAATATATACTTATTTACTCCCGGTTGTTCATAGTTGTTAATTGTTCACTCAAATCCCCCCATTTGACATTAATTTTCAACCTTTTGTCATTTATTTTATTGTTTCAAAAATGTCTACATATACAAACAATTAGAGCACCATTTTACTTCGTAATCAAATACTTTACCGTATCACTCCCTGTGGGATCAACCCCAACTCTTAGTTGGGTTATCTGTTAGCGACCGCATACACTTAGAATCGGATGAAGTGTAGTTGAGTGTTATCAATGCATGTGACTATGAATAACTGAAAATGGAATTGAGAGAGAAATAACTAATGGAAGGTTGGATTCGAAGCTACCTTGAGTTTAGTATTTAGATAAAAGACCAGGCGGATTCGCTCTTCACGAATACGGCTCTGAGGGCCTGCAATTGGAGTGCACAAGAAGGTTGCCCTTTGTTTATGCGATCGAAGGTCCATGGATTCGTAGGCCAGTGAATCTGGGTTCCAAGAATGTGAATGGTGGTGAACAATTATCTTCTCCGTGAACGCAACCAAGAAGAACCTCAATTCTGAAGACCAAAATAGGCCTAGACCAGCTGATGCACATTAGCTGGCTTTTGGCAAGTTCAAATCTTCGATGGGGGGTCGTGAATTTATTAGGAACCCTATTTAGATAAACAAGATAATGTACTTTACCAAATTTTATATTTTAGGCTCAACAAAGCAGTCAAAATTTTCTTACGAGGTCATCTCAGTAAAAGGTAGGTCCCACAACCAAACTCCATTTTAAGCCAAATCCACAAGGGGGCTCAAAATTAGTTGGAAAACCTCGGGTTTGCACAAAGAGTCGTTCGATACAAAAATCTACATTCTTGAGCTAACCACACTAGCAAAATTCTTATTCAGTCATATTTACCGAGAATGTTGACCATGGTCAAACTTTAGCCTTAACTTGAAGGTTAAAACACCTAAGTATACAGACTCATATCAAAAGCCTCGAGACTCATGTCAACCATGCTACTAGCCTTAAATTACCCTTTTGAGGTAGACGAAATCATGAGTATTAGATTCTAAGTTTATCTTCTTGAACTTATGAACGAAAACAACCATTCAAGGTTTAAATGATCCAAATTACAGAAATTCACATAAAAACTAGATGAACGATTAGGTGACTGAAGTGTTTGTCTCATCAAGTCCTAAATAAGTTGGGGTGGCTATAGGAATGCTCTAAATGAAGAGTTGAAGGCATAAACATAAAAATTACCTAGAGGGTCATTAACAACATCCACTACTGAAAGGACTTTCATCCTCAAAAGTAAGAGTAAAAAAGTATATGAAGGATCAAACAAGCTAGGAAACTACTATCACATCTGATGCTTGGTCTCCTAAGTCACATCCTTAATTGGACAATGCCTCTAATGGACCTTAACCATATGAATAACTCTCGAATGCAACCACTACACATCTATGGCTAGAATAACAACTTACTCCTACATAAAAGTCAACACAATATCGCAACATAAAATCTAGGTGGATAGCTAAAAATGTTGTAGGTAAAGAAAAATCATAAGCAACCTCATCAAGTGTCTGGAGGATCTCAAAATGGCTAACATACCCGGGTCTAAGCTTGCTCCACATCACAAATCTCATCACACTTTTCATGAGCGATACACGGAGGAAATCCTGATAACCAACTAAAAATTTAAAAGGCCAATGCCTACAATCAGCACAACTCTGGTGCCTACTCTAAGCTATCCGAAGCCTATCCTGAATCAGCCTCACCTGGTCTAAGGCCTCCTAAATTTAGTTAGTAGCATGTGGCCTAGGATTTGTAGACTTAAACCAACCAATTGGAGAGTGACAAAGCCTACCATATAAAGCCTAAAATGGGGCCATATTAATACTAGTGTGGTAGCTGTAGTTGTACGCAAACTCCGTCAAGGGCAATAAATGATCCCACTGGCCTTCAAATTTCAAAACACATGCCTGTAACATATCCTCTAAAACTTGGATAGTATGTTCCAACTAACCATCAGCATATGGGTGGAAAGTTACGCTAAGGTCGACGCGAGTGCCTAACTTTTCTTGAAAGATCAAGTGAACTGAGCATCCTGATCTAAAATAATAAAGACAGGCATACCATGAAGATGAACCCCCTCTTGAATGTAGATATAGGCCAACCTCTCGACATTGAATGAAGACTTAAAAGGAAGGAAGTGTGTTGACTTGGTCAATCAATAAATGATGACCCAAACACTATCAACACCTCTAGAAGACTGAGGAAAACTTACCACAAAGTCCATAGTGATGTGATCACACTTTCACTCCAGAATGGGTTTTGTGAAACTAACCACATGATCTCAAATGCTCGTCCTTCACCTAGTTGCAACTGAAGAAATCAGGCACATAGTCTCCAATATATCTCCTCATGATGCTCCACCAGTAGTGCTTCCTCAAATCACCATACATCTTTGTGGTTTCCCGATGGATAAAGTATCTAGAATAATTTATGCAATTTGGATTGCACCAAGGCCATTAAATCTACGTCAAGCTCGGGACATTCAAAGAATGGAAGGTTTTTTCATGAAGTTAGAGGTTCTTAAGCCTGTGCTGATGGCAAAGAAAGGGTTCCATGCCTTGAAGATGACTTGTGGAGGTGAAGTGAATACGGTTGAAGAAGCTGCCACTTTAGATGAGCTGGACCCATTCGGCGAATTGACTAATGTCTTAGGTGAGGTCTTCTAAGTTTGCCTAAATTTCCAGGTTCTCCAGAGAAGAGTCAGCTCGCCAACCCACTCGGCGACTCGCATAGTCCATTCGGTGAGGTCAACCCAGCTCGTCCTTTTCCTATTTTGGGCCACTTTTATAATAATCACCTAAAACTATAAATAGCTTGTTTAGGTTCTCATTTGACTAAACTATTTTGAATATTGATATTATGAAACTCTTGTGTGAGTGTTGATAACTTGGTACAAGCTTTAGTTCATTATTGTTTAGAAATATTGGTTGCCAGATGAATTCATTTTCCCCAAGGTAATTGTAAGAGATAGGTGCTTATTGTATGATTAATGAATTAAGGTCTTAAGGTTTAAATACCTTTTGGTTTCTTTCTATTTCCTCTTTTTGTGTCTATCTATCTATCTATATATCTATCTATCTATCTATCTCTCTCTCTCTCTCTCTCTCTCTCTCTCTATTTCTTGTCTTTAATTTTTGCATTTTCATTCTTAATTGTAGTGTGAATTACATCATTTGGTATTAGAGCCATTTTTAGATTCGTTTCTATGAGTCTAGTCTTGGGTTTGTTACTACAAAAAAAGGAGTCAACTTCGTTTTTAAAGATAAGCCAAAAATATTTTTGTTTATTTGAGTCATGTTTGAAGTTTCTAAAGCTATATTTGAGTCTAAATATTAGATTTGGTAGAGTTTGGGGGTACTATTGAAGATTCCACCATTGTTGAGTGAAGAAACTTGATGAAGGTGCAAATGGGTTTTGAAATATGAAGGATTTGGCAAGGAATTGAAATATAAAAAGTATTGATGATTTTTTCCAACATCAAAGGAAATCTCTGTTTCAAATTTTGTGAAATTCAGAGCTAAAATCATTAAGGGCCTTATTTTTAGTCTTCATCTTGTTCTTAGTGTTCTTGAGAGAAATTCAAATCTTCAAGAAGAAGGAATCTACAAAAACAAGGTGTTTAATCTAACAGGAAAGGAAAAAGAAAGTGGGTACGTGTTAGTGCACAAGGGAATTTACCAAAAGGGGTATGGAATAAAGGAAGAAGTACAGGGGGACCACAAAAGCACAAAATTCGAACGTCTTCAAGTGCACACACTGGTCCTTTTGGTGTGCCTGACTTTGCTCGCCAAAGTCCACTCGCCGACTCACTGAAGTGATACCTAGGTCGCCGAAGTGACACATAGCTTGCCGAATTGCCCAGACTTTTTGTCAACTTTGGTGAGTTGAACTTCAAGTCTGCGAGCTGAACTTAAACTTTAACGAAGAAAACATGGAATTTGGTGACCCGAGCCTCATTTTATGCCAATAATCTCCGGTTCTAATTCCTTAGTTTCCTTTTCTTAATTCTCAATCATTCTCATAATTCCTAAACTAATTTTCAACTCGTAATTGATCTACTTGTTGATTATTGGTTCTTGAATTCTCTTCTTCAATAATGCCACTTCTTTTTGTGCTCTTTATTTGTTTTACTTCGTAATTAACTTTTTGATTCAAGTCTATTTTGCTTTAATCGAGTCGTCTGTCTTTTCTTGAAACAACAATCCATTCCAGCCATGAGTAGAAATTGACACTTTGTGAACAACCAAGTATAAGCAATATTTAACCTTAGCAGAGTCAATTTGAGAGGCAATCAAATGTGTGTAAACAAGAGTAATTGTGAGTTCATTTTGCTAGAGCTAATGTTGTTTATTGTTTTTGGTGAGTTCTCTTATTGCTAGGTACCATGGAAACCAAAGATGAAATCTAACCATCTACGGGAAGGGTTACTTGGGAATCTATATTGGAGGTGATTACTAATACGAGTTGGAGGATGGAGAACATGGATGGAAAAATGTCCAACATATAAGTTAGTGTGTCAATGATGGTTGGTAGAATGATCAACGTGGAGGGTCGATTTAACTCTACTAATTCCACCCCACAAGCTACCTATCGTGCTTCCACAAGTGTCCTCGCCCGCACTACTTCTCCTACTCTTATACCCGGAACCTTCTATCAAGCATTCAACCCAATCCCAATCAATTCCAAACCCAAGGTACAAAATACCAATCGACCACTCAAACCCAAACTCAATCAAGAAGAGATCGTTATGAAGAGGAAACCCAAGAAGGTGATGAATTTGAAGGTGAGGAACAAGACCCATATGAGGGAATCTATGTCGCCGTTCCTAATGGTTTGATGAGGAAGGCCCCAATTGAAGAGGCATGGCCTCAAGAAGGAGAGTTCACCGTACCAATGTATGTTGTAAGGTGAGTTGTGATTAGCAAGGCAATGGATGATCCAAGTCAAAGAGAGAAACTTTTCCATTCCAAGTGCCTCATCAAAGTGAATGTATGTTCCTTGATCATTGATAGTGGAAGTTGTGGAAACATTGCTAGCACCACTTTAGTGGATTTCTTGAAACTTCCTACCTTTAAGCATGCTATACCTTACAAGCTTCAATGGTTGAGTGTGTGTGGAGAATTGATGGTTCATATTAAAGTGTTGATCAAGTTCAAAATTGGGAAGTACCAAGATGAGATCTTATACGATGTGGTCCCAATGAAAATTTCTCATGTACTACTTGAAAGACCTTGGCAATATGATCATTCAACCAAACACGAGGGGAGAATTAACAAATATTCACTTGTGTTGGATGATCATAAATATGTCCTTCATCCTATTTCACCCTTTCAAGTCAATGAAGTGTATCAAAAGATAAGTGATTTAAGGGAACAAATGAAGGATGAGGAAGAACATGTGGAGGTCGTGGGCAATGAAGAGGAGGAAAGGGGGAAGTTCAGGGGAAAGGCCTAAGTGTTGTTGGATAAGTATAAGGAGATAAGGGAGGAAGTGGAGGCCAAACGTTCATTGTTCCTTATCACACATAGGGATCATGTGTTGCACACTAACCAATCTAATTCTTCTCTCACCCATTCTATTTCCCTTCTTTTTCAGGATTATGATAATGTCTTCCCATAGAGTCGCAAGAGGATTGTGCTTGAACCGGGCGAATGAGTGTGGGTGCATTTTCATAAGGAGTGATTTCCCACTCATTGGAAGACTAATGTGATGCCAAGAGGTGAAGGTCCTTTTCAATTACTTGAAAGACTCAATGACAATGCATACAAAATTGACCTTCCTTTGGAGTATCAATTTTCCAAGATCTTCAATGTTTGCGACCTTTCTCCACTTTCAACTCTTGATGATGATGATCCATCAAATTTGAGGACAAATTCTTTTCAAGAATAACAGAATGATGCAATTCATATTGCACCAAGACCACTTACTCTAAGTCAAGCTCGGGGCCTTCAAAGAATGCAAGGTTTGTTCATGAAGTTAGAGGTTCTTGAGCTTGTGTTGATGGCAAAGAAAGGTTTCCATTCCTTAAAGATCACTTAGAGAGGCGAAGGGAAGACGATTGAAGAAGCTTCCACTTTAGGCGAGCTTGACTCCTTCAGCAGCTCACCAAATGGCCTAGGCGAGTGCTCCTAAGCTCTCATAAGGTTCAAGAACCTCCTGAGAATCAGATCCCAAGAGTCAGCTCACCAACCCAATCGACAACTCACTAAACCATTCATTGAGGACGACCGAGCTCGCCGATTTTACCTATTTTAGGTCAATTTTAGGCCTTTTTTTTCATAACTACCTAAAACTAGAAATAGCTAGTTTAGGTTCACATTTTAGTAGACTATTTTGAATATTGATATTGTGAAACACTTGTATGAGTGTTGAGAGCTTTGTACAAGCTTTGATTGATTATTTTTTAGAAACATTGGTAGTGGGGTGAACTCATTTCCCTTGAGGTCATCGTAAGAGGTAGGTGCTCATTGTAGGATTAACAGATTGAGGTCTTAAGGCTTAATATATGTTTTGGTTGCTTTCTATTTCCTATTCTTTTTTGTCTATCTATCTTTCTTTATTGTTTTTAATTTCCACATTTTTCACTCTTAATTCGTAGTGAGAATACAGTTGAAGAAGCTGCCACTTTAGGAGAGCTGGACCCATTTGGCGACTCGCCTAATGGCCTAGGCGAGGGCTCCTAAGCTTTCCTAAAGTTCTAGGAGTTCCAGATAAGAATCATATTGCCAACCCATTCGACAACTCACCTAGTCTATTCGGCGAGAAAGACCCAACTTTCCCTTTTCCTATTTTAGGCCAATTTTGGGCCTCTTTTGTAATAATTACCTAAAGCTACAAATAGCTATATTAAGTTCTCATTTCAGTAGACTATTTTGAATATTGATATTTAAAACTCTTGTATGAGTGTTGAGAGCTTGCTAAAAGATTTGGTTGATTATTGTTTAGAAATGTTAGTTTCGAGGTGAATTCATTTCCCTCGAGGTCATTGTAAGAGATAGGTGCTTATTATGTGATTAACTGATTAGGGTCTTAAGGTCTAATATACATTTTGGTTGCTTTCTATTTCTTCTTTTTGTGTCTATCTATCTATCTTTCTTTCTTATCTTTAATTTCCATATTTTCATTCATAATTTATAGTGAGAATTATATCAAACATGGGCCTCACGAAGTATCAACTGTATAAAACCCTAAAATCTTGGAACACAAACACCGCCAATAACATTCAAAACCCCATATGAATCTACGGTAGCCTAACCAGAATCACCTGATAACATCCAATCTCAAAGGGCCACTAAAGAGTCATCCTCAAATTGATGACCACAAATCAATCAAACAAGGAATCATGAACTCCTACGTAGGCTAAGACACGCCTACAATATGAGATATCCAATTGAATAATTTGATTAGGTAAGGACTAAATGTTTGAAGCTAGAGGCTACTCCACAGTAGACCAGGAAGTCTAGACTACCCATACTCACCATCTTTTAGCTCAAGGCGTCGCGACCACATTCGACTTGCCCGGATGATAGAGAATAAAGATATCATAGTCCTTCAAAAAATCAATCCATTGATGCTCCCTTAAATTAAGGCTCTTCTGGCTTATAATGTACTAAAGACTCCTATGATAAGTGTAGATCTCACAACAATCTCCATACATGTGTTGCCTCCAGGTCTTAAGCGTGAAACCTACTGCCACTAAATCCAAGTCATGAGTGGGGTACTTGAACTCATGCAACTTAAGTTGCTTTGATGCATAAGAAATAACTCAACATTTCTACATCAATACATAACCTAAAACAATAATAAATATGTCACAATGTACCATGAAGCCTTCACCCTCAACTCGAACAGTCAATGTAGGAGCGGTGGTTAACAACTCCTTGAGCTTTCAAAATCTCAACCCACTCTCCTCAGACCAGTCAACATGAATATCAAGATGAGTCAACCTAGTCAGAGGAGATTGAATAATGGAGAAGCCCTCCATAAACTGTTTGCAGTAGCCTGCTGATTCAATGAAGCTCTAAATCTCAGTAACCAAAGTGGGCCTAGCCTAATCATGAATAGCCTCAATCTTTACTGGATCTACCATAATGTCATCCTAGACACGACGTGTGCCTAGAATATTATATACTCAAGCCAAAACTCAAACTTTGAGAACTTGAGATAAAGTTGCTGATCTCTCAAAGTCTGGAGCACAATCATCAAGTGTTGCTCATAATCTCTCATGCTATATGAGTATAAAAGGATATCATCTATGAATATATGTACGAATGAATCAAGATAAGGCCTGAAAACCCACTTCATCAAGTCCATAAAGGCAATAGGGCCATTAGTTAAGCGAAAAAACATCACAAGGAACTCATAGTGGCCATATCGAGTCCTAAATGCGGTCTTACAGATATATGCTACCCTAATCCTCACTTGAAGGTAACTAGACCTCTAATCAATCTTAGAAAACAATGAGGCACCCTAAAGTTGGTATAAAAGATCATCGATCCTAGGCATGGGATATAAGTTCTTTACTATCACCTTATTTGACTGCATATAGTCAATTTACATGCGCATCATACCATCTTTCTTCTTCACAAAGAGAATGGGAATGCCCAAAGGGGATATACTAGGCCTAATGAATCCCTTACACAAAAGATTTTAAAGCTGAACCCTGAGCTATATAGAAGCTATCCAATAAGGAGGAATAGAAATAGAAGAGTACCACAATCAAGCTCAATAGGGAAATAAATATCATGTTCTAGTGTAGGCTAGGTTGGTCGTTAAGAAATACATCAACAAAATCATAAAATATATATAGGAACTGACTCAATTGCTTGGACCTCCCTACTTACATCACACACATAGGCCAAGTAAGATCAAAACCCGCTAGTTACTAGCCTCTAAGCCTGAATAAAAGAGATAACTCTAACCAGTGAGCTACTACAAGAGTCCCACCACACCACCGATGGAATGCTAGACATGGCTTAGGTAACAGTCTTAGAGAAGCAATTTAAGACTGATCAGTAGGGAGACAACCAGTCCATACCCATAATCACATCTAAATCAATCATATCATGCATTATAAGGTTAGCCTGAAGTGTAACACCCCGCACCCGGAAGAGGAATGGTTAGACCATTTCAAGACTTCCAGGTGTCACTCATGTGGGAAAACCACACCCCGAGGTTAGACCCATGCCATGTGGGTGAGCTCTATTTGTAGACACCCTTGAAGTTGCCTGAGGCAGTGAACAACGGCTAGGACCCTCGCCTTGTGGATGGGTCCACGATTCGTGGTTAAGAAGTCGTGGGTCAAGGGCCAGAAAACTAGGCCCCAGACCATGAACCACGATACACTAGGATGGACTGTAGGTCCATCCATGGTCCGTTGGCGTGGTCTTATGGATGGGCATGTGGAGACAGTTAAGTGAGGGCTTAAGGGTCTTTTCAAGTTTTAATTAAATTGAAGTGGTGTCATTTTGTCTAAGTCTAGACCACCTATATACTTATTTTCAACCCCAAATTAGACCCATTTAGTTAATTCTCTCAAATACCACAAGAAAACCCAAAACTCCTCTCAAATATACTCTCTCTAGAAGTTGAAAGAAGAAGGAAGAAGAGGAAGCTAAGTCAAGATCAAGACTCCAATTTTCAAGCTTGTGAGGGCTTTCTGATCAAGGTATGATAGCTCTTTATCCATGGATATCTTCCATCCATGGAGTCCCCTAGAATTCCCCCAATTTGATGAAGAATTCCCCAATGTATTTAGGGTTTTTTCCAATGTTGTAGGTTATGTTGATTATGGATCCAATTGAGTGGATTGCGATTATTTATGATAGAATTTGTATAAAGATATTACATGTATCCATGCCTATTCCATGATTATACCCTAGAATTGATATATGTGGGTTGATGCCATAAAGGAAACTTTGTGGGTTTACGCTTGTCCTTATAGAATTGATGAATTATTATTAGAATTTCTTATGAATGAAGCTTATATTATGATCATTAGATCTAGGACTTTGATAGTAAAGCTTATGATGTTAATTGTTGGTAATTGATTTTATTGTTGAGGAAGGGATACTTCCCATATAAATTGCCTAATTATGAATGTGTGGATGTAAAAGGCTTACTCACTTGAATGATTCTAGGTTTGAAAGGATTGCTTACCTAAAATTAATCTAGACTAAATATTTATATATTGATGAGGCTAGAGGCGATTACCCTTGACCTCCATATGAAAGGATATGAGGTGATTCCCATACTCCTTAGAATTGAAAAAAGGTGAGTCCCCACGTTCCTATTATGATGAATGGAGATGGAGGCGAGTACCCATGCTCCTTATGAAATGATGCAGAGGTGAGTACCCGTGTCATATGTTGAGGTTGTGTAGGCGAGTACTCGCAATTTAAAAGTAAGTAAGGCAAGAGGCAAATACCAATTAGCCTTTGTAACTTAGGCAAAGAGGCGAATCCCCATGTCTTTAAAAGTAAGAATAAACTATGTGAACTATCTTATGAAGAACGAATAGCTTGGATTGTTGCTTGAGGTACCTTCCATGAGGTAAGTTGACTAAGAGGTGATGACCCAAGTTTTGACTAAGGATGAGTAAGGTTGCTTGAGATGTACTCCTTTCTTATTGTGATATTGATGTATGTGCATGATTATGCTTATGGTTTATATTGACTAACCATGATGTTTATGTTATTTATTCTAGCTATCATAATTAGTACTTAATTGTACTAACACATAATCTTGCCTACATTCTTATAAAATGTAGGATCCAGTGACGTAGATTCTCACATTCATGTTTAGCTCTCTTGTTGATCAAGGAAGTGAAGATTTGGTGAGTCCTCACTGTGTTCGAGGATGTGATCACCCTTTTTCTATTATGTCTTTCCTTTATGTCTTGGACTATTATATGGGTTGCGTCCCAAGACTTTATTCATGTTGTTTTAGATGGTTTGAGACTATGGTATTAGACTTCCGCTCATTTTTATAAAAGACTTTGATTGTATTGAAAAGTATTAATTCTCGCTCATTTCTATTACTTTATGCTATGATATGCTAAGTGGCTTGTATGAGGCCTCTCGGGGTCTTTTACGGCTTGTTACATCTAGGGGGTACCTCTAGGTCGTGACTAACTTTGTAATAAGAGCACAAGATTTAGAATGGTTCTAGGATATCTCAAACCACGTCTAGTAGAGTCGTTCATAAGTGCCACATTTATGAATGAGAGGCTATTAGATGTTTAGGAAACTTCACTTCTTCATTTCTCTAAGTCGTTCCATGGAGTTTAACTCTATAAGGTCTTTCTCCTAATCCGTACCTGATTGTTTTCAAGATATGACTACTAGAAGGGATAATGCTAGAAGGACTGAGGGAGATAATGTGGGATAGTAAGCTCCTCCTCAAACTCTGATTGATTCTTTGACCGAGAATGTGACAAATGCAAAGTTTAGGTTGGATTTTAAAGTGTTGGCTCAAGCCATGATGGTGCAACCCAATTTAGAGGTAATAGCTCCTATGAACCTAAAAGTGGGTATAGCTGCGGCAAGAGTGAGGGATTTTACAAGGATGAACCCTGTCGAATTTCATGGCTCCAAAGTTGAGAAAGATCCTCAAGAATTTATTGACTAGGTCTATAAGATACTTTGTATTATGGGAGTAACTCTGGTAGAGAAGGTGGAGCTAGCCGCTTACCAACTTAAAAGGGTTTCTCAGATTTGATTTAATCAATGAAAATAGGCTAGGCCGGAAGGAGCGGGTCCCATAGAATGGGAAAGGTTCAAAAGTGCTTTCCTTGATTGATTTTCCCCCCTTGAGATGAGAGAGGCCAAGGTTCTTGAATTCATTAGCCTTAGGCAAGGAAATATGAGTGTAAGGGAAAACACTTTGAGGTTCACTCAACTATCTAAGTATGCCCCTTCTATTGTGGCGGATCATAGAACTAAGATGATTAAGTTTGTGTCGGGAGTGTCCGACTTGGTTGTCAAAGAATGCCGCACCGCTATTCTTGTCCATGACATGGACATTTCTTTCCTTATGGTGCATGCTCAACAAATTGAGGAAAAAAAGCTCAAGGAAAGATCTAAAGAGGCAAAAAGAGCAGGAGTGGATGATGGTAACTATTCACATTCTAGGTTCGATAGACAGGGTTGTTCAAGGTTCCGGTAAAAGTTCTTTGGGCAAGGTTCTTCAAATTCTCCTCCTAGGTCTAACAATGAAAGGGTGTCTAACCATAAACCTCAAGGAGATGGCAATAAGTCCATGATGCCTACTTGTTCTAAGTATGGAAGAAACCATAAGGGTAAGTGTCTAGCGGGTTCCAATGCTTGCTTTGAGTGTGGAAAGACGGATCACAAGGTAGGGCTCAATCCAACCCCTCATCTGGTCCAAGTGGTTCGGGTGCAAGTGCTCCTAAGCAAAATCAATTTTATGCTCTCCAAACTAGAGGTGATCAAGAGAGCTGCCCATATGTGGTGACTAGTATGTTAAAAGTTTTTGAATTAGATGTGTATGCTTTGCTTGATCGAGGAGCTACTTTGTCTTTTGTGACACCATATGTGGCCATGAGATTTGATGTGCTCACCGATGTGTTATTAGAACCTTGTTCTGTCTCTACTCCTGTTGGTGATTATGTGTTGGCTAAAAGGGTATATAGAATATGTCCCATTTCCTTATCCATAGAGTTACTCTTGTTGACATGGTAGAGCTTGACATGTTAAACTTTGATGTCATCCTTGGGATGGATTGGTTGCATTCATGTTATGCCTCTATTGATTGTAGGACTCTAGTAGTCAAGTTTTAATTCCCAAATGAGCCAATCCTAGAGTGGTAGGGGGAAATTCTATGCCTAGAGGTCAATTTGTTTCTTACATTAAAGCGAGGAAAATAATTTCGAAGGATTGTATGTATCATATAGTGAGGGTGAGGGATGTGGATTCCAAAATCCCAAGTCTTGAGTCGATCCCCATTGTTAATATGTTTTCGAAAGTATTTCACTATGATTTGTCTTATATTCCTCCCAAAAGGGAAATAGACTTTGGTATTGACCTTCTCCCAAATACACAACCTATCTCTATTCCTTCTTAAAAAATGGCTCTGGCGGAACTTAAGGAGTTGAAAGAACAATTGAAGGATATATTGGATAAAGGTTTCATTGGACCGAGTATCTCTCCTTGGGGTGCTCTGATCTTGTTTGTTAAGAAGAAAGATGGGTCCCTCCGAATGTGTATTGATTATCGACAATTGAACAAGGTGACCATTAAGAATAAGTATCCTCTTCCAAGGATTTATGATTTGTTTGACCAAATCCAAGCTGCAAGTTATTTCTCTAAGATTGATCTCCGGTTGGGTCATCACAAACTGAGGGTGAAAGAAGAAGATATTTTGAAAATGGGGTTTAGGGCTCGATATGGCCATTATGAGTTCTTGGTGATGTCCTTTGGTTTGACTAACGCTCTGGCGACATTTATGGACTTGATGGATTGAGCATTACAACAGTATCTTGACTTGTTTGTGATAGTGTTTATCGATGATAGTTTGATATATTCAAGAAGTGAGATTGAGCATATTGATCATTTGAGGATCATATTGCAAATCCTTAAGGCCTAACAACTTTATGCAAAGTTCAGCAAATGTGAATTTTGGTTACAGTCCATAGCTTTCATAGGCCATATTGTTTCAAGCAAGGGTATTGAGGTAGATCCAATTAGGACGGATGTGGTCAAGAATTGGACAAGACAGATATTAGAAGCTTCTTGGGTTATTATAGAAGGTTTGTTGAGGGGTTTTCCTCCATTGCTTCTCCTTTGACGTCCTTGACTCAAAAAAAGGCTAAGTTCATATGGTCAGATGCTTGTGAGAAAAGTTTTCAAGAGTTGAAAGATAGACTTACTTCCCCTCCAGTGTTGACTTACTGGAAGGTACAAATGGGTTTGTGGTATATTGTGACGCCTCTTGAGTTAGATTGGGATGTGTGCTTATGCAAAATGGTAAAGTGATTGCCTACTCTTCAAGGCAACTTAAGGTTCATGAGAAGAATTATCCTACCCACGACCTTGAATTGGCGGTGGTGGTATTTTCCTTAAAGATTTTGAGGCATTATTTGTATTGGGTTCATGTGGATATTTCACCAACCATAAGAGTTTACAATATGTGTTTACCCAAAAATATCTAATCTTCACCAAAGAAGGTTGCTTGAGTTATTGAATGACTATGATATGAGTGTTCTTTATCACCCCAGAAAGGCAAATGTAGTGGGGGATGCTCTTAGTAGGTTGTCTATGGGTAGTGATGCACATGGTGACGATGATAGAAAATAGTTGGCATGAGATGTGCATAGATTAGCCCGGTTGGGTGTTCAATTGGTAGATTCCGAGAAGAGTGGTGTCATGGTTCATAATGGTGCAGAATCATCTTTTGTAAGTGATGTGAAAGCTAAGCAATGTCTAGATCCAATTTTGGTAGAATTGAAAGAAGCGGTGCTCAAGAAGTCCGTTGAGGCTTTCTCCCAAGAGTGAGATGGGGTACTTAGATACCAAGGTCGATTGTGTTCCAAATGTTGATGAGCTAAGGGAACAAATTTTGGCGGAAGCCCATAGTTCTTGATATTCCATTCATCCGGGAGCTAACAAGATGTACCGTGATTTATAGAAGGTCTATTGGTGGAATGGGATGAAGAGGGATATTAAGAGATTTGTGGCTAAATGTCCAAATTGCCAACAAGTCAAGGTTGAGCATCAGAAGCCGGGAGGTTTAGCCCAAGATATTAGCATTCCTAATTGGAAGTGGGAAGATGTGAATATGGACTTTATAGTAGAGTTGCCACGTAGTCGGCACCAATATGATTTGATTTGGGTTATAGTAGACTGAATGAAGAAATCGGCTCATTTCATCCCCGTCAATGTTTCTTATGCGGCGGAAGACTATTCTAAGTTATATTTAAGGGAAATAGTAAGATTGCATGGTGTGCCATTGTCCATTATATATGATAGAGGTACTCAGTTTACTTCTCAGGTTTGGAAATCATTCCAAAAAGTTCTTGGCACAAGAGTGAAGCTTAGCATGGATTTTCACCCACAAATCGATGGGCAAGTGGAGAGAATGATCCAAAATTTAAAGGATATGATGAGAGCATATGTCATCAATTTCAAGGGTATTGTGATGATCAGTTGCCGTTGATAGAGTTCACTTATAATAATAGCTACCATTATAGTATTGATATGGCCCCCTTTGAAGCTCTTTATGGTATGAGGCATAAATCTCCTATAGGGTGGTTTGAAGTTGATTTGATTGGACCCGAATTAGTTCATGAGGCTAAGGAGAAAGTTCGGTTCATTATAGCGAGGTTGAGGTTAATCCTATGCCGATGTTTGAAGAACAGACCTTGAGTTTGAGGTTAGTGATTGGGTCTATTTGGAAATCTTACCCATGAAGGGTGTGATGAGATTTGGGAAGAAAGGAAAACTTAATCCTTGATTTATAGGCCCATATCAAATCTTGAAACGTGTTGGTAAGATTTCTTATGTGTTAGATTTGCTAAATGAGTTGGCAACCGCGCATCCCATTTTCCATGTCTCTATGCTTAAGAAGTGTGTTGGAGATCCGATGTCCATAGTTTCCCTTGAAGGTTTTGGAGTTGATGAGAGCCTTTAATATGAGGAAGTTCCTATTGAGATTTTTGACCGGCAAGTTAAGAAATTGAGGAACAAGGAAGTTGAGTCCATGAAGGTTTTGTGGAGAAACCACTTAGTTGAGGGTGCTGCATGGGAGGCCGAGGCTGATATGAAGTCTCGATATCCTCATCGTTTTCCTTCTACTCCTCTTCTAGCTTGAGGTAATGAATTCTCTCTTGATTGATTTTATGATTTGAAGTCATGTGTATTTTATGTGTTTCCATTACTTCCTTATAATTATTCATGTTCATGAAATAGTTTGAGTCTTAACAAAATGATTTATGTGAATGATTTTCCTCATGTTGTAGTGCATTTATTATGGATTGCCTATAGATTTCATGAGATGAGTTGTTGAACATGTTTTAGATATGCTTTTTGAGATTGAATTGCATAAGAGATCCATGAGATTGTGTTGAGCATGATTTATGTTAGAGAAGGTAGTTCCTCCTTGAATATGAGAAATCTGAAAGTTTCATGCATATTGGGTTGTTAGATGTAGTTCTTAATTCTTAAGGTTCATTCCATAGATTTGACTCGGAGTTGATTATTCCTCCTTAGTTGAGTACATTTTGTTGTGTTGCATGCATGATGGGCTTCTAGTCTTGAGTCTTTTTGTTTAGAAACGTGCTTAGAATCTCATTCGAGGACGAATGATCCCAAAGGGAGATAATGTAACACCCCATACCAGGAAGAAGAAGGCTTAGTAAATTTCAGGACTTCTAGGTGTCACCCATGTTGGAAAACCATGCCCCGTGGTTGGACCCATGCCACATGGGTGAGCTCCGTTGGAGGACATCCTGGAAACTGCCTGAAGCAGTGAAGCACGGCCAGGACCCACGCTCCGTGGATGGGTCCAAGGTCCGTGGTTAGGGAGTCATGGGTCAAGGACCAGAAAACCAGGCCCTAGACCACGATCACGGTTCACTAGGATGTATTGTAGGTCTATTCATAGTCCGTAGGCGTGGTCTCATGGGTGGGCCTGTGGAGACGGCTAAGTGAGGCTTAAGGGTCTTTTCCGATTTTAATTAAATTGAAGTGGTGTCTTTTTTCCTAAGTCTAGACCACCTATATAAGTATTTTTAACCCCAAATTAGGCTCATTTAGTTTATTCTCTCAAATCCCAAAAGAAAACCCAAAAGTCTTCTCAAATATTCTCTCTCTAGAAATTGGAAGAAGAAGGAAGAAGAGGAAGCTAGGTCAAGATCAAGTCTCCAATTTTCAAGGTTGTGAGGCCTTTGTGATGAAGGTATGATAGCTCTTCATCCATGGATATCTTCCATCCATGGAGTCTCCTAGAATTCCCCCAATTTGATGAAGAATTCCCCAATTTAGTTAGGGTTTCTTCCAATGTTGTGGGTTATGTTGACTATGCATCCAATTGAGTGGATTGTGATTGTTTATGATAGAATTTGTATAATTACTTGTTATTAGAGTGTGAGTACATGTATCCATGCCTATTCCATAATTATACCCTAGAATTGATATATGTGGGTTGATGCCATGAAGGGAAACTTTGTGGGTTTAGGCTTTTCCTTATAGAATGATGAATTGTAATTAGAATTGCTTATGAATGAATCTTAGATGATGATCATTAAATCTAGGGCTTTGAGTGTAAAGCTTATGATGTGAATTGTTTGTAATTGATATTATTGTTGAGGAAGGGATACTTCCCACATAAATTGCCTAATTATGAATGTATTAATATGAAAGGCTTACTCACATGAATTAGTCTAGGTTTGAAAGAATTGCTCACCTAATATGGATTTAGACTAAAAGTGTATGTAATTGATGAGGCTAGAGGCGATTACCCTTGACCTCTATATGAAAGGATATGAGATGATTCCCATACTCCTTAGAATTGAACAAGGAGTCCCCACATTCCTATTATAATGAATGCACATGGAGGCGAGTACCCATGCTCTTTATGAAATGATGTGGAGGCGAGTACCCATGTCATATGATGAGGTTGTGGAGGCATGTACCCGCAATCTAAAAGCAAGTAAGGGAAGAGGCAAATACCCATTAGCCTTTGTATGTTAGGCAAAGAGGCGAATCCCCATGTCTTTAAAAGTAAGTATAAACTATGTGAACTATCTTATGAAGAACAAATAACTTGGATTGTTTCTTGAGGTACCTTCCATGAGGTAAGTTGACTAGAAGGTGATGACCCAAGTCTTGACTAAGGATTAGTAAGATTGCTTGAGAAGTACTCATTTCTTATTGTGATATTGATATATGTGCATGTTTATGCTTATGGTTTATGTTGACTAACCATGATGTTTATGCTAGCTTTCATATTTAGTACTAAATTGTACTAACGCATGTTCTTGCCTATATTCTTATCAAATGTAGGATGCGGTGACATAGATTCTTGCACTCGTGGCTAGCTCTCTTGTTGATCAAGGAAGTGAAGATTTGGCGAGTGTCCTCATTGTGTCCGAGGATGTGATCACCGTTTTCTATTATGTCTTTCCTTTATGCCTTGGAGTATTGTATGGGTTGCATCCCAAGACTTTATTCATGTTGCTTTAAATGGTTTAAGACTATGGTATTAGACTTCCGCTCATTTTTATAAAAGACATTGATTGTATTGAAAAGATTTAATTCTTGCTCATTACTATTACTTTATGTTATGATATGCTAAGTGTCTTGTATGAGGCCTCTCAGGGTCTTATACGCCTTGTTACATCTAGGGGACACCCCTCGCTTGTGAGGTAGACTCTTGACCAAATTAAGATGAGATAGGCTGCTCATATAAGATATTCGTACTTGTGATTGAATCATCATATCCCTCAGCCTCTCCCTCGCTTAAGCTACATAGAAGTTGCCATATCCACCTCTGCCCTAGCCATCTGACCTACCACATGACCTGCCTCCTCAGAGACCACCCTTATTACCCTGATGAGTATTCTGACAGTCCTAACCCTAATCTCGACCTCTAACAGGAGGTGCTATTGGAAGAACCGGTAGAGTTTGCGGAGCTACTTATGTAGTGGGAGAAATTTTCCTATGTAAAGGAAAATTTCTAGCCCAATAATGAAACTTTGCACAGTCAATATAACCCAAAGATGATCAACTCCCAGAAGAATGACCACCATGGCCTGAAGCACATGGTTGAGACCCATCTCGACTCTAACCAAGGACAACCTTACTCCGACTATGTCAGTCACCCTCTAAAACCTGTAGTGAGGCCTGAACAAGTTGACTGGATAGAACGTAATGAAACTGTTGTTGGGTTCCATCATAAGAGTGTCTGGACTTGGAATGGGCCCTGTTGTAGTTGCCCTCATACCCGACTCTCTTGTCTCTACCTCCATGAGCCTCACGATGGAGCTGCTTAATAGTAAGGGCATGGCCAACCACATCAAAGAATAAGTGGCATGTAGAAGTGATAAATTGGGTCTCTCAGCTGAAGTCTGAAACCACATATAAAGCATTAGAATGTCTACTCCTTTATAGGTAGAATCACAGTAGCATGGCAGGGGAGCTCGTGAAACTTCACCTCATACTCTGACATAGTCATGTAGTCATACTCTAACTTGGAGAACTAATCTCAAAGATGATCTTTGAAACTGTGAGGGATAAACCTAGCAAAGAAAGCATAAAAAAACTCTGTCCACATGACTGGAGGAGACCCATCTGGCCTAGTCTCTATGAAAGTACGCCACAATTGCCTACCTGACCTTTCTAACTGATAAGCGGTGAAGTCGGCTCCTCTTTACTCCACCAGACCCAGAGTAGAAAGCTACGCTTGGTAAGAAGTAATAAACTCGTAGGGATACTCACCCACAATACTAGAAAATCTAAGAGGTGAAAGTATGAGAAAAATTGCGAGCATCTTCTACTCATCTAGAGGCATAGTTCTGGCCGCAATCATGGGATAGGAGCCATAAGGTGGTACCTAGACCTAAGGTGCCTTTAGTGTAGGCTGACCCTGCAGGAGTTGTACTAGTGCTTGTGGAATTGTGGCTATAACTGGGGCATGCTGGATGCATCCA
The DNA here is from genome assembly GCA_035578085.1 of Solanum pinnatisectum. NCBI lineage: Eukaryota > Viridiplantae > Streptophyta > Magnoliopsida > Solanales > Solanaceae > Solanum > Solanum pinnatisectum. The sequence continues at coordinate 20,631,427 of CM069083.1, forward strand.
AGCATGGTCAATAATTGTGTAATAGTTGCATGAATCTTCCAAGCCATAGCTGGTATAGGTGGTGGCTGGGCCGGCCCCAGCCCCACTGGCTGTGTGGGTCTGCTACTTGCTCAGAATCCCTCTCTCCCTCTGGGCTAGTTCTATAGCCCAGGTTGGCAAGAGAGGTTGATGCCTACCTCGAGCTGCCACACAAAATATAAGAGCCATCACACCAAAATAGTGAAACAAGTGATATTTCAAGACACCAATAAGACACACACTGCACGAAAGCGATGAAAAATTGAGAAATATACTATGTATTAGGTATGTACAAGTGAGATATGTGAAGTTAGGGCTCTGACACCAACTTGTAACAATTCGATTCCTCGAGTAATAATGGAACCTACTATAACCCACACGTAGGTAAGCCAACCCCTAACTGAAAATAACAAGTAATGAGTATAAGGGTAGAAATAAGAGAAAATAATAATTTCAACAATAGCACAAGGAATGAACCTAAGAAAACCAAAACTATATACATAATGATCCCTCCAGAACCTAGAAGTCATAAGTACAGAGTTGCGCTAAAAAAAGGGTACAAGTCCCAAAAGCTGACCAAAAGAAAAGCTATCTCGAAATACAAAAAGATAGCTATACAATATACAAAAGAAGACATGTAAGTCTTAGATATCAAGTGCTTATCCTCACAGAATTTAATGAAAAGAACACGATAAAAATAAATGTAAGTACAACTAAGCTAAACCTAACTGGACCCCATAAGGCCAGAAGGTACACTTGTGCACAATTTTAAGTAAAACCCGAATGGACCCCCATAAGCCCAGTAAGTACACATAATGGCTAAATCTACAAGAATGAAGTACCAAAAGTCTAGATCTAACATGAGCAAGTTGGGCCTCAAACCCAGTACCCACTAAATAGGGCCGCCCAGCCCTCCAGTAAACTTCTAGGGGAGCTTGCTACCTAACTAGCAAGAGTAAACCCAGTAGCATACACATATCAAATCAAAGACACCCAGCCAGCTAGTAATATCTCAAGGGCGTCATTCACCTAATTAAAAAGGGTAAACTAGGGGCATGTCGACTCTGAAGAGGATCTCCTCACTATCAAAAAATAATAGAACCATCGAACGACATCCACTCACAAGAAATCAAAACAAAGCTCCAAGTTTGAACATCTCCAATCCTATGTCATCTAATGAACCACGAAACCTCCAAAATTGCAACAGGGCCGCATAAATAGGGAGAACGAATAGAAAGTTGAAGAATCTGTGCAAACTCCTCAACTAAGGCCCATTCTATCACACTTACATATGCTACTCCAGTCTATAGGGAGCTAATCCATCCTGATTGACATCAGAGAAAGGATAAGTCCTTAAAGCCGCAAGTACCTCAATTCTAAGGCAACACCAGCCTAATCCTAGACTAAATCAAAATATTCTTAAATATATCATAAAAACAACATACAAGTTAATTCACAAGATAATAGTAAGCAAATAACTCTGACTAAAATGGTATTATACCGGAGAATAAAGTCGATCATGTCTAAACATGGTATCTAAGAAAGTAAATAATAGAAACTAGGTACCTACCCCCAGTTAGTTCTAATAAAAAGGAATGTAAACGCAAGCTTAGTCTAAGAGAAGGGAAAAACTCGTAGCCTACCTCTAGGCTGATTACCCGCGCTGCAAATCACAATGCCGAAGCTTTTCCCTTCTGAATGGCATTAGAACGCTTCCACGCTATCAAAAATAGGATCAAAACATCACTAAAGTAGTTTCAACACCAAAAATACATAAAATGGAGTGGACCAATTTCGGAGTCAAATGGGAATTATGGAACCCATGCATGAATTCATGGAATTGAATCCATATGAAGGTCCTAAATAGTACCTGCAAACTTTCTAAAACATCCTATATGTAATTTATACCTAAAACAACCCAATAAAAGAACTAATGCAGCCAGCTATCTCAAAATTTTACCTCAAACAATGAGTCTTCAATAGTTTCCAATCAGCCACACAGGTAGCCTTAATAATTTGGTACACATAGGACTTTGAATAAGTGGAAACATAGTTAAATTGAGAGAGAAATTGATGATGGAAGTTGGGACTCAAAGTGTCCTTGCGTCTGCTCTTTGAATAAAAGATTAGATGGATTTATTCCTTGTGAATGTGGCCTAGAGGGCTCACAATTGCAGACCACAAGAAGGTTTCCTTTTGCGAACATGGCTAGAGGCCCAGGAACGTTCTTGAATGTCTGCGAATGTGAAATCTAGCAAACGTTGGCACCATGAACATGACGAGTGGCTCGTGAATGCATAGGCCAATAATTTTCTTCTCCACGATCCCGAATACTGAAATTGGCTTGCACCAGCTTAATTTTGGCTATTTCAAATCTCCCCCAAGGTGTCCTAAATTCGTTTGGAGCCCTATGCACACAAACAAGATATGCTACCCTATTCTGGACTCCATAGAGGAGTTTAAATTTCCATACAAGGTTATCTCAGCAAAATATGGACCCCACACAAAAATTACATTTTAAACTAAAATCCACAAGGGGGCTTGGATTAGCTCAAAAGTCTCAAGATCTTTACCAAGGATTGTTCTAGACCAAACTTTACATTCTGAAGCTAACAACGCCGGTGGAATTCTCATCACGGGAAATTTTACCAAGAATGTTTGCCAAGGTCAAACTTAGGCCTTAACTTGAAAGTTAAAAAACCTAAACACACAACGTCGCACCGAAAGCCTTTTTGAACTGATGAAATTGTCAAAATTAAATTCTGAGGCCATCTTCCTAAAATTTTGATTAAAAATGACCGTTTAAGGTTTAAAAGCTCCTAAACTTAGAAATTTATATAAAAACCAAATGAACGAACAACTTACTAAATTGTTAGTCTCAACAAGTTTTTAATGACTTAGGGTCACTATAAGATTGCTCTATATGATGAACAAAAGATATAAGCATAGAGATTACCTGGAGGGTTATTATAGTTAGTGCTCAAAACTCTCATCCTGAAGGAGGTCTGCCAGTATAAGTGATCCAAAACCAAAGTAGGTTAATGCCATAGTGGTAGGCATGTAGAATTGTTTTCCCAATGAAAGAAGGTTTAATATTTAATGACGAGCAAAAATAAGAATAATGAGGCTTGAAAAAGTTAAAAAGTAAAGAGTGCATCAAACAATGTGAAACCAGCTCCTCCGTTCCCACAAAAGTTCAAAAAACATAACAAGGATAAATGCCTGGGTAATTTTATCTCTTTACTTAAGCAAGTTCAAATTAATCTGTCACCTACTGATGTTTTGCTGGGAAATCCAAAGTATGCCAAATATGTGAAAGAGATAGTAGCAAACAAGAGGAGACTTTTTGAATATGAGATAGTTTCACTTACTGAAGAGTGTATATGTGGAATTCAAAATAGGTCGCCCATCAAACTGAAAGACCCAACAGCTTCATAGTACAAATTACCATAGAGCAAAGCATTTATGCTTGGGGACTATGTGATCTTGGCGGTAGCATAAATCTTATGCCCCCATCATTGTACATAAAAGTGGGTATTGGTAGTCGTAAGTTGATGAACATCATTTTATAGCTCTCTGATTGCTCTATTGCTATACCAAAAAGAGCTGTGGAAGATGTACTAGACCAAGTGGTATATTTTATCTTTCTTGTGGGCTTCATCTTATTTAACTTTAAGCCTGAATTGGAAGTACCATTTGTAATGGGTTGACCTTTCTTGGCCACTGGGTATGTAATGATAGATGTAGTAGTAGGTCAGTAGATTCTCAAGGCACATGACAAAGTTGAAGTGTTTGATGTATACCGGGCATTGTAATTGCCTACAATTTATGAGGATTTGTCGGCTATCACCATAATCGATGTTGTTGTAGAATCTCAATATATTTCTTCTAGAGGCCCACTGGAGAGAGTACTAATGGGGCATGATACTTTTGAATAAGCTAAGGCGCAAGATATAGTGTAAACTCTGGTATAAACAATTGTTGTTGTGAATAGAGGGAATTTGGAACCATTACATAGAGTGTTGGGACCCCCACTAAGACGACCATAAATTGAAAAAAACTTCTAAGTTTGAGTTTAAAGCACTCCATCTCATCTCCAATATTCTTTCTTGGGTGAGAATGAAACCTTACCAATAATTCTTTTCACATACTTTTTTAAAATGTAGGTTAGTGCGGCCTTGTCTGTGCTAAAAAGAAGAAAGGGAGAAATTGGGTGGAAACTGTTAGATATTCAAGGCATCAATTTACGTTTGTGCATGCATAAGATATGCATGGAAGAAGAGCACAAGCCAAGCACACAAAACCAAAAAAGGCTAAATTCAGATGAGGGATTTGATGAGAAAGGAGGTGATCAAGTGGCTAAATGCAAGAATTCTGTACCGAATCTCAGATAGTAAGTGGATTAGTCTAGTGCAATGTGTACCAAAAAAGGGTGGAATGAATATGGTGAAAAATAAAAAAAAATGAGTTGATCCAAACAAGAACAGTCACAAATGGCGTACATGGACTACTACAAGTAAAATGATGCCACCAGAAAAAACCATTATCCAATCCCCTTCATTGGTCAGATATTACATAGGTTAGCCGGGCAGGAGTATTATTGCTTTCTAGATGAGTATTAGGGCAACAATCAAATTGTGATTGCTCTAGAGGATCCTAAAAAGACCATATTCGCTTGTCCTTTGGCACATATGCTTTCAAGCAGATGCTTTTCATACTTTGCAATGTGCTAACCAATTTTTAGAGATGCATGATGGCCATATTTCGTGACGTGTGAAGGATTTTGTGGAGGTTTTCATGGATGACTTTTCTCTGTTTGGGGAATCATTTAAAAAATACCTGGAAAATCTTGAACCATACCCCCAAAACTAGGAAATATAATCTGAACCTGTTTGGAATTTATGGAGGTGAGTTTCATGAACCGTGAAATCTTTGACTGGTCGTGCACTGGTCCGTGAACTAGACCACCCCCACAACTAGGAAATATTCACGGGCACTTGTATGGCTTATGGAGCATTATACAACCTGTAGAGACTCCCATACAAATCAACCATCTAATTCAGGACCCGTTTTGTTCACAAGTACCATCACGGACTGTGAAGGTTGTACGATCCGTGGAAGGCTTTCATGAATGGTCTCCATATTTTTAAGCTTGGGTTATTTTAGTCTTTTTCAACTCTTTCAAATCATATTCTATATCATTTTGACCTATTCTAAGTAGGGTTAAGTTGTTCCTAACGACCATAACATTCCTACTCCCTCATAATTTCCCAAATTAGATTTTTTTTTTCTCAAGTCTCCTCTCCAGCAAGAACTAGGGTTCCAAACTTCAGGTCTCCATTCAAAGAATCAAGCCAAGGTTTATATTCAAGGTATATGGGAATTTCATATATGGGTATCCCTTCACCTATTAAGTCCCAAAGAAACCCTAAAATTTCAAATTTCTGATTCCTAAAAGCTATAATTTTCTGCGATCTTCATGGGGTTTTAATGCAAATTAGTTTTCTTCATGATCAGTCCTTAATTACATGTTTTACTCGGTAATTGCATTATTTCAAATATAATTCCCTATTTTCAATGATAATTTCATGAACTATGGCATGCATGTATTTTCATGACTCAAAATTATGTAATTTTAGATGCATATTTCAAATTATTAGATATTTTTAGATTATCATGATATAGATGATGCAATAAGCTATAGTATCTCAGTATCATTTTAGTTATCATAATTTAGGGGCTACTCAATATGTATCAATTATCTGTATGATTCAGTATTACATATTCTTACTATATCCACATTTATATATGTTTATGTTGGGAGTATACTTAGCACTGAGTGGGCTGTAGGGATGAAGTTTTCTGTCTAGTGTATGTGGAACTTTAATAGAAATCCCTAAGTGTCAGAACTGTGTGTCATCATAATACTTCTCTTAGATAGACTTTAGCTAGTGGATCTATCTTAGATAAGTTATCATGTCCCTTGCAATGGAAAAGATATGACACTCTCTTTTCATTGTGGGAGCAGTACACTCAACTCCATGTTGTAGTTCACATGACTTATGTCGGTTATTAGTATATCCCACAATACTGATTTCTATCATTGCATGACCTTGTAACTACATATTTCAGATTAGTATATCTCAGTTTCATGTTATTTTACTTGGTCATTGCATCAATATGTTTACAAATTTAGTATGTTCATATTTCATGTTTATTATACACATTCCTCATACTCAGTACATTCAAAGTACCGACAACATACTTTCTACCTATATTATTTGATAATACAGGTTTTGACCCTTATCATCCACCCCATGGTTATTACAAATTCGGTTAACACTGGAACAACTTTGGTGAGTCTTTAGTATGTGAGGACAAATTCTCTGTCTTTGATTTCAATATTTCTTTTTCAGTTTTAGACAACAAAGTGAGCGAATGGATTTTCCTAGTCACTTATGTTAGTAGAGGCCTTTAGGCAGTCCTTTAGATTCCACATTGTTATGTTGTCTTTTAAATTTTGCCTATTTTGGTATTATGGATTCTATCTAATTATTTCAGTTTTAACTTCCACATATTTATCCCAATTTCCTATTAATTTTGCTAATCTTAGTGTTATGGCATTCCATGAGATTAGCTCGGGGTCACTTGTGCCTCTAAGCATCGTGTCATGATGAGTGCTATATTTGCACTCATTTGAGGTCTATTTAGCTCAATAACTAGTGTCCTCAATGCCTAATTAAATCCTATTCTAATGATATTTTGATTATTTGTAGCTATAAGGCTAAAGAACAAGGCAGGGATAGTTTTTTGAAAGAATGGCCAAAAATATGAAGAGAAGTGTAAACTCTACATTGTTGATCACCTAGAAAGAAGGGTGATTTGACCAATAAGTATGACCTCACCCAAATTGAAAGTGCACAACACTTGAATTAATTGAGGCACATCGGTGAACTTCAAATGCAAAGGTGACTTGCTGAATGAGAAAAACGAACATGCTGACGATCGCCGAAGGCGACAGTGCAAGGAGAAAAATTAAAGGTTTCAAAGGTGAACTAAGGTGGTACTCTACGATACTTCGAATGTTAAAGGTAGACTCAAATGAGTTCACTGATTGTGGTTGAAACACCTGAAGTCTTGAGAAAGAAAATACGAGTTGGAGAACAATCGATGATTCACGCACTGTGATAGGTGAGCCCAATTAATGTCACCTAATGAGTAGCGCATTGAGATTTGGGGAAAATTTTAGAAAAATATAAATATCCCAAAAGAGAGAGAAAAAGGAAGTTTGGTTAAGTGAAGAAAAGTTGGAAGATTGAGAGAAAGTTTTGAGTACTTTAGAGAGAGAAACACTTTGCCTTGTGAAAAACACTTTCTAGTTTTTTTGGGGTTTTTCAACTTTGTTTTTTTAATTGATAAATTGAAGTTGAATACAAAATGGGTTTGCTTGTAATTTTTTCATTTCATATTACAAATGACTGCTTTCATGAAAGGTATAATTTCCTTGCTTTTTGTGATGGGTGGCTAAAACCCCAAGATCTAGGGGTGAAATTATGGTTGGGTGTTGATTTAATGTAGTGAGTATTGTGTGATGATCTATTTTGTTATTGTTCGTAAATGAATTTGGGATAATTAGCATGGGGTTAATGTATGGGTAAGGTTGCAAACTAAATTCCTACTTCTGATGTCTGGTCGATGCTTGAAAGAGATTGATTGGAGTGGGTAATTATATTAGTCCGATACTAGAAATTTAACTTTGATGTCTGTAACTTGCTTTTAAATAGAGGTTATAGGTTAGATTTATTTTCCCTATTTCTACATCGAAAGAGAGAATATAGTAAGGTATTGGGTTGTTTAGTATAGTATATAGATGAGACCAAAAGGAGATTCTATGCAAGGATGCTATGAGAACGAAAAATATTAGTGTTGTCGAAGATGGCCCAACCTATTCATGTCACTTTAGAGAAACACAATTACCCCTAGGTGACATTGATTTCCAATCCCCTTACCCCTAGATTGCTTGTTACTTTTTGAATTTTTTGTAATTTTAGTTTAATTGTGACTAGTGATAATGTAATACCTCAAATTCGGGAAAGGCTAGAAAGGGGTCAAGAGAGAAAGTCACAAGCCCAAAACTAGACCATGTGACCCTTTACGGATCTCTAGAAGGTACGTTCAGGGGACCACAACCCATTTTGGTGCTCGTGAACTCGTTCCAGAACTTGTCCAAAAAGGTTCCCCTCCCACGGACCCTTAGATGAGCCGTGGTGAGCATCACAGACTGTACAAGTGGTCATCAAGTGGTCAAGTCAGTAGGGGCTCTCCCTTAGCCATGGGTCAAGGGCCACCAGCATTACAACGACCCCTAAAGCCCCACACAGACCATGAAGTCGTACGTGAAGGGTTTTCATTAATCTTAGAGTTTAGGGTCAACTTCAAACGATCATATCTTTTAGAACAAAAAGAATTAGGTAGCCCATGACCTGTCAAATTAAAGATCTTTGAGTCCTCTTTCCAATGCCACCGAGTTTGCCTAATTCAAAGCTCAGAGTAAAAGTTATGCCCATAATAGTGAAGCCTTGTCAAGCAAGATTTCTTCACAACCCATTTAACGGGGTGTGGTGGTCATGATGACCCGTTTTGGCCTCCGTGATGCCAATTCGGCATTTTTTCGACAAGGACTTTTGGGTCTTTTCCCCAATTATTTTAACTCAATACTATGTAATTTTTCCTTCTACCCAAATCCCTATATAATGATTTAAAACCCCCAAATTACCCAAACCCAATTCATTCTATCAAATTCTCAAAAGAAGGTCAAGCTCCTCCTTTGAAATATTTCTCTCTAGAAATTGAAAAAGAAAGATAGGGTTTCAAGATCAACCCTCCCAATCCTCCATATATTCCAAGATTTTTGCATGAAGGTATGATATTTTTCATCTATGTAGCCCTTTCCTCCATGGAGTACCCAAATTCTCAAATTTACAAAGTTAGAATTCCCCAATTGAGTTAGGGTTTTCTTCAATTGGCATGAGTTCCTTTCAATGTTGATTTATTTGATTGATTTATGATCTTTTGTACATGAATTGAAGTAATTGAATATATTTAAGATGATTTCCCATGAACCCATGCATAACCCATTTTTTCTAAGCTATGTTGCGGGTCTTGAACTCAGAAAGATGAATTTATGAAAATATGCATGTCTTCTCTTTATGAAACTGATGTAAATGAATTTGAAGATGCATTGACTTTGAAACTATGATGAAGCTATGAATCATTGAAAAGAATGCATGTTAATGAAAGTATGTTTATGACTCAAGAAAACATATAGATGAGATTGTCTATATGTTCTATGAAAGTTGGCCACATGATATGAATGACATCTAGATTTTCCCTCAATGCTTTACAACCTATTTTCCTAAATTAGGTCTTAATTCATATGGTATCCAGATATGCCATCAATGATTATAGGCCACAATTTCAAAACTATTTCCATTAGTATTTGAGGCATCTCTAGTATGAAGTGAATGACTATGGGCCTTAAAAGCTATTATGAAAGATCATGGACGGTGAAAGGTTTTCTCACGCATGGTTTAAGGAGCTATCCTATGATAAGACAAGTGGCGACTACCCATGTCTTTTAAAGATAAGACAAGTTAAGATTAATAACTACTCCATGGGAATTATGCTTAGCACCGAGAGGATATTGAGATGGAAGCTCTCTCGAGTTCAGGCCAGGTTTCTAGGAGCAATCTGCTTATCCCTTACCTATGTACCCCCATAGAATGATGGTGTAGATAGACATTATCTAGAGGATCCACTTTAGCTCAGATTCATGGTTCTACCTTTGCAAGAAGGACAACCCTTTTTGGTGTGGGAGACACTCAGATCATGTTATAGCTTACATGGTCTTTATGTCGATTAAGGATCATTCCCACAATAATGAACAAAGGTTACTCCAAGAAGTATATCACATATGTTCAAAGACAGTTTTACTTGCATTGAACATGATTCGTTTTATGTTTTCTAACCCTATTATCTTATGTTTTGACTTGGTCTTTGCATATCATGAAAATGTCCTTTTTAGCATGATTTCATATTTTTATGCATGGCTATCATACTTAGTGAGTTTTTGTACTAACACATACTCTTGCCTGCATTTCACCAAATGTAGGGACCGACCTTTCAGATTCGCAATTGTGTTGCTAGGTATCTCATATAGAAGATAAAAGATTGGTGAGTCCTTATAGTCCGAGGACCAAGCTTTGGTTTCCCTTTTGTCTTTACTTCTTGTTTTGGAACTTGATGTACAGACTACGCCCCGATAAACTCTTAAGTACTAGATGACTTTGAGAAGATGTTTAAAATTTTTCTTTTATGTATAAAACTTTTATATGCTGAAACTATCTTTTAAATCTTTTAAATTCTATGATTATGTATGTTGCATGCTAAGTGGCTTATATGGGGCCTCTCGGGGTCTTATACGCCATATCATGTCTAGGGTATACTTTCGGGTCGTGATGGATACCAAAATCCTTTTATTAAATTGCGGGAATCATCCACCCAATTGTTTTTAAAACTACAAATGAGTGATTTTAATATCCAATTCTTGATAAATTTTTCTACGATTTAGCATTTTTTGTGGGATCGACCCCGACTCTTAGTTGGTTATTTCTTATTAACAACGACCACTGTCTCTTTTAATTGGTTCTAAAGAGTATATTTGAGCGCTATAATGTCGCATATAGGGAGTAGGCTTGGGGAGTGACACTAATATATTATTGTTGCCGTGGGTTACACTTCTAAGTGGGTTAGGTCTGTATCCCTTCCTACTAATGACTCAACAATGGTTGTCAAATTCATCAAGAAAGAAATATTCAGTCGCTTTGCAACTCCAAGGGAAATTATCATTGATGTAGGGTAAAACTTTTTATATCATTGGGTAAAAATATGTTGGCAATGTATGGGATACGACACAAGGTCACTACAACATATCACCCACAAATGGCTGGCCAAGTAGAGGAGTCTAATAGAGAAGTGGAGTAGATTTTTAATAAATTAGTCAATATGCAAAGGAAAGATTGGGTTATGAAGAAAGAATATGATTTTTGGCATATAGAATAGATTATAAGACGCTAATTGGGACTTCTCGTTATGAATTGGTATTTTTTAAGGCATTTCATCTTTCGGCAGAGCTAGATCATCAAGCACACATATTGGACAATTAAGAAGTTTATCCTTTACCCTGAGTGAGTTGGTAAGAAAAGAATTGGCTAGTTGGAAGAGCTTGAGGAGTTTAGGCTCCATGCACATGAGAACGCCAAGCTGTATAAGGAATAAATGAAGCGATACCATGACAAACATTTTATCTATCGTATCTTTGAGCCAAGAAAACAAGTACTATTGTTCAACTCTAGGTTAAAGATGTTTCTTGGAAAGCTGAGGTCCAAGTAGAGTCGGTCATTTGAAGTTGTAAGAGTGATTCCACAAGGGGGTGTAGATTGTGGAACAAAGACAAGAGCTCCACCTTTCTTGTGAATGGGCAACATGTTAAATACTACTTTGGTAATGATGTAGATCATGACAAAAAAGTGCTCGCACTTGATGATATGTGATCTATGAGCTGGGTTGAGCTGCGACGTTAAACAAGAGATGGCAATGTAACGGTGTGGGGCGGTTTGAGGTTAACCCACAAAATTTTAACTCGCCCTGCTCTGCCCCACATAACAATTTTTTTTCATTTCACCCCGTTCTACCCTACCCCGCATAGACCTACTCCGCATGAACCCGCACAGCATAAATTTTTCAATATTTTTCTTTTTTTTTATTTAAGCTTGATACTATGAAATTTTTTTATAAAAATAAATTTATTTTCTCATCAAGTTGTATTAATTTAACAGATAATGACTTTATTATTTTTTTTTATAGGTCAATTGAGAAGCATGTAAGGAACTCTATTAGTTTTAATGAACCATTTTCATTTACTATCTTATATATTTTAGTAACTTTAAAGAAACATTCAATTAACATTAGTTTGAATAATAATTAATAAATTTGTCAAGAGTTTTTTGTAATCTTACTCTTGAAGGGTGCTCAATTACTCTTATAACAAGTTAAAAAATAAATTAAGTTTAAACCCACATAAAACTGCATAGACCCGCAACCCCAGCCCCACATTAGTTATTAAAAATCACTTCAACCTGCACGGCATCCGCTTCACCCCGTACAACCTTAAAATTGCCCCAACCTACATAACCTTAATCCGCACTGCCCCTTCCGCATACACCCTGCTCCGTTGTAATCCACATGTTAAACTATGCGCTACACGAGAGGCAACACAATACTTCTTGTAATAGATAGGATATTTTTTTCCCTATAAAATAGTTTCAACTTTTGTTTCTGGTTGTAATAGGTAGTCACTACATAAAAAAAGAAAAAAGAAAAAGGAAAAAACATAAAAAAGATGTGTCAAGCAACGACCAAAACTAAGACGTTGGATGGAAGGTAACCCATCTTTTCTTACAATTTCTATTATGTCAGTCTTGCAAGATAAACGGTGTGCTCAATATGTTTAAATGGACTACTAAAGGTAAGTACCCCATCACATGTTGAGTACACCATCACAAGAGGGACCCGCGACTACTTTGCATCGTGGACCCGGGTGCCAAAATTTTTCTTATCAAGATTTTTGTTTCCCGCTTCGACAAAGACGTACGCATTGTGTTGTTGAATTTTCCATGCAAATTAAAATAACGGGGTTTTCCCCATTTTCTTTTAAAGATGCCGACCCAACTCCTTTTTAACCCCCAATTTCACCCCTAATTTCTCCATTCCTCTTCTAAATCATCCAACTCTCCCCTTCCCCAAACCCTTGCAAATTTGTTTCTCTCAGCCGATGTTGCGGAGTTGTTTTTGCCGACTAATATTTCTAGTTTCCTCTACCCTTCTAATTAAGGTATGCTTCTTATGAGTTTTCTTTTACTCTCAGATGAATTTAGGGGTAAAATACATTTGGGTCTTAGGAATTTCTAATCCCGTCATGAAATTACTTGTGAATTATTGAAATTAGCTCTTGAAGAAAGATATTAATTTCTTGAAACTTTTGAAAGTATCTTGATATACACCTAAGACATGATTTCTAGAAATTAAACATGGTTCAACTACAAAACCACCCATATTTTTAGCTATTTACATGAATTTATATTTACAAGCTCAATCTAAAGACCAATAGCTGCAACCTATCTCAATGAAGATCGCACGTGCTCCAAAACTATAATTTTGAAAATTTTCCCTACCGAACAGCCTCGATCACTACCATGGTACAAAAAACATGATCGTAACATAAACATATACAATTAGAAATTAAAATTGCAACAGTAAATCCCAAAATTGACTTTATCAATGAGTCCAAATAATCTTGCTAAACTTGTGCTCCAAAATTGAGCACATATCATGCCTAGAAACAAAACTTACATCAAAAAGAAATAAAAACCACCAAAAACAAAGCTTAGAGAGCCCTTCGAGATGAAAATTAACCTAAAAAAATGCATCACCTACACTATCTCAATAACTCCAAATGATGCCCTAAAAAATTCTTGACACACAACAACTTGAATCAAACTCAAACAAAGATCTAGAACTCAATATATAACCAATTGAAATATTAGAAATGAGTTGAAATACATTTGGTATTTAATTTAAAGATGATAAAAACAACTTTTGTAAACTTGGAACCTATTCCATAATCAAAGAAAGTCGACCCCAACGTATTGCAAAAGCGGCAGGTAGCCCACAAGTGTAAAGGGTTTACTTATTGTCCTACATAATGACAGAACAAGGCCTATGTAACACCTCAGAAGCATAAAAGTCAATGGAAGTTTAAAAGTTGCAGAAAATAATATTGGTGCAATGTTGTACGGGTTGTAAAATGGTCTATGACTTATGGATAGGAATTGTGGTGGAGACTTAAAAGATTTTGATGTTGGCTTAGGGTTCACGAGTTATTGTCCATTGTATGGGTCGTGGCTCATAGTGTTGATGTCTGAAAATGGGATAAAGTGTAACACCCCGGAAGGTCAAGAGTTGAAAGGTAAAGAAAAAATTTAGAAAAATTTACCGATGCAAGTTCTACGAGATCAACCTATAGACCGTAGGAATTCCTATGGGCCATAAGAAGGAAGTCGTAGACCTAGACTTGAGTTTTGGAAAATTTAGTTTCTTAAGATTGGACCTATGACTTGATTGGATGAACAATAGAATATTTGACTAGTTGTAATAATGACTTGTACGATTGATTCAGAGACTTGATTTAGGACCTCATGTCTACAAATGGTTTTTAAAAGTCATAGTTGGTTCTACAGACGTATGAAGGTCTGGTAGGAAGGTTCTAGAATTGGTGAAATTTAGGAGTGAAACTTCAGTTCTTCAGATGAGGTCTACGAACCTTAGAAATTTGTATGAAACGTACAAAGTCTTGTAGGATGAAAGGTAAAAAATGGACTTTTGAAGTTCATTGTACGGCTGACCAGAATGGTTAGTATAAATTCTTAAGGATCGTAGGTCACAACCATAGGGTCGTCCGACAGTTATTTTAAAAGGGTATTTGGATATTTTTCTATGCATCTAATGCCTACACTATGTCGTATTGAACCTAATTCTAAGCCCTATAACTGCCCTTCACCCTTAGAAATTTCCCCAACTCTTTCATTCCCTTAACTTCCCAAAATCCTTTCCAAAGTTTTCTCCCAAAATCCTCTCTCTAGATCAAGGAAGAAGAAGCTGGGGTTCTTTAAGATCAAGTCTCCTTTCTTAATCATTGCTTCAATTAAGGTATATACAGAGTTCATCAATGGGTTCTATTAACACATTGAGTCCACAAAGATTCTTTAATTCTCAAGTTCAATTTCAATGAAATTGGTTAGATTTTCATTGAATTCTCATGGGTTCTATTTTTGCTGATTCATTTTCTTTAATTTGATCTTTAATGTTGGTTTTGATTGACTTACATGTTTTAAAATTGAAATCACATGAACAAATGTATGATCTATGAATCTTAATTTTGTATAAATCTAAGTAAAAACTATGAATCTATGTATGATGTTTTCATAAACTTATGCATGATTTCTGAAAAAAAAAAAAAGGCTTAACGATATAGCTTGCTATAAGATTGGAATCAATTAAATTGTGAAATGTTTTCTCCAATTGAGGAATCATTGTTTGGTGAAAATTTTCTCACCTATACTTGATTCAGGATTTAATGAGCTACTCTATGATGTTTTAGCTTGGATTAGTAACTTAATTATGCTTTTACATGGATGATGATATAAATATATTTATGACTATTCCGTTGGGATTTATCTTAGCATCAAGAGAACTTTGAGGTGAGGCTCAAATAGAGTAGTCTCTAGTAACAACCTCTAGTTCCAAACGTTGTGTCCTCGTAGGTTTTCCTAAAATCACCTTGCTAGTTGATCCACGTATATAATTTGACATGAGTCATAGTTTTACCTTGGAAAGTTGACTCTCTTTTCTCGATGTGGGAGTTACATAAGATTCTATGTTATGGCACACACGGTTTATGATCAGTTAAATCTAATTTCCCACAAAATTAACTAAGCTACTTCAATTGTTTTATGAATCTTTATTTATGATTTCATGATGCATTGATCATTTTCATGATTTATGGTTCTTCCTTAAAAGGCTTTTACAATGTTTAACTTGGTCATGCATTTCATGTTTTTGATTATCTCCCCTTATTATCATGCCTCATGTTTTATTGCATTCCCCTTGTACTTAGTACACATTATATGTACTAATGCATACTTATGCCTACATTGTTTTACTAATATAGGGCGTGATAATGCATCTCATACCGTTCGTGGCTAGTTGATCATACTAGAGTTTGAAGATTTGGTGAGTCCTCATACTTCGAGGAAAAAGGGAACTTTTATTGTTTTCCATATGTTTAGTTTCAGACTTTTATATGTGGTGTATGGGTTACATCCCGACTACTCCTTCTGATGTAATAGATGGCTTGTAAAGACATTGAGGTACTTTTGCTTATATGTCAAACTCTTTACTTCTTATGAAATTTGTTGACTTTCTCTATTATGTTGTGTATATGTATGTCAAGTGGCTTGTATAAGACCTCTCGGGAACTTATACATAATGCCATATCTAGGATGTACTTTGGGTCATAAAAAACTTGGCATTCAGAGCACAAAAAAGGTCATAGGAATTCTAACAAGCGACGTTGAGTAGAGTTTTGTTCATGAGTGTCAAGTACACCACATTTATCAATACGAGGCTATGAAGCATATATGAAACTTCATTTCTTTCATCATTCTACATTTGTTCCATAGATTCTATCTTTATAAAGATCCTTCTCTTAAATTATGTTCAATCCTTTTCTTGATATGGCCCCTTGAAGAGCTTATGTGAGAAGGTATGTGGGTAACGACAACATGGAGCTCGAGGTTCCTCAAGTTTTGGATGATCCTTTGGTTGAGAAAGTGACTTATGCTAAATTATATGCCGCTTTTCAAGTGCCAGCTCAAGTCATGACATCCCAAGCCAATAGAGAGGCTAGTGATCCCGTGAATCCAAATGTAGGTATGGTGGCATCAAGGATAAGGGACTTCACTTGAATGAATCTCTCAGGGTTGACTATGGTTGAGAAGGCAGAGTTGGCTGGTAATCAACTTAAGGGTATTGCTCAAATGTGGTTTGAATAATTATAGAATGAGAGGGCAGTTGATGCGGGTCCTTTTGATCTGGTGAAATTTAAGGAATCTTTTATTTCCTTTTGAAATGAGAGAATTGAAAGTGCTTAAGTTCATTAACATCTTTCAAGGAATTATGAGTGTGAAGGAGTATACAATGAATTTCACTCAATTGGCTAAGTATGCTTCAACTATGGTTGCCGACTCTAGGGCATTGATGAGTAAGTTTGTGTCTGGTGTGCATGACTTGGTTGTCAAAATGCGTCGTACCGCCATGTTGATCAAGGAAACAGATATTTCTTGTTTCATGATACATGCTTAATGAATTGAGGAGGTAAAGCTTAAGGAGAGGGAAAAAAGTCTATGATGGTAAGGACGAGTGAATGTGACTTCTCATACTCTAGGTCCAGTGGACATAGGCATCCTTAGTTTTGGAAAAGTTTTTTGGGTCAAGGTTCTTCGAATGCTCTAGCTCCTAAGTTCAATAAAGATAGAGTGTCTAACCCTAAATCTCAAGGAGGTGGTGGTAATGGGTCTTTTATCTCTAATTGCACTAGGTGTGTAAGAAATATGATGGGAAGTGCTTAGCCGATATGGGTGGTTGCTTTATTTATGGGAAGAGTGGTCACAAGGTGAAGAATTGTATATTGCAAGCTAGCAAGGGTAAGGATGGTAGACAAGCTCAGCCTAGTAGTTCTTGTTCGGGTGCTCTGACGTATAATTGATTCTATGCTCTTCAGACAAGATAGGATTGTGAGGGTTTCCTAGATGTGGTGACCAGTACATTGGAAGTATTTCATTTCAATATTTATGCATTAACTTTATTCGGGTGATACCTTATATTTTGTTACTCTTTTTTTTGGCCATGAGATTTGATGTGAGTCTCGAAATCCTTTCTAATCCTTTTCATATCTCTACTTTCGTGGGTGATATTATTGGGGATAAAAAATTTATAGGAATTGTCCTATTTTCGTTTCTCATAGAGTTACTCATGTTGATATTGTAGAACTTGATATGTTAGATTTTGATATTTTTCTTGGGATGGATTGGATTCATACATGTTATGCTTCTATAGATTGTAGGACCTGATCGGTCACATTCAAGGTTTCGAACGAACCTATTACTACATGGGATGGGGAAAAGTTTGTTATTAAAGGCCAGTTTCTATCTTCCCTAAAAACTAGGAAAATGATTTCTGAGGGTTACATTTATTATTCGGGTAAGGGATATGTAACGACCCAATGGTATACCCTAGGTGTAACATGGCGTACTTGACCCCGAAGGGGTCTCATACAAGCCCTTAGCATATCAGAACATAAGATAATAGAAAAGTACGGAAATTTTAAAAACTTAATCCATACAATAGAAAACATTTTTCATAAAGCAAGCAGAAGTCTTTACTACACTTTTATCTCAAATCATCTATTAAATCTCTTGAATAAAACTATTGGGACGCATCCCATATACAAGTCTAAACATAAAGAAATGACATATGGAAATAATGGGTTTGTCCTCAAAGCTATGAGGACTCACCAAATCTTCAACTCTTCTTTCTCCTTAGAAACCTAGCCTCCAAAGGAACTCAATCTCCGAAACCCTACATTTAATTAAAATGTAGGCAAATTATGCATTAGTACAAAATGTACCAAGTATGATAGCTAGCACAACATCATTAGAGAATCTCAAAATGGTTAGTCAACATGAGACATAAGCATAAGAGATAATAACATAATCATAGCATAATCTCAAACATAAGCATCATATAATCGTAAGTCAACATAAGACATAATAAATGCGCATAGGAGATACATCATGTTCATGGTGTAGTCTTCACTTAGACTTTTATATTTACATACTTCAACCTTTAGTCTTTCATATTACAAGAGAACTACTTTGCAATCCACCTCAAAGCATACTTGTGCAAGGCAAGGACAGGATCCCATAATACCATCCAAGCTAAGTACCCCTTTTTGGTCAATCTTGGGCATAGTCCACATTCATAGTCAAGACCTAGGTTATCATGTCATAAGAGCACTGTACTCCTAAGTAACCTCAAGGCACACTTATGCAATGCATGGTTGGAATCCCATACTACCACACACACTAAGCATATCTTTAAGCCACCCTATTCATTCTTACTACTCATAGGTGTCATTCTTGACCTACTCCATAAAGAAAAGGAATTATCAACTTAAGTCAACCATATCATGGAGGGCAACTATATCAAAAATCCAAGCTAGGCATACTTCACATAAGAGAACACTTCATAAGTAACTTCAAGTCATACTTGTGCGATGTATGAATGGAATCCCATACTACCACTCACACTAAATACATCTTTAGGCTATCTTACTCAATCCTTACTATATATCATTCTAGACTATCAAAGAATAACATCCTACTAGGCTAGACCAAACTACCATGGAGAACACACTATCATGAAAAACCAATCTACACAAGGAATAGTACAAGTAGTATAACCTAGCTACTACCCTTAGGGGAATATGTATCCTCAACCCTAAGATACCCTTAGGAGAGTATAATTCCTCAATCCTAAGCTACCATTAAGAAGAAAGTATATGCCCTCAATCCTAAGTTATCCTTAGGAGAGTATAAGTCATCTATCCCAAACTACCATGAATTGGTCTTGGCCTAACCAAGTCATGCTACCATGAAGACATTCTAACAATGCAAGTTCAAGCTACCCTTAGGAGAGTATAGAACCTCAATCATCGGCTACCATGCCTATACTAATTTGAGCTACCATGAAAAGCATCCTACAAATGCTAATTCAAGCTAACCTTAGAAGAGTATGAATCCTCCATCCCAAGCTACTATGAGAACTCCTAACTCATGCTACTTAAGCCAAATTATACATGAAGGCATCATAAGTCACAACTTCAAGCTATTCTCTTCTAACATGCTTTGATTCATTTTAGGTGATTAATCTTTCAATCTAGATTCATTCTATGTTAGAAGACCTTTCACATTATATATACAAGCATTCATGTAGTGCTAAGTAGGTGATGAGGATGAAAGTCTTTCACAATAACCCTATCCATTAGTGTACCAGTTATATGCAAGCTTTCTATTCATATTAGACTAACTCTAGAACACTAGTGATCATAATCTTTGAATTCAAGCCCTAACCTCAAGCTTTACCCTACCATCATCTAATTAGGCTAGATTACAAGACATATTCGTCACAAGCCTTAGTCATAGTCCATTCTAAGCATAACTCATCATAAAGTCCCAAATTCCATCGCTACTAGTCATGATCTATCATACATTCATCAATCTAGCCAAATTCATGATTTCATATTTCTTGAACAACTTCTATACATGATAACAATTCTAGAAGATCTATCAAGAATCATAAATTTCTCTTCACTAGTCATAAACCCACATACTTTGATTTCTAGGGTTAACCATGGAATTCATACTCATAATATCATGAATAAACACTAATTAACCATAAATAAGTATTATCCAACCAATTGTAATCATACCCAACTATACCCACACATTGGAAGAAACCCTAGCTTTGATTTGGGGTTCTTCTTCACAAATTGGGGAAGAAATATGGGACTCTATGGGTGGAAGAACCCATAGATGAATAAGCTAAAAATAACTTAGTCAAACCCCTAGCACAAGCTCTCTACAATGATGGTTGTTTTTGACTCAATCTTCAAGCTCTATCTTCTTCTTCAAGTCTTGGGTTTTCTAGTGAGAGAAATATTTGAGAGGAGAGTGATTTGGGGTTTTAATTCTAAATGACTTAGTTGTGGTGGTTAATGACTTAAAATAGTCTATATAGATGAATAATGTCCATATAAAATGACCTCCACTTAAAACTAATTAAAAGGGAATTTAGTTAAAAAATCCTCATTTGGCAGCCATGGTGCCAGGCACCACGACAGGGCTCATGAGCTGTGATGATGACCACGAGCCGTGGTCCCTTGGGTAGTGGCTTGGCCAATGGGTCTTGGCCTCCCAAAACTAAGGTAGACCATGAGACCTTCTACGATCCGTGGTCAAGACAATAGGTCGTGGTGATGGTCGTGGTCTTGAGGCAGGGGCTAGGCCTCAAGGCCTTGCCTCCTACATGGCTAAGGGGTCTTCACGAGCCCTTTCATGTACCATGGTCAAGACCACTGGTCGTGAAGGTGGTCGTGGACCTTGGGCAGTGCTTGGCAAAAGTTGGGGCAGCCTTGGCTTTTGGTTTAGGCTTTAACCCTTTGCCTTGGCACTTGCCCTTGAAACCCTCATTCAAACCCTAGGTGGTCTTCTATACTGTGGGGTCTAATACGTACCTTAATGTTTAACCACTAAACCCCCTCATTCTAAGCATGGGAAGTCTCCTCTATGACTCTAACCCTCAACATAAAACTCTAGAACCCTAGCTTGAGGCTCTAGTTTAGTCTAATAGTTTCAGGGGCATTACAATATCTTCCTCTTGGGAACATTCATCCTCGAATGACGATTCTAAACACTTCTTAAAGGAAATGACTCTAGACTAGCAGCCCATCATGCATGCATTACATATAAATGCACACAACCAAGGAGGAAAACTTCAACTCCAAGCTAAATAT
This sequence comes from Solanum pinnatisectum, assembly GCA_035578085.1. Classification (NCBI taxonomy): domain Eukaryota; kingdom Viridiplantae; phylum Streptophyta; class Magnoliopsida; order Solanales; family Solanaceae; genus Solanum; species Solanum pinnatisectum. The sequence continues at coordinate 20,652,755 of CM069083.1, forward strand.
ACTCAATGCAACACAAGGGAGTAGGAACTACATCTAACAACCCAAAATGCATCAAATTCTATATCTATTCATTTTCAAGGAGGAACTAACATCTCTTAGCCAAAACATGCTCAACATACACTCATGGAGCCTAAATTTAAATTGACTTAAATGTACTACAACATGAAGCAAAACATTTCATATAAGTCATTTCTAACAAGTACTAAGCATTATCATGAACATGCATATAAGGAAATCATGGCAACACCTAACCACACAATAACTTTACTAGATAGGCACACTATCTCCCCCTTGGGAGAAAGCCTACACAAGCTCTTCGAAACATCATTCATAGCAAAGACGACTTCAAAATCTAACATAACAAGTCATAAAAGACAAGAAATCCAGAAATTTACTAAAGCATAAAACACTACTAGAAGGGACATTAGGAGATCACTCTTGATCTTCTCTAGATTGGAGAGCATAAAACCTATTATTCTTTTGAGGCTCCACCTCCCCACTTCTAGAGGCAGCTTGCTTACCCTCTCTTCTTGTAACCTTTGCCTTTGGACAATTTTTCATCATGTGGCCATTCTCACCACAACTAAATCAACCTTCTTTACCAGCCAAACACCTATCCTCATTCCTCTTACCACAACTAGAACAAGAGAGCCATATGAATTCATTACTTATCCCTTGTGTCCTAGCGGTAGACACCCTGTCATCCTTTTGCTTAGAGCATTAGAAGAGCCATGTTCGGGAAACTTTTGTCGATTTTTAGAAGACCATGTCTATCAGACCCATCACGGAAGGACTTATCACCATCCATCCTAGACCTCTTTTTCTCCCTAGCTTTCTCCATCTTGAGTTTTGACTCTACCATTTGTTGGGTAAATACTATGAGACGTGAGATGTCTATATCATTGTGGAGCATTGCCGCACGACATTCTTCTTCTATTATGTCGGACACCCCCATCATAAACCTATTCATCAAGTCCCTTAGATTTGCTACCAAAGATTGAGCATACTTAGACAAAAGGGTAAATTTCAAGGCATACTCCTTAACACTTATGTTACCTTGCTTAAGATTGATGAACTCTTCCATCTTAGCCTCCCTCAAATTCCGAGGAAAGAACCTATGAAGAAAAGCCAACTTAAATGTTTCCCATTCTATAGGACCCGCTTATACTGGCCTAGCATCGCTCCATTGCTCATACCATATTTAGGTTACATATTTTAATTGATAAGTGGCTAGCTCCGCTTTCTCTATCAAAGTCACCCCCATGATAGCTAACACCTTATAAACCTCCTCTATGAATCCATTCAGATCCTCTTCCACTTTGGAGCCACTAAACTCTGGAGGGTTTATCCTCAAGAACTCTCTCATTCTAGAAGCAGCCATCCCCCTTATTGGGTTTACCGGAGCCACAACATCTCTATTGGCTTGCGCCATCAAGGCTTGAGCCAACAATTGCATAGAAGCCCTAAACTCCACAAGAGTGATATTTTCCATTGGAGGGTCATTTGGAGCTTGAGGAGGAGCTTGATATGGAACTTGGAGAGGAACTTCTTGCTCCACATTTTCTTTCTCATCTCTCCTAGCATTAGCCTTTGTATGGCGCCATACCCTGAAAAGTCATAGGGCACGTATTAGAAGAAGGACCTACTAGAGCCAAACTCTATAGCACAACTTAGAGAATGGAGAAGTGAGATTTCCTAAACATCTAATAGCTTTATATTCATAAATGTGGTGTGCTTCATGCTTATGAACAAGACTATACTAGACGTGGTTTGAGACAAACCTAGAACCATTCTAAACCTTGTGCTCTGATTACAAAGTTTGTCACGATCCAAGGGTATAACCTCGGTGTAACATGGCATACTTGACCCCGAAGGGGTCTCATACAATCTCTTAGCATATCATAACATAAGATAAATGAAAAGTACGGAAATTTTAAAAACTTAATCCAAACAATCAAAAACATTTTTCATAAAGCAAGCAGAAGTCTTTACTACACTTTTGTCTCAAACCATCTATTAAAACTCTTGAATAAAACTCTTGGGATACAGCCATATACAAGTCTAAACATAAAGAAATGACATAAGGAAAAAATGGGTTTGTCCTCGAATCTATGAGGACACACCAAATCTTCAACTATTCTTGCTCCTTAGAAACCTGGCCTCCAAAGGAACTCAATCTCCGAAACCCTACATTTCTTAGAATGTAGGCAAAGTATACATTAGTACAAAATGTATGATAGGTAGCACAACATCATAAGAGCATCTCAAAATGGTTAGTCAACATGAGACATAAAAGCATAAGAGATAATATCAAATTCATAGCATAATCTCCAACATACAAATCATATAATATACGACATGAGACATAATAAATGAGCATAGGAGATACATCATGTTCATGGCATAGTCTTCACTTAGACTTTCATATTTACATACTTCAACCTTTAGTTTTTTATATTACAAAAGAACTACTTAACAAGCCACCCCAAAGCATACTTGTGCAACGCAAGGATAGCATCCCATAATACCATCCAAGCTAAGTACCCCTTTTTGGTAATTCTTGGGCATAGTCCACATTCATAGTTAAGACCTAGGTTTTCATGTCAAAAGAGAACTATACACCTAAGTAACCTCAAAGAAAACTTGTGCAATGCATGGGTGGAATCCCATACTACCACACACACTAAAAATATCTTAAAGTAACCCTATTCATGCTTACTACTCATAGGTGTCAATCTTGACCTACTTCATAAAGACAAGGAACTATCAACTTACGTCAATCATATCATGGAGGGAAACTATAGCAACAATCCAATCTAGGTATACTTCACATAAAAGAACACTTCATAAGTAACTTTAAGTCATACTTATGTCATGTATGAATGGCATCCCAAACTACCAGTCACACTAAATACTTCTTTAGTCTATCTTACTCTATGCTTACTATTTATCATTCTAGACTATCAAAGAATAGCATCCTACTAGGCTAGACCTAACTACCATGGAAAACACATTATCATGCAAAACCAAGCTACACTATGAAGAGTACAAGTTTTCCAACGTAGCTACCATGCAAACATTCAATACAATACATGCTACCCTTAGGGAAGTATGAATCCTCAACCCTAAGCTACCCTTAGGAGAGTATAAGTCCTCACTCTTAAGCTACCCTTAAGAACAGAGTATAAGCCCACAATCCTAATCCATCCTTATGAGAGTATTAGTCCTTTATCCCAAGCTACCATGAAGTGGTCTTGCCCTAACCAAGTCATGCTACCTTGAAGACATTATAACAATGCTAGTTCAAGCTACCCTTAGGACAGTATAGATCCTCAATCCTAGGCTACCATGCTTATACTAATTCAAGCTACTTTGAAAAGTATCCTACAAATGCTAATTCAAGCTAACCTTAGGAAAGTATGAATCCTCCATCCCAAGCTACCATGAGAATCCTAACTCATGCTACTTAAGCCAAATTATACATGAAGGCATCATAAGTCACAACTTCAAGCTATTCTCTTCTAACATGCTTTGATTCATTTTAGGTGATTAATCTTTCAATCTAGATTCATTCTATGTTAGAAGACCTTTCACATTATATATACAAGCATTCATGTAGTGCTAAGTAGGTAATGAGGATGAAAGTCTTTCACAATAACCCTATCCATTAGTGTACCAGTTATATGCAAGCTTTCTATTCATATTAGACTAACTCTAGAACACTAGTGATCATAATCTTTGAATTCAAGCCCTAACCTCAAGCTTTACCCTACCATCATCTAATTGGGCTAGATTACAAGACATATTCGTCACAAGCCTTAGTCATAGTCCATTCTAAGCATAACTCATCATAAAGTCCCAAATTCCATCGCTACTAGTCATGATCTATCATACATTCATCAATCTAGCCAAATTCATGATTTCATATTTCTTGAACAACTTCTATACATGATAACAATTCTAAAAGATCTATCAAGAATCATAAATTTCTCTTCACCAGTCATAAACCCACATACTTTGATTTCTAGGGTTATCCATGGAATTCACATAAACTACTCATAATATCATGAATAAACACTAATTAACCATAAATAAGTATTATCCAACCAATTGGAATCATACCCAACTATACCCACACATTGGAAGAAACCCTAGCTTTGATTTGGGGTTCTTTTTCACAAATTGGGGAAGAACTAGGGGACTCTATAGGTGCAAGAACCCATAGATGAATAAACTAAAATTACCTTAATCAAAGTCCTAGCACAAGCTCTCAACAATTGTGGTTGTTCTTGACCCAAGCTTCAAGCTCTATCTTCTTCTTCAAGTATTGGGTTTTCTTGTGAGAGAAACATTTGAGAGGAGAGTGTTTTGGGGTTTTGTTTCTAAATGATTTAGTTGTGGTGGTTAATGAATTAAAATAGTCGATATAGGGGAATAAAGTTCATATAAAATGAACCCCACTTAAAACTAATTAAAAGGGAATTTACTAAAAGACCCCTCGTTTGCCAGCCATGGTTCCAGGCACCACGACAGGGCTCACGAGTCGTGTTGATGACCACGAGCTGTGGTCCTTCCCATGGTACCTTGGGCAGTGGCTTGGCCAATGGCTCTTGGCCACCAAAAACTAAGGCAAGACCAAAACACATCCTATGATCTGTCGTCAAGACAACGGGTCGTGGTGATGGTCGTGATCTTAGGAAAGTATCTAGGCCTCAAGGCCTTGCCTCCCATATGCCTAAGGGGTCTTCACAAGCCCCTTCATGGACCATGGTCAAGACCACTGGTTGTGAAGGTGGTCGTGGACCTTGGGCAGTGCTTGGCCAAGGTTGGGGCAACCTTGGCCTTTGGCTTAGGCTTTGCCCCTTTGCCTTGGCAATTTCCCTTGCAACCCTCATTCAAATCCTAGGTGGTCTTATATACTATGTGTTCTAATACGTACCTTGATGTTTAACCACTAAAACCCCTCATTCTAAGCACAGGAAGTCTCCTCTATGACTCTAACCCTCAACATAAAATTCTAGAACCCTAGCTTGAGGATCTAGTTTAGTCTACTAGTTTTCGGGGCATTACAAGATATAGATTTTGAAACCCTTTCTTTTGAGTCAGTTCCAATTATAAATGTGTTTCTGGAACTATTTCTTGATGATCCTCCCATGATTCTTCCTAAAAGGAAAATAGATTTTGGCTTTGAGCTTTTCCCAGATTTGCAGCCTATCTCTATTCCTCCTTATCATATGGCCCTGATAGAACTTAAGGAGTTAAAAGAACAATTGAAATATTTGTTGGATAAGGGTTTTATTAGACCGAGTAAATCACCATGTGGTATTTCAATGTTGTTTGTTCAAAAGAATGATGGTTCTATGAAAATGTGCATTGACTATTTCCAATTGAACAAGTTAACATCAAGAATAAGTATCCTATTTAAAGAATTGATGATTTTTTTTATCAACTCCAAGGGGTGAGTTATATCTCTAAGATTGACTTCTAGCAAGGTTATCACCAATTGATGGTGAAAGAAAGTGACATTCCAAAGATGGGTTTTCAGACTTTGTGCTGTCACTATTAGTTTTTGGTGATGTTGTTAGGTTTGACTAATTCCCTGGCCGTGTTTATGGATTTGATGAATAGGGTCTTTAATCAATATCTTGATCTGTTTGTGATCGTGTTTATTGACAATATTTTGATTTACTCACGGAGTATGGATGAGCATGTCGAGCATTTCAGGACTGTGTTGTAAATTCTCAAGGATCTTGAGTTATATGCTAATTTTAGTACATATAAGTTTTGGTTGAGGTACGTTGCTTTCCTTAGGCATATTGTATCTAGTGAAGGTACTCAAGTTGATCCTAAGAAAACCAAAGTAGTTAAAAATTATACTAGACCTCTGTCCACTTCGAATAATTGAGTTTCTTGGGTTTGGCCGATTATTATAGAAAGTGTGTATTAGGATATTCCTCTATTGCTTTGCCTTTTCCGATGTTGACCCAAAAGAAACTAAATATTCTATGGTCGAAAGCTTGTGAGAAGAGTTTTCAAGAGTTGAAGGATAGACTCATTTCAGCTCGTATTTTTATTTTACAAGAAGGATCATTTGGTTTTGTGGCTTATTGTGATGCTTCACGAATCTGTCTTGGTTTTATTTTGATGAAAAATGGAAAATTCATTGCCTATGCTTCAAGTCAATTAAAAGTGCATGAAAAGAATTATTTGATTCCTAATTTGGAGTTAGTAGTGGTGGTGTTTGCTCTTAAGGATTTGGAGACATTACTTGTATGGTGTTCATGTAGATGTGTTTACCGACCACAAGAGTTTGAAGTATGTGTTCACTCAAAAAGATTTGAATCTTCGCTAAAGGAGGTGTCTCGAACTGTTAAAGGATTATGACATGAGTGCACTATATCATCTCAGAAGGGTTAATATGGTGGTAAATTCTTTTAGTCAGTTATAGATGGGCATTGTTGCTTAGGTTGAAGATGATAAGGAGTTAGTTTGCAATTTTCATAGATTGGCACATTTGCGTGTTCAGGTGGTTGATTCCAGTGAGGGTATTGCTATTGTTGTTGTTCATAATGTTATGAAATCGTCTTTTGTATTAGATGTGAAGGCTAAGCAATATCATGATATAAAATTAGTTGACTTAAATAAGTCAGTCCCCAAAAATGAAATTATGGCTTCCTACCAAGGGGGAGATGTCGTCTTTCGATATCAAGGTCACTTATGCATTCCAAATGTTGATGAGTTGCAAAATCAGATTGTGACAGAAGTTCATAGTTTTTCATATTCATTCACTGGGCAGCCACTGATGTATCACTATTAGTCGGAAGTCTATTGGTGGAATAGGATTAAAAAAAATATTGTAAAATTTGTGGCTCAATGGCCGAATTGTAAACAAGTGAAGTTCAGCATCCGAAATCAGGTGATTTAGCTCAAAACATCAATATTGTTATGTGGAAATGAGAAGATTTGATTATTGACTTCATTATGGTTTTACCCCACATTCATCGACAGTTTGATTTGATTTGGGTCATTGTGGACTGAATAACGAAATGGGCTCACTTTCTTCCCGTTAAGACTTCATTCTCATCGGATGATTATGCCAAACTTTACAATAGGGAAGTGGTAAGGTTGCATGAAGTGCCTCAGTCCATTATCTTCCATCGAGGTACGCAGTTTACATCTCAATTTTGGAAGTCAATTTTAAAAGGTCTTGGTACTCAAATGAAGCTTAGTACAAATTTTCATCCTCATGTCGATAGACAAACCAAGCACACCTGTCAGATTTGGAGGAAATGCTAAGAGCTTGTGTGATTGATTTCAAGGGTAGTTGGAATGACCATTTGCCTTTGATTGAGTTTGCTTATAATAATAACCGTCACTCTAGCATTGGGATGTCACCATCTAAGGCTTTTTATGGTAAGAGGTGTAGGATCTTCTATCGATTGATTTGAATTTGGTGAGATTTCTTTGATAGGGCTCGAGTTGGTGCATGAGGCTATGGAAAAAAGTTTTACTTATTCATGAGATCTTGGAAATAACTCAAAGTCGACAAAAGCCTTATTTTGATGTTAGAAGAAGAGAAATAGAATTTGATATTGATGATAGGGTCTACATGAATGTTTCACCCATGAATGGAGTTGCAGGTTAGGAAATAAAGGGAAGCTTAGTCCCCGGTATGTGAGCCCATATCAGATCTTAAGGCGCATTAGCAAGGTTGCTTATGAACTTCAGTTGCCTAATGACTTAACATCGATACATTTGGTATTCCTAGTCTATTCATTGAAGAAGTGTATTGGCGATCCGACGTAAATTGTTCTTTTGGAAGGTTTGGGAATTAAAGAGAATCTTTCTTATGAAGAGGTTCTAGTTGAGATTTTAGACTGACAAGTCCAAAAGTTGAGAAATAAAGAAGTTGCTTCTGTAAAGGTTCATTGGATGAATAAATTAGTTGAGGGTGCTATTTGGGAGACCGAAGCCAACATAATGTCATGGTATCCTCATATCTTTCCCTCTACTCCTACTGTAGCTTGAGGTATCAACTCCTCATACTTCATTTTTTTTGGATTCATGTGCTTTTATCATTTTCATTTTTCCATATGCATGTATGTTCATTGATGAGTTGTTGATTTACACTAATTGGAGAGCTATTTAGCTCAACAATTAGTGTACTCAATGCCTAATTATGTCCTATTCTAATGATATTTTGATTATTTGCAACTATAAAGGAAAAATGAAAAGGCGAGGATGAATGTTTGAAAGAATGGACAAAAATATGAAGAGAAGTATAAACTCCACATTGTTAATCACCTAGCAAAAAGAAAGGATCGCCCCGTAAGTATGACCTCTACTGAATTAATAGTGCACAACACTTCCATTAATCGAAGCACGTTGATGAACTCCAAATGAAAAGGTGACTCACCAACTAAGAAAGACGAACATGCTGACCACCATCGAAGGCGATAGAAAAAGGAGAAAAAAATTGATGGCTTGAAAGGTGAACAAGCGTGGTACTCGAAAATACACTGAATTGGAATGGAAGATTTGAACAAGCTTGCCTATTGAGTTTTGCACACCTGAAGCCTAGAGTAAGAGACAGGTCAGCTGAAAAGTACTTGGCAATCCGCCCACTATGATAGGTGAGCCTGACTAACGTCGCCCAATGAGTCACACATTGAGTTTCGGGCCAAAGTTTGGGGAAATTATAAATATCTTAAAGAGAGAGAAAGTAGAGAGTTCAGAAATTCTAAGTCCTAAACAATAGTTAGAAAATTCTAAATCTCTACTTAGAGAGAGAAATAACTTACCTTGTGGAGAACACTTCTAGGTTTTGGGTTTTTCAACTTGTTCATAATAATTGATTGATAGAAGTTTAATTTTCAGTTGATTTTCTTGTAATTTCTGAAATTGACGTTACCCATGGCTGCTTTTATGAAAGGTATAATTTATTTACTCTTTGTGATGGGTGGGTAAAACCCCAAGTGAAATTATGGGGTTGGGTGTTGATTTAATGTAGTGAGTATTGTGTTACACTCTATTTGGTTGTCGTTCATACATGGATTTGAGCTTATTAGTGTAATTGAAGATGACCTAGCCTATCCATAAATGTTCATCACTCTAGAGGAACACAATCATCACTATGTAGAATAGATTTCCAATCCCCGTACCCCTAGATTACTTGTTACTTATTTGAATTTATGATATCTTTGTTTAATTGTGACTTTTGATAACCAAATGCTTTTATTTAATTTTGGTGGAATCATCGAGACACTTGTTTTATTTCTACAAATGAATGAATTTACATTCGATATTTCTTGATAGAATTCCTTACCTTGTATCATTCTTTGGTGGTTCGACCCCAACTCTTAGTTGGGTATTTTTATTAACGATGATCACTTACTCTTTGAATTGGTTTTGAACAGTGGTTTGAACGTTATCAAACTTTATTTTTGATGTTATGATTTATCTTGGAATGATTCTCCATGATATATGTGCATTTTGATGAAATTTGCATTTATGTAGGATTGTTAGTTTCTGTCCTACTCTATTCATGCTAACTTGTGTCCCATTCAAGGATGAATGTTTCTGAGACGGAGATGTTGTAATACCCTAAAAGTTGAAAAGTAAAGAAAGAAATGCAGAAAAATTTACTGATGCAGGTTCTATGAGTCCAGCCTATGGACCGTAAGAAGTGATATAGGCCTTAGGAAGGAAGTCATAAATTCAAACTTGAGATTTAGAAAATTTTGTTTATGAAGAATGGACCTAGGAATTGACAAGATGAACCATAGAGTATTTGACAGGTCATAGGACTGACTCGTAGGATTTACTCAGAGACCTGAGTTAGGACCTCAGATCTACGGATGGTTTTGATGAGTCTTAGTTGGTTATATGAAATATATGAAAGTCTCATAGAAAGGTTCTAGACTTGGTGAAATTTTGGAGTGAAATTTTGATTCTACAGATAAGGTCTACGGTTCGTAGAAATTTTGAAAGATTGTAGAAAGGTCTTCTGGGATGAAAGGTGAAAATTGGGCTTCTGAAGTTGGTTCTACGTCCGTCCAGGACGGTCCGTATAAATTGTTACGGACCGTAGGTCACAACCTAAGGTTGTCTGTTAGTTACTTGAAAAGGGTATTTGGATCTTTTCCTATGTATCTAATTCCTATAATACATCATTTTGACCCTAATTCTAAGCCCTATAACTACCCTTCACGCTTAGAAATTTTCTCAACTCTTTCATTCCCTCAAATTCCCAAAATCCTCTCCAAAGTTTTCTCCCAAAATACTTTCTTTAGATCAAGGAAGAAGAAGCTAGGGTACTTCAAGATCAAGTCTCCTTTCTTTATCATTGCTCAGGGCTTCCGTCAATGTATGTAGGGAATTTTTCAATGGTTTCCATTCACCCATTAAGTCCCAAAAGATTGTTCAATTCTCCAATTCAATTTCAATCAAATTGTTTAACTTTTCATTGAATTCTCATGGGTTCTATTTATGTTGATTCAATTACTTGAATTTGATCTTATTATGATAGTTTTGATTTAATTACATATTTTCCAATCGAAATCAAATGAACCCATGCATGATCTATGATTTTGACTATGAACACTAATTTGCATGAATTGAAAGAAAATATATGAATCTATAAGTGATGTTTTCATGAACTTATGCATGATTCATGAAAAGAACGGTCTTACGATCTAGGTTGCTATAAAATTGGAATTAATGAAATTGTGAAAGGTTTTCTCACATTAATAATTATCATTTCGTGAAATGTTTTCTAACATATTCTTGATTTAAGAATTAATGAGCTACTCTATGATGTTTAAACTTTGATTAGTAACTTAATTGTACTTCTTGATGGATGAAGATATAAATATGTTTATGAATATTCGGTTGGGATTCATCTTAGCACCGAGAGAACTTTGAGGTGGACGATCAAATATGATAGTCTCCAGTAACAACTGGGTAGATCCCTCACCCTAACAAGATGGTAAATGCAAACCTTGGGGATCATCTTTTTAGCCTTCAAACATGAGACAAACTGACCCTTAGGCATAGAATTTCCCCACTTCAACTCAAGGACATGCTCATTCGGGAATTGAAACTTGACTACCCGAGTTCTAAAATCAATTGACGCATAACAAGAGTGTAGCCAATCCATACCAAGTATCACATCAAAATCTAACATTTCAAGCTCTACCAAATCAACAAGACTAACTCTATGGGATAGAGAAATGAGACATCTTCTATAAACCCTCTTAGTCACCACAGAATCACCAACATGAGTAGAGACAAAAAAAGTTCTAATAACACTTTCAGAGGAACATCAAACCTCATTGCCACATAAGGTGTCACAAAAAATAAAGTAGCACCAGGATCTAACAAGGCATACACATCAATAAGAAAATTTTTTAACATACTGGTATCTACATCTAGGAGCTCTCTTGGTTACCTCGGGTTTGGAGAGCATACCACTAGGAGGAGCTTTCTTGCTCTCTCTTCCCTTAGCTGTAGGTGTTGGGCAAGTCCTCAATTAATGACCACTCTTACCACAACCAAAACACACATCTGTGCCAGCTATACACTTACCATCATATTTCTTATCGCATTTAGTACAAGGAGGCCTAGCCATAGAAGACCCACTACCATTTCCTCCTTGAGGTTTAGGGTTAGACACCCTATCATTGTCGACCCCTGGAGGAGCACTAGAGGAACTTTGGTTGGAGAACCTTTGTCTAAACCTTGGTCGACCTTGTCCATCAGACCTAGAATTGAAGAAGTTCCCATCACTGGTCCTATCTCTTTTCACCTCCCTATTCTTTTACTTGAGCTTTGACTCCTCAATTTGTTGGGCATGCACAATAAGATGTGAGATATTCATATCACTAATGAGCATTTCCGTACGACATTCTTTTTATGCCAAGTCGGACACTCCCATCACAAACTTATTCATCTTTGCCCTCAAATCCACCACTATGGTTGTAGCATACTTGGATAGTTGAGTAAAATTTAGAGCATATTCCTTCATACACATAATTCCTTGACAAAGGTTAATGAACTCTTGTATCTTAGCCTCCCTCAACTCTAGGTGAAAGAACCTATCAAGAAACGCGGCTTTAAATACTTCCCACTCTACGGGACCCGCTCCTACCGGCCTCCAATCCTTCCATTGTTCATACCACACTTGAGAAACATCTTTCAATTGGTAAGCGACTAACTCCGCCTTCTCTATCGAAGTCACCCCATGATAGCAAGTACCTTATAGGCCTCATTAATAAATCCCTTGGGATCTTCCTCCACTTAGGATCCATAAAACTCCAGAGGGTTCATCCTTGCAAAATCCCTCACTCTTGAAGCCGCGGAATTCATATTAGGGTTCACGGGAGAAATTACCTCTCTATTGGATTAAGCTGTTAAGGCTTGAGCCAACATTTGAAAATCTGACCTAACCTCCACATTTGAGATAGCCGATGGATCAATCAGAGCTTGAGGATCTTGAATATGAGCTCCTTCATTCACATTGTCTTCCTCGTTCCTTCTTGTGAAAGCCCTTCTAGTATTCATATCTTGTAGACCATTGTGCAACGATTAGAAGAAAGACCTTATAGAGTTAAACTCTATTGCACAACTTAAGAGTAATAAAAGAAGTGGAATTTCCTAAACATCTTATAACTTTTTATTCATAAATGTGGCGTGCTTCACACTCATAAAAAAGACTCCACTCGACGTGGCTTGTGAGACATAATCCTAGAAATCATGGTAAACCATGTGCTGTGATTACTAAGTTTGTCACGACCCAGGGGTACCCCCAGATGTAACATGGCATATAGAATCCCGAAGGATTCCATACAAGCCACTTAGCATATCATAACATAAGCAATTGAACAATGAGAGTAAAAACACATTTCAAGTCTAAAATTTTCATAAAAGCAAAAGCGGAAGTCTAGACTCTAAGTCTCAACATAGCCATCTATTACAATATTCAAAATGAAAAGGGGCATAACCTATACATCATTGTTTAAAAGGGAAATACAAGAAATGAAACTACATCATGAACTAGCCGTCCTCGAACCATGAGGACTCACCAACAAGCTAAGAGAATAAGCAAGTCCATGCTTTAAACACTACAGTGATCACCTTGAGAACCGGACCCTACACTTGGGGAAAAATGTAGGAAAAGTAGGTGTTAGTACAAAAATGCACCAAGTATGATAGCCATGAATAAAAACATTAAAAATATGCTAAAAGGGACATTTTATGTGAAAGTATGCAATTACCAAGTTTAAAAATCCTCATGAAGATAGAGGAAGAACATAAGTCATAAAAATGGTTAATACATATATCATCATTCATAAGAGAAACACTTCATAAATAACCTCAAAGCATACTTGTGCAATGGATGGATAAGACCCCATAAATCTCACCCATGCTAAGTAAACCTACTTAGGCAATCATTCATATTCATTATCTTTAAAACATTGAAAACTCATATAAAAGCTTCTTGAGTAACCATAACTCATAATTCATATTCTTGTTCTTGTTGTTGTGGGAATAAGCCTTAACCAACATGAGACCATGTGAGCTATAACATGATCACCCAATGTTACCCATACCGAAAAGGGTTGTCCTACTTACCTAAGGTAGAACTATGGTTTGTTAGCCTAGCTGGATCAACTAGCTAGATATCCTACAGGGGCACGTAGTTTATGGGATAAGAAAAATTATTACTAGAAACTCGACCTTTCTATTGGGGGAGCTTCCATCTCAAGAGATTGCTTCTAGAAACCCGGCCTTTCTTTCAAGAGAGCTTCCATCTCATATTCAATATCCACTCGGTGCTAAGCATTAATCCTATGAAATGCTTATCAGCTCATAACTCGTTGCATGGAGGGATGTCTTTGATAATCAACCCAACTTAGTTCATTAAGATAGCTCTTAGATCATGCATGAGAATAACCTTTCAACACTTGACTTGGTTTTTCATCTTATCATCTCACCTTTAGGTCTAAAGTTGATACTTGAAGCTATGGATCTATTCCATCATCTCTAAATAAGTCTACATTTGATTTACTTACTCGAAACATACTAATCATATGGCTACTTAACTCTCCATGTGCATGTACTAATATTCCTTCTAAGTCTTCTTTCTTAGATGCTTCTTCTAACTTCTTTCTACTTCTATAAAAGACTTTCTATAATTGTTACCCATATTGACTTATAAAGTCGCTTAATATAAATGTCTGACTTCTCCTTCTTAGCCCACTAATACCTTCCTTCCAAGTTCATATCTACCTAATTAAAGGAATCTTGAACTATATTTAAGAGGCTCATAATTGACAATATATGATCTCTCCGACAAAATTCATAATGGAAATAAATAATGCTTACATCAGCCAACACAACATTAATAATTCAAATATACTATCTAGGCACACATAGAAAATCATAAATTTAATAGAAACCTCATCTGAATACATATAATCTCGGGTACACCTCTTGATGCTCTTGAAAATATAATGACTTAGCCACACTTTATTTCTCTCATAATACCACACTAGTATCACATATTTATCACACTAGTATCACTTATTTATCAAACAGTAGCACCTTGATTCCTCACCTAGTACATGTCGAACCTACTAGTTCAAATCTCAAAACTAACATCATCACCCTCATATTTTAAATCTTTTTATCACGACCATCATCTCAAATTCAAGCTTAGTATCTAGTATTGAACACGAATATCAATACTTAGTGGGCTGCTAGATATGTGTATTTTTGTTATGTTGCACGCACGATGGGCTGCTAGTCTTGAGTCTTTATTTTCGTAAGGTGTCTAAATCGTCATTCGAGGAAGAATATTCCCAATGGGGAGATAATGTAACACCCCGTAAAATGGTAGGTTAAACTAGAACCTAAACGTAAGGGTAAAGATCATAAAATGACTCCCCGAGTGTTAGTGAGTCATTTATGGTTGAAAAGAGGCCTATTAGTTCCAAGGCCAAGGGGCAAGTGCTAAGGCAAAGGGGCGAAGTCAAGGCCAAAGGCCAAGGCTGCCCGTAGCTAGGAGCACACTGCCCCACCTTCATGAGTGGGACCACGGATCCTTGTCCACTCCATGACTCGTGAAGGGGCTCGTGAAGCCTCCTTAGCCTTGGAAAAATGGCAACCCAAAATCTTAGCTAGTGCCTCAACTTCACGAAAGGGACCACGGCTCGAGGTCTTAACCATAGCTCATGGAGCCCTTCATGAAGGAGACTAAGGAATGGGGGCTTGGGGGAATGAGGTAGCCTAGCTACTACCTCACCCTTCACGAGGGTGACCACAGATCGTGGTATTCACCACAACTTGTGAAGGGGTCCGAGAAAATGACTTGGGTGAAGAGGCCTTCTATTCCAAAATCAAGGACACTGCCTCACCTTCACGAGCAGGACCATGCGTCGTGGTCCACACCACGGCTCATAAAGGATGGCTCGTGGTCCCTGACAGGGGCCATTAAATGAGGGTCAACTAAGTAAATTCCTTTTTAGTCCAATTAAAGTGGGGTTGTTTTGGGTACTTTTAGGGGAAATATATAAGTTGTTTTTAAGTCAAAATCCATTATTCTAAGTCATATACTCAAACACCCAAATAAAATAAAAAACTTCCTCTTCTCTCAATATTTCTCTCTCTAAACACAAAGAAGAAGAAAGAAGCCACTGAAGCTAGGGTTTGTGGATTCCAAAGGTTCTTCCCCAAATTTCTTGGAGTTTCTTAGTCAAGGTATGGATGATTTTCATCTTTGGGTAGCCATCACACAAAGAGCCCCTTCAAACTATGTTTTTAAGATTCCAAATCCCCAAACCTAGGGTTTTCAATCTATTGTCATGGGTCTCCTTCTAAAACGTTTTCAATTTTTTATTTATGGTAGATTATGGTTGGTTATGATGAATTATGGTTGGATTAATGGAGTATTGATGTTTTATGATGAAAATCTCCCTTGGACCCATGATTCCCCCTTCTTCCTAAATTGTGAACTATGGTATGGCTTGATTGATGATCGGAGCTTGACAATTGATTATGTTTACATTGATTAAGTTGTTGAATCATGATATCCCCCTATCTAATGCTGTAATTCTAGAAATTAGGGTTGATCTTGATTCATAGCCTTGAAGGGAAACTTGTTAGGGTTTATACATGTTGATGAGGATTGTATATGAACTTATGATTCACTTAGATAGTGATGATCTTATAACTTTTGTCTAATTGGGGTATTGATGCAAGATCCTTCTTCTCTATACGCTCACACTTGATTATGCATGAAGTATGTATGTATGTTTATGATAAGCTTGTTGTGTTGATTTAAATGTCATTCTCATGAACACACTGTGAATATGATGTGAAAGGTTTACGCACATGTTGATGATTCTAATGTTGAAAGGACATCCTTACCTAATGAATCTATGAGCTATTATGATGTATGTTGGTTTGAGTGCCTAGTGCGTTCTCTCATGAACATGAACTTAAGTAAAGACTTAATATGAATTCTAAAGGGAATTATGCTTAGCACCGAGTGGATAAGACTATGAGATGGGTTCCTTCACGCTAGTAGTTGTGTTCCTTCATGCTGAGAATGTAATATAAGGAAAATTAAAATATGTCAAGTAGTAAACAATGTTCCCTCATGGATCGACATCCTCAAGGGTATTCTAATTTTTAAATAAAACATTTATTTTTATTAATTAAGTATAATTTGGGACATAGTTTTATAATTCAAATACCAATGAATATCAATGCTTACCTCAAATAAAAAAAGTATGGAGATAATGTGTTCACAAGAGTCTTTGAGAAAAAATGAGGAACAAAGGAGAATTTTTTATGACCCAAAAATGGACGTGATGACACATATTCACAAGTCAACCTCTACCATATGAAAACAAAATAAAAGAAGAAATACAATAAGATAGAACAAGATAAGGGCGTAAAATTTATTCATTCTAAGCAATACCCCAAAACATGGTTGTCACGTAAAAAGGCCACTAAAGATAATACAAAATTCAAAGATAAACACAAGTCTTAGTCTTTGTTTCTCAAGTAGAACAAAGCTTAAAGAAAAAGGAAAGAGAGGATCCGCCAGGATGACAAACAACTATCTCTCAAATCCTTCAAGAGCCTTGACTGTCAGGAGAAAAAGAAGAAGATCATGTGGGTACGAGCTCAGAACTTACAGAAGTGTAGAAGCAAGGGGTAAGTACCAACAACACAATACTGAGCAAGCATCCTACTATATAAAGCAACTAGCTAGATAACGAACACTCCCAACTCTCCAATTGAACCTCCTCAAACTACAACTTGCACAAAAAATCAGCCCAACCTAGCATTTCTACAATACACGGCTCACATGTCCGATATTCACAATTCAAATCTTCACAATTCAACAAACAAACTGTTCGAATAAGTCAATCTTAATGTTAAGTAATTCAATTACATGCAACAAGTACATCAATCACAATTAACAAACAAGTCACACATAAGAATCAAATGCATCAAGTCACAATAATCAATCTCTTACTCTATCACTAGCCAGAACCATTTTCCATTGGCACAATATCACATCATTAGCCGGAACCATTTCCCATCAGATTTATATCACTAGCCCGAACCATTTACCATTGGCTTTATAAACACTTCCCAAAAATGACCTTGACATCACAACACTCACCGGCAAATACCCCGGCATAACAACCTTTGTCGGTAAAGAGCTTGGCATAATAACACTCGCCGAAAAAGACCTCGACATCACAACATTTGCTGGCAAAGACCTCAAAATCATAGTACTCACCAGAAAGGCCCTTGGCATCACAATAGTCACATGTCTCATCACGGTGTTCAATGAGCAAAGCACAGAAGAAATATCACACCGCATAGAAGAGACAACAATTTGCACAATTCAAGTCCACATTCATGTTTCAAGCATTTCATGAATCAATCAGTAAGGGTTACATTAAGACAATTCACATCATCTTCAACACATAACCTTTTTAATTCCAACCCCTTTTTATTCATTTAGAGGTAACAAGTGGACAATTTAATCCTTCACCTCTTCTCCATTACTCCAAACATACAGGAAACGAAGGAAGCATATGAACTCAACTAGAATACAAGGTTTACGACGCCACTTACCTTAAGTCAATCAATAATCACTCCAAAAGTTCAGTCTTCTCCTTCTAAACGACTTCCAAAGACAAACAATCTAAAATAATCAAGTAATCACAATCACCCATTGGAAACAACAATTTCCACATTTATTATATAGAGAAATAGGTCAAACAACTCAAAACCCAATATCAAAATGGAGGTTTGAATCCGTAAAAAGAATACTTTAAAATATTACTCAATGCTTTGTGAACTTATTAGGGAAAATCATTTTTGAAATGGACTTAAAAATCAATTCATAACTCACTTTTACTTCAAAACTCAAGTTCATGAAGAACTCCCAATTTATTACCACAAAATCTTGATTTAAACCCATAAATTCAGTTATAATAATGGGTATTTAGATATTTAGAGTTAAGAAATGTTACCCAAAAATAATTTCTTGAAAAACTCACTTGAAATTGTCTCTAGCAAGTTCTCAAAGCTCCAAATATGAAAAATGGAGAAAAAACACAAAAATTTGGGTTTAAACACTGCCAGGGGTCCTTCGAGAATGCAGAGCCCTACTTGCGAATGTGGGTTTTAAAGAGTTGGACCTCTACAAATGTGATAGGTCTCCCGCAAATGCGCAGGTCAATGCATTGACCTCCTGCAAATATGGTCAAGACTCCGCAAACGTGGAGCCTTCACCCATTCCACTATGCAAATAAGGACCCTCGAAATTCGTTCCTAACACGATACACATAAAACACATATACAAATATATTCTAGTCAATGCTCCGGACTCAATAGAACCGTGAAAATAGGAACCCGAGGTCTCTTTGACCCGACATCCGTGAAAACCACAAGAAACTAACTAAATACCTAAAAAGGCCAAAACAAAAACACAACATCTCAAAAATTAACCAAGGTCTCACCCAGGCCTAAAATCATCCCAACAAATCCAATGGAACTCTCAAAATTTTGATCTGAGAATCTGAACCCCAAATGTTGACCAAAGTCAACCCAAAAGCAAAATTTCCTTAATTTCATAACTTAGGACCTCAAATCATCAAAAAGACTTGGAATCTGAAACTTACAACTCTCATGAATCAAATTTCACATTAAGGATTAGTGGAATCAATGAAATTCTATCCTAACACTGGAAAATGCAAAAGACCCCAAAACCACTTTCTAAAGAGCTTAGCCTTTAAAACTCACAAACCTACAAAATTCTCAACTTTTAACTCAAAGTTCAAATACAACCTTTCAAACTCAATCAAAAAATGACTTGGGGTCGATAACGAGACGGGAAAAATGGTAATTTCATGAAACTTTCCAAAAATAACTAACAGGGTCATTACATTATCCACCACTAAAAACCATGTTCGTCCTCAAACATAGAGCAAAAGAAGTACCTAGAGCTTTGAAAAGCTGAGGATATCTGGCATGCATATCTGAATTTTTCTCCCGAATTGCCTTTTCAATTGAACGATGCTCCCACTACACCTTTACAAAAATAATCTCTTTGGTCTTAAGCTTCCATACCTGCTTATATGCAAAATGGCTATAGGCTCCTCCTCAAAAGATAAGTCTAGGCTAAACTCAACCATCTCAAGGGAAAGTACATTGGACTCATTTGACACGTACTTCCGAAGAATGGAGACATGAAACACGAGATGCACAACTGACAAACTAAGTGGCAAGGCCAACTTATAGGCCATCTCTCCCATACAAATCAAAACCTCAAAGGGTATAATAAACCTAGGGCTAAGCTTACCCTTCTTTTCGAATCTCATCACTCCTTTTATAGGTGAAATTCAGAGCTAAAAATGATCACCATCCATGAATACTAGAGCTCAAACTCTCCGATTTTTATAAATTTTCATCGAGTATGGGCTATAAAAAATTTACCCTGGATCATACAGACCTACTTCATAGCGTCTCTAAGCAACTCTATATCCAATGACTCTGTCTAAGTTGAATCAAACCATCCGATCAAAGATCTACACCGTCTGCCATACAACACATCAAAAGGGGCCATCTGAATACTAGAATGATAATTGTTGTTATAAGCAAACTCTAGCAAGGGAAAATGTTGATGCCATGTAGGACCAAAATCAATCACATAAGCTCGGAGCATGTCCTATAACACCTGAATCATCTGCTCAGATTGACCAATGTCTGAGGATAGAAAGTTGTACTCATATCTAACCAAGTACCCAAACCATGTTGCAATACCTTCCAAAAATGAAAAGTGAAAAACAAACCTCGATAAAAGAAAATAGTAACTGGGATTTCATGTAGTCGCAGAAACTGACTGATATAAAACTCGTATAATTTCTCTGCCGTATAATTCACCTAACCTAGGATGAAATGGGCGGACTTGGTCAACCTATCAACAACATCCTAAATGGAGTTATAACCACCCACGGTGGTAGGTAGTCCTACAACAAAGTCTATAGTGATCCACTCACAATTCCAAGTAGGAATGGTCATCCTCTGATATATATGTCCTAGGTGCTGGTGCTCACACGTGACATGTTGACAAGTCAAACACCTTGAAACGAAATTCCCTCTTCTTACCACACCACTAATAGTTTTATCTTAGGTAATGATACATCTTCGCTGCACCTTGATGAATGGAGTACTGGGAACAATGGGCCTCCTCAAGAATGAGTATAATCAACTCGCCACCCAGGGCACACAAATCCTGCCTCCAATCCATAAGACACCATCAGAATCGAGGAAATCCTCCTTAGTTTCTCCTCTCATCACCTTGTATTGAATGAGACATAGTTTCTCATCATCAAGCTGATGCTCACGAATCTGATCGACTATGGAAGAATGAACTCCAATAAAATAAATTGTCTCCTCAAAAATTTGTAAATAGACTAGACTGTTTGCTAATATCTGAATATCCCTAGCCCATGGTTTCTTCTCCAAACTAATAGCGGCACGACTTCGTATTATAGAATTTTTCCTACTAAAAGAATTGGCCACCACATTGCCTTTCCTGGGATGATACAAGATAATAATGTTATAGTTTGTCTGTAGCTCAAGCCATCTTCGCTGCCTCAAGTTTAGATCTCTCTGGCTGAAATTGTACTGAAGACTCTGATTATCTGTGATAACCTCACATTGAACTCTATATAGATAATGTCTCCATAACTTAAGCACAGACACTACATGTGCCAACTCTATATCACGGGTAGGGTAGTTCCTCTCCTAGGTCTTCAACAGCCTAGAAGCATAGGAAATCACCTTACCCTTTTGCATTAGAACACCACCTAACCTGCCTCTAGAAGTATCAGAATAAATAGTTAAATCAAAACAAGATTTGAAGTCAACAGGGTCTTGAGCTTTTGAAAGATCTCTTCACACTCATCATACCATTGAAAACTCACAGTCTGCTGAGTCAATCAAGTCAAAGGGGATGCAACGGTAGAGAAACTCTGAACAAATCTTCAGTAATAGCCCACAAGTCCTACAAAACTCAGGATCTCAGTAACTGATATAGGTCAGGTCTAACCAATAGTGCCTCAATCTTGGCTGGATTTACCCAAATACCCTCCTTGGACACCATGTGTCCGAAAAATGCCACAGAATCAAGCCAAAACTCACACTTTAAGAACATGGAATAAAACTTCTCTTATCTTAATCTCTAGAGTACAATCCTCAAATGCCGATCGTGATCCTCCTTAGTCTTAGAGTACACCAAGATGTCATCAATGAACATTATTACAAAGGAATCCAAATAAGGTCGGAATACCCATTTTATCAACTCCATGAACACTGAAGGGGCGTTAGTCAAGTAAAAAGATAGAAACTTATAGTGTCAATAATGAGTCCTAAAAGTTGTCTTAGGTATATCTCATGCCCTAATGTTTAGCTGGTGATAACCAGATCTCAAATCATTATTAGAAAATAGAGATGCACCCTAAAGCTAATCAAACAAAAAATCAATATGAGAAAGATGATACTTGTTCTTTACGGTTACCTTGTTCAACTGTTGATAATCAATACACAGCCTCATAGATTCATCCTTCTTCGTCACAAACAACACAAGACGATCCACAAAAACACTAGGGAGAACGAACCCCTTACTCAACAAATCTTGCAACTGGTCATTCAATTCCTTCAACTCAATTAAAGCCATACAATAAGGATGAGTAGAGATGGGCTTGGTTCCCGACTCCAAGTCAATCGCAAAGTCAATATCCTTATTTGGAGGAACATCTAAAAGATCAATAGGAAAAACATTCGTAAACTCTCGAACCATAGGCACATAATCCATGGGTAGTGGCTCAACACTAGTATCTCGAATGAAAGCCAAGTAGAACAATAACCCTCTATCAACAAATATTTGATCTCTAATAAAGAAGATAACTTTGTTAGGGTACAAACCACTAGCACACGTCAATTCAACTCTTAGGACACCCGACATCGCAAATGTCACAGTCTTAGGATAACAATCAAGAATAGCATGATACAGATAAAGTCAATCCCTACTAAAGATAATATCAAAGTCTACCATCCCTAAAATGATCAGGTCTACCCTAGTATCATACTAGCCATTGAAGTAAGACATGATTGATGCACTTAATCCACCACTAAGGATTCACCCACTGGTGTAAAAATATGAATAGGCACAGACATGCAAGAAAATATCATATCAATCCCAGTAGCAAATTAGGTAGACACATATGAGAAAGTAGATCATGTATCAAATAATACGGACGCAGGTTGAGGAAAAAAATAGGATGATACCTGTGATCACCATATCAAAAGTGTTAGCTTCAGGTCTCCTTGGAAAAGCGTAGCATTGTCCATCTCGATCGCCTGTAGCCTAAATAGAACCTCTACCTTTACCCTGTGAAGCTAGAGTACCTTTACCAGCAGTCATGCCACCTCTACCAGACTTAACTCTGCCTTAACCCCTAGTCGAAAGCGTTGAATACCTAGCTGAAGTAGTTGAATAAGAATTATGAGGTCCTAAATGAGTCTTTAGGGGAAATTCTCACATCATATGACATGGATCTCCACAAGTATAGTAATATCTGAGCACGAATTACTGTTGCTGCAAACTCAATAAACTTCCACAGCCACCTCGGCCAGAACCATAAGAACCTCAGGCTAACTGCCACTCTTAGCTGTTGACGTAGAAACATAAACCGGTCCATAGTGCTGGAAGGAACAACTAGCTCTAGATGAGGCACCAGAAAGTTGACTAGAATGATGGCCTTCTTGGGCTCCCCAAACTTTTCTAATATTATCAACTCTTCATCTTTGGCGATGCCCTCTCTAACTCCCTTGAACACATAAGATCTGATGGAGAAAGTCAACCCTCTCACAAACCAGTGAACTCTCTTAGCCTTATCTGGAACAATAGTCAAAGCATGCCTAAAGAGCTCGCAGAAATGGGTCTCATACTTGGTTATAGACAGACTACCCTGAACTAAGTTCTCAAATCTCAGACGACTCTCCTCTCTCACGTTCCATGTAATGATGCAGTCCTGGAAAGCACTAGAAAACATATCCCACTCTCCCGAATGACATCCAACTTGTCTAGACCTCAAAAAAGTCCTCCACCACTCTCCGACATGACTACGAAGATGAAGTGCAATAAACTGTACACCACAAGCATCCACTATACCAACTACATCAAGCATCTCATGGAACAAAGTCAAAAACTCTTGAGCATCCTCGCTCTTATCATCTTGAAACTGGGTGGTTTCATCCTCTAAAACCTTTTATAGCACTGTTGATCAACCGCTATCAAGATAACCTAAGGAGCAATTTGTGCACCAACAGTTAATGTAGGAGTAGTGGCTCATTAACCTAAATGGGAACACCTAGAGTATGCTGCTGACCTAGGGTCGGCACCCCCAGAGAAAGGTTCTATAACACACAAAGCATCTTCAACAAAGTCGCCTAAAACAATGAAGATCCAAACTTGGTAGGAATGTGCTTCTTAAAAACCTCAACATATGGCTCACAAGAAGCCACTCTACCCCTTCCTCTAGTTGGTGCCACTTCACGAACACGACCTCCACCTAGTTCTACTCCATAAACATGGCCTCTAACTAGGGCCCTAACTCTACCCCTAGTTGGGGTCTCAACAACAGCATCAGGGGTTTCCTTCCCTCTATCACTAGAAATAGAAGTATGGTCCTCGGTATCTGCCAAAACAACATGTGACAACTTAGCACTAACAAAGGTAACCACACACGATAAGAAAGGATGAATAAAAAGAAGTTTCCTAACCATTATTGTGGCCTCTTGAAGATAAGTACAGATATCTCTGTACCAATCCTCAACACTCTACTTAGACTTTGTTTGTACACACCTGAGACCGATGAACCTAGGGCACTGATACCATACGTCACAACCAAAATGGATGTGATGGCACTTTTTTATTCCTATCAAGAAAATTCAGCCTCAACCGAAGTAACATGAAAGAAAAGTAGAATACAATAAAATAGAACAAGACAAGGGCGGAAAACATATTCATTCTAAACAATACCCCAAAACCTGGTTGTCACGTGTATAAGCCACTAAAGAAAATACATAATTCAAAGATAGATACAAGTCTCAATCTTTATTTCTCAACTAGAACAAAGCTTAAAGAAAAAGGAAAAAGAGGGCCCGCAAGGATGAAAATTAGCTACCTCTCAATTACTTCACGAGCCTTGACTGATAGGAGAATAATAATAAGAAGAAGATCATGCGGGTCTAAGTTTGGAACCTACACAAGTTGTCACACCCTGAGCCTACACCCTGGGCGATACTGGCACTCGAGAACCATTGCTAACCCCATTTGGGGTACGCCGTTCCATACCCTCCCCAAGTCATTCCTGATGAATTTTTAAACTCATTTTCTGATCTTACTTCGATTAAATTTGATAATGTTTCTCAATCTCCCTTTAGATTCAGATACCCAATACATGTACACAAGAATATAACTCAAAAAAAACTTTTAAAATTGATAAAACTATCTCAAGAAACTCATCAATCCCATCCAAGTTTAAGAATGAAAGCGATTCAAGAACACAATTCAAGAACATTAAATCCTCAATCTTTTAGGACAAAAATTACATTGATTGGCATGTGGGTGAACGAACCCAATGCTATGTGAACTTACATACCTCGTAGGATCAAATCCTTGGAGAAATCCGCAATTAATTACTTAAGAAATCAACGAATCTTGACATTTCTTTTCTTTTCTCCTCATGAGTTCTTTTCTCTAAAACCCTAGCATAATTTTGAGTGCATAAACTGAACTCTCAGTTTAGACCCTAAGTAATTACCAAAAACTAATTAAGGTAATTGGGTAGTGAAAAGACCAAAATACCCGTGTAAAATTCGGGTGACTTTCCTTATTTAGACATCCCGACTTCAAACGGGCTTATACCCCTCATACAAACTTGAAAATTAGCAAACGTGGTGGTGTTGGAAAGATAATTCAAATACCTTTGATTTGATATCTTATAGCTCACCTAACTCATCCTGTGCTAAGAGTTATGGTCGTTTGAAGTTGACCCAAAACTCATACTTGGCATAACTTGCAAAAATTTCAATATTTAATTATTTCCAAAAATGGTTTCATTCTAATTCTAGTTCTTTCAAATAGCGGGGTTGTTACACAAGTGTAGAAGAAATGGGTGATTACCAACAACACAGGACCCATATAAAAGCCTACCAAATATAGCAACTAGCTAGAAAACGAACACCCCTGACTCTCCAACCGAACATCCTCAAGCTACAACCTTCAAAGAAATCAGCCCAACCTAGAAATTCTAAAATACATGGTTCATAGGCCCAATATTCACAATTAAAATTTTCAAAATTCATCAATCAAATTGTTTAAATAAATCAATATCAATGTCAAGTAGTTCGTTACACACAACAAGTACATTCATCACAATTAGCAAAAAAGTCACACATAAGCATTTAATGCATCAAGTCACAATAATCAATCTTTTGCCGAAACTATTTCCCATGGACACAATATCGCTAGGCGGAACCATTTCCCATCGGCTTTATAAACACCTGCCATAAATAACCTCGGCATCACAACACTCACCGACAAAGACCACAGCATAACAACACTCACTGACAAAGACTACGACATAATAAAACACATGCTAGAAATGACCTCGCCATCACAACATTCGCCGTCAAAGACCTCAACATCATAATACTCACCTCCAAAGACCCCTATCATCACAATCATCACATGTCTCATCACGGTGTTCAATGATCAATGCACACAAGCAATATCACACCACATAAAAGAGACAACAATTTGCACAATTCAAGTCTATATTCATGCTTTCAAGCACTTCATCAATCAATCAATAAGGGTTACATTAAGGCAATTCACATCATCATGTTCAACATATAGACTTGTTCATTTCAACCCCATTTTATTCATTTAGATGTAATAAGTGGAAAATTTAATCGTTCACCTCATCCCATTGCTCCCAACACATATTCAATGGAGGAAGCACACAAATTCAACTAAAATACAAAGTTTATGAAGTTGTTCGCCTTATATCAATCAATAATCATTTCAAAAGGTGAATCTTCCCCTTCTGAACCACATCCAAAGCCAAACAATCTTAAATAATCAAGTATTCACAATCATCCATCGAAAACAACAATTCCCACCTCAATTATATAGAGAAATGGGTCAAAAAACCTTAAAACCTAATATCAAAATAGAGGTTTGAATCCAGAAAAACAATATTTTAAGAAATTACTGAAGGATTTTGGAACTCATTAGGGAAAACCAATTCGAAAATGGACTTAAGAATCAATTAATAACTCACTTTTGCTTCGAAAGTCATGTTCTTGAAGAAGTCCCAATTTATCACCCCAAAATCGTGATTTAAATCCATACATTCAGTAATAATTATGGGTAATTGGAGATTTAGTGTTAAGAAACGTCACCTAACAATTTTATCTTGAAAACCCCACTTGAAATCGTCTATATCGAGTTCTCAAAGCTTCAAAAATGAAAAATAGGGAAGAAACCCTGAAAGTTGGGGGTTAAAACAGTACCATGGGTCCTCCATGAACACAGACCCCTGCACATGAATGCAATTTTTAAAGACAGGTCTCTCGCGAATGTGAAGGTCAATGCATTGACCTCCCGCAAACGCGGTTTAGACTCCATGAAGTAGGGTCCTCATCCTCTACCCTCCGTGAATGCACATGAAGCTCCATGAACGTGAGGGTGTCACATGAACACTGAAAAACCATCCAATTCAAAAATCATCAAAAGGACCCTCAAGAATTGTTCGGAACCCCATACACATAAACCACATATGAAAATCAATTATAATTGATGTTCCAGACTCAATGGAACCATCAAAACATGAATCTGAGGTCTCCTTGACCCGACATTTGTGAAAACAACAAGAAACTGACTTAACACCTAAAAAGGTTAAAACAAGCTTGGGACCTCTCAATAGTCCTTTGACAAGCCTCAGAAAATAAAAGAAGAAGAAGAAAAAGAATAAAAAGGTGAATCACACAATACCAGGCTCATAACCTACACAAGAGTAGAAGGAAGGAGTGGGTACCAACAACACGGTACCCAACAACCAGTCTAATAAACAAATCAACTAGCTATAAACGAATACTCCTTTCACCCCAACTGAACTTCCTCAAACTACAACATGTACAAAAATCAGCCCAACCTAACAGTTCTATAATATATGGCTCACAAGGATCAACAATCATAGTCCAATAGTCACAATCTAACAACCAACATGTATCAAGTAAGTCAATCTCAGTGTCAAATAGATCAATCACATGTTATAGATGCATCAACCACAGTTAACAAGTAAGTTAAACATAAGTATCAAAATGCATCAAATCACAATAATCAGCTTGTCGGAATAATATCCCATCGACACAATATCACTAGCTGGAAGTATTTCCCAATGGCTTTGTATCAATTCACTAGCTGGAACCATTTATCATTGTCTGTACAATAATTGAATAGACGGAAAAATTTCCCATCGGCTTTATATTAATGAACTAGCCGAAATCATTTCCCATCGGCTTTATATCAATTCACTAGTCGAAAATGACCTTCCATCACAACACTTACTGAAAATTACCTCGACATCATAACACTTGTCGAAAATGACCTTGACACGATAACACTTGCAAAAAATGACCTCATCATCTTAACATTTATCAACAATGACCTAGACGTCATAACCATCACATATCTAATAATAGTGTGAAACAATCAATGCACGTTAGCAAGTTCACACCATAAGAAAGAGAAAACAATTCAAACAATTTAAGTCAACATTCATGCTATCAAGCATTTCATCAATGAATCAAATAGGGGTCATGGAAAGGCAATTCACTGCATTGTGATCAACACATAACCTATTCATTTCAACTCCTTTTTGTTCATTAAGATTTATCAAGTGGACCATTTATCCTTTACCACATTTTGTGTACTCCCAAAACACACACAATGAAGGGAATACACGAATTCTACTAAATTCAAAGTTGAGGAGATCTTTTCCCTTAAATCAATCAACTAATCACTCCAAGACTTATGTCTTTCTTTTACGATTAATGTCCAAAGTCCCAAAATATGTATTAATTAAGTATTCATAATAAACTTCTAGAAAAAACAATTCCCAACTCATATACTTTAAAAAATGGGTCAATAGAAAAAACTCAATTTTGTACATGAAGTTTGAATCTGAAATTCTTTACTTGAAAGCATTACTCAAAACATTTGGAACCTATTGGTGAAAATCATTTCAAAAAAGGACTTAAAATCAGTTCAAAATCTCCATTTAAGTTCAAAACTTGAATTCATAAAAAACTTCGTCATTTGCCAATCAAAATCCCAAATTTTAATGTTAAAATCCATAAATAATCAAGGGAAAATGAAGTTTCAGGGTCATAAAAGCTTAGCATAAGAAATCCTTTCATAAATCGCCTCCAAGGACTTTGCAAGCTCAAAAATATAAAGCGGGGCTTAACCCCCAAAAATGGCAGGTCCAAAGCTCTCTTTGATGTCCTAAAAGCGACCAATAGTTCACAAAAGAAAATCTTAAAAGTTATCTGGCCTTCACTTTCGTGAAGGTCACAATTATGAATAGTTCCTTCGAAATTCCAAAGGTCAAAGGAAGTTGGCCCTTCAAGAAAGTGAACCAAACCTTGCTATCGCGAACCTTTTGAAAGTAAGCCACTAATATGTCCAAATTTACACTTCACTTAAGAAGTATAAAACAGTCGAAATCAATTACAAAACTCAGCAAGAGTTAAGGTTGATCCAAACATGGAATGAAAAAGAAATAATATTTACTTTATGCATTCCCGAAGTAAGAATGCATAAAGTAAATATTATATTTAATTAGTGTTCAAGTAAAAATATGCAACTAGAATCTAGTAGTAAAAGTAACAAATGATAGTCTCAAAGTTTTGGCTATAAAATAGAAGAGACAAGGACTGTGTTTGCCATGACATCGAAATACAACTCAAATTTTCCACAATAACAGTCATTTGATGCAAGACATACATTATTAGCAAGTTAAGAACACCTAAACGCTTGTCAACCCTATTATGTGAATATCACTCATCTCCTCTCGGTCTTTTAGTGTTTGCATTATTAACCCTTGCTTTCTACTTTAGAAAACTATCCCTCTAGACTTAAATCTTCAAAAACGAGTTTATAGAATATGAAGTTCATTTGTTTCTAGATTTTCCTAAGTATACAATTCTCTCCAGAGCAAGTGATGAATAGAGATCGGTTCTAACACATGCACTCGCTAGAAAGCAATAAAAATGAAAATAGAAATAAAGCATGCAAGACATCAATCAACAATCATTCGTGGTTAATCCTATAGTTTCTACCTAGTCATGGTTCCCAAAACCATAATTGTGGTATTTATATGCTCATATTTTCAACAAAATAGTAGTGAATTATAGACTAAGAATTAGAAGTGAAACACTTACGAGAATGAAATTCACTCAATTTCGATTAAGATCAAAATATTGATCAATCATAAAAACAAAAACAGAAAAAGCAAAATCAAGAAAGCTATCATTTTTTCAATAAAAACTTGTCTCAAAACAAGAATAATTAATAATAAAACCCTAAGTAACTATTTATAATCTCAGAGATGAATCTCAATCAAAGTAGCAAAGTGTTGGACTTGACTTCATTCATGGGAAGGTAAACGGTCAATGAAAATCTTCATGGTTCGTTAATCCATCTGTAATCTTTTACTTGGGAAGAATGGTTCAAATTGATATCTTCTTCTCATGAGCCCTAATACAGACCATATAGGTTTCTACTGCTTATATGAGTCTCTTTCAATTGTTCTTCAAATTTGGAGTCCAACTTGATTTAGTCAGAAGCTTCACTGACTCCTAGCCTTATCGTAGAGGAAATCACGGACTGTTCAGGGTCTCTTTGCCTTGCACTTCGCTCTTTCCTCTCATAGGCTATGTTCATGGCTAGGTTCACAGACCATACAGGGGTCCATGGCTCATATGAGCATCCGTCATCAGCCACTCCATTTCCATTTTAGGCTTTTCTCTTTCAACTGTTTTCAGAACCTCTTTTCTTACACATTACACCAAAAACTATCTTACTGACTAAACTATGCTTGATTACTTGCAATAATTCTTTGTTTTGGGTGTCGAATGTGTCATAAGTTCATGGCACATCAGCCACCCCTGGTGATGGCGAGGTGCACCAGCTTACAAAACCAAAAAATCAGTCAACACCTGAAACATCAAAAGGATCCTTATTATTCATTCGAAACCACGTACACACAAACCACATATGCAAATAACTCAATAGAACCATCATAATAAAGATCTAAGGTCTCTTTGACCTTACATTCATGAAACCACAAGAAACTAATACAATGCCTCAAATGATAAAACAAACTCAGGACCTCTCACAAATCAATCAACACCTCACCTAGGCCTAAAATCATCCCCAAGATCTAATAAAACTTTTGGAGCATTGGTTCGAGCATCCGAACTCTGAATATTTACCAAAGTCAATACAAAGGCTAAATTTTCATAATTTCACAACTAGGACCTCAAGTCCTCAAAAAGTCTCCATATATTAAATCAACCATTCACATAGAACAAATGGAATGGACAAAATTCCATTCTAACACTCGAAACTCCAAAAGACATCGAAAATCACATTCTTATCAATATTAGTTTTTCAGGCTCAAAACATACAAAATTCTCAACTCTTAACTCAAAGTTCAAAATCATTTTTAAAATTAAATCATAAAAGACTTGGGGTTAATATCAAGTTGGCAAAAGTGGTCAATTCATGTTACTTTCTAAAAATGATTGATCAGGTCATGTCATGACCCAAGCCTACACCCTGAACGTGGCCGGTACTCAAGAACTATTATTGGTCCCCAAGTGAACTCTCATCCTGGCTAACTACAAATGAAAGTCTAACTCAAGGATGCATAAGCATCAAGTTGGATGAAACATTTAAAAACAACTTACTAAATCTCAAAACTTCGCTAAATATACTGAGTATGAAACATAAGTTTTAAATAAAATATCTTAAACAGAAAGACTCTCCAAAATGGTCTATCTATGAAGCGTCTACTATATATAGACGAGTATTGGGACAGAGACCACGACTACTTAAAATGCTAGTAATACTAACAACTCATAAAACTAGAGTCCTTCGAAAGCAAGGAGACCTCACTCGAATGCTGACGAGTGGATCAAGTAATCTGATTAGACTCTTGTTAAGGATCCTAAAACCATGTATCTGCATCAGTAAAAGATGCAGGTCGAATGACGTCAGTACATTGAATGTACAAGTATGTAATTTAGTTGAATAACAAATACCTAAAAGAAAGGACTACAATAGATAACAATGTACTCAAGCTTAATGTAAAGAATTAAAGGAGTTAAATCATTTAAAGCTTTACAAAATACTTTCTCATCTCTGAACTCAACATACTAAGTGATATATAAAAATACACTTTAACTCTATTGGGAGATTCTCTAACCAACAACCATCACTATGAGCTACGTGATGATACTGTGTCTCGCCCACGCTGGCAGAACTATCCTATACTTTGTCGGGATATAGGACTGTAATACCCTGAAACTAGTAAGTTGAACTAGAGTGTTCTAGAGCTTTTCGTAAGAGTTTTATAGTTTGATGAGAGGGTTAAATAGTAAAAATGATTCCCTTACTTAAAATGAAGGTTTTATTAGGGGCTCAAAGTCGAGGTACGATCCCCCAAGGACCACCCAAGGGGTCCTTGAGGAGGTCCTCAAAATAGCCGCCAAAAACTTTCAATTGGCAGCACCTACGCTTGCCACCTACTAGTCGTAGGTGGACCCACGGCCTGTTGGTTGGGGTCGTGGGACAAGGCTGAAGTTCCCCTACAAGTTGAAGCTACAGCACCTTACCTACAGAGGTGCAACACGCTTAGTATGTCCACCCACGGTCCGTAGGTGGAGGAGTCGTAGGTGTGAGCAGGTTTTTAAGTTTTAGTTATTAGTTTGGGGGTTTGGGAGTTAATTAGTAATTAGTTAGGGGTTAATGGAGGTTGGATAATTAGTTATTAAACAACCTATATAAGGCTAATAGACCCCTAAACTACGTTAACGAAATCATTCTCTCAACTCACCAAAAAGAAATCCAAAATCCTCTCTCTAGAAAGAAGAAGAAGAACAAGGGGAAGAAGGTGAATTCTAGGGTTGAAGGGGCTTCCTTGGCTACTCAAATTCATGGTGAATCTTCCTAAGGTGTGTTTAGCTTAATAATCTGTGTGTTCTTCCACCCATAGAGCCCCCCAGGTTTTCCCCCAAATTGAGAAGAAAACCCTAATCTAAGTTAGGGTTTCTTCCAAAGTGTGGGTAGTGTTTGAGTATGATTCCAATTGGTTGGATAATACTCAATTATAATTTTTTTTAGTGTTGTATCATGATGTGTTGATGATATTATGTGTTTCCATGGCTAACCCTAAGTCCAAATTGATGAAATCAAAGTATGTGGGTCTAAGCCTTGTAGAGGGAAATTGATGAATCTTAATTGATCATCTAGAATTGATGTTATGAGTAGTAATTGTTCAAGGTTAGGAACATATAATCATGCATGGAACTAGACTTCATTGAATGTGAAGGATCATGACTAGTAAAGTTGAATTTGAACCTTTATGATCAATTATGACTAGAATCACCTGCTAATGAAGGATGTGATTAGAATACCTTGAAATCTAGGTATAAATGAAGGTTATAAGAAGTAAAGTTTGAGTGTAAGGCTTGTAGTCATGAATGTTAATCACTAGGGTTTTTAAAGTAAAGCCAATGTGATGAACTAGATGTGTTAAGGCTTTGAGAGTAAATTCTAAATGAGAATAGAAGCTTAATGTATAGAATTATGGTGGAAGACCTTTACCTACCTAATCTACCTAATGCATGCTTGAATATATGAAGTGGTAGAATCACTTGAGTCATGATGATATCAATGTCTAATGTAGAATTCTAGATATGGTATTATGCATGAATATGATATGACATGAAAGTTTCTCTCATATAGAATAATTCTAGGCATAAAGGTTTTCTCACCTAAAATGAATCTAAGTCCTAGGACTATGAGATGTGATGAGGCTTGTGGTGATTCCCCTAAAAGACCTTTACATGATAGGAATGTGTGGTGAGTTCCCTTACTACTATTTAGTTAAGCATGGGGAGCGTGAGGTGATTACCCCATATATATGTGTGACTCCCAAGGCAAGTAGTGATTACCCATTAGCCTTTATGTTGATCATAGAGGCAAATACCTATGATCCTTATATGATGATGTGGAGACGAATACCTACATTACACATTAAAATAGATATGGAGGCGAATACCTAAATCCCATTAAAATGAACATGGAGGCGAATACCTATGAATCATTAAGTATGTATGACTAGAGGTGAATACCCTTGTCTTTATGATTCCATGATATGTGTGGCTTGAGGTGACTCCCCTTGTCTTCATGATGAACTAAACATGTATGCCTTGAGGTGACTCCCCCTTGCATTTATGAACATGAGCATGACTAGTTTGGATTGTAATTTTAGATAACTCTCCAATTCATGCATGACTAATAGGTGATTACCGTTGTCTTTATGATGTTAAAATATGATGAACATGAATGATGAACCTAGAGTGTCTAGCTTAGCATGGGTACAATTATGGGGTCTTGTTCATGCATGGCACAAGCTTTCCTTAAGGTGACTCATGAGATGTTTTATCTTAAATGATGTATGCTTAGATAGGATTATGCTAAAGTTGCCTTCCTTGACATGATATGATTGACTAAAGGTGATAGTTCCCTTGTCTATATGAAGTAAGATAATAATGAGACCAAAGTAGGGTAAATATGACTAAGATGACTTCAAGTTTATGCTTAGTGTGAAGGGTAGTATGGGATGCCTTTCATACATTTCAAAAGTGTGCTTTGAGGTTTCTTAGGAGCATGGTTCCCTTATGATAGAAAAGCTTAAGACTTGACCATGCATATAGACTATGATTAAGATGACAAAAAAGGGATGCTTAGCTTGGGTGGTATTATGGGATGCTATTCATGCATTGAACATATATGCTTTTAGGTTACTTGAGAATAGTTCTATTATGGTATAGATGACTAAGAGTCAAATAATGCTTATATGATGCTTATGTTGGAGACTTTGCTTATTATGATGATATTGTCTATTATGCTTATAGTTTATGTTTCATGAAGTATTTCATATGATTTTGGATTATGTCTTATATTGACTAACCCTTGTCTTATGCTCTTATGATGTTGTGCTAGCTATCATACTTGGTACATTTTGTACTAATGCATACTTTGCCTACATTATAATCAAATGTAGGGTTTTAGAGATTGAGTTCCATTCTTGAAGTTATGTTCCCAAGGAGCAAAGGAGTAAAGATTCAGTGAGTCCTCATAGTTTCGAGAACAAAATATGTCCTTTATGTCTTTTATTTCATGCTTTTGAGACTATTGTATGGGTTGTGTCCCAATAGTTTTATTCTAAAATTATATTAGATGGTTTGAGACAAAGTATAGAAAGGCTTCCACTTGTTTTTATAATGATTTTGATTGTATGGATAAAGTTTTAAACTTTCCATACTTTTCTTTTATCTTATGTTCATGATATGCTAAGGTCTTGTATGAGACCTCTTCGGGGTCAAGTACGTCGCGTTACTTCTAGGGTATACCCGTGTGTCGTGACAAACTTGGTAATCAAAGCACAAGGTTTAGAATGATTCTAGGATTGTCTCAAACCACGTCTAGTAAAGTCTTGTTCATAAATTTGAAGCGCGCCACTTTTATGAATAGAAGGCTATTTGATGTATAGGAAATCTCACTTTTTTATTCTTTAATTCATGCTATAGAGGTTGGTTTTAGTAGGCCCTTCTTCTAATTTGTGCCCGTTGATTTTCAGGGTATGGCTAAAACAAGGGCTAAAGCTAAGAGAAATGAGGAAGGAAATGTGGATCAAGAGGTTCCTCTGCAAGTTTGACCCAAGCTCCTCCTCAAGCTCCAATTGACCCTATAAGGGAGCATGTGACTCATGCAGAATTTTGGTCTGCTATGCAATTGATGACTCAAGTCGTGACAGCTCAAGCCATTAGAGAGGTTGTAGCTCTAGTGAACCCAAATTCAACAGCCTTAAGAGTGAGAAGTTTATTAAGATGAGACCTCCGAAATTTCATGTCTCCAAGGTGGAGGAAGATCCCAAAGAGTTTGTAGATGATATGTGTAGGATTCTAGATATCATGGGGGTAACTTTGGTTGAGAAAGAGGAGTTAGCCGCTTACCAATTGAAAGGGGTAGCTCAAATATGGTATGGTTAATGGAAAGGGAGTAGACCGGTATAAGCGGGTCCTATAGTATGGGATGTGTTTGACAAGACATTCCTTGATAGGTTCTTTCCCCTAGAGTTGAGGAAGGCTATGATGCAAGAGTTTATCAACCTTAAGCAAGGTATCATGAGTGTTCAAGAGTATTCCCTGAAGTTTACTCAACTCTCTAAGTATGCCTAAACCTTAGTGGAGAATTCAAGGGGAAATTTGAACCATTTCATGATGGGAGTATCTGAATTAGTAGAAAATGAATGTCGTGTGGCAATGCTTATAGATGATATGGATATCTAACATCTTATGGTTTTCGTCCAATGAATGGAGGAGTCAAAACTTGAGAAAGAATATAAGGAAAAAAAGAGGTCTACGTCGGATGATTATAATTCCTTGGATGATGAGTCCGATGGATGTGGTTGCCCTAGGTTTAGACAAAAGTTCCCCGGGCAAGGTCCCTCAAGTACTCCTAAGTTCAACCAAAAGAGGGTGGCAAACCCCAAGTCTCAAGAAGAGGGTAGTGAGATTCTATTACTGGGGTGTAGTAAGTGTGATAAAAGGCATGAGGTTGAATGCTTAGCGGGCTCTAATGGTTGTTTTGGTTGTGGTAAGTTGGGCCACAAGATAAGACATTGCCCTAAGGTTGCTAGAAATGAAGAGGATAGTCGTTGTAGGTCCCAACCCTAGCCATCCTCCGGTCCAATTGGTTTGGGTGAGAAGGCTCCAAGGAAGAATAGGCCTTAAGCTCTCCAATTTAGAGGTAAACAAGAGTGATCTCCTTATGTTGCTATCGGTATGTGCTTTATGCTTTATCTATATTTCAGAATTGCTTATATTTTATAAGTTGATGAATTTGATATGATAGATTGTGATGTTGTCATTAGTATGAATGAGTTGCATTATGGTCATGCTTAGTTGATGGTAGAACCCGACTTAGTCATGATGAGTTTTGAGGTATGTGAATAGATTTGTTGAATAGGGTGTTTAAGTAATGCCTAGATGGGTTGAGTGAATAGACTCCTCAAAGTGTTGGAAGGAGTATAATTCACCATGGTTTAGAATCACCTTGTGTGATAGATGTGAAAGTTATGTGATGACTTTCTCCGACCATAGAATAGAAAGAAGTGCTACTTAAAAGAGTTTGTATAGGATTGCTCCCAAGGGGGAGATAATGTGCTTAGATAGCAAGGTCGTTGAGTGTCCTTGATATTCATGAGTGAGGTTTGCTTGAAATTTTCACCTTTGGAGGTGTAGTGAGTATAAGAAGTTTAATCCCGATTTGGTAGGTTCATACGAGATATTGAGTGGTGTAAGTAAGGTTGCTTGTGAGCTACAGTTTCTTAATGAGAACCTCTCTACTTTAGAAGTACCAGTAGAGGTCTTAGACCAGCAAGTTAAGAAATAGAAGAACAAGAAAGTTGTTCCATAAAGTGGTATGGAGTATTCTTTAGTAAGGAATTTGGTTAAGAGTGCTACTTAGAAGGCCTAGGGTCAATGAGAAGTCCTGATATCCTCAGCCTTTTTTCTTGTATTCCTCCTTTAGCATTTAAGATCTTGAGATGATGAGTTCTTCTTGATTTTCTTTTAGCTGAAGCCATGCCTGATTTAGGTGTTGCCATGACTTCTTTATATCCATGTTCATTAAAAAGCTTAGGTCTTGTTAGAAATGACTTATATGCATTGTTTTGCCTCATGTTGTAGTGCATTTGAGTAGATTTGCATATAGACTTCATGAGATGAGTTAATGAGCATGCCTTAGTTTGGAGTTGAAAGATTCCTCCTTGAATAAATGCTTTTTGAGAGTAAATTGCATTTAGGCTCCTTGAGTGTGCATTGAGCATGTTTTAGTTAGGAGATGTTAGTTCCTCCTTCAGAATGAGTAAATGTAGAATTTCATGCATTTTGGGTTAGTAGGTATAGTTCCTACTCCCTTGTGTTGCATTGAATGTGTTTAGTTTTGAATTGAAGTTTTCTTCCTTGGTTGTGTGCATTTAGATGTAGTGCACGCATGATGGGCTGCTAGGCTAGAATTTTGTCTTTAAGAAGTGTTTAGAATCGTCATTCGAGGACGAATGATCACAAGAGGGAGATATTGTAATACCCCAAAACTAGTAAGTTGAACTAGAGAGTTCTAGAGCTTTCCGTAAGAGTTTTACAGTTTGATTAGATGGTTAAGATAGTAACAATGATTCCCGTACTTAGAATGGAGGTTTTAGGGGCTAAACATCGAGGTACAACCCCCCAAGGACCACCCAAGGGGTCCTTGAGGAGGACCTCAAAACAGCCCCCAAAAACTGTCAATTGCCAGCAACTACGCTTGCCACCTACTAGCCGTAGGTGGACCCACGCCCTGTGGGTTGGGGTCGTGGTTCAAGGCTGAAGTTCCCGTGCAGGTTGACGCTGCAGTACCTCACCTATGGAGGTGCAGCAAGCTCAGTAGGTCCACCCACGGTCCATGGGTGGAGGAGTCGTAGGTGTGAGCAGGTTTTTTGTTTTAGTTTTTAGTTGAGGGTTGGGGGTTAATTAGTAATTATTTAGGGGTTAAGGGAGGTCGGTTAGTTAGTTATTAAACGACCTATGTAAGCCTAATATAACCCTAAACTATGTCAATTAAATCATTCTGTAACTCACCAAAAAGAAACCTAATATCCTCTCTAGAAAGAAGAAGAAGAAGAAGAAGTAGAGGAAGAAGGTGAAGTCTAGGGTTGACGGGTCTACCTTGGCTACTCAAATTAGTGGTGAATCTTCCTAAGGTATGTTTAGCTTAATCATCTATGGGTTCTTCCACCCATAGATCCCCCTAGGTTTCCCCTCAAATTGAGAAGAAAACACCAATCTAAGCTAGGGTTTCTTCCAAAGTGTGGGTAGTGTTTGAATATGATTCCAATTTGTTGGATAATACTCAATTATGATTTTTTTTTAGTGTTGGATAATGATGTATTGATGATATTATGTGTTTCCATGGTTAACCCTAAGTCTAAATTGATGAAATCAAAGTATGTGGGTCTAATCCTTGTAGAGGGTAATGAATCTTAATTGATCCTCTAGAATTTATGTTACAAAAATTCAAGTTCTCTAAAGTTTACAATTTAAAGTACTAAAATTCTACAAAAATTCAAGATTTCTAACGTTCAGAACCTAAGATTCTAAAATCGTACAAAAAATTCAAGTTCTCTAAAGTTCACAACTTAAAGTTCTAAAATCCTACAATAATTCAAGATTTTTCTAAAGTTCTAAAATCCTACAAAAATTCAAGTTCTCTAAAGTTCACAACTTAAAGTTATAAAATCCTACAATAATTCAAGATTTTTAAAGTTTGCAACCTAAAGTTTTAAAATCCTACAAAAATTCAAGTTCTCTAAAGTTCACAACTTAAAAATCTAAAATCCTACAAAAAATCAAGTTCACAACTTGATGTTCTAAAATTCTACAATAATTCAAGATTTTTAACGCTCACAAAATTCAATTTCTCTTAAGTTCACAACTTAAAGTTCTAAAATCCTACAGTAATTTAAGATTTCTAACGTTCACAACCTAAAGTTCTAAAATCCTACAATAATTCAAGATTTCTAAAATTCAGAACCTAAAGTTATAAAATCCTACAATAAATTCAAGATTTCTAAAGTTCACAACCTAAAGTTCTAAAATCCTACAATAATTCAAGATTCTAAAGTTCACAACCTAAAGTTCTAAATTCCTACAATAATTCAAGATTTCTAAAGTTCAAAAATCCTACAAAAATTTAAGTTCTCAAAAGTTCTAAAACCCTCTTCAAGATCTCTAAAGTTCACAATCTAAGTTCTAAAAGCCTATAATAATTCAAGATTTCTAAAGTTCACAACCTAAATCTCTAAAATCCTACAAAAAATCAAGTTCATATCTAATTTCTAAAATTAGTTCTATATAAACTTTAATTTCAAGAATTTCTAAGTTCAAGAATTCAAGTAACCGAATTTCAACTTTCATATACTATCCAATATTTCTCTAACTTCAAAGTAATCTAACTTTCATGTACAATCTAATACTTTTCTAGCTTGAATTTTCAAACTTACTAAATTCAAGAATTTCCAAGTTGGAAATTTCAACTTTCATATACTATCAAATATTTTTCTAAGTTCAAAATAATCTTTCATATACAATTCAATATTTTTCTAACTTTAACTTTCAAAAATACTAAATTTAAGAATTTCAAAGTTGGAAAATGCAATTAATCTAACTTCTAAATTCTAATTATTTGTTAGTTCTAACTTGTAATAGTCAATTCACAATCATATTAAAAAATCCCCAATTTAAATAAAAACCCTAAAATCAAATATCCCCAATTCTTTCCCTAACTAACAATAATCAAATATACAAATTAACAATTGAATAACACAATTTAACAAACTAAAACAATATACTAACTTATAACAAATCAAATATTACTAGAACTGAAAAAAAGAAACTAAAATTAAACCTTAACCTTAACAAGCAAAGGAAAAGAGGAAATGGGGACGGTGGGTGGTGGAGCTGGTGGGGCAAGGTGGTGACGGGACTAGTGCTCAGGGAAAGAAGGGCGACGTGGGGCGGCGGTGGCACATCTGGTTTTAGAGAGAAGGGAGAGAAGAGAGAAGAGAGAGAAAAAGAGATGGGGAAATGGGGGAAAACCCGCTTTTGGTTCAACATAATTAAAAAAAAAAAAGCAACGGACAACATATATTTGTCCATCATTTTTTAAAAATATTTGACCAAAAGTGGCGGACTAAGAGACGTTGTCCATCGCTTTTCAAAAATATTTCACTAGATATTTTGACCAAAAAGTGACGGACTAAGAGATGTCGGCTGTCACTTTTTTTTTAAAAAAAATAA
Source organism: Solanum pinnatisectum (assembly GCA_035578085.1). Classification (NCBI taxonomy): domain Eukaryota; kingdom Viridiplantae; phylum Streptophyta; class Magnoliopsida; order Solanales; family Solanaceae; genus Solanum; species Solanum pinnatisectum. Next base: position 20,693,615 of record CM069083.1, read on the forward strand.
TAAAATAAAAAAAAATTAAAATGAAGGACAACGTGCTTATTATTTAATTTATAAATAATTATTTTTATTAAAAAGCGACAAACGGTGTCTCTTTATGTATTAGATAAATAAATATTAATTATATATATATGGCGCAAAATAAAGCGATGGACTAAGAGATGCCGTCCATTGCTTTTTGTAAAATAATTTTAAAATAATTGTTTTTATTAAAAAGCGACGGACAGTGTGGCAAATGGCGTCGCTTTTTGAAGCGACACCGTCCGTCGATTTTTAACAGTTTTTTAGTAGTGAAGGAAAAAATTCAATGCTCGAAACGGAAAACTAAGGTGATATTCTGCGATGTGTTGAACGTGAAAGGTTTACTCAATAGAGTTCGCCAACTGAGGTTCAAACACCTGAAGCATAGAGAATCACAAAGGCGAGCTAAGGAACATAGGATGATTCGCAAGTGAGTTAGGCGAGCCCGGCTAATGTCACCGATTTGGTTACGAAGTGGATATTTGGTAAAAATTTTGAGAAAATATAAATAGCCCAAATGAAAGAATTTTAAAGGAGAGTTCAATGAGAGAGTTGAACAACTGAATTGAGAAGAAAGTGTTGGGAGAGAACAATTTAGTTTATAGAAAACATTTTCTAGCCTTCTTGGGATTTTACAATTTGAATCTTGAATTCGATAATTTGAAGCTAAATCCAAAGTGGGTTTACTCTTAATTGCTTGATTTCAAGTTATCAAATGGCTGCTTTCATGGAAGCTATATTTTCTTTACTTTTTGTGATACGTGGCTAAACCCCCAAGATCTAGGGTTGATCTAATGGGATTGGATGTTAATTTAATGTAGTCGGTATTGTGTTATGCCTTGTTTTATTTCTGTTCATCCATAAATTTGGTCTAATTACCATGGGGTTAACTTCATGTTAAGGTTGCATACTTAATTCCTACTTCTGATAACCACTTGATGCTCGGAAGAGATTAATTAGAGTGGGTAATTAGTTCAATACTAGAATTTAGATTTGATATCCTTGACTTGCTCGAAAGAGAGGTTATGAGTCATATCTATTTGCTCTATTCTTGAAAGATGGAATAGGTAAGGTATTGGGTTGTTAAGAATTGGCATTAGATAAGACAGAAAGGAGATTCTACGCATAGATGCTTTGAGATAGAAAGATGATTAGCATCAGTGAAGATTACGTAGATTATTCATGTATGCACATCACGATAGAGAAACACATTATTCCTATATGACATTGATTTCCAATCCCCGCACCTCTAGATTTTTTGTTAAATCTTTATTTCGTTTGAATTTTAGTTTAATTGTGTTAATTGACAACAAAGCTCTACATTAAGTTGGTGGTACCATCCACCCAATTGTTCTTACTACTCTGAATGAACTCAGTAAAAGTCTAAATCTCTAGATAAAGAAAACTCCACAATACACTGATCCTTGTGGGATTCGACCCCAACTCTTCATTGGGTTTTTACTGACTACAATCATTCACCTTGTTAATTTTTTTTGAAAATATAATCTATTCGAGTATGAAATGCGATATAATATTATTATATACGTTCGATCTTGAATGGATGTCAAGTGTAGTGATAATATCGTAGGCAATGATGACATGTAAAGGATTATTCATCGGAGTATGAAATACGTTGATTAATTATATATACTCCTTAAGTAGTTTAACAAATCAAGTCTTATATATATATATATATATATATTAGTGGTTCAGATATGAAATACATTATCAATTAAAGAAATACCAATGATCAATTCAAGGAGATTTATATATTAAATTTGATATTGATAAACTTTAATTTGTTGATCGATGAAATTAAATTTATATAATTAGGAGGTATATAATTTAAATTTATAAAATTAACTTGATCAATAAAATTAAATTTAATAAATTAAACTTTTGTTGATGTGTAGTTAAATTAAATTTATATATATATATATATATATATATATATATAATTTTAATTTATAAATGTAATTTTAATTAATAAAATCAACCTCAAGAGATGAGTTTATATTAAAATTAATTAACAAATACCGACCTTAAGAGGTCGGTATATTTAAATTATTATTTTATTTAAATAATATTGACATCCCGTGGTCGGTAAATTAAACACTTCTCTTAAAAAAAGAATGATAGTATCAAAACCCTAAGTCATCTCTCACTCCACTCTTAGTCCTCTCCAACCCCGACCCACTCCCATCTTTGCCCATCCCCACCCATTCCTGCACCACGCCACGCCACGCTACACCACCAAGCTCAGAAAAATGAATTACAATAAAAACCGACCTCTTGATGTTGGTATTAAATAAATAAATAAATAAAAATATTTATTTTTACTCAATTAAATATTAAAAACAAAATTGAGAAATATTTTGAATTAATTTTATTTAAATCGCCTTCCGGAAGATGGTTTTGTGTAAAATAAAAAATAAAAAATTATAATATGGACTTCCGGAAGTCGGTAAAATTAAATAGTATGTAATTATATTAATTTTCATTAAAATATTTATATAGTGACTTCCAGAAAAATTAATAAATTAATATTTTCTTTAAATAAATCGTCCTCTGGATGACGATTTTATATAAGTTAAAATATAAATTAATATAAAATACCGACCTCCCGATGTCAATATTATTTAATTAACATGATTACTTTTTATTTATCTTAAAATTTAATGTGATACCGACCTCATGAGGTCAATATTTTTTATTAAATCTAATTACTTTTAATAAAAGCGACATTCGGAGGTCGGTTTTATGAAATACGTTGATTAATTATATACTCCTCGAGTAGTTTGACAAATCAAGTATTATATATTAGTGGTAATGTACAAATTCTATCAATTCGTCGTCAAATCATGAACTTAAAATCTCATGTAATGATGTAGAGGTGAAGAGCTAACATATAATCCATTCGAGTACGAAATGTGAGATAATATTCATAGAAATGTTATGATAACAATTAATTATAAACTTTATATTTATATAATTAATTGTTTAATTATTTGTATGTATAACCTTCAATGTCTTATTTTGTTTTATGAAATAGACAATAGAACGTCGTAAATTACTGTACAAAGCAAGTTCTATCAAGATTATTACGTTCGATCTTGAATGGATGTCAAGTGTAGTGATCATATCGCAGGCAATGACATGTAAAGGATAATTCATTGGAGTATGAAATATGTTGATTAATTATATACTCCTCCAGTAGTTTAACAAATGAAGTCTGGTTTAGATATGAAATACATTATCAATTAAAGAAATACCGATGATCAATTCAAGGAGATTTATATATTAAATTTGATATTGATAAATTATCAATAAAATTAAATTTATATAATTAGACAGTATATAATTTAGATTTATAAAAATTAAATTGATCAATAAAATTAAATTTATTAAATTAAACTTTTGTTGATGTGTAGTTAAATTAAATCAAATATATATAATATACATATATAATTTTAATTAATAAAATCGGCCTCAAGAGGTGAGTTTATATTAAAACAAATTATTAAATGTTGACCTTAAGAGGTCAGTATATTTAAATTATTATTTAATTTAAATAATATCTACTTCACGATGTCGGTATTTATTGAATATTTTTAAATAGTAATAATTATTTTAAAAGATACCGACATTCCGTGGTCAGTAAATTAACACTTCTTTTTAAAAATGAATTATAATCTCAAAACCCTTTAAGTCATTTTTTTCACTCCAAGCTCTCTCACTTCTCTCTCACGTGGTCCGACCCATCCCCGAGACCCCAACCGTCCTGACCCCCACATATCCCCGACCAGCGCAGCAGCAGGAGGTCGCGCCACCATCCCGACCGGTGTGCCGCCTCGATCAGCAGCGATAACAGCAGGTCAGAGCAGCAGCGCATAGGCGGCAGCAGCAGAGGCAGCTCGCACCGGCGCCACCTCCATCCCGACCGGCGCCTCCATCTCGACCAGCGCAGTAGTAGGAGGTCACGTCGGCGCCTCCGTCTCGACCCGCGCCACCTCCATCCCGACCCACTGCCCTTCTCCTTTAATTCAAGGTTAGGGTTTCATAATATTATTTTTAATTTCTTTCAATTTGAGTGTTGAATTTGTTAATTAGTGTATTGAATTAGTTATTTTATTGAATGTTAGTTAATTAGTAAGTGAATGATTTAGGGTTTTCGATTGTTAGTTTGAATTAGGGATTATTTGATTGTTAGTTTGTGTTTGTTGGTTGTGAATTGAAAATTTTAATGTTAGGGTTAGTTTGAATTAGGGTATCTTAGGATTTGTTTGAAATTTGGTATTTCTTGAGTTAATTAGTTTGATTTTGGAATTGTAAAATTAGATTGAATTAGGGTATTTAAGGAGTTGTTTAAATTTGGGTATTATTTGAGTTAGTTTGAATTATTATTGAGATTTTAGGACTAATAGTTTGAATTTGGGATTAGGAATAGCTAGCTAGTTTGAATTTAGGATTTTAGCACTAGTTAGATTTTGGGATTTTAGGACTAGTTTGAATTTGTGATTTTAAGACTAGTTTGAATTTTGAATTTAGGACTAGTTTGAATTATTATTGAGATTTTAGGACTACTAATAGTTTGAATTTGGAATTTTAGCACTATAGTTTGGTTTTTGAATTCTAGGAGTACTTTCTATTTGTGATTTTAAGACAAGTTTGAATATGGAATTATTTGAGTTAGTTTGAATTATAATTGGGGAGTTGTTTGAATTTGGGTATTATTTGAGTTAGTTTGAATTATTATTGAGATTTTAGGACTAATAGTTTGAATTTGGGATTAGGAATAGCTAGCTAGTTTGAATTTAGGATTTTAGCACTAGTTAGATTTTGGGATTTTAGGACTAGTTTGAATTTGTGATTTTAAGACTAGTTTGAATTTTGAATTTAGGACTAGTTTGAGTTATTATTGAGATTTTAGGACTACTAATAGTTTGAATTTGGGATTTTAGAACTATAATTTGGTTTTTGAATTCTAGGAGTACTTCCTATTTGTGATTTTAAGACAAGTTTGAATTTGGAATTATTTGAGTTAGTTTGAATTATATTTGGGGAGTTGTTTGAATTTGGGTATTATTTGAGTTAGTTTGAATTATTATTGAGATTTTAGGACTAATAGTTTGAATTTGGGATTAGGAATAGCTAGCTAGTTTGAATTTAGGATTTTAGCACTAGTTAGATTTTAGGATTTTAGGACTAGTTTGAATTTGTGATTTTAAAACTAGTGTGAATTTTGAATTTAAGACTAGTTTGAATTATTATTGAGATTTTAGGACTACTAATAGTTTGAATTTGGAATTTTAGCACTATAGTTTGGTTTTTGAATTCTAGGAGTACTTCCTATTTGTGATTTTAAGACAAGTTTGAATATGGAATTATTTGAGTTAGTTTGAATTATAATTGGAGAGTTGTTTGAATTTGGGTATTATTTGAGTTAGTTTGAATTATTATTGAGATTTTAGGACTAATAGTTTGAATTTGGGATAAGGAATAGCTAGCTAGTTTGAATTTAGGATTTTAGCACTAGTTAGATTTTGGGATTTTAGGTCTAGTTTGAATTTGTGATTTTAAGACTAGTGTGAATTTTGAATTTAGGACTAGTTTGAATTATTATTGAGATTTTTGGACTACTAATAGTTTGAATTTGGAATTTTAGCACTATTGTTTGGTTTTTGAATTCTAGGAGTACTTCCTATTTGTGATTTTAAGACAAGTTTGAATATGGAATTATTTGAGTTAGTTTGAATTATAATTGGGGAGTTGTTTGAATTTGGGTATTATTTGAGTTAGTTTGAATTATTATTGAGATTTTAGGACTAATAGTTTGAATTTGGGATTAGGAATAGCTAGCTAGTTTGAAAATAGAATTTTAGCACTTGTTAGATTTTGGGATTTTAGGACTAGTTTGAATTTGTGATTTTAAGACTAGTTTGAATTTTGAATTTAGGACTAGTTTGAGTTATTATTGAGATTTTAGGACTACTAATAGTTTGAATTTGGGATTTTAGCACTATAGTTTGGTTTTTGAATTCTAGGAGTACTTCCAATTTGTGATTTTAAGACAAGTTTGAATTTGGAATTATTTGAGTTAGTTTGAATTATATTTGGGGAGTTGTTTGAATTTGGGTATTATTTGAGTTAGTTTGAATTATTATTGAGATTTTAGGACTAATAGTTTGAATTTGGGATTAGGAATAGCTAGCTAGTTTGAATTTAGGAATTTAGCACTCGTTAGATTTTGGGATTTTAGGACTAGTTTGAATTATTATTGAGATTTTAGGACTACTAATAGTTTGAATTTGGGATTTTAGCACTATAGTTTGGTTTTTGAATTCTAGTAGTACTTCCAATTTGTGCTTTTAAGACAAGTTTGAATTTGGAATTATTTGAGTTAGTTTGAATTATATTTGGGGAGTTGTTTGAATTTGGGTATTATTTGAGTTAGTTTGAATTATTATTGAGATTTTAGGACTAATAGTTTGAATTTGGGATTAGGAATAGCTAGCTAGTTTGAATTTTGGATTTTAGCACTAGTTAGATTTTGGGATTTTAGGACTAGTTTGAAGTTGTGATTTTAAGACTAGTTTGAATTTTGAATTTAGGACTAGTTTGAATTATTATTGATATTTTAGGACTACTAATAGTTTGAATTTGGGATTTTAGCACTATAGTTTGGTTATTGAATTCTAGGAGTACTTCCAATTTGTGATTTTAAGACTAGTTTGAATTTGGAATTTAGGACTAATAGTTTGAATTATATTTGATATTTAGGCTAATTAATAGTTTGAATTTGGGACACTAGCTAGCTAGTTTGAATTTGGAATTTTAGGGATTTGAATTAAAACTTAATTAGAACTTATAATTAATTAGAACTTGAATTTACTATAAATTGAACTTAATCAAGAATATGAACTTGAAATTAGAACTTGAACTTGGAACTAATTAGCTTGAATATATAACTAATTAAGTTTAGAAATTAGATATGAACTTGAATTGAAACTTGAACTTATATATATATATAACTAATATTCTTGAATTTGAAGTTTATATTTAACTAATTTAAGAACTTTTCGTGCTAGGCAACTAAGGAAGCTCAACATCTAAAAAAGTTAATACAAGACTATATTGCTTCTTTCATCAAAGTTGGAGATAAGGTTGGTGCTTCTAAATTTCTTAAGTTCAAGTACAATTGTTTTCAATAATGTGTTTGTGTTCATCTAGTATTAATACTTACCTTTAATTTTACGAATAATAAATTTGTTAAGCATAAGTACCAACACTAATTGATCCTATTGATGACAAAATTGATTTTCTTGCAAGATCGATTTGTGTCCTTCTAGTTTGATATTAAGCTTTAATTTAGGAATAATGTTTGTTAAGCATAAGTACCAACACTAGTTGATCCTATTGATGACAAAATTGATTTTCTTTGAAGATTGATTTGTGTCCATCTAGTGTTGACACTTAGCTTTAATTTAGGAATAATGTGTTTGTTAAGTATAAGTACCAACACTAGTTGATCCTATTGATGACAAAATTGATTTTCTTAGAAGATCGATTAGTGTCCATCTAGTGTTGACACTTAGCTTTAATTTAGGAATAATGTGTTTGCTAAGCATAAGTACCAACACTAGTTGATCCTATTGATGACAAAATTGATTTTCTTGGAAGATTGATTTGTGTCCATCTAGTGTTGACACTTACCTTTAATTTAGGAATAATGTGTTTGTTAAGTATAAGTACCAACACTAGTTGATCCTACTGATGACAAAATTGATTTTCTTGCAAGATCAATTTGTGTGTATCTAGTGTTGACACTTAGCTTTAATTTAGGAACAATGTGTTTGTTAAGTACAAGTACCAACACTATTTGATCCTATTGATGACAAAATTGATTTTCTTGGAAGATCGATTAGTGTCCATCTAGTGTTGACACTTAGCTTTAATTTAGGAATAATGTGTTTGTTAAGTATAAGTACCAACACTAGTTGATCCTATTGATGACAAAATTGATTTTATTGGAAGATCGATTACTGTCCATCTAGTGTTGACGCTTAGCTTTAATTTAGGAATAATGTGTTTGTTAAGCATAAGTAACAATACTAGTTGATCCTATTGATGACAAAATTGATTTTCTTGGAAGATTGATTTGTGTCCATCTAGTCTTGACACTTAGCTTTAATTTAGGAATAATGTGTTTGTTAAGTATAAGTACCAATAGTAGTTGTTGGAATTAAGTCAAAACTAAACTAGTTAAAGTTGTTAAGTTGTTTAAATAAGTTAAAATAAAGAATGTCGTTTAGTTGGTCGACTTAGTTATTGGAATTAGCTCAAAACTAACTAGTTAAAGTTGTTAAGTTGTTTAAATAAGTTAAAATAAATAATGTGGTTTAGTTAGTGAATTTAGTAGTTGGAATTAAGTCAAAACTAATGTAGTTAAAGTTAAAAAGTTGTTAAGTTGTTTAAATAAGTTAAAATAAATAATGTCGTTTAGTTAGTGAATTTAGTTGTTGGAATTAAGTCAAAACTAATGTAGTTAAAGTTAAAAAATTGTTAAGTTGTTTAAATAAGTTAAAATAAATAATGTCGTATAGTTAGTGAATTTAGTTGTTGGAATTAAGTCAAAACTAATGCAGTTAAAGTTAAAAAGTTGTTAAGTTGTTTAAATAAGTTAAAATAAATAATGTGGTTTAGTTAGTGAATTTAGTTGTTGGAATTAAGTCAAAACTAATGTAGTTAAAGTTAAAAAGTTGTTAAGTTGTTTAAATAAGTTAAAATAAATAATGTGGTTTAGTTAGTGAATTTAGTTGTTGGAATTAAGTCAAAACTAATGTAGTTAAACTTAAAAAGTTGTTAAGTTGTTTAAATAAGTTAAAATAAATAATGTGGATTAGTTAGTGAATTTAGTTGTTGGAATTAAGTCAAAACTAATGTAGTTAAAGTTAAAAAGTTGTTAAGTTGTTTAAATAAGTTAAAATAAATAATGTGGTTTAGTTAGTGAATTTAGCTATTGGAATTAAGTCAAAACTAATGTAGTTAAAGTTAAAAAGTTGTTAAGTTGTTTAAATAAGTTAAAATAAATAATGTCATTTAGTTAGTCCTTTAGTTAAGTTGTTAAGTTTTTTGAACAATTGCGTGATTGTAATAGTCCTTTGTACAACGGGTGTCAACACTCTAAATTGTCTGTTGCAGTTAGATTGTTAAGTATCAAATCTGACAATAATATGTCTCGAGGAGCAATGGACTCTATGATAGGTCTTATGAGGGAATTAGTTGATCCCAATGTAGAGATTCATGATTCTTATTATAAAGCAAATGCATTGGTGTCTAAGTTAGGACTCTCATCGATAAGAATTGATTGTTGTGAAAAAGGTTGCATGTTATACTATAAGGAGGATGTCAATCTAGAGTCTTGTAAGTTTTGTAGTCACCCTCGCTATAAGACTCGTTCTACCAGAAAGAAACTTGCTATTAAGGCGATGCATTGTTTATCTCTTATACCAAGATTGAAGAGGTTGTAAGAGAACAAGAGGTATGCAACGCTTCAGGCCCAACTAACTTTTCTTTTTGAATCAGGAAATATTCTTTCTCCATGTCCGGCCAGCAGTGATAGATCTGATCAAGAGAGTGATGAGAATGATAAGTCTGATAAGGAGAGTTATCAGGGTGATGAGAATGATAAGTCTGATAAGAGGAGTGAGGGTGATGAGGAGTAGTTGTATCTATTTGACATTTTAGACTTCTATATTTTTGGAATTGTTTGATTGTATTTTAGTTTATTATGAAGTTGGATGAAGTTTATTTTGAAATAGTTTAATGTATATGTTGAAAATATTGTGTTGTTTTGGTTGGATGAAGTTTATTTGGAATTCTTTCGGTTGTTTTGATATAAATATGCAGGTGGGAAACTAAAATTGCAGCAATTTCATGCCAGTTTTGTAGCAGAAAACTGACCTCCGGAGGTCAGAATTTCAAAAATAAAAAAATGAAAATACCGACCTCAGGAGGTCAGAATTCCAAAACTAAAAAATAAAATACCGACCTCCGAAGGTCGGAATTTAAAAAATACAAAAATAAATTTACCGACCTCTGGAGGTCAGAATTTGAAAAATACAAAAATAAAAATACCAACCTCCAGAGGTCGAAATTTAAAAAATACAAAAATAAAATTACCGACCTCCAGAGGTCGAAATTTAAAAAATACAAAAATAAAATTACCGACCTCCGGAGGTCAGAATTTAAAAAATACAAAAATAAAATTACCAACCTCCGGAGGTCAAAATTATGAAAATACAAAAATCAAAATACCGACCTCTGGAGGTCAGAATTTAAAAAATACAAAACTAAAAATACCAACCTCCGGAGGTCAGAATCTTAAAAATTAAAAAAAATAAGAATACCGACCTCCGGAGGTCAGAATCTCAAAAATGAAAAATAAAAATACCGACCTCCAGAGGTCGGAATTTAAAATTTAATATTATATTAAAAATAAAAAAAATTAACAAATAGTGACATCCGGATGTCGGTATTCCAAAATATGAGAAATAAATATTCTGACCTCAGGAAGTCGGAATTAATAAAAATAAAAAATAAAGAAATATATAAAACTGACCTCAGGAAGTTAGAAAATAAAATAATGAATTTTTTGACTTAAAATAAAAACCGACCTCGAGAGGTCGGTATTGAATAACGACCAAGCTTTTTCCGACCTAAGCTAGGATGTCGGTTTTAGGTCAGAATTATAGGGAATACCGACCTTCGGAGGTCGGTATTCACTGTTTTTTTAGTAGTGTCAATTAAATAGGTTTGCAGTTTGAGATATCAATATGAGATGGAAACTAAGGCATGTGTTACCCCACAAGCTCTTAACGCGGTATTCTTAATAATAGTAACACTTTCCTAGTGTTTGACATGCAACGTTGATAAGTTGGGTATCCCTAAGGGATTGGTCCTCCAAATAGGGAATTTCACCACGCAACTTGGTCCGTCTACGGGTGTGTACTTTACTAATCCTTTCCATTTAACCCCGGATTAGCCCTCGTATCTACGGGTGTGTACTATACTATCAGGCTATTAGATAGCAACAAATTCTTAACTAAATCTCCGTTGTTTAATCTTTTTCTCATTCATTACCTCCTTGGTCCGGAAAGTAGGAATGAGGCGGGTTCTAACGTTGGCCATCATTAAAAAGCATTCTAAACAAAAAGATTAACAATACACGCATATAATTACTTATTTATTAGTCATACTTTGTTAATTGCTCATGGTTCCCACAAACCTAGTTCTGGATTTTTCTACTCATGCTTGAGAATTCACAATTCATAATGTTGTTAATAAGAAGAATCATGAACTTACAATCAAAGTAGATGAATACTGAAATCTTGAATTGAAAATCAAAAGAAAATTGCATAAACGAGCTTCAAGAATCAAATTGCCAAAGAGTTTGCAAAATAATTTTAGAAGATTAAAACAACATTCTCCAACCAAGGCTAACCCTTAAAAACGTCAATTACAGCCCATATTTGTAGTATTTAAATCCTAAACCAAGTAGGAAATGAAATAAGAAAAATTTTGGTTTTGGCAGTTTCGACTAACGGTAACCATCGACGGGCTGTGGATCAGCCAACGATCCATGGTTCACCTTCATAGTTCAATAGTTAGAAAATATTTGGTCTTCTCATTGAAGGTTGCCACCTACGATTTGTAGGTCCACTCACGATTCGCCCTGCACATCCGTGGTTCAAGTATTGGAACTCAACTTTCTAAATCGATTGACAACTCCCATATACGGTACGTCACTCCATTTACGGAGTGTAGCCGACCTCCGTGGTTCCACACTTGGTCAGACTCCCTTGAACCATTGACTCACAGCTCCCACCTATGGCTAGTCAATAGAGTGACAGCTCATAAGTGAGCTCATGGGTTGCCAACATCATGCTGTTTCAGCTCTTTTCAACGTCAACTGATTTAAACTGATTTCCTGCAAAATGAGATCAAATACCTTCATATCTATTAACAAAATTCCCAAGACTCACACAAACTCTAAGTGAAATGCATCAAAAATATCGTAACTTCACGTTATATCAATACATCGTCTCGCCTATGCTACCAGAACTGCTCTAAACCTTCCCGGAGTATAAGACATCCTCAACTAAGTGGATTCACTAAGCTATGCTTAAAAGCAATAAGGAATCATCTAAAAAATATGGCCATTTAACCATGTTGGCATACATGGTTTATGAGGACTTTGAGTTGTCTGAACTTGTCCCAATATCGGTGCTCAATAATACTCCCAATAATATAACTCACACTCATATGTTTAAAAATCTTTCCTCATCCTCAAACTTTGAGATTATTACTAAAAGGTTCTCTTAAAATAGATAGTGCTCAAAAACTCCTCATGAACTCATTTGGAAATCGATGTTTCCTCTCATTTTAAATGTAAAAACACTTACTCTTGGAAATACTTAGTTCCCATATATTCATTTTAAAAACATGAATTCAACTCTCCTCATCCTCATACTCAAGTACTCAAGTCTTAAAACAAGTTTTAAAAATTTGTAAAAGACTTCTCAAAAAGACTCGAAAGGTTCTCTCAAACTTGGCTCTTAATCTTTTCTTGAATTTGAAAAGTGAATTCAAGAGTTATGATTCATGATAAAAAGGATCTCTTGATGAATAGATGTAGTTTATAATAGTTATAATCAAGAAAAGAGTGAAGATACTTTTAAAAGAACTCGGACAGGATGAAGAACGAAAAAGGACGGGGACAGGCGACCTTGGTGCACTAGGTGGTGCGAGGCGCCAGCCCCTAAACTACAGAGCACTATTCTTGGCACACTACTGACACGGTGTTCCAGCCCCCCCTGCGCATCAATAGCGCGTCGCCCCAGCCCCTGCCCAGAAAACCCGACGAATTTTCCTCTTTGATTCCTGGCCCTAATTCACCTAGAATCAAGTGGTTTCTTCCAAATTTCCTTACATTCATTTCCCCAACACAATTTCATAAAAATCTACTTGAAATCCCTCTAGAACAATGCTCACAAATAAGATCCTCACCTCAAGAACTCAACAAAACCCCATTATAAAAGAATGAAGCACAAAACCTCAAGAACTCAAATCATTCAACCTCAAGAATGAAATTACAGATGAAAATCACTTGATTCGCATGTGGGTGAACTAACCCAACACTTTGAAAACTTACATACCTCGAAAGGATTGAATCCTTAACGAAACTCCTCAATGATCGTGAGAATCTTGAATGAACGCTTAAACTTCTCCTTTTTCTCCTCTTGAACTTCTCTCTAAAATCCTAAGCGTGTTTTAGAATTGTGAAAACTGATCTAAATCACTGTACACCCCTAAAATATTACTAAAAATGAGTTAGGCTAGTGGGGTAAGGAGATGACAAACGTACCCCTCCTTAATTCAGATGGACTTCCTTAAGCGGACAAGCTGAACTCAAACAAGGATATCTCCCTCATCTAAACTCAGAATTTAGAAAACTGGGAGGCATTGGTAAGTGTACTCAAAGAGATTTCATTTGATATCTCATGGGCCACCTAAATCACCATGTACGAAAAGTTATGGTCATTTGAAATTGACCCAAGGCTCACAATTTAAGACTAACTTGCAAAATTCTCAATTTAGTTCTTTCTAGAATTAGAGATTTCTAAGACCGGGGTGTTACAATATATATAGCCCAAGGAATACAACTTTTAGAGAGTTCGTACACTGAGTAGAAAAGTGAGTTCAAAATAGTTTTGAGAGGAGTGAGAATATTTTACCTTTGAAAAGAACACTTTTCTAATTTTTGTGGTTATACAATTTGAAGCTTGAGTTTAATAAATTGAAGTTGAATCGCAAGTGGATTTACTCTTGATTTCAAGTTACTCATGGCTGCTTTCATGGAAGGTATACTTTTTTTAATTTTAGTGATGGGTGCCTAAAACTCCAAGATCTCGGGGTTCTCAAATGGGGCTGGGTGTTGATTTAATATAGTGTGTATTGTGCTATGATCTATTTTGTTATTATTCATGCATGAATTTGGTCTAATTACCATGGGGTTAACTTATAGGTTAAGATTGCAAATTTAATTGCTACTTCCGATCTCTGATTGATGCTCGAAAGAGATTAATTAGAGTGGGTAATTAGTTCAATATTAGCATTTTAGGTTTGATGTCTAAGGCTTGTTTGAAAGAGAGGTTATGTGTCAAATCTAATTGCCCTATTCTTGAAAGAGATAATAGAGTAAGGTATTGGGTTGTTTAGAAATGACATATAAATGAGACCGAAAGGAGATTATATGCATAGATGCTTTGAGATCGAGATATGATTAGCATTTATGACGATGACTTAGCCTATTCATGAATGTTCATCAACATAGAGCAGCACAATCACCCCTATTTTACATTAATTTCTGATCTCCACACCCTTAGATTACTTGCTAACTCTTGATTTCATTTGATTTTTAGTTTAATTGAGATAATTGATAACCAAAGTTGTACCAACCCGAAAAATAATTCATAGGTTGAACTAGAGCCTAAACATAAGCTGAAAACCTATAAAATAATTTCCCCTAGGTTAGTAGACCATCTAAGCATGTTATGGGGGTTTAGGAGTTTAGACCAAGGGGTTAGTGCCAAGGCAAAAGGGGCCAAGCCAAGGCCAAAGGCCAAGGCAGCACCTAGCTTGTAGCTATTGCCCCACCTTCACGAGGGGGACCACAGTCCGTGGTCCTCACCACGGCTCGTGAAGAGGGGTGTGGTCTTGCCTTGGCCATGAACTTGTGGCCACTATTTTAGCTAGCCATTGCCTCAACCTCACGGCCATCACCACAGTCTATGGTCATCACCACGGCTCGTGGAAGGCTCCGTGAAGGAGACTTGGGCGATGGGACCTTGTACACCAAAAGGGAGGCTACTGCCTCAACTCCACTGGCAGGACCACGTTCCATGGTCATCACCACGACCCGTGGAGTGGATCGTGAATCTAGGCGAGGACTTTAAATGAAGACTTTTTATGTCTATTCCTTTTTAGTCCAAATTAAGTGGGGGTGTTTTGGGTACTTTTAGGGGTAGTATATATATTGTTTTTAAGTCAAATTTCACAAGACTTAGTCATTTTTCACAAACACCCAATTGAAACTGAAAACCCCCCACTTCTCTCTAAAATTCTCTCTCTAGACTCAAGAAGAAGTAGACATTGGAGCTAGGGTTGCTAGAGTTTGAAGGTTCCTCCCCAAATTTCTTGGAATTTCATAGTTGAGGTATGGTTGCTTTTCATCCTTGGGTAGCTATCACCCAAGGAGCCCCTTCAAATATGTTTTCAAGATATCAAAATCCCCCAATTTCTAGGGTTTTCATTCTATAACATGGGTCTTCTTTCCAAAACGTTTTCATTGATTAATCATGATTGTTTATGATGAATTATGAATATATTGATGGAGAATTGATGTTTAAAATGAGAATTCCCCATAGAACCATATGTTTCCCCATGTTGATATATCTCGAATTGATATTATGGGTTGGATGATATTGTAAATATGTCAATTGATTATGTTTATGTTGATTAAACTATTGACTCATGAGTTCCTTCTATATTATGTAGTAATTGTGTATAGTTGGGTTGATTGTGGTTCCAAGACCCTTGAAGGGCAAAGGTATGAAGGTTATATCTCTTTATGGGAATTATATATGAGATGGTGAACTACTTAGATAGTAATGTTTCTATATCTATAATGTTGTTGTGGTGTTGATGACAAGATCGTTCATCCCTATACCCTATACACTTGGTTATGCATGAAGTATGTATGAATCTTTATGATAGGCTTGTTGAGTTGATTGAAAGGGCATTCTCATGATCACCATACGATTATAATGTGAAAGATTTACTCACATGCTAGCGTTTCTAAGTGAATAGAGCATTCTCACTAAAGGAAACTATGAGCTATTATGATGATATGTTGGCATGAGTGCCTAATGAATGTTGTTATGAACTTAAGTAAAGGCTAATTATGACTCTTAAAGGGAATAATGCATAGCACCGAGAGGACATGAAAGTGAGATGGGGGCTTTTACGTTTAGCAAGTCCGGCTTCCCAATGTATGATATCTCATGAGATGGAAACCTTCTATGTTTAGCAAGTCCGGGTTTCTAGTGCCCACATAACTATGTGCCCACATAGGTCTTAGCTAGTGGATCCACTTAGAAGCTATTATGTTAGTTCTACCTTAAGCAATTAGATCACCTCTTTTCGGTATGGGGGTAGAACACCGGAATCCTGTAGCTCACATGGTCTATGTCAGTTATTGTAACTTTTACCTAAATAATATGAATATGAACTATGGTAAGGACATGGACTCTAACTAGGACTTCTTAAGGGGTACTATTTAGTGTGAGTGGGGGTATAGGACTTCACTTATACATTGCACAAGTAGACTCTAAGAGGGGTTGTGGTTAGGTTCTCTTATGGTATGATGTTATGATGACTTATGAACTATGTATGAAAAAGGTATGTATGAATGTTATGGAATATGAATATCTTCACTCTTATGTATGTTGACTATGACTATGGTAAGATATGTATGTTGTTGGTGACCTAAATGTGATACTTAGCATTTGCTAGGGTTATGGGACTTTACCTTTGCATTGCACAAGTGTGGCTTTAGGTTGCTTATGTGTTGGTTTGGTTTTTGTTTCTTCATAAATGTGCATACTGGTTTCTAAACTTGATAAAGACATGTTTTCAACTAAATGTCCCTTTTATGAATGTTTTAAAGATTTTGTTCATGGCATCCATACTTAGTACAATTAATTGTGTTAATCCATATTTTCTACTTTACTATGAGTGTAGGTTTCGGTTGTTGATACTTACTACTTCCTTGAAGGTGAATCTTGGGTCGACTATTGCCCCGGCTTGATGAGTCCTCAAGTTCGAGGACAAGTTGCTATTGATTCTAGTCTCTAGTTTACTTCCTATGTTCTAGGCTATATTGTATTTCCTATTTTGGAGACTTATTGATGTAAAGGGCTTTGACCCTATTTGTACTCTTATGTTTAGATGGTGATTGAGACAATGTCTACTTCCTATTTTCCTTATATGAAGAAGTTGACTTTTTCTACTGTAAAAGTTTTTAATTTTTCCATATTTTTCTATGTCTTTATGTGATGATGAATGCTAAGGGCTTGTATGCGACCGCAATTTGGTCAATTACACACGCCTAAGGGGTACTCTTGGGTCGTGACAAACTTGGTATTAGAGCTTAAGGTTTAGAAAGATTCTAGGATGTTATCTCATGAACCACATCTAGTAGAATCTTGTTCATAAGTATAAAGCGCGCCACACTTATGAAGGAGAGGCTATAAGATGCTTAGGAATTTTTCACTTGTTTGATTATTCATTAGTCGTGCCTTAGAGTTTTTACTCTATGAAGTCCTTTTTCCTAACCCTTTTCTTATGCATATAGGATATGACTACAACAAGAGCGGCCGCGAGAAGAGTGGAAGAGGAGATTGCTAATGATGAGGGAGTTCTTTCCCAAGGTCCTCAAGGGCCTCAAAATCCTCAAGCTTCTATTGGTGAGGGGGACATGACTAATGTGGAGATAATGACGGCTCTCCAAACCTTAACTCATTCTCTAACGGCTCAAGTCACTAGAGATGCTAGGGTCCAAGTGAACCTCAATGCAAGTACTATTGCTCCAAGGATTAGGGATTTCACAAGAATGAACCCCCCTACATTCTATGGCTCCAAAGTGGAAGAAGACCCATAAGGGTTTATTAAGGAGGTGTTTAAGGTGCTTGAAGCAATGGGAGTGTTTCCAAGAGAAAAGGTGGAACTAGCCGCCTACCAACTCAAGGACGTGGCTCAAGTGTGGAATGAGCAATGGAAGGAAGAGAGGTCCATTAGAGCGGGCCCGATTGATTGGGGAGTGTTCAAGGAGGCCTTCCTTGATAGGTTTTCCCTCTTAGAGCTAAGGAGAGAAAGATGCAAGAATTCATCAACCTCCGCCAAGGAGGTATGAGTGTGAAGGAATATAGCCTCAAGTTCACACAATTGTCTAAATATGCCCCAACATTGGTGGCAGACTCTAGGGCTAAATGAACAAATTTTTATGGGGATATCCGATCTTGTGGTAAATGAATGTAGGTCGGCGATGCTTATTCCAACCATGAATAACTCACGTCTTATGGTTCATGCTGAGCAAATTGAGGAACAAAAGTTTAAGCAAGTGGGTAGAGAAATCAGAAGGGCAAGAGTTGATGATGGTAATTCATCTAAGGGTAGATTTGAGGTTGAAGGTAAACCAAGGTTTAAGAAGAGGTTTTCTAATCAAGGCACTTCTAGCACTCCTAAGATCAACAAAGAGAGGGTGCCTACTCCAAGGCCACAAGGTGGTAGTGGAGGTGGCTCTTATGTTGATAGACCTACGTGTGCAAACTGTGGCAAGAGGCATGATGGCAAGTGCCTTGTTGGCACGGATGGGTGTTTTAGTTATGGTAAGAGTGGCCACATGTAGAGGGATTGTCCTATGCTTAAGGTTTAAGGGAGAGAGGGCAAGAAAGGCCCTCCAAGTGGCTCAAATTCCGACGCTCCAAAGAAGAATCGCTTCTATGCTCTCCAATCTAGAAGTGATCAAGAGGGTCTCCGAATGTTGTCACCGGTATGTTGCAAGTATTTTCCATTAATGTTTATGCATTGTTAGAGCCCGATGCCACTTTATCTTTTGTTACCTCTTTAGTGGCTATGAAATTTGATGTACTCCCCGTAAAGTTAGAGGAACCTTTTTCGGTTTATACCCCCATAGGTGACTCGATTGCTGCTATAAATGTTTATAAGGATTGTCCTATTTTCTTGTCTAATAGAGTCACTTTGGTTAATTTGATAGAACTAGATATGTTTGACTTTGATGTCATATTGGGGATGGATTGGTTGCATGCTTGTTTTGCTTCCATTGATTGTAGAACAAGGGTAGTAAAGTTTCAATTTCCAAATGAGCCTGTTTTAGAATGGAAGGGAGGAAACTCTATTACTAGAGGTCGTTTTGTCTCATATCTAAAAGCTAGAAAAATGATTTCTAATAGGTGTATCTATCATATTGTGAGAGTTAAGAACCTTGAGTCCGAGACTCCTCCTTTAGAGTCAGTCCTCGTAGTAAGGGAATTTTTGGAAGTCTTTCTTAATTACTTGCCTGGAATCCCTCCGTAATGGGAAATAGACTTCGGCATTGATCTTTTGCCGGATACACAATCCATATCAATTCCCCCTTACCGGATGGCTCCGGACGAATTGAAGGAATTGAAGGAATAACTCAAAGATTTGCTAGATTATGGTTTTATTCAACCAAGCATATCTCCATATGGTGCCCCGGTATTGTTTGTGAAGAAGAAAGGTGGTTCACTTCGGATGTGTATAGAGTACTGCCAATTGAACAAAGTCACTATAAATAATAAGTATCCACTCCCTAGAATTGAAGATTTGTTTGACCAACTCCAAGGGGAGAGTTACTTTTCGAAGATTGACTTATGGTAGGGTTATCACCAACTTAGGGTGAGAGGGGTAGGCATTCCTAAAACGGTCTTCCGAACAAGATATAGTAACTATGAATTCCTGGTTATGTATTTTGGTCCAACAAATGCCCCAATGGCATTCGTGGATCTTATGAATAGAGTTTTTAGGCAATATCTTGATTTGTTTATGATCGTCTTTATTGACGATATTTTGATCTATTCAAGAAGTGAGGGTGATCATATGAAGCATTTGAGATTAATATTTCTAGTCCTCAAAGACCACTAACTTTATGCTAAATTTAGCAAGTGTGAGTTTTGGCTAAGGTCGGTTGCTTTCCTTTGTCACATTGTGTTGAGTGTGGGTATAGAGGTTGATCCAAAGAAAACAGATACAGTTAGGAGTTGACCTAGACCTTTAAGTCCCACCGATATTTGAAGTTTTTTGGGTTTGGCCGAGTATTATTGGAGATTTGTTGAGGCCTTCTCATCCATTGCTTCTCCATTAACGGCCTTGACCCAAAAGAAATCCAAATTTGAGTGGTCGGAAGCTTGTTAGAAGAGCTTCCAAGACTTGAAAGATAGACTCAGCTCTACTCCGGTGTTGACCTTGTCGGAGGGTACCGACGAATTCATAGTATAATGTGATGCTTCAAGAATAAGGGGTGTGTTCTCATGCAACATGGCAAGGTAATTGCCTATGCTTCAAGGCAACTCAAGACTCATGAAAAGAATTACCCGACCCATGACCTCGAACTAGCGGCGGTGGTTTTTGCCTTGAAGATATGGAGACACTATCTCTATGGGGTACACATAGATGTGTTTAATCTCCAATATGTGTTTACCCAAAAAGATTTGAATCTCCGACAAAGAAGGTGGTTAGAGCTTTTAAAGGATTATGACATGAGTGTCCTTTACCACCTCAGCAAAGCTAATGTAGTGGCGAAGGCCTTGAGTAGATTGTCCATGGGTAGTATGGCTCATATAGAAGATGAGAAGAAGGAATTGGTTCATAATGCACGTAGGTTGGCCCGGTTAGGTGTCCAACTAGTGGATTCCACCGAGGGTGGGTTTATGAATCATCATAGTTCCGAATCATCCCTTGTTGTTGATATGAAGTCTAAGCAACACCTTGATCCTATTTTGATGGAGTTGAAAGAGTCGGTTCTCAATAAGTCCGTTGAGACTTTCTCCCAAGTGAAGAATGGGGTGCTTAGGTACCAAGGTAGATTATGTGTTCTAGATATTAATGGCTTAAGGGAGCAAATTTTAGAAGAGGCTCATGGTTTGCGATATTCTATTCATCTGGGAGCCACCAAGATGTACCATGATCTACGAGAAGTCTATTGGTGGAATGGCTTAAAAAAGGATATATTGGGTTTTGTAGCCAAATGTTGGAATTGTCAACAAGTTAAGGCCGAACTCCAAAAAACCCAGAGGTTTGTCCCAATATATAGAAATTCATACTTGGAAATGAGAGGATGTTAATATGGACTTTTTGGTGGGGTTGCCTCATACTCGAAGGCAACATGATTCTATTTGGGTCATTGTTGATAGGATGACTAAATCGACCCACTTAATTCTGGTTAAGACTTCATTTTCGGTAGAAGATTATGCCAAGTTATACATCAATGAAATTGTGAAGTTTCATAGGGTCCCCTTGTCTATCATATCGGATAGGGGTACTCAATTTACTTCATACTTTTGGAAAGCATTCCAAAAGAGGCTTGGTACCAATGTTAAGCTTAGTACCACATTCCACCCTCAAACGGATAGTCAAGCAGAAAGGACCATTCAAACCTTGGAGGACATGTTGAGAGCGTGTGTGATTAATTTCAAGGGTAGTTGGGATGACCATCTTTCTTTGATAGAATTTGCCTACAACAATAGCTACCACTCAAGCATTGTCATGGCTCCATTTGAAGCACTATGTGGTAGGAGGTGTAGATCACCAGTGGGTTGGTTTGAAGTAGCTGAGTTTTCTCTAATAGGCCCCAAACTAGTTTATGATGCCATTGAAAAAGTTTGGCTTATTAGGAAAAGGTTGGAAACGGCTCATAGTCGGCAAAAATCTGATGCCGATAATAGGAGGGAATTGGAGTTTGAAATTAGTGATTGGGTCTACTTGAAGATTTCACCTATGAAAGGTGTTATGAGGTTTGGCAAAAGGGGGAAATTAAGTTCCCGATATGTGGGCCCATACCAAATCTTGAAATGTGTCGGGAAAGTGGCATATGAGTTAGAATTACCAAATGAATTGGCCCCGATTCACCCGGTATTTCATGTCTCTATGCTTAAGAAGTTCATCGGTGATCCGGTGTCCATCCTTTCTTTAGAGGATTTAGGAGTCCATGAAAGCCTTTCTTATGAAGAGGTCCCAGTAGAGATTTTGGACCAGCAAGTAAAGAGGTTGAGAAATAAGGAGGTAGCTTCCGTCAAATTTTTATGGAGGAACCATCTAGTTGAGGGTGCTACATAGGAGGCCAAGGCCGATATGATGTCCCATTACCCTCATCTTTTTGCTTCTACTCCTATCCAAATTTGAGGTAAGAAATTTCCTCATGAGTTTCTTTGTATTTTGGGAGTCATGTGTAGTTTATGAGGTTGCATGATTTCCTTGTATTTGACATGTTCTTGATCAAATTCATGTTTTGTATAAATTGAGCTTTCATGGATTATATGTTTCTCATGTTGAATTGCATTTGGTTATGTTGTTGGCATATGTGATTTCATGAGATGAGTTGATGAACATGTTTAGTTATGTTGAAATGAGATAGCATGTTGGCTTAATATTGTTGTGTTGAGCTTGCTTGTGTTGGAGAAGGTAATTCCTCCCATGTTTGTATGAAATGGTAATTTTGGCGCATAATGAGATTGTGGATGTAATTCCTATTTTTTTTTTTTTTTGTGTTGCATGGAGCTTATGATGTGGAGTGATATTTCCTCCTATGATTTTTGAATTTGAATTATATGTCATGCATGATGGGCTGCTAGTATCGAGTATTTATTCCCCTAAAAAGTGTTTAAAGTGTCATTCGAGGATGAATGTTCTTAAGGGGGGGATATTGTAACAACCCAAAAAAACATTCGTAGGTTGAACTAGAGCCTACATGTAAGGACAGAACTTATACAATAATTTCCCCTAGGTTAGTAGACCATCTAAGCATGTTATGGGGGTTTAAGAGTTTAGACCAAGGGGCTAGTGTCAAGGCAAAAGGGGCCAAGCCAAGGCAACCCCTATCTTGTAGCTACTGCCCTACCTTCACGAGGGGGACCACGGTCCGTGGTCCTCACCACGGCTCGTGGAGAGGGGCGTAATCTTGCCTTGGCCATGAACTTGTGGTCATCACTATGGCTTGTGGAAAGCTCCGTGAAGGATACTTGGGCGATGGGGCCTTGTGCACCAAAAGGGAGGATACTACCTCAACTCCATGGAGTGGGTCGTGAGACCTAGGCGGGGACTTTAAATGAAGACTTTTTATGTGTTTTCCTTTTTAGTCCAAATTAAGTAGGGATGTTTTGGGTATTTTTAGGGGTAGTATATATATTATTTTTAAGTCAAATTTCACAAGACATAGTCATTTTTCACAAACACCCAATTGAAATCAAAAACCTCCCACTTCTATCTAAAATTCTCTCTATAGCCTCAAGAAGAAGAAGAAGAAGACATTGGAGCTGAGGTTGCTAGAGTTTGAAGGTTCTTCCCCAAATTTCTTGAAAGATAGACTCAGTTCCGCTCCGGTGTTGACCTTGTCGGAAGGTACCGACAAATTCATAGTATATTATGATGCTTTGAGAATAGGGTTGGGGTGTGTTCTCATGCAACATGGCAATGTAATTGCCTGTGCTTCAAGGCAACTCAAGACTCATGAAAAGAATTACCTGATCCATGACCTCGAACTAGCGGTGGTGGTTTTTTCCTTGAAGATATGGAGACACTATCTCTATGGGGTAAACATGAATGTGCTTAGTCTCCCATATGTGTTTACCCAAAGAGATTTGAATCTCCGACAAAGAAGGTAGTTAGAGCTTTTAAAGGATTATGAGTAGATTGTCCATGGGTAGTGTGGCTCATATAGAAGATGAGAAGAAGGGATGTAATGGCCTCTGGGTTTAGTGAAAATCTCAAAGTGTTCCACACTTCTCTTCCAAAACTATCCTCAAACCCTCGGCCTTTAGTTTGTTGAGTGACTAGGGAGGAGGTCCCTGAACTGGTGTGTCACAACCCAGGGGTACCCCCTAGATGTAACATGGTGCATAGAACCCCAAAGGACTCCATACAAGCCACTTAATCCTCATAACATAAGAAATAGAACAATAAGAGTAAAACCATAGTCCAAGTCCAACACATCTTATAAAATGAAAAACGAAAGTCTAAACTCATGTCTCATCATAGCTATCTAATACAATATAATGAAATTGGGCCTAGCCCATCCATCATGTTCAACAGGGAAATACAAGAAAGAAACTGTACTCACAAAGCTCGGAATATCTCAACATTTGGTAAAAATATAGGCAAGAGTATGCGTTAGTACAAAATAATGTACCAAGTATGACAGCCATGCATAAAATATTTAAATCATGCTAAAAGGGACATTTTATTTCATGACATGCAATTTAACAAAGCTAAAACATCATATGAGAGAATTGGAAAGCATAAGTCATAACATCATAGTCAATGCAAACTAGCATAATCTTTAAGACCTTGAACACTACAGGATACTTGTTTAAGCATGCCTTTGTTCATTATTAATCTTGTTGTAGAAAATTAGCCTTAACCAAGATGAGACCATGTGAGCTATAACATGGAATTCGGTGTCTACCCCATAGGGAAAAGAGTTGTTCTACTTTCCTAAGGTAGAACCTTGAACTTCTAGCTTATGTGGATCAACTAGCTAATCAACCTATGTGAGCACATAGATATGGGATAAGGAGATTGCTACTAGAAACTCGTCCTCTACTGTAACATTTCAGAATCTAGTATGCTAAACTAGGGATTAATGTGAGGGTTAGAGTCGTCAACATACCTTTTAATTAAATATTAAGTGATGTCATTTTAGTCTATTTTTAAACAAAAGTCATAACTTCTAAATCCCAAATCAAAACCAATTTCTAGGTATGGTAGCTCTTCATCCATGGGTAGCCTTCACCCATGGAGCTCCTTCAAAACCCCCAATTTCAAAGTTAAATACCAAAAGTTAGGGTTTGACTTCAATCTTAGGAATTCCTTTCAAATTCGTTTTTAATGATTGGATTATGTTTTATTATGGATATAGTGATGATTTTATATGGTTTTATGTTGAATTACCCAAGAATCCATGAATTCCCCTATTTCCCCAACTTGGATCTCGAAGTGTGGGTATTGATTGATGCAAGTAGAACATGATAGAATTTGCATGAAGTAATTAACCAACTTGAATTATATTATCATCCATGTATAATGTAGTAATTCTAGATGTGTTGATGGAATATGATATATAGTCTTTGAAGGGCAAAGTATGTGAATTATGCATGATTATGAGATTTATGTATGTGATTTAAGGAAACTTTGAGAGTAAAGTGAATATGAGTATGATCTAGGTTGTGTTGTTGGAGGTCATTCTCATCTACACACCTAAGTATGAATATGATATGATGTGAAAGGTTTTCTCACAATATGATAATTCGAAGGTTGAAAGGCTATTCTCACCTATTGAATCTATGAGCTCTAGTATGATTTATGTTGGATTGAGTGTCAAGACATTCTTCCAAGAATATGAACTTAAGTCAAGACTTAATATGTAATAT
Source organism: Solanum pinnatisectum (assembly GCA_035578085.1). Taxonomy (NCBI): domain Eukaryota; kingdom Viridiplantae; phylum Streptophyta; class Magnoliopsida; order Solanales; family Solanaceae; genus Solanum; species Solanum pinnatisectum. Next base: position 20,718,937 of record CM069083.1, read on the forward strand.
ATGGGAATTAATGCTTAGCACCGAGTGGATATGAATATGAGATGGAAGCTTTTACCTTAGTTGAGTCCAGCTTTCCAAATGGGTTCTTTCTACCTTAGTTGAGTCTGGGTTCCCGAAGTATGTATCTCATGAGATGGAAACCTTCTACCATAGTTGAGTCTGGGTTTATAGAAGAAATCTCCTTATCCCATAACTATGTGCCCTCATAGGTCTTTAGCTAGTGGATCCACTTAAGCTAAGAGTATGGTTCTACAATAGTCAAGTAGGACAACCCTTTTCGATGTGGGTTAGACACCGAATTCCATGATAAGCTAACATGGTCTATGTCGGTTAAGGATTATTCCCTATTATGATAGAATGAACAAGAAGTTGAATTATGAACTATAGTTACTCAAGAAGCTTTATTTAGTATGGGTGGGATTATGGGATCTTAGTCATGCATTGCACAAGTAAGCTTTAAGGGTATTTATGATATGTTCCTCCTATGACATGATGATTTATGAAGTTGATTATGCTTATGACTTATGCTACTCCATTATCTTCCAAATGAGGCGTTAACTTAGCAAATTGCATACATTCAACTAAACTATCCCTTTTTAGAATAGTTTCAAGGTTTTTATGCATGGCTGTCATACTTAGTGCATTTTTGTACTAACCCATATTTTCCTATATTTTTTCACAAGTGTAGGCTCCGGTGTTTGAGGTGATCTTCGTTTGATTCAAGCTTGGATTTGACTATTCTCCTTGCTTGTGGTGAGTCCTCATGGTTTAAGGACGGATGATCTCTTTGTACTTCCTTTTTCATTGAATTAGACTTTCAGATTATGTTGTAAGGGTTGTGACCTTATTTGATTCAAAGATTGTAATAGATGGCTAATTGAGACAAGTCTAGACTTCCGCTTACCTTTATGAAAATTTTGAACTTGAAAAGTGTTTTACTCTTTAATGTTCTTTACTTATGTTATGATATGCTAAGTTGCATACATGGTTCCTTTCGGGGTTCTATGTGCCTTGTTACGTCTAGGGGGTAACCTTGGGTTGTGATATCTACTACGGTAGAGCTTCCATCTCACTTTCAATATCCACTCGGTGCTAAGAATAAATTCCCATGGAATAGTCAATTCTTACTTTGACTTCATTACTCATGAAAAGGTGTCCTTTGGACAACCAATCCAAGCTAGTTCATTAGGATAGCTCTTACTCTTGATTCAATTAGGTGAGAAAGCCTTTCAACCTAAGAATCCTTTCTATGTGAGAAAACCTTTCACATCATGCTAGTTATGTGTTTATAAGAATGTCCTTCCAACAACACAACAACAACATCATCATTGGTACTTTACTCTCAAAGTACCTTCAAAACATTTGCATAGATTTCATACAACAATGCATAAGTCCATAATTTACCTCCTTGAGGTCGAAAACTCAATTTCAATCATCAACTCTTAGAAAATATGGTTTAGATATGGATTTCATCATAAATTCATGTAAAACTAGTAATACATGCTCAATTTCATAAAACTCTTCCTTGAAGATCAAAATCCCATAACATATAGTTCATAACTTGAAAACTAGGGGATTACATGGGTTCATGGGGGAATTCATCATAAAAGCATTGCAATTCATCAATTCATGCATAGAAGATCATAATTCAATATATTAAATAAACTTTGAAAAGATCCTACGACCATTGATGAAAACCCTAACTTATTTGGGGAATTCTACCTTTTGAAATTAAGATATTTGGGAACTCCATGGATGAAAGAAATCCATGGATTAAAACTATCATACCTTAACTCCAAGTGCTAGCTTTCAATGGAGGAATTTGAACCTTAGCATGAAACCCTAGGTGACTCCTTCTTCTTCTTCTTCTTCTTCTTCTTCTTCTTCTTAAAGTTTCTAGAGAGAGAATATTTGAGTGGAATTTGGTATTGTTTTGGAAATTTAGCAGAATGAAGTAAATAGGGTGAATTTGGGGTTAAAAAGGTTTATATAGGGTACCTAAACATAGATAAAATGACATAGTATTGAAGCTAATTAATTAGGAAAAGACCCAACTGCCCCTAAAAATAACTGATAGTTGTGACCTACGAAACACCCACTGACGGATCGTGGATGGACCTACGGTCCATCCTGCACATTCGTCACTAAGTTCAGAGACCCTTGCCTCAACCAGTGGCCACTAGACTATGGACCATGGGTCCACCTATGGTCCATAGGTCCCACCGTGGTCCATGTCCTGGACCATTTTTGGAATGGTCAATTGACGGAACCACCTAAGGTCTGTGGTTCAACCCACTGGCCGTGGATGGCACTTGGTGCTACTTAAATTTGCTAGGCTTTCCTCTATCGAGTCCGAGGTGTTACAATATCTCCCCCTTGGGATCATTCATCCTCGAATGAGATTCAAACTCGTTCTAGAAGCTTAGGAGAGGAACTAATAACTCAACCTATCAATGCAATGCATGAAACCAAGGAGGAACTATCGACACCAAGCTAGGACATTTTCAAAACATCAAGAAGGGCGAAACTAACTCTATCTACCCATGATGCATGCAATGCACATAAATAAGGAGGAAACATCAACTGCAAACTCAATGAATTCAAATGCAGCATAAGGAAGTAGGAACTACCTCTAACAACCCAACATGCATGAATTTTCAAAATTTCTCATGTTCAAGGAGGAACTACCTTCTACAAGCTAAAAGCATACTCAACACAATCACATGGAGCCTATATGCAATTCATTCTCAGAAAGCACAGCTAAAGCATGTTCATCAATTCAACTTATGAAGTATATAGGCAACTCACACTCAATGCACAACAACATGAGAAAAATTAAGTATGTAAACTAGTACTCCTTCAAAACACAGTTTTTCATGAATAGGCAAAATATTAGGAAACCATGGAAACACATAAAAACACATGACTCCCAAAACAAAGGTCAAATCAAGAGGAACTTATTACCTCAAGCTAGAGTAGGAGTAGAAGGAAAAAGATGGGGATATCAGGACATCATATTGGCCTCGGCCTCCAAATTAGCACCCTCAACTAATTGGTTCCTCCATAAGACTTTCACATAAGCTACCTCTTTATTTCTCAACTTCTTGACTTGTCTATCTAAAATCTCAACTGAAACTTCATCATAAGAAAGACTCTCATCAACTCCCAACCATTATGTGGAAACTATGGATGTCGGATCACCAACACATTTTTTAACATAGAGACATGGAAAATTGAATGCACCATTGCTAACTCATTTGGCAAATCTAACTCATAAGCAACCTTACCAACACTCCTCAAAATATGATATAGGCGTACATATCGGGGACTAAGCTTTCCTTTCTTACCAAACCTCATTACACCTTTCATAGATGAAATTTTCAAGTAATACCAATCATGAAGGTAAAACTCAAGATCCCTTATCCTCATATCGGCATATGACTTTTGCTGACTTTGAGCCATTTTCAACCTCTCTCGAATAAGTCAAACTTTCTCAATTGCCTCATGTACCAATTTGGGACCTAGTAGGGAAACTTCACCCACCTCAAACCAACCTATGGGAGATCTACACCTCCTACCATATAAGGCCTCAAAATGAGCCATGTCAATACTCGAGTGATAGATCTTATTATAGGCAAATTCAATCAATGGAAAATGGTCATCATAATTACCCTTAAAATCAATCACACAAGCCCTTAACATATCTTCCAAAGTCTGAAAAGTACACTCCGCTTGCCCATTGGTTAGGGATGAAAGGTTGTGCTAAGCTTGACCTTAGTGCCAAGACCCTTTCGGAATGACTTCCAAAATTAAGATGTGAATGGGGTACCACGATTAGAAATAATGGACAAAGGCACTCCATGTAGCCTTACCATTTCTCTCAAGTATAACTTGGCATAGTGCTCCTCCGAATAAGAAACCTTAACGGGAAGGAAATGAGTCCATCTTGTCATCCGATCTACTATCACCCAAATAGAGTCATGTTGTCGCCTAGTGTGAGGTAACCCAAAAATAAAGTCCATATTCAAGTCTTCCCACTTCCAAGTAGGAATGCTAATATCTTGGGATAAACCTCTCGGTCTCTGATGCTCAACCTTCACTTGTTGGCAATTCGGACAGTTAGCCACAAATCCCACAATGTCCTTCTTCATCCCATTCCACCAATAGACTTCTCGTAAATCACAGTACATCTTGGTGGATCTCGAGTGAATGGAATACTGTGAACTATGGGCTTCTATAAAAATTCATTCCCTCAATTCATCCATATTTGGGACACATAAACGACCTTGGTATCTAAGTACCCCATCTCCCCATTGGAAGAAATCCTCTATTGATTTCTTAAGCACAGCTTATTTTAATTCTACCAAGATTGGATCAAGACCTTATTTAGCTTTCACATCCACAAGAAGAGATGATTCGGACCCATTGTGAACCATAATGCCACCCTTGGTGGAGTCCACCAATTGCACACCTAATCAGACCAATCTACGAACATCTCGAACCAACTCTTTCTTTTCTTCTTCAATATGAGCCACACTACCCATAGACAACCGACTAAGAGCATCCGCTACCACATTAGCTTTACCAGGGTGATTAAGAACACTCATGTCATAATCCTTCAATAACTCAAGCCACATTCTTTGGCAAAGATTAGATCTTTCTGATTAAACTATATTGCAAACTCTTGTGGTCAGTAAACATATCTACATACACACCATACAAAAAATGTCTCCTTATCTTTAAGGCAAAAATGATCGCCGCTAATTCAAGGTCATAGGTAGGATAATTCTTATCATGAACTTTAAGTTGACTTGAGGCATAGGCAATCACTTTCCCATTTTTCATAAGCACACAACCTAACGCAATTCGTGAAGCATCATGATAAACCACAAAACCATCCATCCCTTTCGGTAAAGTTACCACCGGAGCAGAAGTAAGTCTATCTTTCAATTCTTGGAAACTTTTTTCACACATCTCAGTCCATATCAACTTAGCCTTCTTTTTATCCAAAGTCGTCAAAGGAGAGGCAATAGAAGAAAACCCCTCGACAAACCTTCTATAATAACCAGCCAAACCCAAGAAGCTTCTAATATCCGAAGGAGTTAGAGGTATAGGCCAACTCTTGACCACATCCATCTTCATAGGATATACCTCAATATCCTTACTTGAAACAATATGACTGAGGAAAGCTATGGACCTTAACCAAAGTTCACACTTGTTAAACTTTGCAAAAAGTTGTTGATCCTTAAGAATTTGCAACACAATCCTCAAATGATCACTATGCTCATTCTCATTTCTTGAATAGATCAAGGTATCATTGATAAACACAATCACAAACATATCAAGGTATTGTCTAAACACCATATTCATCAAATCCATGAACGTCGCCAAAGCATTAGTCAACCCAAATTACATTACCAAAAACTCATAATGATTATACCGAGTTTTAAAAGCCGTCTTCAAAATGTCATCTTCTCTCACCCTCAATTAGTGATAACCGGATCGAAGATCAATCTTAGAGAAATAACTTGCCCCTTGAAGTTGGTCAAACAAATCATCTATCCTCGGAAGAGGATACTTGTTCTTAATAGTCACCTTGTTTAACTGACCATAGTCAATGCACATATGAAGAGAACTATCCTTCTTTCTCATGAACAAAACTGGAGCACCCCTTGGAGAGATACTTGGTCGGATGAAACCCTTGTCTAATAGAACCCTCAATTGATCAAGTCCTTAAGTTCTGCCGGAACCATACGGTAAGGAGGAATAGAGATAGGTTGCATATCCGAGAGAAGGTTGATACCGAAGTCTATTTCCCATTCGAGAGGACTACCGGGTAAGTCATCTGGAAATAGCTCCGAAAACTCATTTACAACAGGGACCAACTCAAGAGAAGGGGTTTCAGAATTTACAACTCTCACCCTTACTAGATGGTAAAAGCAACCTTTAGAAATCATCTTTCTAGCTTTAAGATAAGAAACAAACTGACCCTTAGGCATAGAATTCCCCCCTTTCCACTCTAGGACAGGCTCATTTTAAAACTAAAACATGACTACACAAGTTTTACAATCGATAGAGACATAGCAAGAGTGCAGCCAATCCATACCCAAGATAACATCAAAGTCTAACTTATCAAGCTCTACCAAGTCAGCAAGAGTAACTCTATGGGATAAGGAAATGAGACACTTTATACATACCCTCTTAGCCACAATAGAATCACCAAAAGGAGTGGAGACAGAAAAAGGTTCTAACAACACATTGAGGAGCACATCAAATCTCATTGCCATATATAGCGTTATAAAAGATAAAGTAGCGCCAGGATCAAGTAAAGCATACACATCTAGTTGAAAAACTATCAATGGACTGTTAAGCACATCCGGAGAACTCTCTTGTTCACCTCTAGTTTGAAGAGCATAAAAGAGGTTTTACTTAGGAACATTGGAACCTGCACAACTAGTAGTAGCTTGCTTGCCCTCTCTCCATTTAACCATAAGCATGGGGCAATCCCTCATTTTGTGACAACTTTTTCCACAACCATTCGTGTCAGCTAGTTACTTACCATCGTGCTTTCTTCCATACTTGGTACAATTTGGCCTAGGCATTGAAGATCCACTATTACCTCCTAGAGACTTAGGGTTAGACACCCTATCTTGGTTGAACTTTGGAGGAACATTAGAAGAATCTCGGCCTGATAACTTTGGTTAGAATCTAGGACGACCTTATCCATAGGACCTTGCATGAGAGAAACTACCATCAACGGTCTTGGACCTTTTTACCTTTCTAGACTTCTCCTTAAATTTTTCCTCTTCCATTTTTTGTGCATTCACCATGAGACGAGAGATGTCCGTGTCATTAATGAGCATGGCGGTTCAGTATTCTTTGACTACCATTTTAGACAAACTCGAAATGAACTTACTCATTCTATCCCTTGAATCTGAAACCATTGTTGGAGCATATTTCGACAATTGAGTGAACTTTAGAGCATACTTCCTCACACTAATACTCCCTTGCCTGAGATTAATAAACTCAAGCACCTTGGCTTCCCTCATCTCTAGGGGAAAGAACCTATCAAGAAAAGTAGGTTTAAACTTCTCCCAATCTAGAGGACCCACATCTTCTGGTCTCCCTTCTTTCCATTGATTATACCATATTTGAGCCACTCCCTTTAGTTGATAAGCGGCCAAGTCCATTTTTTCCACCGGCGTAACTCCCATGATCATAAAAATCTTATAAACCTCATCAATAAACTCTTGAGGATCTTCCTCAACTTTAGAACCATGAAACTATGGAGGATTCAACCTTGTGAAGTCTCACTTTTGAAGTCATCGTACCCACATTTGGGTTCATGGAAATCGCAACCTCCTAATTTTCTTGGGACGTCACCTCTTGAGCCAATACTTGAAAATCAACACTAAACACTGCATTCGACACTTGTTCAGCCAAAGGATTGACCAAAACTTAAGGAGCTTGGAGAGGAGCTTGGTGTTGCTCATTCTTCCTCACATGCCTTCTAGCAAAAGATGTGGGATGTCAAAACACATCGGCAGGGATATTTGAATTCCTTGTCCACTCTTTCCAGTATTTTTCAAAAAACAGCAATTAGGAACAGAGAATATATATCAAAGAAAGGTCGGTACTGAAAGGTCTTCAACTAAAGCTTCACCAGTACTTGAAAGACTCAAAATACCTACTTGATGAGTCTCCTTATGAGTGAGTTCGTAGGTGCCCTTAAGTGGAGTAGCGAAGGGATTCTCCTAAGAGAAGCTTTAGCCCTTGAACCTGAACCAGCTTTTATGAGTTGTCTCAGTAGTGACTGACTTTATTTTATTAGCTGTATGATTAGTGGCTTTGTTGTTAGCTGTCTAACAGCTAAAATCCCTTTTTCTTGAAAATAAACCACTAATCTGCCATAGGTACCCATTTAAGTCCGTGTAAGGTGGAGGGAATGAAAGGACCTGCAGGAGGTTGAAATGGCGTAGTGCTATACTAGGAGGATACTCTTCTCACCCTATAGCTTAAGGAGTGTAGAATCCACCTTTCTTTGGAGCACTAGTACCCGAACAACTAAGAGAAGCTTTCTTGGCCTCTCTCTGTAACACCCAGAAAACTAGTAGGTGAAACTAGAGCCTTACGTGAGAGTTTTAGAGTTTGATGTGTGGGTTAGAATCATAAAATGGTTTCCCATAATAAGAATGAAGGTTTTAGGGGTTAAAAGTCAAGGTATGAATCCCCAAGGACTAACTAAGGGTCCTTGAGGAGGACCCAAAACAGCCCCTAAGAAACTACCCAAAAGGGGCTACCTACGGTTGGCACCTACGTCCAGTAGGTGGACCCACGCCCCGTGGTTGGGTGTCGTGGGTCAAGGGCAAAGCTGAGGAGCTGAAAACCATGAACCAAACCTGTAGAATGCCCCGTAGACCACCCACGGTCCGTGGAGCTTGGTCGTGGGTCATGCTTGTAGGCTACCTCAATTCGGCCAAGTGTAGGGGTCTTTAGGTAAAGTCCTTTTTAATTAAGCATTAAGTGGAGTCGTGTTATATTGTTTTAATTAACCTATATAAGCAATTTTAAGTCACTAACCACCTCATACACCTCATAAATCCCAAGACCCAAAATCATAACCAACTTTCCCCCAAATATTTCTCTCTCTAGAGTTTCAAGGAAAAGGAAGAAGAAGAGTGAAGCTAGGGTTGAAGAATCAAACTTTTCTCCTCAATTTCATGGTAAATCTTCAATAAGGTATGGTAGCTTTTCATATATGGGTATCCTTCACCCATAAAGTCCCTTCAAAACCCCTAATTTCAAAGTAAGAATTCCCAAAGAGCTAGGGTTTTACTCCAAGTCATGGATTCACTTCAAAAATGATGTCAATAATTTAATTACTTCATATTATGATCAAATTTAATTGATTTGAAAATAGTAGTTAATTGATTATTTACTACTATTTTATGATGAATTCCTCAATAATCCACGAATTCCTCTATTTTCTCAAAGTGGATCTTAAAGTGTGGGTATTGATTGATTTTAGTAGAATGTTGTAGAATTATGAATGTTATGAATTGATTACTTGAATTATGTTATCATCCATGTCTATTGTACTAATTATAGATGTGTTGGTAAATTAAGATCCATGGTCCTTGAAGGGCAAATTATGAGAATTATGCATGATTATGAAGTTTATGTATATGCTTATGAATACTTTGAAAGTAACGTGATTATGACTATAATGTAATTGTGGTGTTGTTGCAAGACTATTCTCACACACACACATTTATGAATGATGATGGCATGTTGTGAAATGTTTTTCTCACCTAAATGAATTGGTAGGTAAGGGCATCCTTTTCATGTGTGATTAAAAGTTATCTTGATTGATATATCTTGAATTGGTAGGCTAAGGGCATCCTTTTCATGTGTGATTAAAAGTTATGTTGATTGATATACCTTGAATCGGTAGGCTATGGGCATCCTTTTCATGAGTAATTAAAGAACTATCATGATTTAATGAACCTTAAATCAGTAGGCCAATGGCATCCTTTTTATGAGTAACTAATGAAGTATTCTAATGATGGACCTTAAATCAGTAGGCCAATGGCATCCCTTTCATAAATGACTAATAAATTATCCTAAGGCTTGTCTTGAATTGGTAGACCAATGGTATCCCTTTCATGAGGAGTCAATGAACTATTGTAATGATGAACGTTGAATCGGTAGACCAATGGTACCCCTTTCATGAGGATTCAATGAGCTATTCTAATGATATACCTTGAACCGGTAGGCCAATGGCATCCCCTTCATGTGTAATGATGTTAAAAGAGAATTAACTACTCCATGGGAATTTAATGCTTAGCACCGAGTGGATATTGTGAGGTGGGAGCTCTCTCTATGCATGGTCGGATTTCTAGTAACAACCTCTTTATCCCATAAATATGTGCCCACATAAGATATTAGCTAGTGGATCCACCTAAGCTAAAATGTTACCAGTTCTACCTTAGGCAAGTAGACCAACTCTTTTTGGTGTGGGACATGACATCGAATTCCATGATTTTCTCACATGGTCTATGTTAGTTAAGGAATATTCCCATCATGAACAAGAATATGAGTTATTTACTATGGTTACTCAAGAAGCTCTATAAAGTGTGGGTGGAGGTATGGGACTTCATCCATGCATTGCACAAGTAGGCTTTGAGAGTGGTAATGGTGTGTTCCTAAAATGTTATAATGTATTATGAAATGAATATGCTTATAATAATGCTACTAAGGATGTTGACATGAATGCTTAATGTAATGATGAATGCTTAATGTTGATTGTTGCTATGAGTTGCTTTCCTTGATATGACTTAGTAAATGTGAAGGTTTCCTTGTCCATGAGTATTAATGAAGATGAGATCAAAGAGTGGTAAGTATGATTATGGTGGCCTAAAAGTGGTATTTAGTATATATGGGGGTATGGGACTTCATCTATGCATTGCACAAGTATAACTTAGGGTTACTTATGAGATGGTTCTATTTTGATATGATGATGTAAGTATTGACTATGATAGTATGACCTATGAACTATGACTACTCAAGAAGCTTTACTTAGTATGAGTAGGAGTATGGGATCTTACTCATGCACTGCACAAGTAGACTTTGAGGGTGCATTTGGTATGCTTTTATTATGCTATGATGATCTATATGTTGAATATGCTTGTGACATATGTTTTTACACTAAAGTTCATGATGTTTCTCAAACTTGGCATATAGCATGTTTTTCAACTAAAATGTCCTTTTAGGCATGTTTTAAAGGTTTTTATCCATGGCTATCATACTTAGTGCATTTTTGTACTAACCCATATTTTCTATATTTTTCCCAAAGTGTAGGGTTTGGTGATATCGACTTTCATCCTCATGGCTAGGTTCATAGTAGATCAAGAAGAGAAGTTATGGTGAGTCCTCATAGTATTTGAGGGCTTGACCACCATGTCCTTTACATTTCATTTTATGTTTAGAGCTTTTGTATGGGCTACGTCCCAAAGTTTTAGTTTTAATGGTTATAGATGGTTTGAGACAAATTGTAGACTTCCGCTTGTTTTTATAAAAGACTTCGATTGTAAAAGAAAAAGTTTTTAAATTCTACACCATTTTCTATTATCTTATGTTATGATATGCTAAGAGGTTTGTATGAGGATTTTCGGTCTCTTGTACGCTTTATCACATCTAGGGGGTACTCCGGGATCATGACAAACTTGGTATCAGAGCACAAGGTTTTGGGATGGTTCTAGGATGTCTCTAACCACGCTAGTAGAGTTTTGTTCATAGTGTGAAGCGCGCCAAATTTATGAATAGGAGGCTATAGGATGTTAGGAAATCCCACTTCTTCATTCTCTAAGTTGTGCTATAGAGTTTAACCCTATAAGGTCTCTCTCCTACTCCTTATCTGAAGGTCTTCAGGATATGACCACTTGAAGGGCTCATGCTACAAGGATCGAGGGAGAAAAGGTTGGTAGTGATGCCAATTATGGCTATATGACTAGATGAGGCTTGATATGATAGGTTTAGATGATATCCTTTGGTATAAATAGGTTGCATTATGGTTATGTGTGTTTGTTGGTAGAACCCGGCTTAGACATGATGAGTTTTAGAGTGTGTTAGAGGTTTTGATGGATAGGGTGTTTAAGTGATGCATAGAGATACTGAGTGAGTAGACTCCTTTAAAAGAGGGTAGAAATGTAATTCACCATGGTTTAGAATCACCTTATGTGATGGATGTGAAGGATTAGTGATAACTTGGGCCAACCTTAGAGTTGAAAGAAATTGTGCTTAGAAAAGTTTGTATAGTTTTACTCCCAAGGGGGAGATAATGTGCTTAGATAGCAAGGTCGTTGAATGTTCTAGATGTTCATGATTTAGATTGGCTTGAAATTCTCACCTTGAGGGGTGTAGAGAGTTTGAGAAGTTTAGTCCCGGTTTGGTAGGCTCATATGAGATCTTGAGTGGTGTTGGTAAGGTAGCTTGTGAGCAAGAGTGCTTAAATGAGAACCTCTCTAATTTAGAAGTTCTGGTAGAGGTCTTAGACCGGCAAGTTAAGAAATTGAAGAGTGAGGAAATAGATTTCATGAAGGTGTGAAGGAGTGGTCTTTAGGTAAGGGTTCTAGGTGAGGGTTGTAGGTAAGGGTGATACATGGGAGGCCAAGGGTCAATAAGATGTCCCGATATCTTTATCTCTTCCTTCTATTCCTCCTTTATCTTGAGACAATAAGTTTCCCTTTACTTGTTTCATGATTGTGGAGTCTTGGGTGTTATATGTGTTCCATGGTCTCCTTATGTTATCCATGTTATTGATGAAATTCATGTTTAGTAAGAAAATAAGTTTTATGATTTTTGTGTTCCTCATGTTGTTGTGCATTTAGTATGAGTTGTCTATATGCTTCATGAGATGAATTGTTAAACATGCTTTAATGTGCTTTTGAGAGTAATTGCATAATTTGCTTCATGATATTTTGTTGAGAATGCTTTAAAGCTTGGAGAAGGTAAGTCCTCCAATGATATGAGAAATGTTGAAGTTTTCATGCATAATGGTTTGTTAGATGTAGTTCCTACTTCCTTGTGTTGCATTGAGTATGTTGAGATGGATTTGATGTTTCCTCCCTTGAATTGAGAATTATTTGATGTTTCATGCATGATGGGCTGCTAGTCTTGAGTCTTTCATTCTGTAAGGTGTCTAGATCATCATTCGAGGACGATGTTCCCAAGGGGGAGATATTGTAACACCCGGAAAACTAGTAGGTGAAACTAGAGCCTTACATGAGAGTTTTAGAGTTTGATGTGTGGGTTAGAATTGTAAAATGGTTTCCCATACTTAGAATGAAGGTTTTAGGGGTTAAACGTCAAGGTATGACTCCCCAAGGACCAACCAAGGGTCCTTGAGAAGGACCCAAAACAGCCCCTAAGAAACTGCCCAAAAGGGGCCACCTACACCTAGTAGGTGGACCATGCCCCATGGTTAGGTGCTGTGGGTCAAGGGCCAAGGTGAGGATCCAAAGACAATGAACGACAAACCTGCAACACACCTCATAGATGTAACGACCCGTAAAATAAATAGGTGAAACTAGTGCCTAATGTTGTGAGGTTTGAGGGTGTAAAATGTTATCCCGAGCTATGGTTGAGGGGTTTAGGGGTTAAACATCAAGGTAAGACTCCCCAAGGGGTCCATAAGGAGGACCCTAAGCCTAAACCCCAAGACCCCAAGAAAACCAAAAAGCTATTTTTTTGGGATGACCTATGGATGGGGACCTACGCCTTGTAGATCCATCCACGCCTTATGGATGTCCTCTGTAGGTCAAGCTCCCAAAATGTGAGTTGCTGAACCAAACCACATTTTTCTAAAATGGCCCGTGGTCCCACCCACAGTCCGTGGGTAGTGGTTCGTGGGTCATGACTATTTTATGTCAAATGTCTCAACCAAGGTGAGGGCTATTTGGTAAATTCATTTTAAGTCTAGTTTAGTTAATGAACAATTTTTATTAGTTTATTAAGATATCTTAAGAGTTTTTAATGTATTAAACTCTATTTTAGAATTCATTATTTCAAATCACCCCAAAGTTAGAAACCTCTCTTCTCAAAAGTTGTCTCTCTAGAAACCTCCATTGGAGGTGAAGGAAGCAAGCTTTGAAGGTCAAGTCTTCATATTTTTCAAGGGATTTCATGGAGTTCTTCCATAGAAGGTATGGTATTCTTCATCCTTGACTTAGTTTCTTTCAAAGAGCCAATTTCAAAGTTGATTTCAAATCTCCAAAGTTCTCCTAAAACCCTAGTTTTCAATCTTGGCATGGGTTTGATTCCAAACGATTTTCAAAGAATTTATTGCATTGAATTATGAATGAATTGTGGTTTTAAAGATGAATTAAGATGATTTCTTCCTACAACCCATGTTTCCCCCAAATTCTTAAGTGGTGAATTGAAATTGGGAATTGGTTGATTATGCAAGTATGTTGAATTTTGGATGTTTATATTGGATTAGTTATTGAATCATGTCAATTTCCTTATCTATTGTAGTATCTTAGATTTATGGGTTGATGTTGGTTCATAGCCCTAAGGGGCAATTTCATGAAGGATTATGTATGATTATGAGGTGAAGTATATGTGTGTGATCTTAACAAAAGTGTTATGATCATGTTTCGAATGTAATTGTGTTATGATTGAATATTATTTCTCAATTAACACCTATGAATGATGAGTCTATATGTGAAATGTTATTCTCACATACACTCATGAATAATAATGAATGAAGTTTCTATGATTATGTTAATGATGATGGGTTGATTGAAAGGCTATTCTCAATTGTACTCTAATGAATGATAATGACATGCTATAAAATGACTTTCTCACAATATGGGGATTATTAGATGAAAGGCTATTCTCATCTTTCAATCTATGAGATTTCCAATGAATGAATGTTAAGTTTGAGATGGATGCTCATCCGGGAGTTGAGGCGGGGTATCTAGTTACAATCTCTTATCCCATAATAATGACTAATGTAATGAATGTTAAGTACTCCATGGGGAATAATGCTAAGCACCGAGTGGATATGAATTGAGAGGGATGCTCATCCAAAAGTGGAGGTGGGGTATCTAGTAACAATCTCTTGAGATGGATGCTCATCCGTGAGTTGAGGTGGGGTATCTAGTAGCAATCTCCCTATCACATAACTATGTGCCCACATAGGTCTAGCTAGTGGATTCACTTAAGTTAAAAATAATGGTCCTACCTTAGGCAAGTAGGAATCCCTTATCCGGTGAGGGTAACACCGGGATTCCATGAGTTTCTCACATGGTCTATGTTGGTTAAGTCTTACCCCCACAAAGAATGTTAATGAACTATGGCTTCTCAAGAATGCACTACTTAGTGTGGGTGGTAGTATGGGATGCCATCCATGCATTGCACAAGTAGGCTTTGAGAGGGGTTATGGTGTGTTCCTTTATGTTATAATGTTAAATGAAATGATTATGCTCTTATGATGATGCTAATGGAGAATGTTGGTTTAATGTCTAATGAACGAAGGTGTTCTTAATGAAGCTAGTGGGGAATGTTGACTTATGTATTTAATGTAAAGATGCATGCTATACTTGGATTGTAACATGAGTTACTTTCGTGTAATGACTTAATGAATGTGAATGTGCATTGTCTAAGGTGGCTTCAAAGGAGTACTTAGTTTGAGTAGTAGTATGGGTTGCTACTCATACATTGCACAAGTATGACTTAGGGTTGTCCTAGATGTTGGTCCTAATGTGATGATATGACTTATGAAATGTTTATGTCTCTTATGTATGAGTACTGTGTGAAGATGGAAAGGTTGAATGGTAAGTTCACTTTTGGTGACCTTAATGTGGTACTTTAGTGTGGATGGTGGTATGGGACGCTATCCATACATTGCACAAAGTATAGCTTGAGGGTAACTTGAGGTGAAGGCTTAATGTGAAGGTAATGGTTTATATGTTGATTATGCCATAATGTGAAGAAATGACTTGTATGTTAATTATGTCTTATATTATGCCTCTTAGCTTATGTTCATGAATGTTTTTTCTCAAATTGACATATATCATGATTTTCAAATGAAATGTCTGTTTTTAAGCATGTTTTTGCATGGCTATCATACTTAGTACTTAATTGTGCTAACCCATATTTTCTTTACCTTTATGAAGTGTAGGGATTGGTACTCGGTTTGACTCTCTCTAGTAGAAGCTTGGATTTGAGATTCTTCCAAGGCAAAGTGGTATGTCCTCATAGATCGAGGACAAGTATTATAATTTCCATTTCTTTCCTGTAATAGACATTTGTTAGTCTTTCAATTGTAAAGGGTCATGTCCGTACTTTAGTTTTCAAGAAGTTGTTTAGATGGCCATGTGAGACAATAGACTTCCGCTGTGTTTCAAGTGTTTTAAATGATTATTTTGATTGTATGGTTTTAAAGAAAGTTTTAAATTTCGTACCATTTTCCTTATATCGAATGTTATGAATGCTATGAGGCTTGTATGGGACTTTATGGAGTCTTGTACATTGTGTCGTATCAGGGGTCTAGACTCGGGTCGTGAAATAGACCCACCCAGGTTCATGGGGCTTGGTCGTGGGTAGGCTGCCTCAATTCGGCCAAGTGTAGAGGTCTTTAGGTAAATTCCTTTTTAATTAAGCATTAAGTGGAGTCGTGTTATATTGTTTTAATTCACCTATATAAGTACTTTTAAGTCATTAATCACCTCACACCTCATAAATCCCAAGACCCAAAATCATACTTTTAAGTCATTAATCACCTCACACCTCATAAATCCCAAGACCCAAAATCATAACCAACTTTCCCCCAAATATTTCTCTCTCTAGAGTTACAAGGAAGAAGAAGAAGAAGAAGAAGAAGAAGAAGAAGAGTGAAGCTAGGGTTGAAGAATCAAGCTTTTCTCCTCAACTTCGTGGTTGAAGAATCAAGCTTTTCTCCTCAACTTCGTGGTAAATCTTCAGTAAGGTATCGTAGCTTTTCATTTATGGGTAGCCTTCACTAATAGAGACCCTCCAAAACCCCTAATTTCAAAGTAAGAATTCCCAAAGAGCTAAGGTTTTACTCCAAGTCATGGATTCACTTCAAAAACGATGTCAATGATTTAATTACTTTATATTATGATCAAATTAATTATTTACTACTGTGTTATGATGACTTCCTCAAGAATCCATGAATTCCTCTATTTTCTCAAAATGGATCTTAAAGTGTGGGTATTGATTGATGTTAGTAGAATGTTGTAGAATTATGAATGCTATGAATTGATTACTTGAATGATGTTATCATCCACATCTATTGTAATAATTCTAGATGTGTTGGTGAATTATGATCCATGGTCCTTTAAGGGCAAACTATGAGATTATGCATTATTATGAAGTTTATGTATATGCTTATGAATACTTTGAAAGTAATGTGATTATGACTATAATGTAATGTGGTGGTGTTGCAAGACTATTTTCACACACACACATATGTGAATGATGATGGAATATTGTGAAAGGATTTCCTCACCTAAATAAATCTGTAGGCTAAGGGCATCCTTTTCATGTGTGATTAAAAGTTATCTTGATCAGTAGGCTAAGGGCATCCATTTCATGTGTGATTAAAAGTTTTGATATACCTTGAATCAGTAGGCTAAGGGCATCCTTTTCATGAGTAATTAAAGAAATATCTTGATTTGATGAACCTTGAATCGATAGGCCAATGGTGTCCCTTTCATGAGTAACTAATGAAGTATTCTAATAATGGACCTTGAATCGGTAGGCCAATGACATCCGTTTCATGAATGACTAATGAAGTATCCTAAGGCTTGTCTTGAATCGGTAGGCCAATGAATGGTTTTAATACCCCTATATAAGCCTTTTTAAGTCATTAACCAACCCATTCACTTCATAAAATCTCAAAACCCAAATCAATAACTAACTTTTCCCCAAAATCCTCTCTCTAGAAACTCAAGGAAGAACAAGAAAGGTGAAGCTAGGGTTGAAGAATCAAACTTTTCTCCTCAAATTCGTAGAAATTCTTCAATAAGTTATGGTAGGTCTTCATCCATGGGTAGCCTTCACCCATGGAGCCCCTCAAAAATCCCCCAATTTCAAAGATAGAAAACCCAAAAGTTAGGATTTGACTTCAATCTCATACATTTCTTTCAAATTCATTTTTAAAGGTTTGATTATGTTTGTTTATGGATATACTGATGATTTTACATGATTTTAAGTTGAGTTCCTCAAGAATCCATGAATTACCCTATTTTCTCAAATTGGATCTTCATGTGTAGGTATGGATTAATGCAAATAGAATGTTATAGAATTATTGATGTAATGAATTGATTACTTGAATTATGTTATTATCCGTGTCTAATGTAGTAATTCTAGATGTGTTGATGAATCATGATCTATGGTCCTTGAAGGGCAATTTATGAGAATTATACATGACTATGAGATTTATATATATGCTTTATGAACACTTTGAGAGTAATGCGATTATGACTATGATGTAATTGTGGTGTTGTTGAAAGGATATTCTTACATACACACACTGTTATGAATGAAGTTTCCATGATTATGATAATGATGATGTGTTGATTGAAAGGCTTTTTTCAATTATACACTTGTTATGAAGATGACATGTTGTGAAAGGTTTTCTCACAATATGGGGATTCTTATGTTGAAAGGCTATTCTCACCTATTGAATCTATGAGCTATCTTATGAATGATGTTGGTTTGAGTGTTGATACATTCTTCCATAATAATGAACTCAAGTAATAAAATTATAAGTACTCAGTGGGAAATAATGCTAAGCACCGAGTGGATATTGATTGAGATAGAAACCCATACATGAGTTGAGGCAGGCTTTCTAGTAGCAATCTCTTGAGATGGATGCCCTCACATGAGTTGAGGCAGGGTATCTAGTAGCAATCTCCTTATCCTATAACTATGTGCCCACATAGGTTATTAGCTAGTGGATCCACCTAAGCTAAATGTTACCAGTTCTACCTTGGGCAAGTAGACCAACTTTTTTTGGTGTGGGAGACACCGAATTCAATGATTTTCTCACATGGTCTATGTCGGTTAAGGCTTACCCCCACAATAAATGGTTATGAACTATGGCTCCTCAAGAAGCACTACTTAGTGTGGGTAGTGTATGGTACTTCATCAATGCATTGCACAAGTAGGCTTAGAGAGTAGTTATGGTGTGTTACTTTTATGTTATGATAATGTATGAAATGAAGTATGCTTAATGTGGATTGTTGTTATGAGTTGCTTTCCTTGATATGATTTATAAAAGGAGAATGTTTCCTTGTCTATGAGTATTAACAAAGGATGAGATCAAAGAATGGTAAGTATGATTATGGTGGCGTAATAGTGGTACTTAGTATAGATGGGATTATGTGATCTTATTTATGCATTGCACAAGTATAACTTAGGGTTACTTATGAGATTGTTCGATTATGCTATGATGATCTATATGTTGAATATGCTTATGACTTATGCTTTTACACTAATGTGCATGATGATTCTCAAACTTGGTAAAGTGCATGCTTTTCAACTAAAATGTCATTTTTAGCATGTTTTCAAGGTTTTTATGCATGGCTATCATACTTAGTGCATTTATGTACTAATCCATATTTTCCTACATTTTTCCACAGGTGTAGGATCCGATGTTTGAGGTGATCTTCATTTTGTCAAAGCTTGGATCAACTATTCTCCTAGCTTGTGGTGAGTCCTCAAGATTCGAGGACGTATGAGCCATTTGTAGCTCCTTTCTAGTTATTTCACTTTCGAACTATATTGTAAGGGTTGTGTCCCTATGTGATTCAAATATTGTATTAGATGGCTAATTGAGACAAGTCTAGATTTCTGCCTGCTTTTATAAAAAGACTTCGATTGTACGGATAAAGTTTATAAATTCCTCATCATTTATTTTATCCAATGTTATGATATGCTAAGGGGCTTGTATGAGATCTTTTAGGGTTGAGTACACCTTGTCACATCTAGGGGGTACCCCTGGGTCATGACAGAATGTTACAAAATATTTTCAGAAATTTAGGGTGTAGAAGGGCAATCAGAAGGAACTTTCGGTGAGTCACCGAGTGAACTCGGCGAGCTCAAGCGTATCGCCAAAAGTTACAGAACTTAGACCTCAAAAATGGATAGTTAAAAGGTGATCGAGGGGTCACTAGGCGAACCGCCAAACCACTCGGTGAGCTCGACCCAGCTCGCTGAATAGTCCAACCGCCAAATTTCTACTTGACCTTCAAAATCTAACCAGCAGCCCACGAAAACAAAATTACACTATTGTTCCATGCAATTAGACTCAGACCCATACTACTCATGCCCACGGGGTACTCAGACTTCCCTCGATTTAGCCAAAATTTGCCAATTGACATCTTTTGACCTTAAGAATGACGTCAACTGCTTTACCATTGGGAAAAATCTAACAATTAGCACAATTTGGGGTTGCTCAAACTACACCCCACTAGACCCATAAGAAATTCAACACAACCTAATAATTTTGACATGCTTCGACACGGGATTTCATGATTCAAGGCCAATTAAAAATGATTTAACCTAAATACGGGCAAGCTAAAAACCACACAATCAACTTTAAGCACAGAGAACAACCACAAAATGATCACGCATTGGATTACAACAAAATGTAAGGCGGGGTTTGGAAAACCAACCTTATATGCCAAAAATTTGTAAAGCTACACAAGAAAAGAATTCAATTAATTAATCCACACACATAGCAGGTAAAAAAAGCACGAAAGCAAGAAAAATCGGTTATGAAAGTTTGGAAGTCAAAAAGTATGAAAATGAGGAGATCTTTGAATTTAAAAACAGTTTGGCCTTAAAGACTCTTCAATTCGTGTGCCAGTCAGCGATCATGACTTACGTCGCCGACCCACTCGGTGATGCACGGAGTAGCACTTTAGCCCACCGAGTTCTATAGAACCTCTAGTAAGCTAGGTGGTTTAAACGGTGGTCCAAGTCGGGCTCGCTGACCTGTTCAGCGAGTCACTGACTGGACCTTTGGCTCGCCTAGATACCATTTTTCCAAACTTTAACTTTTCAACCTGCACATTCACCACCTATTATTCAAACAATAATAATAAAAGAATAAAATCTTGGGTTGCCTCCGAAACAGCGCCTTATTTAACTTCATGGCACGACAAAGATACCCATTCAAGATTCATTCTTAAGATTGGCCATGGTGTCACTCAGTAGTCCCCCTTTTGTCTTTGGGTTCAAATAAGATGAGCTTTGACCCATTTACGATTCCAGCTATTTAATAGACACCGAGTGAGAGGTAACTATCTGATTTAGTGTGGAGATGTCCTTTTTAATTTCTTTAAGCACTTTGTTTGACCCTTCTAGTTTATTTAGAATACGCGCAAGCATATACTCATTGCGAAAGTTTTTCGGGTCAGCCCTTTGCTCCTTTGGCTTTTGATGCTCACGGGGAGGAACATATCTATTTTTGTCACCATCACGTTCCTTTGTCATGACCCAGGGGTACCCCCTGGATATAACATGGCATACTTGACCCCGAAGGGGGTCTCATACAAGCCCTTAGCATAATCATAACATAAGATACTAGAAAAGTACGGGAAATTTAAAATTTAAACACCATACAATTGAAAACATTTTCATAAACAAATGGAAGTCTTTACTAAACCATTGTCTCAAACCCTCTATTAAATTCTTGAATAAAAGTCTCGGGATGCAGCCCACACAATGTCTAAAACATAAAGAAATGACACAAAGGAATCATGGGTTTGTCCTCGAAGCTATGAGGTTTCACCAAAATCTTCCACTCTTCTTGCTTCTTAGGAACCTAGCCTCCAAAGTAACTCAATCTCCGAAACCCTACATTTGATTAGAATGTAAGCAATATGTGTTAGTACAAAATGTACCAAGTATGATAGCTAGCACAACACCATGAAAGCATCTCAAAATGGTTAGCCAACATAAGACATAAGCATAAGAGATAATAACATAATCATAACATAATCAACATAGTCTTAGCATAATCTCCAACATAAGCATCATATGATCACAAGTCCACATAAGACATAGTTAACGAGCATAGGAGATAAGTCATAATCATATAAGCATAATTGACTCTTAGTCATCTATACCATAATAGCACCATTCTCAAGTAACCTTAAAAGCATACATGTGAAAAGCATGAATAGCATCCCATAATACCACCCAAGCCAAGTATCCCCTTTTGGTCATCTTAATTATAGTCTATGTACATATTTAAGTCTCTTAGCTTTTCTGTCATAAGGGCACCATACTTCTAGGTAACCTCAAAGCACACTTGTGCAATGTATGAAAGGCATCCCATACTACCCTTCACACTAAGCATTGCCTTGAAGTCATCTAAGTCATACTTACCCTCCTTTGGCCTCATTATTAGCTTAACTCTATAACTAAGGGAATCTCTCACCTTTAGTCAACAAGAACTAGGAAGGAAAACTAGCACAATCATAACTCAAAACTTCTCTTTAATACCCTAAGTCATACTTGTGCAAGCATGCATAGCATCCCATAATACTATTCATGCTAATTACCACCTTTAGGTCCGCATACTAACATAACACTTCTTGGTTTGGAACCTAGTTCCTCTGTTTTACTTTAGAACACTATGAGGTACTCTCTTAAGCACATATTAGTTCATTAATAGCTTGAACCCTATGAGATTCTACTTTTAGCATGTCTAGGTTCATTCTTAACATGGATCCTATGAGATACTTACTTAAGCATGTCCAATCCATTCATACTTTGAACACTATGAGATACTCTCTTAAGTATGTCTAACTTCCTTCTTCACATGGGCCCTATGAGATACTACCTTAAGCATGTCTAAGTCCACGTATACTCTTGAACAGCATGAGGTACTTCATTAAGTAAGTCTTAGTTCAATTATGCTTTAGAACACTATGAGATACTTCTCAAGAATGTCTTAGTACATAGGATATGGAGATTGCTACTAGGAACCCTGACTCAACTCATGTGAAGGCTCCCATCTCATGAGACCTAACTTTGGGAAAACCCACAATCTACTACGTAAGAGTTCCCCCTTTAACTTGGATAGTCCTCACATCAACTAGGTGTGGTTCTCCTTTCTACTTAGAGGCCAGACCCTCTCTTGTGTGACACTCCATCTCATTGTCAATATCCACTTAGGGCCAAGCATACACCCCAAGATTTACTTGTTAAGCCTTGCTTTACACTCATGTTTCATGGAAGAATGTCCTTGACAATCAATCCATGCTCAAGTGATTCTATCACTTTCAACTTTCAAGCATTCATAAGGTATGTTAGGTGAGTATAGGCCTTTCACCACAATCAAACCTATTAGACTCCTATTCTCTTTTAGACTTTACTTTCAAAGCCTTATCATCAATAGGTCATCATATTAGCTTCATTCTAAAGCCCTAACTATTATGTTCATAAGCCTTACTCTCAAGGTTTCTTTCTTAATCTCTTCTTTATACCTAGATTTCAAGGTATTTTGATCACATCTTTCATTACTAGGTACACACTCTCACAAGGTGGCCACAAAGAGGTATAACATCAATTTTTGGTTCACTCTTCACAAATTGTGCCTAAGATCATTTCAATCGCTTGCTTACATCAATCAATCGGACTAACGGGGCAAGTTCTAGGTATTATCAAGCACATAGTTCAAGACAACCTTACCACACATGGCATTTGACACAATCATCAAACAAGATTCTAAAATTTTCAGCAAGTGTGCAATGATAATCACAAGAGATCAACTCAACAAGCGGCTAGTCACAACGAGATACTAGGAGTTCACATATGAACTATATTACTCAATTTTCCTTATCATAGCCTCACACTCATATTGTTCAATTGAGAGCACTATTTAAGTCATCGGTATTGACCTCTACTGACACTCAAAATTGCAAGAGAACAGCCACATTCACACACATCAAGAGGTGGCAATTTTAAAAATTGGTTCAAAACCATTTGCAATTCAAAACAAGGGACAAACTCTCTTATGGCCAACCATGGTCCACCAGGATAGACCAGGGATCAGACCACGGCCCGTAGGTGGGCAGCTGCCAGCTAATTTAAGAGGCAGTTTGGGTATTTTACAGTTTAAATAAATCAAAGTGATGTCATTTTTCCTAAGTCTAGGACTCCTATATAAGTCATTTTACTCATTAAGATCATTCCCTCAAACTCACCAAAAGAAGTGGGTTTCCTCTCCAAAATAATTCTCTCTCTAGAAAGATGAAGAAGAATGAAGGGTTGAAGCTAAGGTCAAGGTCAAGTCTCCAATCCTCAAGAATTTGTGGGCTTTGTAATCAAGGTATGATGGTTTTTCATCCATGGAATCCTTCCTTCCATGGATTACCTAGGTTTTCCCTAATTGAGAAGATGAAATCCCTAATTTGAGTTAGGGTTTCTTCCAATGTTGTGGTATTGATGAATGTCGATCCAATTGAGTGGATTATGATTGTTTATAATTAAATTGATAGCAATATATTTTTATGATGAAATTGTATGTGTCCATGCTTAACCCATTTCTAGAAAGCGGAAATTGATGTAAATGGGTTTTTTATGCCATGAAAGGATAAATTGTGGGTTTAGATGTATTCAATATTGGATTAGTGAGATACAATAGAATTGAAGCCTATAGGATGAATCAAGATTAGGATTGCTTAGAGATGAAGCTTATGACATGATTATGATGTTAAATTGCTTGGGATTGAGCATATAGAATGACTATGAGATATATGGCTTTGAGTGTAAAGCTTATGTTGTCAATTATTGACTATTAATGTAATTATTGTGGAAGGGATAGTTCCCACATGAATTGTTTATGATTATGCATGTGAAAGGTTTGCTCACATTGATTGATTCTAGGTTGAAAGGGTTGCTCACCTAAAATGAATCTATGCTAATGACTAAGATATTGATGAGGCTAGAGGCAATTACCCATGACCTATAAATGAAATAGATAGAGGTGATTAACCGTATTCCATGACATAGGATAAAGAGGTGAATACCCTTATTCCTTAAAGTTAAACAAGAGGCGACCCCCCATGTTCTTATAATATGGCTGGACAAGAGGCGAATACCCATGATCCTTATAAAATGACAAGGGGAAAATACCCATGTTCATGTTGTTGGACTAGAGGCAAGTACCCATGATCCA
Source organism: Solanum pinnatisectum (assembly GCA_035578085.1). NCBI lineage: Eukaryota > Viridiplantae > Streptophyta > Magnoliopsida > Solanales > Solanaceae > Solanum > Solanum pinnatisectum. The sequence goes on from CM069083.1 coordinate 20,743,661, forward strand.
TATGTTAAGAAGGACTAGAGGTGACTGCCCATGTTCCTTTAAAGTAAGGCAAGAGACAAATCTCCATGTCTATAAAAGATAAGTTAGACTATGTTATGACGTATGATGAGCTTTGATTGTTGCTTGAGTTGCCTTCCATGATATGCTAGACTAGAGGTGGATGAACCAAGTCTTAACTAAGGATAAGTGGAGGTTACTTCAAGAAGTATTCCTCCTATGTTATGATGATTTATGTGCATTTATTATGCTTATGAGTTATGTTGTTATCTCTTATGCTTATGTTGATGTTTATGTTGGCTATCATATTTAGTACATGTTTGTACTAACGCATACTCTTGCCTACATTTTTTATCCAAATGTAGGATCTGGCGATATCAATTCTCATCCCCGTGGCTAGGATCTTAGGAGAAGCAAGGATTGAAGATTGGTGAGTCCTCATAGAATTCGAGGATTTGACCACCATTTCTCTTATGTTCTTTCATTTTATGTTTTGAACTATTGTATGGGTTGTGTCTCAATGACTCTTTTATATTAGATGGTTTTGACACAAGTGTAATAGACTTCTGCTTTTTGATATAAAACTTTAATTGTGTTGAAGAATGGTTTTAAATTTTATCAAATTTTTATTATCATTTGTTATGAAAAATAAGTGGCTTATATGAGACCTCTCGAGGTCTTGTATGCTACGTCTAGGGTGTATCCCTGGGTCGTGACAAATTTGGCATCAGAGCACAAGGTTTAGAATGGTTCTAGGATGTCTCAAAACCACATCTAGTAGAGTCTTGTTCAAAAGTGTGAAGCGCATCACATTTATGAATGATAAGCTATTAAATGCTTAGGAAACTTCACTTTTTCATTTCTCTATGTCGTGAGATAAAGATTAACTCTGTAAGGACTTTCTCCTAATCCCTTACCCAATGGGCTACAGGATATGACTACTAAAAGGGATTTTGCAAGAAGGACCGAGGGAGAAGAGATTAACTAAGGAGCTCCTCCTCAAGCTCCTCAAGCTCCAGTTGACCCTTTGGCCAACCAATTGACTAATATGGAGTTTAGGACTGCTTTTCAAGTATGTCTCAAGTCGTGACGGCCCAAACCAATAGGGAGGTTGTGAACCCTATAAGCCCAAAGGTGGGTACGATGGCATCAAGAGTGAGGGACTTCACTAGGATGAATCCTCTGAAAATTTATGGTTCTAAGGTTGAGGAAGATCCTTAAGAATTCATTGATGAAGTCTATAAGGTGTTATCTATCATGGGAGTAACTCCGCTAGAGAAGGCGGAATTGTCCACATATCAACTTAAAGGGGTTGCTCAAATTTGGTTCAATAAATGGAAAGAGGCAAGACTGGTAGATACGGGTCCCTTAGAATGGGAAAGGTTTAAGTCCACTTTTCTTGATAGGTTCTTTCCCATTGAGATGAGGGAGGATAAAGTGCTTGAGTTCATTAATCTTTGACAAGGAAGTATGAGTGTGAAGGAATATGCCTTAAGATTCACTCAATTGTCTAAGTATGCTCCATCTATAGTTATCAACCCTAGGGGAAGGATGAGCAAGTTCGTATGGGGTGTGTCTAAATTGGTTGTAAAAAGTTTCGTACAGCTATGCTTGTCTATGACATAGATATTTCTCGTCTAATGGTCCATGCCCAAAAAATTGAAGAAGAAAATCTCAAGGATAGGCTTAGAGAATCAAAGAGGGCAAGGATGGATGATGGTAACTATTCACACTCTAGGTCTGGTGGACGGGGTCGCTCAAGGTTTCGACAAAGGTTTTTTGGGCAAGGTTCTTCTAAGGCTCCCCCAAGGTTCAACAATGAAACGGTATCTAATCCTAAACCTCAGGGAGGTGGTAATGGGTCTTCTTTGTCTAATTGTACTAAGTGTGGAAAAACGCATGAAGGCAAATGTCTAGTGGGTTCCAATGCTTTCTTTGGTTGTGGTAAGACGAATCACAAGATAAGGGATTGTCCTTCGGTTTCTAAGAATGAGGGAGATAATCATCGTAGGGCTCAACCCTATCCTTCATCCGGTCCAAGTTGTTTAGGTGCTAATGCTCCTAAGCAAAACATGTTTTATGCTATTCACACTAGAGGTGAACAAGAGGATTCTCCCGATGTGGTTACCGGTATGTTAAAAGTTTTCCAAATTGATGTATATGCTCTACTAGATCCTGGTGCTACTTGGTCTTTTGTGATGCCATATGTGGCTATGAGATTTGATGTGCTCCCCGATATGTTGTTAGAACCTTTTTTTGTCTCTACTCCTGTTGGTGATTCTATTGTGGCTAAGAGGGTCAATAGAAAGTGTCTCGTTTCCTTGTCCCATACAGTTACTCTTGTTGACTTGGTAGAGCTTGATATGTTAGACTTTTATGTGATTCTTGGTATGGATTGGCTGCACTCGTGCTATACTTCTATTGATTGTAGAACCTATGTAGCCAAGTTTCAGTTCCCAAATGAGCCCATCTTAGAGTGGAAGGGGGAAAATTATATGCCTAAGGGTCAGTTCGTTTCTTATTTTGCACTTACCATCTAATAAGGGTGAGAGATGTAGTTTTGAAACCCCTCCTCTTGTGTCAGTCCCCATTTTAAATGAGTTTTCGAAAGTGTTCCCAGATGACTTACCCAGTATTCCTCCCGAGAGGGAAATAGACTTCGGTATTGACCTTCTCCCAGATATACAACCTATATCTATTCCTCCTTACCGTATGGCTCCAGCATAACTTAAGGAGTTGAAGAAACAATTGAAAAATCTGTTGGATAAGGGTTTCATCCGACCGAGTATCTCTCCATAGGGTGCTCCAGTTTTGTTCGTTAGAAAGAATGCTAGTTCTCTTCATATGTGCATCGATTATCGTCAGTTGAACAAAGTGACTATTAAGAATAAATATCCTCTTTAGAGGATAGACTATTTGTTTGACCTACTTCAAGGGGCAAGTTATTTCTCTAAGATTGATCTTTGATCTAGCTATCACCAATTGAGGGTGAGAGGAGATGACATTCTGAAGATGGCTTTTCAAACTCGATATGGTCATTATGAGTTTTTGGTAATGTTGTTTGGATTGACTAATGTTCCGGCGGCATTTATGGATTTGATGAATAGGTTGTTTATACAATACCTTGACATGTTTGTGATTTTCTTCATGGATGATATTTTGATCTACTCAAGGAGTGAGGATGAGCATATTGATCATTTGACGATTGTGTTGCAAATCCTTAAGGAACAACTACTCTTTTCAAAGTTTAGCAAGTGTAAATTTTGGCTAAGGTCTGCAGCTTTCCTTGGTCATATTGTTTCAAGTAAGGGTATTGAGGTGGATCCTAAGAAGACGGATGTGGTCAAGATTTGGCCTAGACCTCTAATACCTTCGGACATTAGAAGTTTCTTGGGTTTGGTCGGTCATTATTGACGGTTTGTTGAGGGGTTTTCTTCTATTGCCTCTCCATTGACGGCATTGACTCAAAAGATGGCTAAGTTTGTATGGTCCAAATTATGTGAGAAAAGCTTCCAAGAGTTGAAAGATAGACTTACTTCCACTCTAGTTTTGACGTTACCAGAAGGAACGGATAGTTTTGTGGTATATTGTGATCCCTCGAGAATTAGGTTGGGATGTGTGCATATGCAAAAAGAGGTTATTTCCTATGCTTCAAGGCAACTTGAGGTCCATGAGAAGAATTATCCGGCCCACAATCTTGAATTAGCAGCGGTGTTTTTTGCCTTAAAAATATAGAAGCATTACTTGTATAGTGTTCATATGGATGTGTTCACTGACCACAAGAGCTTGCAATATGTGTTTAATCAGAAAGATCTGAATCTTTGCCAAAGAAAGTGGCTTGAGTTTTGAAAGATTATGATATGAGTATTCTCTATCACCCTGGTAAGGTGAATGTAGTAGCGGATACTCTTAGTAGGTTGTGTATGGGGAGTGTTGCTCACATTGATGATGATAAGAAGGAATTGGTATGAGATGTACATAGATTGGCCCGTTTGGGTGTTCGGTTGATGGACTCTACTAAGAGTGGTGTTATGGTTCATAATAGTTCTGAGTCATCTTTTGTGAGTGATGTGAAAGCTAAGCAATGTCTAGATACCAAGGTAAATTAGGTGTTTCAAATGTGGATGACATAAGGGAACAAATCTTAACAGAAGCTCATAGTTTTCGGTATTCCATTCACCCAGGAGCCACCAAGATGTACTATGATTTGCGGGAAGTCTATTGGTGGAATGGGATGAAGAAGGATATTGCAGGATTTGTGGCTAAGTGTCCAAATTGAACAAGTAAAGGTTGAGAATCAAAAATCGGGAGGTTTACTCTAAGATATTAGCATTCCTACTTGGAAGTGGGAAGACTTGAATATGGACTTTATAGTAGGGTTGACACATACTTGGTGGCAATATGATTCGATTTGGGTCATAGTAGACCGAATGATGAAATCGGCCCATTTCATTCCTGTCGAAGTTTCTTATGTGGTGGAAGACTATGATAAGCTATATTTGAGGGAAATGGTAAGATTGCATGGGATACCCTTGTCCATTATCTCTGATAGAGGTACTCAATTTACTATGCAGTTTTGGAAGTCATTCTAAAAGGGTCTTGGCACTAAAGTGCATCTTAGCACGACTTTTCACCCACAAACTGATGGGCAAGTGGAGCAAACGATCCAAACTTTAGAGGATATGTTGAGAGCATGTGTCATCGACTTCAAGGGAAATTGGAATGATCACTTGTCATTGATAGAGTTCGCTTATAATAATATCTACCAATCTAGTATTGGTATGGCCCCATTTGAAGATATTTATGGTAGGAGATGTAGATCTCCTATAGGGTGGTTTCAGGTGAGTGAAATTTCCTTGATAGGACCCAAATTAGTTCATGAGGCTATGGAGAAAGTACGGCTTATTAGAGAGAGGTTGAGAACAGCCCAAAGCCGACAAAAGTCTTATGCCGATGTTAGAAAAAGAGACCTTGAGTTTGAGGTTAGTGATTAGGTCTACTTGAAAATCTCACCCATGAAGGGTGTGACGAGACTCGAGAAGAAAGGGAAGCTTAATCCCCAATACATAGGCTCGTATCAAGTTTTGAGACGTGTTAGTAGGGTTGCTTATGAACTTGATTTGCCAAATGATTTGCCAATGGTGCATCCAGCTTTTCATGTCTCTATGTTGAAGAAATGTGCTGGTGATCCGACATCTATAGTTCCCCTAGAAGGGTTGGAGTTGATAAAAGTCTCTCTTATAAAGAGATACCAGTTGAGATCTTAAACCGACAAGTTAAGAAGTCGAGAAACAAGAAAGTTGCTTCCGTGAAAGTTTTGTGGAGGAATCATCTAGTTGATGGTACTACCTGGGAGGCCGAGGCCCATATGAACTCCCGATATCTTAATTTTTTTCCTTCTACTCTAAATTGAGGTAATGAGTTTCCTCATGGTTTGCTCCTTGTTTGAAGTCATGTGCATTTTCATGTTCCCGCAATTTCCTTATGTTATGCATGTTTATGAAAACTTGTGTTTTGAAAGAAAATGAGTATATGATTGATTTTCCTCATGTTGTAGAGCATTGAGTACGAGTTGCCTATAGACTTCATGAGATGAATTGATGAACATGCCTTAGATATGCTTTTTAAGATTGAATTTCATATGAGCTTCATAAGATTGTGTTGAGCATGTTTTTAGTTTGGAGAAGGTAGTTCCTCCTTGTAAATGAGTAATGTTGAAAATTCATGCATATTAGGTTACTAGATGCAGGTCCTACTTCCCTATGAGGCATTTGAGAATGTTGAGTTTGGAGTTGATGTTTCCTCCTTATTTATGTGCATTGCATGCATAATGGGCTGGTAGAATTAGTTTCACCCCTCATATGATGTTTTGAGAACGCCCTAGCTTGGAGATGATAGTTCCTCCTCGATTGTATGCATTGCATTGTAGGTTGGATTGTTAGTTCCTCTCCCACTATTTTAGAACTAGTTTGAATCTCATTCGAGGACGAATGGTACCAAGGGGGAGATAGTGTAACACCCCGTATCCAAAAAAGGGTAAAGGATCAGATTTTAGAAAGTCGTAGAAGCCAGCCACGGAGGCCAACCACGACCCGTGGGTTAAGCCACAGACCATAGGTAGGTCTGTGTATTGGACACCTTGGCTAAGTTGCAGAGGACCATGACCACTGCTTGACCTACAGACCATAAGCCAGACCACGTTGGAACTTTTGGTGACTTGAAGAGCCACTCGACGGTTAGCCGAGTAGCTTTGGCGATCACCAGGACTGCCTTTCTTCAACTTCTTCAGCATTTTCGCTCCTTTTTGTCGAATAATATCCTTGGCTTGCTCCTTAGCCTTCCTTTCTACAAATCAACACTTTAACATTAGTTTAGAGCAAAATTTAGGCATTGAGGACACTAAAACTATGAATAACAAGCTCCAAATGAGTCAAAATCCCATTCTCATCGGGCATCTACAAAGAAATGACCTGGAAGCTCGTAACCCACATGTCTCGAGTTCGTCGGTATCACTAGCACAGAGCTAACATCTAGAAGAGTCATGAGGATCGGCACAGAGAATTTCGTGACTTATCTTTGGGAGGCTACAGGATATCCTTAGGGAGTGTTCCTATTTTGTATCATTTTTATGCGTTGTTGTCCAGTTGATTTCATTGAATCTTACTTGTTTCACTATATTGCAGGATAGCTCACACGTGCAGTAGAGGTCGACCCTGAGATCAAGGTCAGGCTGTAGCGCCAGCTCGAGAGAGAGAGGACTCCAGAGCTAGAGGCGGAGCCTCAATTAGACCAGATTCCTCCCCAGCAGGTGGGGCCGAGACCATCCTAGCCACCACCTACACCAGTTGTCGCCTTTGATCTTCAGGCTATGCTTATTTACATTCTAGCAGCTATTGGGGGCATTCAGCACCAGTAGTAGGCCCCGACACTAGTTCTAGAGTTGGCTCTAATGCTGCAGGGTCAGTCTGCAATAGCAACCCTAGAGGTTCCGCAACTACCAGCATCGGCCACCATTCAGTCAGTTTTTTTGACTAAGTTATGCCGCTGAGGGAGCATAAGATGCTCAAGGTGTTTCTGAGACTGTCCTCACCAAGGTTTTCTAAGGTAGTTGGCAAGGATGCCCAAGAGTACCTTACTACTTACCGAGAGCGACTACAGACTTTAGGGATGGTGGAGTCAAGGGGAGCCAACTTCACATCTTATTAGTTAGATAGGCCAGCAGGAAGTAGTGGCACTCTTTCGTGGAGACCAGACCAGTTGGGTCCCCGCTAGTGACATGGATAGAGTTTTCTAAGCCTTTTCTGGCTAGATTTGTCCCACAGAGCATCAGAGATCTGCTCTGTGATGAGTTCTCGAGGTTGGAGCAGGGCTCCATGATGGTATCTGAGTATGAGGCTAGATTTCAAGTGTTATCCCATCATGCCACCATGATTTTTCCAACAGAAGAGGAGAGAGTCAGGTGTTTCATTATAAGGTTCAGCTGCATATTGAGTCACAGTCTATGGTTTTAGCGGGCCACTCTTTTTTGGATGTAGTGGACCATGCATGACCGCATGAGCAGCTGTGTCGCAAGGACCATAGGGGCAGTGGCAAGAGGGCTAAGTAGGATAACAACTTTAGTGGGGCCCATCCTAGGCCTTGGGATACTCAGGCCCGGGTTCATCAGAAGTTCCAGTCGGTTCAGCCTAGTTATCCATTTCAGGCATCACTGTAGTTATCGGAAGGTTACCAACACCGTCAGGGTAGTTATAGTGCCGGTCCAAGTTAGGGCTGAGGTGGGTTTCAGACAAGTTCATCAGGTCGGGATGGCCAGCCTCCAGTAGCGGGTAGATCATCGCAGGGTTGCTTCACATATGGGGAGCTTGTACATTGATCCAGAGAGTGCCCTACCTCTAGATCAGCCTTACTAGCTCCTCAGGCGGCGATACCGGTAGCAGCAGTAGCCCCTCCAACTAGAGGTAGAGGTCAGCATCAGGGTGTTCGGGGAGGTCCCCGGGGAGGCAGGGCAGGTGGCAAAGTGGATGCTCGTGGTAGAGGCTCCGCAGGCCATTTATATGTAGCTCAAGCTAGAGAAGAAGACAAGGCGTCAGATGATGTGATCACAGGTACGGTTCTCTTATGCTATCATTCTGATTCAGCCTTATTTAATCCTAGTTCTACTTATTCGTATGTGTCTGCTTATTGGGCTCCTCGGTTGGGGGTGAGTCCTGATCCTTTAGTGGTACCATTGCGTGTTTCGACCCCAGTAGGGGATTCTTCATTAGTGGATCAGGTTTGTAGATCATATGTGGTGACTATTCAGGGGCCGGATACCCGGGCGGATCTTATTGTGCTTAGTATGATGGATTTTGATTTGATCTTGGGCATGGACTGGTTATCCCCTCACCGAGCGATCTTGGATTGCTATGCAAGAGTTTTACTTTAGCCATGCCTGGTATTTTATTGGTGGTATGGCAGGGTTCTCGTAGTCGCACACTGGTTAGGATGATTTCTTATGTACATGCTCGGAGGCTAGTGGCTGGCGGGTGTTTGGCATATTTCTCTTATGGTAGAGATGTTAGTCAGGAAGGCCCTTTAGTTGATTCAGTGTCGATGGTCTAAGAGTTTGCATATGTGTTTCCTATCGACCATTCTAACCTACCCCCCGAGCGGGATATTGATATTTCCATTGATTTGAAGTTGGATACTCCTCCTATTTCTATTTCACCATACCGTATGGCCCCCACAGAGCTTAAAAATCTCAGTGTTCAACTTCAGGATCTCTTGGGTAAGGGATTCATTCGGTCTAGTGTATCACCTTGGGGTGCCTCAGTCCTGTTTGTGAAGAAGAAGGATGGTACTATGCGGATGTGTGTTGATTACAGTCAATTGAATAAGGTAACAGTGAAGAACCATTATCTTATGCCTCATATTGACTATCTATTCGACCAGCTTTAGGGAGCCGTAGTGTTTCATAAGATTGACTTGAGATTCTGCTACCATCAGTTAAGGATTAGAGCAGTGGACATCCCTAAGACAGCATTTAGGACTCGTTAAGGCCATTTTTAGTTCCTGGTGATGTCTTTTGGGTTGACTAATGCCCCTGCAACCTTCATGGATTTGATGACTCGTGTATTTAGGCCTTATCTGGACTTTTTTGTCATCGTCTTCATTGATGATATCTTGCTATACTCGTGGAATCATAGTAAGTGTGAGTAGCATTTGAGGATAGTGCTCCAGAATTTGAGACATCATCAGTTGTATGCCAAGTTCTCAAAATGCAAACTTTGGCTTGAGTCGGTAGCATTCTTGGGGCACGTGGTGTCCAAAGATGGCATTATGATGGATCTAGCAAAGATTGAGGCTATTCGTGGTTGGGTCAGGCCCACATCTGTGATTGAGATTTGGAGCTTCGTCGGATTTGCAGGATATTACAGGCGTTTTGTCAAGGGTTTCTCTACTATAGTTGTGACATTTCGGAAACTAGTAGCCTAAACTAGAGTCTAACAAAAAACTAATAGGCTTAGCTAAAGCTTGACGTTAGGGTTAAAGCCTAGAAAATACCTCTCCGTACCTAAAAATTGATGTTTCTATGTTAGAACGTCAAGGCCTAAACCCCAAGTACCAACCATGGGTCCTTGAGGAAAAGACCTAGAAGGTTGCCTAGGCAGTGACCCACGAGGGCAACCTACTCCCTATAGGTCCACCCACGCCCGTAGGTGGGGGTCGTGGGTCAAGCCCCTCAAAACAGCCCCCAGTCCCTTGACCAACGGTTCACCAGCACGGGCTGTGGTCCCACCCATGGTTTGTGGGTCACCAAGTCGCAGGTCATGCCTGAAACTACCATTTGGCAGTTAAGGCTAGGGGTCTTTTGGGGATTTCCTTTTTATTTAATGATTATGTGATGTCATTTTAAGCCTATTTTAAACAACTATAAAAGGATTTTTCCCACCTAAAATAACCCATCTAAGATCATAAATCATAAATCCCCAAATCAAAATCAAATCCTCTCTAAATATTTCTCTCACTAAAACCTCCATTGAAGAAGAAGAAGAAGTTGAAGTCTAGGGTTCAAGGAGTCATCTTTTCTACCCAATTTCTTGAGGAATCTTCAATAACTTATGGTAGTCTTTGATTCATAGATAGCTTTTTTCCATGAAGTCCTCAAACTCTCAATTTCAAAGTAGGAAATTCTCCAGAACCTAGGGTTTTCACTCCAAGTCATGGATTCTTTCCAAAAACATTTTAAATGATTTAATTATCTTATATTATGATTGAATTGTTGTTTTATGGTGGTTTTATGATAAAATCCCCCATGAATCCATGAATTCCCCATAACCTTAATTTATGACTTTGTGATGTGGGTGAATTGTAGTAAGATGAACACTATGAAATTGCTCTTGTAGTAGTTTAGTTATTTGAATCATGTTATTAACCATATCTAATGTAGAAATTCTAGATGCTTGGGTTGATTGTGATTCATGGTCCTTGAAGGGAAAATTGTGAGAATGGTACATAACTATGAGAATTATGCATGTGCTTTAAGATTCACTTTGAGGATGAAGATCCTATGACTGTGGTGTAATTGTGGTATTGTTGAAAGATCATTCTCCCCTATACCCTTACACATGATTATGCATGAAGTATTTTAATGACTATGATAATCTTGTTGTGTTGATTGAAAAGCCATTCCCATGAACACACTATGCACGGGATGTGAAAGTTTTCCTCACATATTAATGATGATTCTAAGGTTGAAAGTCCATTCTCACCTATTGAATCTATGAGCCATTTTATGAGTTGTGTTGGATGGAGGGTAAGACACCCCTTCATGCATGTAAATTCAAGTTAAGAGTTAACATGAAATTTTGGGAAATAATGCTTAGCACCGAGTGGATATGGAATATGAGGTAGAGGCCCTCGTCAATTTAAAAGATCGGGTCATCTAAAGTAATCTTATGAGATGGAAGCTCTCCCGTCCATTCAAAACGCCGGGTTTCTAGTAACAATCTCCCTATCTCGTAACTATGCCTACATAGGTCTTTAGCTAGTGGATCCACCTAAAAGCTAATACATTTAGTTCTACCTTAGGCAAGTAGGACCTCTATTTTTGGTGTGGGACATGACACAGGATTCCATGTAGCTCACATGCTCTATGTCGGTTAAGGTTATATTCCCTTTATGAACAAGAATAAGAACATGAAACATGAACTATTAATTATGGCTCCTCAAAAAGCTCTACTTAGTGTGAGTGGGGGTATGGGACTTCATTCATGCATTGCACAAGTAGGTTTTGAGAGTGGTTATGGTATGGTTCCCTTATACTATGATGATTTATGAATTATGCATACTTTATATGGATTGTTGCTATGAGTGACTTTTCTTGAGATGAGTTAATGAACGTGAATGTTTCCTTATCTATGAGTATTGGGTATTATGAGGCCTAAGCATGACATGTATGATGATGGTGACCTAAAAGTGGTACTTAGTATTAGATAGGATTATAGGATCTTATCTATGCATTGCACAAGTATAGCGTAGGGTTACTTATGTAATGGTTTGACTTATGTATCTACACTAATGTGCATGATGACTCTTAAACTTGATAAAAAGCATGTCTTCAACTAAAATGTCCCTTTTTAGCATGTTTTCAATGATTTTATGCATGGCAATCATACTTGGTGCATTTTTGTACTAACCCATATTTTCCACATTTTTCTAAAAGTGTAGGGCCTAGTTGTTGAGGTGTGTTATTCCTATTGTTTAAAGATTGGATTGAATCTCTCCTTGCTTTTGGTGAGTCCTCATGGTTCGAGGACGAGAGTTGTTCATTTTTAGTTTCTTCCTTATGTTCTATTTTGAGACTATGTTGTAAGGGTTGTGACCCTATTTGATTCTCGATTGTATTAGATGGGTTTTGGAGACAATTTCTAGAATTCTATTTTGGTTTTATGAAAGACTTCGATTGTAAAGAAAATTTTAATTCTGCATCATTTCTATTACTTATGTTTATGATATGCTAAGGGCTTGTATGAGACCCCTTCGGGGTCCAGTACGCCGTGTTACATCTAGGGGGTACCCGTGGGTTGTGACAATAGTAGCGCCATTGACTTAGTTGACTTACCAAGATAATCCCTTTGTGTGGTCGGAGGAGTGTGAGAGCAGCTTTCTAAGTCTTAAGGAGTTGCTTACCACCACTTCTATATTGACTCTTCCAGTTGAGGGCTAGGGTTTCATGGTATATTATGACGCATCCAATGTTGGTTTGGGTTGTGTATTGATGCAGCAGAGCCGGGTTATTTCTTATGCATCAAGGCAACTTTAACCTACATGAGCTTAACTACCTCACTCATGACTTGGAGTCGGCGGCGATAGTTTTCGCGCTTAAGATCTGGAGTCATTACCTATATGGAGTTCATTATGAAATCTACACTGATCAAAGGAGCCTTCCATACATTATGACCCAGAGGGATCTTAATTCGAGGCAGCGCCGATGGATTGAGCTCCTGAAGGACTATGACCTCTCTATTCTTTACCACCCGAGCAAGGCGAATGTAGTAGCAGACCCCTTGAGCCGGAAGGCAGAGAGTATAGGTAGTCTAGCCTTTCTTTCTGTTTATAGGTAATCTAGCCATTTTTTATGTTTATAGGTAGTCTAGCCTTTCTTTCTGTTTTGGAGGGACATTTGGCTTTGGACATTCAGTCCTTAGCCAATCAAATGATCAGGCTTAACGTTTCAGATTCCAGTCGGGTGTTAGCTTATGTGGGAGTTCAGTCATCCCTGCTTGATCAACTCTGGAGTCATCAGTTCGAGGATGAGTCTTTGGTGGCACTTGGAGATAGAGTCTTGGCAAGCGATGTAGGGTAGGCTACTTTAGGTTTAGATGGGGTTTTGAGGTTTTCCATTTGGTTGTGTGTTACAAGATTTGGGGATTTGATTCAGCTAATCCTTAGCAAGTCCCATGACTCCAGGTATTTTATCCATCGGGACACCGCTAAGACGTATCGTGACTTGAGGCAACATTACTGGTGGAGCAGTAAGAGGAGGGACATCTTTGACTATGTGTCTCGTTGCTTGTGTTGCCAGGAAGTGAAAGCCGAGCATTTGAGGCCTGGTGGTGAGTTACGGAGATTACCCATTCCTGACTGGAAGTGGGAGCGCATCACTATCATTTTCGTGGTGGGTTTACCTCAGACTTCTAGAGGTGTTGACAGTATTTGGGTCATCGTGGATCGATTGACCAAGTCAGCACACTTCCTTCCAGTTCATACTTCTTTCAGTGTTAAGAGGTTAGCTCGTATCTACATTCGAGAGGTAGTTCATCTGTGCCTGTCTCTATCATTTCAGATTGGGGTTCACAATTCACCTCCATCTTTTAGAGGGTATTTCAAGAGGAGTTGGGCACTCGTGTCGATCTTAGCATAACATTTCACCCATACACTAATAGCCAGTCGGAGCGTACTATTTAGGTTCTTAAGGATATGTTATGGACTTTGAAGGTCAGTGGGACCAGTTCTTGCCTTTGGCGGATTTGTGTGCAACAACAGATACCATTATAGCATTCAGATGGCCCCGTTTGAGGCCTTGTACAGTAGGCGTTTTGGTACTCTATTTGATTGGTTTGAGTCTACGGAGCCTAGGTCACGTGGTACAAACTTTTTTCAGGAGACCTTAGTTCATGTGAGGTTAATTCATGATAGACTCCGGATGGCTTAGAGTATATATCAAAGTTTGCAGATCGCAGGCGTCGACCATTGAGATTTGTCGTTAGTGACCGGGTATTCCTCTAAGTATTTCCCATGAAGGGCATGATGAGATTTGTGAGGAGGGCAAGCTTAGCCCCAGGTACATTAGGCCTTTTGAGATTTTGAGGACTGTTGGTGATGTGGCCTATGAGTTAGCTTTATCCCAGCATTCTCAGCTATTCACCTAGTTTTCCATGTTTTGATACTGCACCAACATGTTCCAAATGAGTCTCACGTGCTCCAATGTGATACTGTTGAATTGGATGATCGTGTGACCTATATTGAGGAGCTAGTTGTTATTTTGGCCAGAGATGTGAGGCAACTGAGGTCTAGAGCCATTCCTGGGGTGAAGGTCTATTGGAGGCATCGTCCAGTCGAGGAGGCTACCTGGGAGACTGAGCGGAGATACGGGAGCAGTTCCCCAGCTTATTTGAGACCTCACGTACTTCTTAACTCTTACATTCGCGAACGACAGTCCTTTTAGTAGTGGATGTTGTAATGACCCTCCAGGTCATTTCTGTGTTTATGCCTTCTTTTCGTCATTTAGAGCGTTCCTATATCGATCAAAAGTCATTTATGACTTGATGGCACTAATTGTTCGGTCGCTTGGTCTTTCATTTGGGTTTTACGCTCGTTTTCCTGTTTTGGAGCTTTTGAAACTTGAAAAGTATATTTAAGCCATAACCTCAGGTAAACAACCCCATATGGGAATTTTGATGACTACATCAGCTCCGGAGCGGCCAAATTATCCTAGTAGCATGGTTGGCACGAGACTCGAGGCTTTCAGTGTGACTTTGGGGTCATTTGGCGCTTTGGCCTTTGAATTTTGGCTTAAGTTTGACTTTGGTCAACATTAACTCACTTGGATGAAAATTCTATTGGCACAATGAGTTCTAGAATGTCGAGTTTGGTCTAGAACGACCCTTCGTATGCTTCCCGAAGCTTCCGGTCTTATTCCATCGCCCATTGTGGAAATTGGCAAAAAAGGGCATTTGGGAGTGGGGCCCACTTTTTGTCGAAATAACCACGTATGGAGATTCCAACTGCACCATTGAGTCCGGAATGTCGAATTTAGGGGCAGAATATCTGGTTTATTTTCGTCGGGCACCAAACGAATTTCGAGGGTCGGTTCGGAGACTTTTAAAAAAAATAGCAAAATCTAGTGTTGTTGGTACAGACCTTTAGCAACCAGAATTTAGTATTATGGCGCCTAGATTTAGCTTTTAGCGACCAGAACAATGTTTATTTATATAGCGAAAAATCAGATTCAACCTCATTTTGAAACTTCGATATCTCAAGTTCTAGAGCTCTGTTTTGGGTGATTCAAAGTCCCATGTGTTTGGGTTTGCGTTGGCTGTGTGGGTGAATGTCCGGAGGGTGTCGAAAAGTCTTTGATTGTAGTGTATCTATGTTGTAAGTGGTTGCCCAAAGTCTCTTTTTGTGTAAAGTTTTGCACTTTTGTTTGTTGTTGCATGGAGCTATTCCGAGCCTTGAGAGGTGCTTCATTTTGGAACACAAGCTCGGGGGAGGGTTTAGGACCTCTTCACGGAGTAAATTCCAGAAATTTCAGAGCGACTCCCACATTTCCCGATTTTGACTCCGCAATTGGTGTGTCTCCAATTTTATTGATTTTAGTGTCTAAACGACCATGCTGAAGCTATGATTTTTTATAGAGTGGCAACAATCTAAGGTCGTTCGGAAGGGAAAAGCTCCGGCAGAGTGATTTGAAGTGTGCGCGGTCGGCCTTCAAGTAGGCTACAACTTCCTTTTCTTTAGATTGAGTCTGATTGTGTAATTGCATGTTGAATTGTGTGTATCTGGGGTGCGCTACTAGTATTTCTTCTCTTCTTCTCAGAAACCATGTTGTAGGGCTAATTTTTGGGCTGTTTCGAGGTTAGTACCATGACGTTGGAGGGGTTGTTTTTTTGTGGGTATTTGTGAATTACCTGTTGGGTTGTTTATTTGTCATTGCATACGTAGTATCTAGTTGGTTGTTTATTTATGTTGGAATTTATCTTTGGCCTTAGTTTTGGATAGACTATTGTTGCCTTCGACCCATGCACCTGGTTGACTTTGGTATATATCAGACATCGATTCGGATGGACTCGGTCCTTGTAGAACGGCTTAGCAGACTTGGGTCTAATAGTTGAGCCTAGGTGTGGGTTTTTTATTACTTGTGATCCTTCTGGCTTCTCTCCCCATTTCTATGATGCCGATGCGTTATCAGAGGTGTAGTGTTTTCTTGGTTTGGGTGTTTCGCGGTTGGTTCTGGTGTGAGGTAGTTAGTAGTGGACGTCGATCCACAATGGCTTGGAGTTGATTCACCTGTTTTGATGTGGTTGGTAGTGGACGTCGATCCGCGATAGCTTGAAATTTGAGATCCTCTACGGAGTTGATTTTACCAACACACTTTGGTTGGCATTGGGCAAGGCTTCCGGTAGTGATAGCTGACTCACCTGGTTGGCATTGGGTAGGGCCACCAGGGTGATTAGCTGGCTGGGTAGTTGGATATAAGTTACTTCAGGTCCTCTTTGGAGTTGACAAGCCCGCTCACTCTGTCTGGCTAGGGCAGGGCCTCTAGGAGTGTTAGATGGCACACTTGGGCATGCCCCAGAGTGTTAGCCTATTGGGTAGTTGGATTAGGGCTTTTGGAGGGGATTGATATACCCCCGTGCGACACTTGTCTAGCTGGGTAATGCCCCAAAGTCATTGGCGGTCTAGGTGGCCCAATGTGGAAGTCAGACTTGTTATTGGGTTGTAGTTGTTAGTTGTGTCGGTTCAGTGTTGGGTTTCCTTTACGTTCCGTAGTTGTGGCTTCTCTGTGTACCTATCGGGCTTGTGGGAGTCCGTACGGGTTATTGTTTGTTTGTGCGTAAGTGTACCTAGCGGGTCTTATAGGGGGCCTAGCTGGGTTTAGGTTAAATATTCTTAGACTAGCTCTTTGATTGTTTTGCTCTTATTTCTGTTGACCTCTATTCGTGTTTGATTTTATCTTTTCTGTTTGTTTCTACCTTTCTTGCTCAGTTGTTTTATGATGCCTACTGGTACCTGTTGCTTTGGAATTCATGCTACACTCTGCATCTGTTTTCATGATGCATGTCCGAGCATCAACTATCAGCATTGAGTTCGAGCCTGCAGCGGTTTGTTCTGGAGACGAGAGAGAGCACATGGCGTTCTAGGATTTCTTGTCTCCATTCCGTACTTACATTTTGACTTGCATTCTGGGATTTTTTGTCTCCATTCAGTATTTACATTTTGACTTGCCTTTTGCTTTTTGAGGTAGTCTGTTTTCTTTGGTCCACTTTTGGAACTTGTACTCTTTCAATAGTTTTGTACATATGACTTCTAGGTTCTGGGAGGTATCTTTTATATATATAGTTTTGGGTTCACTTTTGCCTTCCTCTTATGTGTTCTGTTTATTTATGCTTTGCTTAGTTGAGGATAGTTCCCCCTCAGTCCCATTACTCTCAAGTTCCAAGACAGGATTTGGCTTGCCTACTAGCGGGTTGGTAGGCGTCATCATGGCTCGAGAAATCGGATCGTGACATACAATCAAGCAAAAGAGATGAAATGTGAGAAAATCAAAATAAAAAAATATTTAATGAATATAGATTATAACTTGAAGATATAAATGAGAGTAAAATAATTTTTGAAAAAAAGAAACTCTCTTTATTAATATTTTTTCTAAAAATGTGTAAAAGAAAATACGATAAATAACTTAATACAAAGGAAGGAGTAATTTGTGATAGGTCAAATCTTCATCTTCAATAATGGGCCTGTTTGGAAAGCCACATGGTAATTGGAATTGGTGTAATTATTAGGACAGTAATTACACTGACTTGTTTGTTTGTCACACTGTAGTTACACTATAATTACACATGTACTGTTTGGTTGCACAAGTGTAATTATAAGGTTATATTGAATTTTAAAAATAAAAATTAATTATTTAAAATTAAAAAAAAATTATATTACACAAATAAGAGCCTTTTTAAATGATATTACATTGAATATTTAAGATATATATTATCTTTTAAAAATATATAATAAATAAACATATGTTCTTAACTAATATTATTAAAAACAATTGAATTATATTTTTCAATTTAGTATATTTTAATTAAATTAATCATAAATCTAAAAGTACAAAATTTCCATGAACATCATGAAATGCATGTTTGACAAAAAAATTAATACTATAAATATAATGTCATAAAATTATAAATCATTTGACAAAAATATAATCTATCAAGTCTAACATAAAAAAAAAAAAATAGCTTGCAATGTAAAAAATCGGGACAATACTCCTAAAACAAATGAAATTGAAAATATAAAATAAGTTTTAAATTCAAAACAAAAAATTTAACATAATACTCTTATGTCAAATTTCCACATAACATACATAAATATGATTTAAAAGAAAAGGAAAACGTAAGTCCATAACTTTATTCAACAATGAATTCTACTTTAATTTAAAAATTTGATTACTAGCAAAATTATACTAACGATTCTTTTTTAGATAATACGAAAAAATTGTATGGAATCACATGAAGTAAGGTTGAGAATAAGAAGGAAACAAAATATAAATAATATAACAAAAAATTTAGAAATATTAGAATAATAAAATTTATTTCAAATAATAAAATAAAAAATACATTAAAAACGAAAAAATTAAAATACAAATAAAAGGAAGAAATTAAAAAGTAATTAGCTTGTAATTACACCATGTAATTACCAGTAATTCACAGCCTCCCCTTGTGAATTGTAAAGTGTAATTACACCCTGCCAATTACACTCAATTGTCTGCTGACTGGATAATTACATGGCCAACCAAAAAGGACAAACAATGTAATTACACTTAATTATACCGAATCTAATTACCAGGGTGGCTTTCCAAACAGGCCCTAAGTGCTAACACGAACTTCAACATTTACAATTATGAGATAAAATTTTACTTTAGACAATTACACATTATTACATGGTCAAAGCTTTCAATAACACCTACCCATTCTTTTAATTAAGTGTTTGATATTTACTTGGAGATGTGTGGTTAATTTATATTCGCGTCACAAAAATTCACTTTAAAGGTAAATCACTCTCTAATAGATATAGTCTAGCTATAGTAATATTTATGATAGTCAATTTTATGTTGGAACTAGTTTTTTAATGTTATAATTCACCTCTCTATAATAATTTTTAATCAAGAAAGGATCATCATTATCACGGTGTACTCTTAAAACTTACCCCTCTATGAGAACTATATTAATAT
Source organism: Solanum pinnatisectum (assembly GCA_035578085.1). NCBI lineage: Eukaryota > Viridiplantae > Streptophyta > Magnoliopsida > Solanales > Solanaceae > Solanum > Solanum pinnatisectum. Next base: position 20,762,649 of record CM069083.1, read on the forward strand.
TTTACTATTTCTCATTTTTTGTTATTGATAATTTATATCATAATAAAGAAGTATTATAAAAATATAAATTCTAAGAATATTAATAATAGATTTAGAGAATTAGACCAAATATTTTGAAAAAATTTCAAGTAAGGCTATCAAATATCTTTTTGTTGAAAATTTGAACTAAAATCATCGCCAATTCAAATATTGTGTCACTAGTAAGAGATTTGAATTTATGAATTAAGTATTTGAACTTCAATACTGCAAACACTCCAATTAATGTTAACTTTATATTTCAGAAGAATGAAGGTGAAAGTGACTCACAATTGAATTATGCTAGAACGTTGGAAAGTTTGATGTATATCATTAACAGTACGCGATCAAATATAGCATGTGCTATTAGCAAATTCAGTTGGTTCACAAGTAATTCCAGTCAAACTCACTAGATGTCAATGGAATTAGTTCTGGGGTATCTGAAATATACACAAGACTTTGCGTTATACCAACTATCCCATCTTGATCGAAGAAAATAATGCAAATTGGATCACTAGATCAAATGAAGTAAATTCATAAGTATATATTAATCCTCAGTGGAGGAGCAATCTCCTGGATATCATCCAAACAGACATGTATCACTTTCACTACAATAGAATATGAATTTATTGCTTTAGATGAGACCGATGAAGAAGATCAATGGATACGAAATTTCTTAGAAGATATCTCATTATGACCCAAACCTTAGGACTTATATGCATTTATTGTGATAGTCAATGAGCAATAGATAGGGCAAGGAGCATTATGTACAACAAAACTCGTCACATATGATGAAGTTATAATTGTAACGACCCTTTCCAATTACTATATGCCAATAACTCACGAGATATTTTTATGCATATATTGTCCTCATGCTAGTAAATAATGATATAAAAAAATATTATCACTTCAAAGTACCTAAACTAAATGGGTTCACGCTTCATACGATCATTTAAAACAAGTAGGAAATGTAATATATTACAAAACTTGGGCTTACACACCCCAAATAAACAAAACATATAGCCATACTTATATGACAACCCATGGACATGATTCGATTAGCCCTTAAAATTTCATGCAAATATACACCACATAGATTGTATATAAGTACCAAAGTTTATACAAAATATAGATGTCTATAGGCAAATGTGATCTTCCTTAAAGTTCTCAAAATCTCCATCTTCAATGGCCAGCTTCATGCCTCCTCTCGATCATTCCTTACTATAGAAACAACTATCACTAAGCATATAGCTTAGTGGTGTAAAAACTATAAGTTCGGAGCCTTCAACAATTCACCACGCTACCTTTCTCAAGTCATAAGCAGCATACTTGAAACATAATAAATAAATCAAGTAGCAATATATAAAGAGTATCAAGTTTGATATTCAAAGATCCAAATGTCAAGAACGCTCACAGCAGCATTTTTCAAAAGATTCAATAACAAGGCTCGCCCAATATATACCTCATGTCGTCACACCCGGCACAAGCAAGTATCAAGAAGGATCAAAGCCAATAATCAAGAGAATCAAGAACCATATTAAAAATGGCTTTCTAGTTCGTACTTAAAATGGACAACTTCCATTCTTAAGATGGACTAAAAATCCAGAGTCAAGATAGCAAATGATCCAAATCAAGAGGCATGCCAATAGTGACAAAGTCACAGCCACAAGAAGGACAAGGTCCCAACAAGAGTGCCAAGTGATCAAACAATCCGTACAAGTGGGCAAGTTACACAAGCATCATACCAACACGACAATGCAAAGTGACAAGAGGTAACTAGTGTATCAAGATCAACTTTCAGATATACTAGCAATTAAAAGAGTGCAAGTATATGTTTATACACAAACCTCAATGCTTTAGCGTAGAACAGTCGAATACAACTCCGCGAGTTTAAACTGTAGATCAACCAACATATCAAGGTCCTCAACTTGTTCACAAGTATATACAACCTTAAAAATGCAATTAAATAACTTCTTTAATTCCTAATATCGAAATAATATCGAAATAAAACAAGATTATCATCACAAGTAAGCTCAGCCTGCACTGATACAACTATGTTCCCAAAACAGTGATTCTAGCCATTCTAGATCCCCATCTTGTAACTTAGCTTTGAACATGAAAATGGCAAAACTAGACTTTATAACCTTCATGAAAGATGTAGATACATCTCTTAAGGTTGCAACCCAATAAGAAGCACCGAAAATACATTTTGTACAAAAATATATCATCGATACACTTACAGTGGTTCATACAGGATTTCTAAATCTGAAATCTGGACAGAACTTTTCCTATGTTGCATCCCATATTTCGAATCCATAACATCTAATTTAGAGTTTTACATAAACATAAGAGTTGTAGGTATATGAATCATCTTTCCAAATCATATTTATTCACACAAAAATGAGTTCTAGAGAATGAGATATTTTAAAATTAATACACACTACTCAGCTACAAAATAGATTTCGACTACTTACCAAAAAACAGTGTGTGTCTCGAATTCCAGCCAAAAGACCAAGTTTTTCTCTTGGGATTTTGAAGAACAATTGGTAAGCTAGGGTTCTAAGATTCTAAGTCTTGAAGGAACCAAAATTATCTCAAAGAGCAGTGAAAATATATAGTCAAACAAGTGATGTTTATCACTTGTACACTTGTCCTTCAAAGGTGTTGCCCCAAATAAAAGTGTGCTGCCCAAAATGCATATATACATACCTATATGTATATATCCTTCACCTCCTTTTACAATTATACAAAATTCTAATTATACTATTACGTAAATACCTCAATACAATCCCATAAATTACGATATAATTTATGTTAAACAAGCTAGCAATTATCACAAAATTTCAAGTTTCCAACATGAGAGTAAAACATATTGTAGTAATTAAGCAACGGTAAATCGACATGCGACTCTTGTTTAGTATTTTAGGGGTGTTACAATAATACCTTGAGACAACTACTCTCTAATAGAATTATCACTATTAACTATGTAAATTCTAGAGATAATATGTCGGATCCACTTATAAAAGGCCTAGCTAGAGGAACATTGAATATGATCTAAAGAAATGGGTTTAAGATTTAGGACAAATCATCATGACGGTAATTCTACCTAGCAAATTGGATCCCAAGTTATTTGACAATGTCTAATCTGTAGGTGTTCATGGCTGAAACGAACACAATTGTAAGCACCATGGATGTTAAATGATTGATTGTGCGACATGTGTTTTTCAATTTGACAGTTCAAGAATATCAAATCTATAGATTGACTGAGTATATCCAACATATGTTCACAATAAAAAAAATCAAAGAAAAACCTACTTATCTAGATGTAACTAATCCTTATTTGTAAAGTATACACTCGTCTGTGCATTTGTCTATGTTATAGATATTCTCTATTCATGTGGCGGATTGTTTGGTCGAGTATAAATTAAATGAGAAATTGAGGGAACATATGCTTTGGTGAAAGCATTCTCTCTCATCGGTAGTGAAAAGAGAAGTTCAAGTGTTTAAATAAGAAAACACTTTTACTTGTTGTTAAAAGAATTGAAAAGAGGTTCCCTCACGTCGTTGCCTGCTAGCTCGACTTTGGCTTTGAAAAATTACCGATCAAGAGATTTATTTTTGGACAAATTTTTCTTTGATTATTTAAATTAAATTTGCCAAATATCCAATCCGAATCAGATCCATGTGCAACCCAATTAAGTTTCTTTTATCGAGTTTCATTTAAGTATCGCGCCCATTTTTCTTAGGTGACTGTTCTAAAAAGGTTGCAAACTTTCAGAAACAGTACTTTCATGACTATAAATACATTTGATTCCTCGAAATTTTCCTTATGAATTTTTTGAACTTCAAAATTTCTTCTTCTTCTACATAAATAATTTTTTTTGGGACAGTTCTCCCTTTGTTTGCAGTAAAGTGTTTGGAAGCAAACAAGGTTGAAACTCTTTTTGTTAAAGGTATATCGCCCAATATAGAGTAAGTTTATGGATTCAGACAGCAATTACATGCAAGCAGCTATTCCGCGTTTTGATGGTCACTATGACCATTGGAGCATTTGAAGGCAAAAAATTACTTTCTCAGTCTATTGAACGTCCCATCTTAGAAACTATTCTTTGCAAAGAAACTTCTAAAGATATATGGGACTCCATGAAAAAGAAATATCAAGGCACTGCAAGAGTGAAGCGTGCATAGCTTCAAGCCTTGAGAAGGGATTTCGAGACCTTGTAGATGAAGGAAGGAGAGTTTGTAATGAGTTATTGTGCTAGAACAATGGAGATTAGCAACAAAATGTGATTTCATGGTGAGAAGATGAACGATATCACAATTGTTGAGAAGATATTACGCTCTTTGACGCCGAAGTATGATTATGTTGTTTGCTCCATTGAGGTGTCAAAAGATATAGATAAGTTTTCGCTTGACGAATTGCAAAGCTCCTTATTGGTGCACGAGTAGAAGATGAATCGAAATTCAACTTCTGATGAGCAAGCCTTGAAGGCATCTACTTTTATTTCTTCCAATTGTAGAGGAAGGGATAGAGGTAGAGAGAGAGGAAGAGGAGATCGAGGCAATAGAGATGGAGGCAACAAATATGGCAATGGAAATTTTGGAGCCAATGATGACTACAACAAAGGTAGAGGGATAGCTTTTGACAAATCCAAGATAGAATGTTATCGTTGCCATAAATTTGGTCATTATCGTTCTGAATATCGTACAAGGCTGCCTAATGTGAAGGAAGAAAAGTCAAATTTTGTTGAGAATAAAGAAGGAGAAACCTTGTTAATGGCGATTCATGCTGAAAACGAGCCCAAAGAGCAAACTATTTGGTATGTGCATACTGGTTGCAGTAACCTTATGATTGGAAGTAAGTCTTCTTTTGCTGATTTAAATAAAAACTTCTGGTCTATAGTTAGTTTTGGTGATCTTTCAACAGTGAATGTGATGGGAAAGGGTAATATCAAGATTAGAACAAAAAATGGGTGTGTCAAAATCATATATAATGTGTTCTATGTTCCTACTTTGAAAAGCAATTTGTTAAGTGCCGGTCAACTATTAGAAAAGGGATATGTAATCACCTTAAGAAATGATACATGTGAAATTTCTGATCCTTCCAAAGGAATTATTGTTATTGTGAAAATGAGTCAAAATAGGTTGTTCCCTTTAAAAATTGAAAATGTTCAATCTTGCTCTATGGCAGAAGCGAAAAACCCTTCATGGTTATGGCATTTTCGATATGGTTGCTTGAACTTTGGTGGCTTGAAGATCCTTCAAAGGAAGAGTATGGTGACGGGGCTTCCTGAAATTGTTGTTCCCTCCCAAGTTTGTGATGAATGTGTTGTTGGCAAACAACATCGTTCTTAGTTTCCCAAAAGTAAGCCTTGGAGAGCCAAAGAAGTATTGGGGCTGATACACTCGGATATTTGTGGGCCAATAACACCAATCTCGAATGGAGGCAAAAGGTGTTTTATTACCTTTACTGATGATTATTCTAGGAAGACTTGGGTGTATATTCTACAAGAAAAGTCGGAGGCTTTTAATATATTTAAAAGCTTCAAAGCTCGTGTGGAGAATAAGACTGGAAGGACCATTAAGAACCTTCGGACAGATCGTGGAGGAGAATATTGCTCTAAGGTATTTGATGTTTTCTGTGAGACTCATGGCATTCGTAAAGAGCTCACAACAGTATATACACAATAGTAAAACGGTGTAGCAGAGAGGATGAACAGAACCATTCTTAATATGGTTCGTAGCTTGCTGGCTCAAGGAAGAGTTCCAAAGGAATTTTGGCCGGAAGCAATAAATTGGAGCATTCACATCTTGAACAGAAGTCCCACTTTTGCTCTTCAAGATATGACACCTGAGGAAGCTTGGAGTGGAAGGAAACCGACAGTAGATCACTTTAAATTTTTTGGTTCCATTACTTATGCACATGTTCCAGAAGCCATAAGAAAGAAGCTTGATGATAGAGGTGAGAAATGTGTTTTTCTTGGTGTTAGCGAGGCATCCAAGGCATACAAGCTATTTAATCCATTGACAAAGAAGGTTGTGACTAGCAGAGATGTAGTTTTTGATGAGGAGAACACTTGGGATTGGAATATACATCAATCTACTCCAATCTTAATTAATAATGAAGTTGAAGAAGCAGTTGCAACACTTGAAATTTCTGAAATTTCTACTGAAGCAGCTGATGAAACTTCACCATCAATTTTGGAAGAAACTACTGCAACAGATCAGCCTCTTCATCGTGCTTGCAAAAGGCCCGTGTGGATGATGGATTATAAGGTAAGAGGAATAAATGTTAATGAAGATGTTTCCAACTTTGCATTGTTTGCAGATTGTGATCCTACAACTTTTGAGAATGCCGTCAAAGAGGGAAAATGGAGGAAAGCTATGGATGATGAGATTGATGCTATTGAAACAAATAGCACTTGGGAGTTAACAAATCTTCCGAAGGGGCACAAAACCATAGGTGTCAAGTGGGTCTATAAGACGAAACTCAAAGAAGATGGTGAAATAGACAAGTATAAGGCACGATTGGTGCTAAGGGATACAAGCAAGAACATGGTGTGGACTACACATAAGTCTTTGCTCCAGTTGCAAGGCATGACACTATCAGAATGATAATTGCCATGGCGGCACAAAATTTGTGGCCTATATTTTAGTTGGATGTCAAATAAGCTTTCCTAAATGGATACTTGGAGAAAGAGGCATTTATCGAGCAACCTTCTGGTTACATTAAAATTGGAGATGAGCATAAGGTATACAAGTTGAGAAAGGCTCTTTACGGACTAAAACAAGCTGCGCAAGCTTGGTATAGTCTCATTGAGGCTTACTTTCTAAAATTTGGTTTCCAGAAATGTCCATATGAACACTCTCTTTTTGTTAAAATTGGAGAATCTAGAAAAATGCTCATAGTGTGTTTATATGTTGATGGTCTTATATTTAGTGGGAATGCTAGTGTCATGTTTTCTGATTTTAAGAGATCTATGATAGATGAATTTGAGATGTCTGATCTTGGTAAGATGCATTATTTTCTTGGTTTAGAAGTAGTGCAATCTGTTGATGGGATATTTGTTTCCCAAAAGAAATATGTGCGGGAAATTTTAGATCGATTCACGATGAAGAATTGCAATCCCGTCGATACTCCAATTGAGTTTGGTTCGAAGCTAAACAAAGTTGGAAGAGGAGATATGGTAGACAACACACTCTACAGGAAAATTGTAGGTAGTTTGATGTATCTTAATGCTACAAGGCCTGACATCATGTATGTTGTAAGTCTTATAAGAAGGTATATGGAGAGCTCGGCAGAAATTCACTTACTAGCTGCAAAGAGAATCCTTCGCTACTTATAAGGAATTAAGGATTTTGGTTTGTTCTACAAGAAGGGTGAAAAATCTGATTTGATTGGTTTTGCTGATAGCGATTATGTAGGAGATCAAGACGATAGAAAGAGCACTTCAGTCTATGTTTTTGTGCTAGGCATGGGGGCTGTTTCATGGTCTTCTAGGAAGCAAAAAATAGTCACTTTATCGACTATTGAAGCAGAATTTGTTGCTGCTACAGCTTGTGCTTGTCAAGTTGTTTGGTTGAGAAGAATTCTTGAAGAACTACAATTCAAAAAAGAAAGAGCAACTACAATTTTCTTCGACAACAATTCTGCCATTAAGCTGTCAAAAAAATCCTGTTTTACATGGAAAAACCAAACACATCGATGTGAAGTATTATTTCCTACGAGATCTCAATAATGAAGGGACAATAGAGCTGCAATACTGTTGAAGTGAAGACCAATTGGCAGACATTTTTACTAAATCTCTCATGTTTCTCCCTTTCCAAAGGCTGAGAAAATTGATGGGAGTCAATACAATGGATGAGTTCAAGAAGTTGAAGTTAAACTGAAGCTTGATAGCTTTCAGTTTAAGGGAGGGTGTTAGTTTTAAAAATCTAGTTTAGTAAATTAGAGTTCTGTTAGAAAATAAAATGTCTATATGTTATGTTTGTCCTAGTCTTTAGGAAGTAATTTAAACGTGGGCAGCTTTCTAGTTTTAGGATTGTAGTTCCTAATTTTTAGCTTCCAGTTGTTTTAGCATATAAAAAATTGTACTGACAGCTCTTTAGTCATTCAGTTAAAAAACAACTCCTTCAATTATATTGCCTTTCTCTTTTATATCATCTTTCAACTTACATATATATATTTCTAGATTCTGATTTTTCTATCATTTTGTGCATTTTATTGTTGTTGAGCGGGTAAAATACAATGGAAGGGATCATTGTTTAACTTTGTTTTGCAAACTAAAGATGAGTCATAATCGAAAAATTAAAGAGGGCAACTAAATAGGAAAAATATCTTGGCATGGCATTATTTTTTTAAAAAAAAAATAAGTGGAAAAGAGTAAAACGCCACTGTGTCTGTACTTACACGATAAGCCTGGTGATATGCTCGAATGTTCATGACCCTAGGGCTTTTATTCTACTCTCTCTCTTTACTTCTTTTTTTATTTTTAGGTACCAAAATATCTGAAAAAAACAGAAAGATTTTCCATTTTCACAAAAATTAAAAGATAAGTTGGAGGTTTCATCATGGGGACTTATTGTTGCTTTTTTTGGTCAAAAAATGAGGGTTGAAGAGCATTTATCATATATTTAAAATTTTCTGGTTTGGATTTGCTGATTATGGCTTTGGAGTTTTCAAAGTTGTGATATAAGGAAGCAGAGATTTGGGTAATATTCTTCAACTTTGAACTTAGCTGCTCCTTAGAGTTGCCCTTTTTTCACATTTTTGGTTTTTTGTAAATTATAGCTAACTTGTTGAATGTGTTCAAGATGCTACAACAATTCTTTATCTTGGAAAATTTATTTTTTCTCCAATGCCATTTTAGCTAATCATTGAAGATATTTTGCCGATTTGAAGATAAAAGAAAGGATTTTTATTCATAATTTGATTTTATGTGAAACAAGGAGCTGATCTACCCTTGAAGGAGTACAAAACTCTCAGATCCAACAGTTGTCTAGATTTCATGTTTTCTATTCAAGAAACAACAAATGGTAAATGAATATATTGTATTGTTGGTGTTGTATACAGACACAAACACCAAAACAACAACATATAATCATCTATTTTATTAATGGAACTCAACTCCCACTGGAAATAGTTTATTTTTTTAATTAAATAAAATTGTCATTCTTTATTTTATTTTATTTTATTTTGGTTGTGTAGTTATCTTCTCTCTTTTTGAGAATAGCAATAACAAAATTGTCATTCTTTAATTACACACACAAAAAAGGCTCTCCGCTCTATCCTCCAAAGACTTTTCTTTTTCTTCTTCTTAGATTAGCTACCTATTTATTTTGCTTTTACTCATAAACCCATCTGTCCAAAAGTTCATATCTAAAGCCCTATGAAAAGCTAGAGCATTTGATGCTTCTAAAAAAAAAATTAATTTTGTGGGCTTGTTAATTTTTTGTGGCTATGGTTTTGACTGTTTTCCTACCAGTGTAACAGGGCTGTGATGGTGAGATGACACAGGCCTTTGTTTTTGAAAGCACTGCAAAAAGAAGCATTCTTTACTCTCTACTTCTGACATTTGAACAAGCCCTCTGTAGTTGAATGTGATATATCAGACCTCAAAAAATACATTTTTTTTTTTTACTTCTCCTTACATGTGTGTACTCAAATGGATTTATCATTATAAAGGTCTTAAGTAGTGTGTAATCATGATTAATGCAAAGGACATCTACAGTCCTCCAAGCCCAAGAAGGTACCCCCTACACCAGCTCATAGTTTTATCTACTTGTATTTTTTTTCTCCATCTTTGAACCCTAATTCAAGTCCCAAATCCACATAGAAAAAAGAAATACCCTTTTGAACTCAAGAAAATTTGGTTAAACCAATAAATTTTGAAAGGTGGGTGTTTTCTTGATTTTGAATTTTTTTTTTTTTTTTTGTTTGAGAAAGGTATGAAAGTGGTAGTATTGAGATGGAGGAGATTCAAACTGATGAGTGCAAGTTTCCAAGAATGAGCAACAAGGAAGATGAGCAGTACCAACCATATGATGTAGATGATGCAGGAGAAGTCAAAAAGAGTAGTGGACTTGGTGGGATTGTGAAGTTTTATGGTCGGCCTTCATCAAGAATTGTTAGAGTTTCTCGTGCATCTGGAGGGAAAGATAGGCATAGCAAAGTATTGACCTCAAAGGGGCTAAGAGATAGACGTGTTCGCCTTTCTGTCAATACAGCTATACAGTTCTATGATTTGCAAGACCGTCTAGGCTGTGATCAGCCCAGCAAAGCTGTCGAATGGCTGCTAAAAGCGGCCGCTCCTTCTATTGCTGAGCTTCCACCTCTTGAGGCATTTCCAGATACACTGCAGCTCAGTGATGAGAAAAGGTCAAGTGAGCCGGGTTTTGATTCAGCTGATGTGGAAATGGATGATGATCTTAATTATAATCAGCAACAACAACAACAACCTTGTTGTAGCAATTCTGAGACTAGTAAAGGTTCTGGATTGTCACTTTCCAGATCTGATAGTCGGCTCAAGGCACGGGAGCGAGCAAAGGAAAGGGCCACAGAGAAAGAAAAGGAAAAAGAAAACAAGTCTTGTATTATTGCTCAACACCACCAAAACATGCATCCTAGCTCGTCTTTCACTGAGCTATTGACGGGTGGTATGAGCGATAACAACAACAGCAACACGAGTCGTAATGGCTCCATTCACCAAAACACACCAAGGCAGTGGTCTACAAATCCGTTGGAGTATTTTACCTCAGGATTATTAGGCCCATCAGCTACTCGTGGAATAGACAACTCTAGTGGCCAAATTTACTTGGGAAATCCTCTACAGCCATTAAGACCAGTGTCTTCACCAATGTTTAGTATTACGGGTGAGCATCGACCCGAGCTGCAGAATTTCCCATTTGGTGGTGACAACCTAGTCCCGGGTGTTACCTCCAGTAATACTAATACTAATAACGAGTACAATTTGAACTTCAGCATTTCTTCAACATCTGGTTTCAATAGGGTGACCCTTCAGTCCAATTCTTCCTCTACTTTGCCTCACTACCAGAGGTTTTCTCCTACAGACGGATCATATCTTGGTCCCACAACTGAATATGATGCTCGTTTACATCTCTTCTATGGGAATGGCTATGACCACGGCCCCGGACATTCAGATCAGAAAGGAAAAGGAAAGAACTAAACTAACTTCAAGTTCCATGGTAAATTTTCAATTCTCTAACTCACATTATCATAACCCAATTTTTACCTCCATTTTTATTACTTACTATTTTGTTGTTTAGATGAATGTGTTGTTTAGTAGGTTTATAGATTTCTTGGCTTCATAAAAAGTTAGTACTAGTTAAAAGACAATTGGGGCATGTGTTTATTTGCTTTTTATGATAAGGTGCACGGTTCCCTGGGAATAGGTTATCGGCTGAGTTGTCTGTTTGTTTGGTTTCCTTGTTGCTTAGCATGTTTGTAGCCATGGACAGGTGTTAATTAGCTGTGCTGAAAGGGCACTTTAACAATGGTGGAGGGGTTATAGTAGTCTATAAGACTAGATACTACTTTTTTAAATCCCTATTTCTTTTAATGTCCCACCCCACTGGATAAACACCCAACACTTGTCCCTTCAACGGCGCTCTTTCTCTTCCTAACTAGGGTTGGGGCTTCTCCATTTTTAGCTAGGTCAAATAAAGTCTACCCCAAGTTATATTGATTAAATCAACTCAATACTTTCAAAAAATTTATTATATTATAATTTGTACTAATTCTATTCCTATTTTAGGATGAAAAATACATTTTTCAAATTTTGCTCAAAGTTCACATGGTTTTAATTCACAAGTAAAAAGCACAAATAACTTATAGATAACTTTTAATTCTATCTATCAAGACTTGTAAATTCAAACCTGTAAACATATAGAGGATGTTTGAATTGGCGTAGAAGCTGCTCAAACATACTCTTAAGTCCGTTTTATATTTCTCCAACTATTTGACCAATATAGAAATAACTTTAAATAAGTCAAAAATGACTTAAATAAGTTAAAAATCAAAAGTACATTTTTTTCCTACTTTTTTTTAATTTAAAAATCAATTAAGTTTGACTTTTTAATTTTCAACTTAAAAAGCTACGTTTTTAAGTCAATAAAAAAAAATTCATAGTTTTGAACTCATTTTGTTAACCACAAAGTCATAGCCTTGAATGAGTAGGCCCTATATATTACTCCCTTTTTTTTTTTTTTTAAATTTGTCTGATATTGACTTAGTACACTTCTTAACGAAATAACAAATAAAATGACAATTTTTCTATATCATCATTTGAATGTAATAAATTCAATGTTTTGGAAATATAGTTAATACCAAGGATAGATTAGGAGTTAAAGTGATAAATTATCTCTTAATTTTCTAAATTGAATCAATAAAAGTGGATATAAATATAAATTGAATCAATAAGAGTAGATATATTTTTAGTATAGTAAACAAATAAAAGTAGACTGAGATAAATTTATGGCAGCCCTTTTGCAGATAAAACTATAATAGCTGGCTGGTAAGACAGTAAGAATTATTTTTACGTATTAACTCTGTAAGACTGTAAGAACTGTTTTTGTGTATTATACGAGTATTTGAAATATATATAAAACAGAGATTTTGATTCTTTCTGAAAAAGGGAAAGAAAATAAATATTACATATCAAAAGACTTGAGCTAAGTTGCTCGGACTTTTCAAAAATGTTGTTGTACCATGTCAGATTCCTTTAAAATTCACTATTTTTGAAGAACCCGGCATGCAACCATCGATATTTTTGAAGAGTTAAAGCAACATGGGTTTATATGTGATATGATATTTAATATAAGTTTTTTTTTTGGGACAAAAATGTATTTATACAAGTATATAAAAGCATGTCTTTATTAGAGGTAAAATTGAAGTTAAAGGAGTTTTTAGACATACAAAGATACTCTACTATTCTTTGTTGGAACAGTCTAAAATACAATAATATTATCATATGAAATGAAATAAAGTATTACAACATCACAGCAAACATATGAAATTATTATTGTCAAGCGGCATCAAAGTCTGGATTTTGGACATTACAGAGTAAAACATTAAATGTTTTTTGGATGAGATATCATAAATAGAGAAAAAAAATGTAGGTAAGGTATAATTCCAATAAATCATTTATAATGTTTGCTTGACATAATTTTAAATGATGAAATATTGATTAATGAGGATTTATTAAGGACCTCTCAACTTATTTGTAACTTATGTATAGTTATCACTGTTGCTAAAATGTCCAATTAAATTTACTTATAAATGAAAAATTGAAATAACTAATTACAACATACAATTACATGTTTCTTAGATAAAATGATTACATTATTGAGGCAATGGAATATCTCAATATTTGTGTCTTTTGTTTATATAAATAAGGGAGAGAGCTTAATGGATAGGTAGGAGAGTAGATATAGCTAGTTATTCATAAACAATGATCTAAGCTAAATAGGGAAACATTGTAGTACTAATCTAGTGACATGCAAGAATAATGTGGCAGATGTTTGGACATGAATTGATTGATATTTGAAAAATAATAGTATTTAAAGTTAAGTTAAAAAGGAAATGAAAAATGTTTTGAAGATAAAAAACAAGTTTATACACGATGTGAAATGAAAATGTTTAGTGTCTTTATTTTCTTGGTGCAAAGGAAACTGCATAGAGGAAGTAGATGATTGGTGCTTTGGAAAACTTAAAGTCTAACCCTTTGTTAAACTTACTTGACTCTTATTTGCTTAAACTTTTTGCTATAAGTATTTGTATAATGAAGAGTAGTTTATATTTAATGAATTATGTGCCTAAGTTCATTTGAACATCGCCTGTTATTAAAATATAATTAATACTCTTGAGTTAGGACCCCATATTACTTTCTTTTTTTTTTTTTTTTGGTTGGGAGGGAGGGGGAGATTGGTAAATTAGGAACCCATTACACCTTTATTTGCACTTTACAGTATATGATAAATAAGTTTAAGGAGCATGGAACAAATAAATCTTGTTTCCATTCATTTTGTGGGGCCAACTCAACATTTGTATTGGTTACTTTGTCTCTATTTCTCATTTCAAATTCAAACACACCAATTCATAGTTGCAGTACATAAAATGGAAGAGGGAGTACTAATTTTGAAGGATCTAACATATCTCTCGACATTACGAAGACTACTTGCAACATAAGTTTTAAGTAAGGTTTGTTAAAAAAAGTGAATTATTTCTTGAGTAGTATTTAGGGACTAGCAAGTGTGTTAAATTTTCCATTATAATGATATGTATTGCTCTTCTCTTGAGTATTATATTCTCAACGTTAAAAATACTCTGTGATTATTATCTTAACTTGCTCTTATTAGAGTATTTATCATGAATATTATTCCTGCATGGGATTATTATTTGCCAACACATGCTAGCTAGCATTTTCCAACTAATGATCATGCAACTCTTAAAAAATGTCGACGGGTGCATGTTGGATTCTCCAAAAATAGTGTGTTTTTAAAGGATCTGATACGGGTGCGGCAACATTTTTGGAGAGTCCGAGCAACTTATAGATCATGTCACATGAGTTGCTAATTGTTGCACTATTCGGGATGTTGTCATGTTCTTAGTTCAAGTGACAAAGATTGAATGATTTGTTACTTAGGTTAGAGGTACGAGCAATACGCTATGCGAAGTAAATATGATATTTAAGTGAAGAAAGATAGGATTGACCCATTATATATCCATCTTGTTTTGAACCGTGTGCTACTTGTTCTTGGTTATTACTGTAAAAAAAATTGTGATGCCTTCATAGTACTCTGCGAGTAATGTATATTGTTTCATTTCACCTTTCTTTTCAACTGGCGGAAAATTTTCCAATTGTTGGAGAAAGATAAATATTGGTGAATCATAAAAGATACATCATGAGCACATTCTGCAAGTTCAACCGAATCCATCCAAACCTTTTGGCTTGACTAATGACTATGCTAAATAAAAATAAAAATTGTATCCATATATGTTTCTAGTGAAGTGTGCAGATCAAAACCAATTTCTTGTGCATCATTGTTAAAATTCATATTTATTTTCAGATAATGAGTCTAAGTTTGTTTACATATTCAAATTTCGTTTCTCAAAACCTGTTTTTACTGCTAACCAACCTGATATTTGTCACCCATAATTGATTCAGGCAATTGAAGATGGAAGTAGCCTCTGGAGTCCCAAAAGGAAGCAATGATTTCCTCTGCAACAAGCTTATATATTATGCTTCTTAATTCCTCATTCTGCGTTATTCATTTTGAGTACTATCTTATTTCTATGGGAGAAATCCCTTTGTTTGCTTCTACTGGCCCGACTTCAGTTGGCGCACAGGTTCGAAACTCAGCAAGTTTGAGTGTGTTTTTGTGACATCTCATTTGTATTGAAGAATTTGCCCTCATTTGAATTTTATGATTCTGCACTAACCATTGCTTGAGGAGGACATCATGTTAGATGGATTTTACCAAACTTGAAATGCCCCGCATTTAGTTGTGGCATATTCAGAATTTGAAGTTTATGAGTTTCTATATCGATTTTGAGTTTACATTCAATGACAGTTGTAATTATAGTCAAACACTTACAAATGTAGTTAATTTTTAGCACATATGTCGAGTCTAGATATAAGTTAATTGATGATGATGGATGCAAGCTAGATAAAAGCTAATGGATGATATTTCCTAGTTGACATAATACATAAGCATGATTTTTAACTTGGTTTCAGCTGATAGCTATGTCCTCCAACTTTTAGTGAGTACAAGTAGACACTTAAACTTGTATAAGATTAAACAAATAGATACACGTGTCCTACATGACATAATACTCTTATGATGTCATGTAAGATACAAAATTGTCATGTAGGATGAATATGTTTATTTGTTCAATTTTATACAAGTATAAATGTCTACTTGTGTACATTCAAAGTTAAAAATCATAGTTGTTAGCTGACGTCAAGTTAATATTATGTTTATGTATTATATCTTCCTACTTTGTGTTGACTTTGTTATTGGACTTTTGTAGGACTCTAAGTTAGACGCTATGTATAGTGCATCACATATCGACATATTAAGAAATTGTTTTACATGGTGTCGGAGCCTTAAGAAGCTAAAACAACTCAAAAAGCTTTAAAAAATTAATTTTTTAAAGTGTTGAAACTTATTTTTAAAATAAGTAGTTATTTGTTTGGATAAAAGTGTTGCGGTTGAAATAAAGTTGTTCATGTATTTAATAAGTAAGTGTTGTTAAACACTTTTCTTCTTTTTCTTTTTTTTATCAAAATGACTGAAATACCTTTGAAGTTGTTAATATTATAAAAAAAAAAAAAAACTAATTACTTTATAGTTTTATTTCTAAAAAAAATTGAAACAAAATTAATTTATAGTTAATTCAATGGAGAAGGGCTTTAAATGTCCTTCAACTATTTGAATTGGTACAAAACTATCCTTCATCCACCTTTGGCCCCCCAAATACCCCTGACATTAATTTTTTGGTTCAAAAATACTCTTATGTCTAATGGATCATACTCATTAGGTGGATGGAGGGAAACATTGTATCAAAATCATATAGTTTAAGGGCATTTTAGGCCTTTTTTCGTTAAAATAATTTGAAATTACTTAATACATAAGCTCATATGATTGACTTGATTTTGAATTTCATAGTAAATTAAAAAAAAAAAATGTTAGGCATCTACTCTCTACACCTCCACCCACCCCCCGCCCTTCACTTCCTATCTCTTCCATTTTCTTTTTTCTATTTGGATCTTGTCCACCATTTTAAATTTATTTATTTTTTAATTCATGACAAACAAGAGAGAAAAAAAAGGAGGAACATAACGATGCATTCATATAGAAATAATTAGTTCAATAAAAGATGACTTAATTAAGTAAATATGTACGAATATTATATTTTTCTTTTTGTGTGTACCCAAAACTCAAAATAAAAGAACAAAAAATTAGTTCTCTTATCCTCACCCTCATCCCACCATAAAAATAATACAAATTTAAAGAACATAAACATGCGAGTTCATTTCAAGTTTGAGTCCAAGATATCCTAATTAAGAATAAGAGATTAAAAAAGGAATAAAAGAGAAAATGAACAAGATATTTGAATAATTGATAGAAAATTTTATTTAATGAAAATAATAATATTTCTTAGATGGACAATCAGTTTGAGTATGGATTTTAGTTGGATCTCCATTTATGAGTTGAGTTACATTACAATAAATCGGGGGTTGATTTAAAATATTGCAAAAGGAAGATATCATGAAATTAATTATTTTTTTAATATTATTTTCAAGTGTATCGGGTCAAAATATGAATCATATTCAATATTATAAAGAAATATCTTTTTAAAAATATCATTTTTATTATTTATTTGAGAAGGGTTTAAATTTGGACCAATCACATTAAGCAATATAATAAATAAATATTTAATAATTTTACTTTAAGGAAACTATTGAAAATAAGGACAAATATGAGCCAAAGGATTAACATCGAGGGTATTTTTGAGCCAAAAAGTGGACATCAAAGGTATTTTAGGGCGGAAAGATGGATGGAGACTAATTTTGTAGGAATTCAAATATTTGAGGGACATTTTGGGCCCTTCTCCGTTAATTCAATTTCAATATAAACTTATCAATTAAGTTAATTTTATATGCAACTTATTTTAAAATTTTAAAATATATAATTTGAATCGATCACATGAAAGACTTAAGATGTATTTTTAATTACATTCATGAGTAATAATATTTACCTATCATTCACATGTTTTTTTCGTCATCGCAAATTATTTATAAGAGGAATAGTAAAGAGGGACTATATATATTATTACCCTTATTTAGAAGTGGCACTTCTAAAGGACGAACAAGGGTAATTATGTAATTTTACTAGGGTACTTCTAAAGGATGAACAAGGGCACATAGATAATTTTTACAAACGAACACTGCAATATTTTATTGTACAAGATGTTACGTGAATTGTACTGTTTATTTAGATGAAGACACGTTTACTGACACTCTTATTTTGACAAACCACGTGTATTTCTCAAATAACCCCAATATTATACATCGTTCTCTCTCGTTCAGTGGTACAACCCATCAAATTTATGTGGGTAAGTTTTTTATTTTTTCTGTACTTCTCTTTCTTCTTCCTTCTTTTTACTGTAGTACAATTCTATGGGTAATATTGTACTAGGTGCATCCTAATTCTTCCTCTGTGATGTTTGCTTAAATTAATTCTTTTGACTTTCTTCTTGCTGGTCTCTTCAAATCTTTGAGATTCACTAATTAAAAGTAGTCGCAATTTAGTATGTGTATCTTAATTATTTACTCTTTTAGATATAATTTCTAGCTAAGATTTCTACATGCATATTACTAACTACTTGATTTGTACATGCATTGCGTTCTTTGATGAATTTTATTTTTATAGCCAATTAATTAGTGCAAAAGTTAGAAGTCGTACAAAAATGTAAAATATCAAGAATGCCTATGCCTTAAATTTTTAAGTGAATTGTGCATCTAGGTTGTTTGATAATATGCCTCAATTAACTTAATTCAAAGTTTCCCTGGTCATTTTTGTTTTCGGGTTGCAGCAAGATAATTTGTATCATCAACAGAGTAAAAAATCTTTTGGGAGAATATCAATTTATCTTATCTTGGTGATTTTGGATCTACTCTTCAACTCTTCAAGATGTGGGGCTACTATGTTGTCTATTAGTATCATCTTCCACAAACCTGGCAAGGTATTAGCACTATTAATTATTTTTTGTGGCTATTATTTTTCTTTATTTTGGTCAACTATGTAACTTTGAGTATTATATTTATCAATACTTGTTAGTGAAAAACTTTCAAGATAACAAAATTACAAGATTACAATTGAAAATAAAATGAAGAAACAAAATCTCTTCAAGGCTGAGGCGCAGATATCTCGCTCTCTTTAAGGAGATTCAAACCCACTGCAGCAAATGTTTTTCACCAGTTCAACATAGTCCTCTTGACTTGTCCCCTCCAGGATACAACAGCCTTCACAAAGTATAACTCAACAACTCTGGACAAAAGTTAAGTCCAAAGCTCCACAAAAAGAACACATCCCTTCAACTAATAAGAACTCTCTTTTTGACAAACTTTATGCACTCTATATTTTTTTTTCCTTATGTGTTAAGTGTCCCAAACCAAATGACTATCATCACTATTTATAGTAGAAGAAGTCTTCCTAGAAATAAGTAGGAAGATAATGGAATGGTAAATAGTGAAGATAAATGACCTTAGGAGTTACATTGATTACAAGGTATAATGGAGGAAGAATAATGGAGAAGTAATGGCAAAGGCTACCAACGGCTAAGAGCTACTTCAAGAATTGGAATCGTAACATAACAGACAGTAACTCCAAAAGGAGTAAAGCAGCACTAAGTGCCACCAACGGCCAAAAGCCATTACTCCCCACGTTCTGCAAATAAAAGTCAACAAACGTATGCAAAGGTAGGAATGAAACTGCCCACTTACTACTGAAACAATCAGCATTCTTCTAACTCCAAAATGAAGCAAATTAATATATTAAAAATATTAATATTAAAATGCTAACAAATCAACAATCCCCCACTCATTTTAATATTAGATAAGAGAGTTCATCAGCTGAAGGAAGACTACTATGCATAATGAAGGTGTGCTTTGCATTGAACCTCCACTTAGTGAAACAGTTACTCTTACTCCAGAGACATAGTGGTCTCAGACTTGAACTATGACTATGACTGCTTTAGGGAAATAAAATATCACTGTCTACACATAATAATCAAGGTGTTGACATGAGCTTTAAAAGCCAGCACGTTATGGCCATGTGCTATCCCGATTTCATGAGTGCATTTGAGAATAAGCCTAACTCTCATAGGAAGCGACCTACTTTCACACATCACATAGGTAAAATCTGTCGAGTGTGCTCTTGTACACTTAACACTCTACCCATACGGGCTACAAATATTCATTAAGAGTTTTATCAACTCAACTCAACCTTCACAAACTATAGGAAACAATGCACTCACATCATAGGGAGGGAATAAAAAGATAGTGCATTTTTCACAGCAAGTCATCATATGATTAGCATAAGATTTGGTACCATTTGTCAAATATGATCTTACATTAAACAATTAGTTCAGTTAGCAATTATAGTTTGCCTCACCTTATAAACTATTTGTTTTTTATGAACAAACCACAATTTTTTTCTCCAATTAAATATCTCATAACTTTTTGATTTATTACATCATTTTCACTTTCAACAGGAAATAAGAAACACTTGAATCAAAAGGAGTAGCAACATGCTTGCAATCAAGAAAGTTATATTTTTTTAAAATTTTCTCAACATAATGTGACTGGTCAAGAAAAATTCCATCACATGTTCTTGTTATTTTTATTCCAAGAATAAAATTTGCCTCATTAAGTTCTTTCATATCAAAATGGCTTCTAAGAATATTCTTAGCTTTATCAATAACATTCATGTTAGAGCTAAAGATCAATAAATCATCAACATATAGGCAAATAATCACATGTGAATTATTCCAAGACTTATGATATATGCACTTATCACACTCATTTGTTTTAAAACCATTTTCAATCATGCAGGAATCAAATTTTCATGCCATTGCTTTTGTGCATGTTTCAAGCCATATAGGAATTTAGTAAGTTTACACACTTTGCTTTCTTGGCCTGCTTTAACAAAAGACTCCAGTTGTTCCATATAAATTTTCTCATTTAGGTCTCCATTTAAAAAAATAGTTTTTACATCCATTTGATGAATTTGCAAATCAAAAATTGCAGCCATAGCAATTAAAAGTCTTATGGATGTAATTCTTGTTACCGGTGAAAAAGTATCAAAAAATTCTAGGCCTTCTAGTTGTTTAAAACCTTTTGCAACTAGTCTAGCCTTATATTTATCAATAGATCCATTCGGTTTCAATTTTTTTCGCAAGACCCATTTGCAATGAATAGTTTTACAACCCGGTGATAAATCAACCAACTTCCAAGTTTTATTAGAAATCAGTGATTCCATTTCATCATTTACAGCCTCTTTCCAAAATATAGAATCATGTAAAAATAATGCTTCTTTCAAAGTGAGAGGGTCATCTCCAACATTAAACACATAAAAATCAGGACTAAAATTTTTTTCTACTCTAGTTCTTTTACTTCTTCTTAACTCAAAATCATCAATTTCTTTATTTTTTAAAGTAGAAGTAGAAGAACTAGGTAGTGACAAAATATTTTGTTCAATCCTTTGACCCCCACTATTTTTAGAATCAAAAGGGAATTTATTTTCATGAAAAATAGCATCACCCGATTCTATCACAATATTATCTTCAAGATTAAAAAATCTATAGACTGTACTATTTGAAGCATAACCAAGAAAAGCACAAGTAGTAACTTTCTTATCCAATTTTGTAATCTTTGGATCCATTAGCCTCACAAAGGCTAGACAACCCCAAACTCTTAGATATCTCAAACTTGGCTTGTAACATTTCCACAATTCAAAAATTGTCAATTTAGACTTTTTATGAGGCACACGATTCAACACATAACAAGCAGTTAAAATAGCTTCACCCCAAAAATTTAAAGGCATGTGACTCAATAAGCATGACATTAGTCAATTCAACCAAATTTCTATTTTTCCTTTCCGCTACTCCATTAGATGAAGGAGAGTAAGGAGGAGTAGATTCATGAATTATTCCCAATGATCTAACAAAACAATTAAACTCATTTGACTCATATTCACGGCCTCTATCACTTCTAATTCTTTTTTTTTTCTTCCAAACTGATTTTCAACCTCATGGAGATAAGTTTTGAAATTTTCAAAAGCATCACTTTTATTTTTCATCAAGTAAACATATGTAAACTTAGAAAAATCATCAATGAAAGTGATAAAATATCTATTACCTCCACGAGTTAAAATTCCACCAAGTTCACAAATATCAGTGTGAACTAATTCTAACAAATCAGCTTTTCTTTCAACTTGAAAATGAGGCCTTTTAGTGATTTTGGCTTTACTACAAGTCTCACATTTTTCAAATTTTTTTTAATCATTGGGACTAATCCTAAACTACTAACGATTTCAACATAACGATCATTAATATGACACAAACGAGCATGCCAAAAATTAGTAGAAAGCATATAAACAGAAGTAGAAACTTTATTCATATCAACATTCAGTTTGAACATCCCATCACAAGCATACCCATTTCCCACAAAAATACCCTTCTTCACAATTACATATTGATCAGATTCAATAATTTGTTTAAAGCCTGCTTTATTAAGAAGAAAACTAGACATCAAATTTTTCCTCATAGGAGTATAAAGTACATCTTTCAAAGTTAATACCCTTCCAGAAGTAAAACACAATTCGACATCTCCCGTTTCAAGCACTTGAGTAGTATGTGAATCACCAAGCATGATGGTTTTGGGCTCCTCAAAATGAGTATATTTTTTAAACCAGTCTTTGTTATAACAGACATGACGGTTTGCACCAGAATCAGCCCACCATCCATCAACACTCTCAACCATGTTTATGTCGGTAATCACCGCCACAAAAGGTTCTTCGATAACGTTTGCCTAAGGGTTGGGACCACGTTTTCGGAATCTGCAAAATTGAGCAATATGCCCACTCTTGCCACAAACAAAGCACGGTCCCTTATCTTGAACTTGTTGAGTTTGTGCTTGGTTATTTTCACCATTATTTTTCTTGAATTTTTTCTTTTTAGGCTTCAAAGAAGTATTTTTGTGAGTTTCAGGAGTAACATTATTTGAAGTAATTAAATTTACCTTCGTTGTGATGTTGTGATGTTGTTCTCTTCTGTTTGTAAAAGCGCATCTTGGCCTTTTGCCTCTTCTTTCATGCGGATTTTAATTACCAAGGTTTCAAGGGAGGTTTCCTTTTGTTTGTGGCGCATAGTTTTTTGAAATTCCTTCCAAGAAGGTGGAAGCTTATCTACTATGCCACAAACAATAAGGTTATCTCCTCGAACCTAAGCTCTCCAACAATCATTATAAAGTCTTGAGCTTGGTCTACCACTGATTTATTGTCCACCATTTGGAAACGAAAAAATCTACTAGCCGTATATTTTTTCGCTCCTGCCTCCTCGATATCATACTTACTCTGCAATGCTTTTCAAATTTTCTTTGCACTAGAGTAAGTTCTATCATAATAATCATAAAAATTATCAGATAGACAATTAAGAGGATAATACCGACATTTATAGGAGTCACCATCATACTTTTCCACTTTCTCATGATGAGAAATAAGTTCATCATCATCCATGGAGGTGTCATCAACTTTATTAGGATTCTTCTCAGTTAACACATAAGAAACATTGAGAAGATTTAAGTAGAAAAGCACTTTACCCTTCCATCTCTTGAAATGGTTACCATTGAACCGAAATGGCTTGTTAAGGTCTCCCATCTTGACATCCACGGTTTTTTCAATTGTAGCCATTAGTGGTTCTCCTTAAAATTGTTAGTGAAAATCTTACAAGATAACAAAATTACAAGATTACAATTGAAAATAAAATGAAGAAATAAAATCTCTTCCAGGCTGAGGCGCGGATATCTCGCTCTCTTTAAGGAGATTCAAGCCCACTGCAGCAAATGTTTTTCATCGGTCCAGCAATAGTCCTCTTGACTTGTTCCCTCCAGGATACAACACCCTTCACAAAGTATATCTCAACAACTCTGGACAAGAGTTGAGTCCAAAGCTCTACAAAAAGAACACCTCCCTTCAACTAATAAGAACTCTCTTTTTGACAAACTTTATGCACTCTATATTTTTTTTTCTTATGTGTTAAGTGTCCCAAACCAAATAACTATCATCACTATTTATAGTAAAAGAAGTCTTCCTAGAAACAAATAGGAAGATAATGGAATGGTAAATAGTGAAGATAAATGGTCTTAGGAGTTACATAGGTTACAAGGTATAATGGAGGAAGAATAATGGAGAAGGAATGGCAAAGGCCACCAACGGCTAAGAGCTACTTCAAGAATTGGAATCGTAACATAACAAACAGTAACTCCAAATGGAGTAAAGCAGCACTAAGTGCCACCAACGGCCAAAAGCCATTACTCCCCACGTTCTGCAAATAAAAGTCAACAAACGTATGCAAAGGTAGGAATGAAACTACCCACTTACTGCTGAAACAATCAGCATTCTTCTAACTCCAAAATAAAGCAAATTAATATATTAAAAATATTAATATTAAAATGCTAACAAATCAACAGTACTCATTTTTTTTTTTTTGACGTTTGGCTTGTTGTTTCACTTTTTCTTTGAATAGAAAATAACAAGACTACAAGAGGTGTACAAAAATTGGTACGAACACTATCCTTGTAAAAAAAATTGAGTGCAAGAAAGATTCAGTAGAAGCTGACTTTTTACACATCAGAAAAATCTATCGCATTAACTTGATTTTGTGCAGCACCATGGTTGATACACTGAAAAAAATTGAGGATATTATTACAAAAAATCACTAATAATATAGAAGACTTTCACCATCCTTTTTATGTTTTGTTTCTCTTTTATGGTGTGTATTTATTTTGTCTTTAACTTTTTTTTGCATAAAAGTTTATGGAGTATGTACTTCTCCCAAATTTCTTTTAAAAGATAATTTCTTTAAGTGAAAGGTTTCTCCCATGTTATCATATTTAACAGTAAAGAGATTTCTGGACAGAATGACACTAAATTAAAAGGAAGCTTTGATGACCTTGCCGGCTACTATATGGTATGAGAGTCTTTCGTAATCTTCTTCTTTTCTGTATGTAAATCTCAAAAATTGTATTCAAGGTTTCTTAGAATTTTCTATATTTCTAATTTAAGAGAATGACAATGGCTTAGTCAGTTAACAAATGTTGCCCCTTAAGTATAACATTTACTTGATATAAAGTTATATCTACCCCACCAAACAATGTTTCAAAGTTTGTACAATACACTCTGAAACTTAGGTTTGGATATTTTCCACTTTGCATTGATTTTATCACTGAATATTAAAATGTATTTGAAGAAAAATATGCAATACTTGAAAGATACTATAACAAAAATAACTTTTAGCGGCAATGAATATATATATTAACAAAGAATGTTAAAGATTTTACCGGCATTAGTTAATTGCTATTAGATCTAATGTCGCTATAGGCTTTAGAGACATTTACAAAGAGTATTAATTGCCACTAAAAATATATATTTAGTTGACTGTAATTAAGCTATTGTCATTAATTAAATGTCACAAAAAATCATTTTTGATGTAGTAAATCAATTTCTACACTTCATACTGTGAAATTGCTCATACAGTTTCTAAGAGAGATTTTTATGGTGTCGAAACAAGATCAAAATGAATATCATTCTTTTGCTCTTTGATAAGTCTAATAATGCAAGTGTTTTAAACTCTATAAAGAGTTCATCTTCTCTTATAATTTTCTTCAAAAATACTTTAGGAAAGATGAGATTCATCTCCATCACAATGTCTTCTATAGTCCTATATTACCTCGAACCGTCGATGTCCTTCACTGTTTGCAATTGTAACTTAAGGGCCCTCCTAATTTCTTAAATTTTAGCATTTGAGTAACTACTTTTCTCACCTGGAAAATTCTAAATGATGGTTATGACATCTTATTATTGAAGTACATCATTATAAATAGTTGTGTGACACTAATTCTTTGATGATACTGATTGGAGTGGAGCTTCTTATTAACTACATCAAAAGCAAAATTTTAAATTTTAAATTCAACGCAGTAGACCAAAAGTTCTTAAGCTACTGTTGGTGTGCTTATGTCAATGGTAGTCGTATGTGTAATATATTTCAGATTGAAATGTTAATATAGGTAAATTGTTAAACATTTTCAAGATGTAATAATGATATTTTTCAAGTGTTTTTCAGGGTATATGGCTTAAAATTTTCTTCTTGTGATGCACAACTCTTGGTATTAAGTTTCTCTATGTTATCCCTTTCAACCAATTTCCTCTTTTGATCTGTATCATTCTTCTTACTTGTATTTTTTTGTCTGCAGAGTCTATGGGAGCTATATATTCTCTTCGATAGTATTTTACTCTTTTTTCTGACAACATTACCATTTATGAATAAGCATGCTATTAATTTATGACTTCGAAATTCATTTTCCTTC
Source organism: Solanum pinnatisectum (assembly GCA_035578085.1). Lineage (NCBI taxonomy): Eukaryota > Viridiplantae > Streptophyta > Magnoliopsida > Solanales > Solanaceae > Solanum > Solanum pinnatisectum. The sequence continues at coordinate 20,788,835 of CM069083.1, forward strand.
TGTAATTACGCACCAGTCTTTGCACAACTGGGATGGCCTGATATGATAAGTTACCCATATATATTTCATACTTTCTGGAACATAATTAGCATGGTCTTTATCTTTTCAAGTAAAGACCATTCTTCTTTCTGATTGATTTTTTTATTCTAAGCTCACTAGATATCTATAGTTGGTTACAATTTTATTTATTTACTTCCAAATATAACTAAATTTTGGATATTTCCTGTCCACCAAGTATAAGTAATATTGAGTATAATGGTACATATTCAGATTATTGATATTTGAAGCCTTTGATAGTGTTAAATGTCCATCCATGAATATGACTGATGTTGCTAGGCAAGTTGCAGAGACCATGACTGAAGTTTGTGAGTGCAACAAATGAAAAGGCGGTGACATTATGTTTTTAGTGAGAGGTATGTAGTATGTGTTTATATGTTTCTAATATCTAGTTTGCTAATAATTTATGAATCTGTAGTAAATAACAACTTTGTCAACTCTTATGTATTCACTCTGTCCTTATGCAGAAAGAGAAACTTTAGGTATTTCTAAGTAAGAAAGAGACTTATTTAGATAACAAATTATCTTATTTTTCATTGTTTAGGAGAACACGCTATTTGGTTGTGACTTTTTAAATCATCCTCAATAATTTTGAGAAAACATAGCTAGCATATGTATGGATCTGGTCTAATACTATCAGGCTGTCTTTCATTGTAGGTGTTTATTTTCAACTTGGAAAAAAGATGTATGCGCTTAATGGAGTTCTAGAAGGATCATGAAAAAAGCGTTGGAGGATTGCCCAACAACAATATCCTATGAACTGCTTCAATTGGATATCACCCTCTCTCATTCCTTATTGGGGTTTTTGTGATAATTGAACTCTTTGGGGTAAATTATAGGACTATGTAATTCTGTACTCAAGTTTGTAGTTATCATCAAAGTAAGAGTGTCTTGTGTCTAAGATTTTTTTACCTAGTTGTGTTGGGCTCGTGCTCGGGCTATGCCCTTCTAGTATATATATATATATGAATGAAAGAGAAGATTTTAGGGCTCTTTTATTTCACACAGGTAAATTTGAAATTATCTAAAAGAATTGAGGGTACAAAGTAATATCCTTTCTCAAACTTAAATAAATTTTTAAGTCAAAAATAAATAGTAGGGAGAGTCCTACTTTGGGCTTTTAACTTTTTGAACTTCTTTTAGACTTATTCTGAGTTATTTTTAACTTTACCAAACATTCTCAAAAGCGGAGATTGACTTAAAAAGTAGATTTGACCAGCTTTTAAACTAATTCAAACATGCTCTATGTCAGGAGTATCTCCCACTACTCATAATTCCTTAGCTATTGCCTTGCCCTCTCCAAACTTTGTCCATCGTCTCCTTTGAATACATCCTTCAATTCCTTGTTATTTAAAGGAATTTCCGGTCAGGTGTTGTGATCTTGATTATCATATTGAAAGTAACAAGGTGATTCCATAAGCCATTCTAGATAATAAACAATGCAATCCAATGTATAATTTTTGGGTCAAAGAAAATCACCTTTGTCCTGAGTTAGATCACTACTTTAATATGTTACACCAATTATTTGGTGTTGAAACTACTCGAAAAGCCTAAACTAAACTTGTGGTTGCTTATGCTAGCTTTAGGTTCAGAGACATAAATTCATGAGTTAAAATCTTAGTCACATAATTAGAGAGAATGCAAGTATTGAGTCCTTAAATTAAAGGTGAAGATAATTTTTGACAGATTGACTACTTTGTAATATCCTATTTTCAACAATGAATTGGTTGAATTTATTCTTGTTGGATTAGAACTTACTTATTATCATCATTACACAAAATAATTCTGTTGTTTATAAAATAACTTCCCAATTAAAATTATGTGGGGAAAATATAACAGATGAGGATATGTTGGAAAAGACTCTTACTACTTTTCATGCCTCAAATTTGATGTTACAACAATAATACCGAGAAAGGGGATTTAAAAAGTATTATGATTTAATCTCATGCCTTTTTGTGGCTGAGCAACATAATACCCTTTTGTTGAAAAATCATGAAGCCCGTCCCACTGGAACGCTCCTTTACTGGAAGCAAATGTGGTAGAAGCACATGGCTAGTCTGAAAGAAGACAAAATAAAAATTGGGACCATAATAATGTGTGTGGACATCGCAATGGCAGAAAATGATATAATAATCATTGTGGTAGTGGTCATTTTAAAAGAGAGAACAATATGGGTTCTCAAAGTAATACTTTAAGAGGCAACTGCCATGTTGGCATGAAAGGCCATTGGAAGAATGAATGTTGGACGCTTGAGCTATTTGTCATGCTTTATCAAAATTTCTTTAAAAGAAAGGCAAATAGAGGTGGTGCATCTTCTTCTAATGCTCGGGTGGAATCACACTTGACATTTGAAAATAATGTTGAGGAAAGACCTTTGCAAATGTACAATGATAATATTGAAGCGAATTTGGCCTTGAAGAATGATGGTTTTAATGACCTCAATGATATTACTCATTTGGAGGTTGAAGACTTCTTTGGAGATCGTAACTAATGTTTGATTTTATTTTATGATGTACAATATGTTGTTGTTTTTGTGTGCTTGATTATCATGTTATTTTTCTTTTAAAATTTAAAAATAAAATAATATAAAGACTAAAGTTTTCTTGCAATATTGCTAGTTATCTTATCTCTTATGATGTACTTTTATTTTATGAAGATAAATAAAATTTCCCAGTCTTCAATTGGATCCAAGATGAGTAATGGAGATATGTGCCTTTTGGATAGTGCTACAACTCACATTATATTAAGACAAAAGAAATATTTCTCTCATTTAATTATGAAAGGGGTTAATGTTAATAAAATATCTGGTAGTACAAAAATAATTGAGGGCTCTGGGAGAGCATCATTATTACTACCTGGGGAAACAATATTGGCCATTAATAATGCTTTGTATTGTAGTAAGTCTCAAAGAAACTTGTTAAGTTTCAAGGTTATTCACCAAAATGGCTATCATACTGAGACTGAAGGAAATGTTGAATACCTTTATATTACTACAATAAAAGAAGGAAAAAGATTTGTGCATGAAAAATTATCTGCACTTTCTTTTGGGTTGTACCACACAAGTATTGATGTGGTTGAATCACATGTCATGGTGAATAAAAGGTTTATTAATCATAATGATTTCATCATTTGGCATGACCGGTTGGGCCATCTTGGTTATAATATGATGCGCAAAATTATTGAGAATTCACGTGGGCACACTTTGAAGAATCAGAAAATTTTTCAATTTAAAGAATTCTCTTGTGTTGCTTGTTATCAAGGGAAACTGATTAGTAAACCATCAGCAACTAAGGTTGGGGTTGAATCCCCTGCATTTTTGGAACGTATACATGGTGATATATGTGGACTAATTCAACCTTCATGTGGATCATTTAAATATTATATGGTCTTGATAGATGCATCTACAAGATGTTCACATGTGTGTTTATTATCAACTCGTAACATGGCTTTTGGGAGATTGTTGGCTCAAATTATAAGGTTGAGAGCATAATTTTCAGATTATACTATAAAGACAATTCGTCTTGATAATGCCGATGAATTTACATCTCAATCCTGTGATGATTATTGTATGTCCATTGGAATAACAGTTGAACATCCAGTTGCTCATGTTCATACTCAAAATGGTCTAGAAGAATCATTGATTAAACGTCTTCAGTTGATAGCTAGGTCATTACTAATGAGGACAAAACTTCCTCTTTCGGTATGGGGGCATGCTATTTTGCATGCAGTAGCACTTGTGCGCATAAGGCCAACCAATTTTCATGATTTCTCCCCATTATAGTTGGCTTTTGGAAAGGAGCCAAATATTTCCCATCTTAAAATTTTTGGATGTGCGGTATATGTTCCAATTGTTCCACCACAATGCACAAAGATGGGTCCCTAAAGAAGGTTGAGAATATATGTTAGGTATGAATCTCTTTCTATTATAAAATATTTAGAACCTATGATTGGAGATTTATATATAGCAAGATTTGCTGATTGTCATTTTGATGAATCTGAATACCCAACATTAAGGGAGAAACATAACCAATTGAAAAAATAAGATAGATTGAAATACAGTATCACTATCTCATTTAAATCCTTGAACAAATCAATGTGAACAAGAGGTTCAAAAGATGATTTATTTGCAAAATATGCAAATCAATTGCCAGATGCATTTACTAACCTTTCAAGGGTTACTAAATCTCATGTTCCAGCTGCAAATGCTGCAGTTCGAGTTGATATTCCAATAGAACAAACTATTAATGCAAATGAGATCATGTCTAAAACGTGGTAGACCAATTGGTTCTAAGGATAAAAATCCTCGAAAAAGAAAAGGAGAACATGATCATAATATGAAAGCGAGTGCTTAAGGAGAACCTCAGACATAACAAATGATCAGACAATAAAAAATGTTGAGATATCTGAAAATAATGAAAATGAAGAGATCTCAATAAGTTATGTCTCGACTGGAAAAAGGTGGAACCGAAATGATATTGTTGTTGATAACATTTTTGCTTATAATGTTGCTACTGAAATAATGCTACAAGATGAGGATTATGAACCAAAATATGTCGATGAATGTAGACAGAGAAATGATTGGCCAAAATGGAAGGACGCAAATCAAGCAGAGTTGACTTCATTTGAAAAACGTGAAATTTTCGGATCAATAATCCAAACACCTGAAGGTGTCAAGCCAGTGGGGTACAAATGAGTTTTGTGCGAAAACAAAATGAAAAAGGTGAAATCGTAAGATATAAACACGACTTGTGGCTCAGGGATTTTTCCAAAGGCTTGACATTGATTATGTAGAAACATATTCTTCTGTGGTTGATGCAATTATCTTCAGGTATTTAATGAACTTGGCAGTTCATGAAAATCTTGAAATGAACCTAATGGACGTGGTCACTGCCTATTTATATGGCTCATTGGACCACGATATTTTTATGAAAATTCCTGAAGGATTCAAAATACCTGAAGCATACAATTATTCTCGAGAAACGTGTTCAATAAAGCTTCAAAAATCCTTATAAGGATTGAAACAGTCAGGGCGAATATGGTATAATCTCCTTAAGTGAATATTTGTTGAAAGAAGGATTTAAAAATGATCCAATTTGTCCTTGTGTCTCCATGTAAAGGTCTAGATCTAAATTTTTCATAATATCTGTATATGCTGATGATTTGAACATCATTGGAACTCCCGAGGAACTTTCAAATGCATTAAAATGTCTGAAAAATGAATTTGAAATGAAAGACCTAGGAAAGACAAAATTTTGTCCTGGACTTCAAATTGAACATTTTGAAAATGGGATATTTGTTCATCAATCAACATATACTAAGAATATATTAAAGTGATTTTACATAGATAAAGCACATCCATTAAGTAGTCTGATGGTTGTGAGATCTCTTGATATTAATAAAGATCCATTTCGACCTCTTGAAAATGAAGGTGAACTTGTTGGTGCTGAAATACCATATCTTAGTTTAATTGGTATATTAATGTATCTTGCTAATAATTCTAGACCAGATATAGCTTTCTCGGTAAGTTTGTTAGCATGGTTTAGTTCTTTTCCAACACGAAGACACTGGAATGGGATTAAGCATATATTCACAAATGAATCCAAGTCACAATTGATTGGTTATGCAGATGCATCATATTTGTCTGATCCCCATAAAGGTCGATCGCAGACAGGCTATTTATTTACATGTGGTGGTACAACTATATCATGGCGTTCAACAAAACAAACTATGGTTGCCACTTCTTCAAATCATGCAGAGTTAATAGCCATTCATGAAGCAAGTCGAGAATGCATTTGGTTGAGATCGATAATTCAACACATTCAAGAAACATGTGGCCTTTCTTTGGAAAGAGATGTTCCAACAATATTGTATGAAGATAGTGCTGCATATATAGCTCAACTAAAAGGGGATACATTAAAGGAGATAGAACAAAACATATTTCACCAAAATTCTTTTTCACTCATGATCTTCAAAAGAATGGTAATATAGATGTTCAACAAGTTCACTCAAGTGATAATTTAGCAGATATGTTCACCAAGGCATTGCCAACTTCAACCTTTGAGAAATTGAGATACAAAATTGGAATGCGTCGTCTTCTAGATATTAAATGATGTTTTCATCAGGGGAAGTAAATACGCGCTGCACTCTTTTTTTCCTTAATCAAGATTTTTGTCCCACTGAGTTTTTTCTTGATAAGGTTTTTAACGAGGCCGCAAACAATGCGTATTAAGAATAACTATGTACACTCTCTTTTCTTCTTCTAGATTTTATTTTGTACATGGACATCCAAGGGGGAGTGTTGTAAATAATGAAATATAGATGCCATGTAGCAAATCCACACTTCATGACTTTAAGAGATTTAAGCATGACTTTAAGAGATTTCCTTCATGACTTTGAAGGATTAGAGATATACGTATTTTCTATATATACTCATCTTATATGTAGATAAAATGCATTGAAAAATTGAAAGATTGAAAGCAAAACATTACTACTTTTTCTCTCTATTTCTTTGTTATTTAATTTCTAATATTTTATTTTATAACATGATAATTATTTTGCCACATTAACATTTTATTTTTAGTAGATACATGTTTTGAATTATGCGGGTAGATGACTTCTATCGCATAACATTTTTCAATCATGCCATACAGCAACAAGATTTTTAGGGTTTTACATAAACCCTATCAAAATTGGCATCAACACTCTGTTTGGCTTTGTCTAAATCCATCAATGGAGGCACTAAACAAATGTACTGCGAATTAGGTTGTGTATTTACATCCATCGAAGGCCAAAAAGGTTGAGGTCGCTGTTTATCGCGAACTCAGCTCTTTTCTTTTCAAGTAATCCCTTCTCATCGTATTCACCACTCTTTCAAACGCTTGATTGTTGTTTTCAATTTGAAGTTGCAGATTATGAGTTTTGTGCTTCTCTCATTGAATGTATAAGCAAATTTAACAACAATAAAAAAAAGTGATTTTTTTTTTGTATGAGAAATTTGGTGAATGCTGCATTCTTACTGTGAAGTTAATTAGTTGATGATGCCTGTTTCAATGGAGTGTTTATCAATCCACTTTTAGGTAATGCCCATTTTTCTTGTCAGAACAAGGCTTGTCTAGACCTCCCATGGTGGCGGAACCAAAATTTTTACCATTTCAAAATTGAGAGAAGTAAACACACAAACTATCGACATCTACATATAAACATAACAAATAATTTCAACCATGTATAAATAGTTTCGGGATAAAGCTACGGTATCCCTTACACTATATCTGACTTTATATTGGTATATATAATATTTTGGATGCCCTAAAATACCAAAGAAACCTGTAGCACAGTTGGCTAGAGCCTTTGCATAAGAACACGCTGCCCTGTTTTGACTCCTTGCATGCGAGTTTCCTCTTTTTTCTTTAATTATTGTGGCCTTCTTGAATTTAATAATAAAATAAACATGCCGCTTGGTTTCTAATAATTAAATAAACATGCGGCTTGGTGATAAACGGTGTCAAAATTGTGTCGAACGTCCGAAGTTTGAATCTCATTTTTCACCTTTTTGTGGTTTCCTTATTTTTACTCTCATCGTTTTTATTTACCAAAATTTGGACACCCTTCATGAAATTCCTAGCTACGCCACTGCTTAGTTCAAACCCCCGCCATAAGCTGGCTCCGCCACCACTTCCCCATATGTGAGCTTTGTGTAGCCGGCTGCGAGCAAGTATTAAAAGAGGAGAGTTGTGGTAGGTTGACTGCTGGGATAAATATAGTCATAGTATGATGAATCCTGGTTCTTGTTTAGAAAATAAAGAGATGGCATGCTGGATAATTGCAATGAATGAACTAGAGAATTATATCACTTTCAAGAATGGCATACTAATCTTGAAATTTCTTAAGAAAGGATGTATGGATATTTTCTTGTATACATACTTTGATCTCTTGATAATTTTGTCAGATCAAGATCACCACTAAAATTAATGAACATCAACTACATCCACAGTAACATTTGAAAGTTGTTTGTAAATGAAAATGTCTCAACGAAACAGTTAATCATATATATGATTGGAGAACAAATATTTTAATGAATTGTATGAGAAAGGATGAATTACTTACTCTGTCTGCAAAAAGATTCTGCCTATGGCTACAGCTGAAAAGAGGTTGGAGAAACTCTTCCTGCATTGAAGATTAGAAAACATCCACAATTTCACACCCAAAAAGCTTGAAGTCATTAACTGCTATCTAGAATGAAATAGAGTTGCTTCATAGAACTATCTGAATCTTCAGAAACATATCCAAGGTTTAACATGCTGTTTCTTTTGACATTCAATCTTAGTAAAATAGTATAAAAGATTGTACGTTTTGAAGCATGACAAGATCATAAGGTGCTGGGCTCTAAAACATTAGAGTATATGTGTGGAATTACTATACCGTTGGCCTTTTCAGAAGGACAAAAAGTAGGAAGGGAAACAGGCAAAGAACTTGAGAAAAAAATAACTATTTGCTTATCCAAAATTTACTATTGTAATACCTCACTGAGGAAAACACCATAACTTTCAGTGTTACTTTTTGTTGATGCATTGTTTCAACTGCCAAGTAATTCAATTTTCTTTGTTTCACTGCTTCTTTGTGTTAAAGCTCATGCATACAAACAACTATTTCTTAAATGAGTTAGATACAATGCTTTGTAGTCATATTTGATGGTTTATTCCGACGTGTTCAACTATATTAGTGTCCTTAACTGTCAACATCTCTTGCTACACACAAGTTCTTAATTAAGTCTTAACTTTCTGATAAAAATATCTTGTGAATAAGACCATCATCAATTATGGAACTGCTTAGTTTCTTGTATAGAATATATAAGGCCTCCGCATCATTCACAATAACTGCAACAAAACATCAAAGAACCTAAGATGCTAAATTCCACCTTAAAACAAGTACTTATGGATAGTAACATATAGTAGTAGCTATCAACATCATACAAGTTCCATTACTCATTATTTACTGGAAGATCACAAAATCAAGAAAACATCTCACATCAGTTAGGGAATTGCTTGAAGTAGCTAGAATAAATAAAATAATTCACAGTTACTTGAAGGAAGGATATAAGGTTTCTGAATGCATTTCAAATACAACATAAATGCTTTAAATAACAGCGCGTCACTGTCCAATATAGAATTTAAAGTTGATTTTCTTTTTTCTTGCATAGTTTCCCATGTTGGAAAGGATGTTGTTGAGGTCTTGAGGATATATCCTACTTTTTTTTTTGGGAATGTCCGCTATTGAATGAAACATTTCAGTTGTATGTTCAAACTATCCAATTGGTGAAGTATCTAGATCATTGCACACCTTTCACCAGAACAAGTGAATGGGGAAAGAACAGGGGAAAATATCATAAGGACATCAAAACAATAAATTTATTTAACACTAATTTAAATTAATAGAGGCCTAAGTCACATTCTTAACTCACAACAAGTCTCAGAAGCAAGAGTATCATAGGCCTTAAGGAGATATCTAGTTTTCTTCAAACAAAACCAGTTCTCTAGAGTATGCATAATCCAGCAGAGGACTTAAAAGGCCACAGGTTGAGATCTTCACCTGTCACAATCCAACAAAAAAGTTAAATACTGATGCCTTCAAAATACTAATGCTTTCCAGAACCCCTTTTTTTTTTTGGTATCTAAAGCCCACTGGCCCAACTAATTTGGATTCGTGCTATGTATGGCCCATTAAGGAGGTAAATGCTCCATACTAGGGGTTTCTCTATTCCCGAGCTCAAATCCGTGACATCTGGTTAATGGGTTGAGGGATCACAACCATCCCACCACATCTGTTGGTGGTGCTATTCATAATCTAGGTATATTAAAACTCAGAAGAAATGATCACAACCTCAGTCTTAGAGAAGGGCCATTCTGATCATTTGTAACACATAACTTAGTGCCTCAGGTGTACTAAGGTTCAATTAACCAGTTCTAGTTCCATGGAAATGCTAATTTAGGTACCTCAGCAGTCAGTGCATCAGAGGACACTGCTTCTAATCCAAAATAAGCAGAAGATATTCTCCATGCAATTCATGCTAATTGTACATGTGTTCAAGAATTTTAACTATTACAATAGCATTTAACAGGAAGCTAAGAGACCATGTAGCCTGGAATAGTGCAATTTGCTACTTTTTATTTTAGTTTTTTATAACCTCTAAGAAGTATTTGGAACCTACTAGTGATTATTTCAAATTCATGCTGTGTGGACCCATTAATGGGACATGCTCACCTACCTGGATGTACTTCTAAAAAGGTAAGAGGTTGCATTACATCTCTGCAAGTAGTTAGGGATTGAGGTCTGACTGATTATTACATTTTTTGATCAGTTGATGTGTTGTTGATTAATTGAATGATTGATTGTAAATAGATTGTGCAAGCAATTTACTTATTCAGCTTGTTCAATCAATTGGATAGATTATTGAGTATATTTAGGGAGGTATCCGATAGCTGTTGCTGTAGTGCCTATTTTATTTTGGCTTGACTATCCTGCTATTTAAAGCTCCTACTTTTCATGGGTTAGTATTTTGCTTCTCTCTTTCTTCTCTTCCCTCCCCCATTATCTCTTAGGAATTTGGTGTTTGAGTGTATTTGAACTTTTACTCCACTTGTTTCTTAGTTACTTTTGTTCATAAGGTTCCTTTCTTTTTACAGGTTTAATGAAGCTTTATATGGTGTGGTATTGACTTATGAACCAAAGTTCAGTAGCAATTTGGCTAAAATTCTTCCTGGAATTCACCCTTATTTTGGTGTGAGATTGAAGCAAAGTTGCTAAATGCTATTAGGTAGTCCTACAACTTAATTCTTATTTGTGTAATATCATGTGGATTCAAACTCATTATGTTTTTTTTTGGTTATAGAATTGTACTCTAGGTCAGTTATTTTCCAGGATTTTCCTTTTTGGAGTGAGGTTGGAGTAATGCTAAAGTAATGGCAGTTTTCTTAATTTCACCACTCTCTTTGTTCTCCCTTTTTCAGAAACTCAAAGCTCAACCCCCCACCCTGGATATATTAATATATAAATATTTGAGAGTGTATGTCAAAGGTATAATATTGTAAATTCTTTTGGGTTGACGTTGTTTCTTTAATCCTTCTTTTGATATTGATCTTTTCAGAAGGTGAGGTCATTAAAGTTGGCCAACAGTCTATTCACATAATTGTTCTTGGTTTATCTTCTGCCGTCACCGCATGAGGACATTCAAGAAGATTTCAAGTATAAAATTGTAAGCACTTTGAACTAATGACCTTCAGTTGTGATATAGATTTTGATACTGATTTGTCTTTGAATATGTTTTTCTTTTCATAGAAACACGGGAAAGAAGTTTTTGTCAGCAGATCTCACAAGAATCACAGGATCAAAGTGGGAACTACTCTACGTTTCTTAGTCAAAAAGTAAGATTATCATTCATATTTCTTTTTTGAGCACCTTGAATTTGAAAGAAGGTACTTGTCTTTGCGTGGCAGAGTAGTCTTGGTTAATAGTGTTTCTTTTTCCCACTTATGTGATGTCCTTGTTTCCCTTGCCTTGTAAGGTAAGGGACAAAATTGATTCTTTAAGAAGAAAGTTCATCTGGCAAGGTAACAAAGATAAACAGGTTATGCATTTGGTTGATGGGAAGTCTCTGATCACCACTAAATCAAAAGGGGGACTTGAAATTAGGGACTTAAAAGCTCAAAATATTAGTCTACTGCTGAAATGTCTATGGAGGTACAATTTGGAAGAAAATAGCTTATGGAAAAGGGTAATTTGTGGCAAATATGGCTTAGAAGGGATGTGGTGTACTAATTCTGTCAACAGCCCAGACCATATGGTGTAGGGGTATGGAAGTCCACTAGACTTTACGAGGACACCTTCTTATCTAACTCTACAAACTTCAGGCAGGCAATGGAAGAAAGACTTTCTTCTTGACAGACAACTAGAACATGGATGCTTAAAAGAGCTTTTTCCTGATTTATACAGCATTGCAACTTCCCCAAATGCTAGTTTGAGCACAGTTAAGGGACAGGAGGGGGTTGATCAGATGGTAAGCACCCTCCACCTCCAACTCTGAGGTTGTGAGTTCCAATTACCAGGGGAGCGAAAAAGGTGGAAGCTTATAGGGACGGGTAGTAAAATAAATTATAAAAGGGAATCTTAGTAGCTCAGTTAGTTATCTGGATACCTGAACTTTCACCTTGTTTGTGAGGGTTCAATTTCCCACCTTGTAATCCCCCATCCCCATTTCCCCTTACCCTCAATTTAACCAAAAAAAAAAAAAAAGAAAAGACCACAGTTAAGGGGCTGCACGGATGGAATATCAACTTCAGGATGGTCCTCAATAATTGGGAAATAGAATGAACACTGGAGTTATTTTAAGGCTTTGAAGGATTTCCATTAGATATCAGAAGCAATGGACAAACTTTATTGGAGGTGAAACAAGGATGTGATTTTCAAGCAAAAACAGTCAGCAATTCTGACCAACAGATTGATGATTGACCACGGAAGTAAGAAAACTAATGCTCCTACAAAGGTTCTATGTTTTTCTTGGCTGGTGGCAAGATAGGCTTGTTTGACTCAAGAAAGGTTAAAAAGAAGGGGATTCCAGTTGTGTCCTAGGTGTCATCTTTGTGGTTCAAACACAGAAACTAATAGTCATTTTGTTTCTTCATTGCTCTTTTACTTATCAACTGTGGCAACTCTTTCTTAACATTGTGGGGGTAAAATGGTGTATACCTGCAAACACTGTTGATCTCCTTAAGAGCTAGAATAGTGTGGGAGGTATAGTTAGACAGGATAAATGTTGTTGATTCCTGCTTTTATATGGTGGTCAATTTGGAGGAAGAGAGATTCCAGAGTTTTTGAAGATAGGAGCAGTCATTTGCAGATGATTAAGATGGTGTCTATTGCTGTTTCACTTTTGGTGTAAAGAATGTTCAATAGAGGAGGATTCTTCAATAGACTTGGTAGGGCAACTGTAATTAGGTACGCTTTTTGCTGATTTTGGGGATCTATCCTCTGTATATATGGCTTCACTAGTGCTCTTAATATTAATACTAATGTTACCATTATAAAAAAAAAGAAGGTCTTTTTCCACCTTCATTAGCTTCAACCCTTTGATTCATGAAATTAAAGGTTCTAGCTAATGTAGTACATATAGCAATAGAGGAATATCAGAAGTATATCCTTCACACTACCAGGCTAAAATAACCTGCCCACTCTGAAAATATATAAAAAAACATACATGTAAGAATGTAATACATAAAGCTCTAGTTGGAAAAGGAGATTAGTGAAGGTGCTGGGTAAAAATATTATATTTCTGTTGGGACACATGCAAACCATTGTGTGACATTTTCCAACAACCATATGTTCCAACATAAAAAAATACAAGAATAACCATAACCATTAATATATTAGCAGTCCCTAAGATTGTCATATTAGATAATACATTAATATATAAGCAGTCATTCCATAAGATTTTCATATTAGATAATACATTAATCTATTCAATTGTAACCATAACATTTTCATATGAAAGGGATTGAGCAACAATCCTAGAAGGTGGTACTTGTAGTCCATCACTTAGAAACTCAACAACAAAAAGTCCACCATTCCTGCATCATGTATTAAAAAATAATATCACATTTGTAAATGGTAAAAAATAAATAAATGGTAAGAAAAAAATGTGATACGTACCGACTATCACTTGCTTGCAAGGCAATGCCAACAATGTAGTTGACTTCAAATGGGTGAGAACTATTCTTGCCCTTGTCAGATTCAAGCGCTGACCGGTCAGGTCGGTCTTTTTGCTAAAAAAAGTCACTATGTTGAAGGTACTTTGGCAACATTGTAGCCTACTTTTGATTCTCACTTGACAATTTTCTACTTCGGTTTCTCCACGACTAGGACATTGAATCATACACATTTATGCATCGTTCCTTTAATACAACGACCACTAGGACCCAATGAAACTTCCCATCATAATTACCTGGACATAAACCTCATTTGTCAGGTGCCAAGGCAGCCCAACGGCTATACTAAACCTTTTGATAATGTTAACAACATTCTCCTTTTAATTAGAAACAACATTGGCCTTGTCGATGTATGTTCTGAAAAAACAATTAATAGTGATATATCGATATTGTTGTGATTACTTAACAACTTCAACTTCTTCCATAGATAGTTAAAAATTACATCCTCATGCATAACTTATGTATCAGTTATTTGTATGTATTAGCAGGTGTTAATCAAAAGATAAGTGGACATAGTTATACCTCATCATTCCAACACTTGTGGGTTGGGACATTAGGTAGAACCAGTTCTTCGTCTTTAGAGACGCAACTACAAAATCTAGTTGTTTGAATCCAAGACGCGAGCATTTAGCTATGTAATTCCCATCCTTGTCTTTTCTGTAATTGTATAAAGATAATTAATTAATGGACATCAAGAACATTAATAATAGTTGACTGACTTACTTTTATGCATGTTGCTTGTCAAGACCCTCATGTATCCATTCCGAGAACAATGAGATTAGTTGAGTTGGACCCTCATCGAAAATGTTATAACCTTGAAATGGATATTGTTGCCGCACATCAGAATTCAGAAGTGACATTCTCCTTTCCTTTTGAGTTTGAGCTAGATAGTGGAGCAGCAGGACTTGATATTTTTCTCTTTTTGATATTAGATAGTGATCTGGAAATAGATTAAACTTCAAATGTTGTGTTGTCTTCTTTGAAAGAAGGACACCAATATTAGATGTCAATTCCTCAATAGTATTTGTCAATTCCTTAACACGAATAAGAGAATAATCATGTTTATAAAGGCATCCTTCGCATCGACAGCAAACGCATGTGTTGTTAGAAGAGGAAGCAGCAAAAGATTGAGCATTTGTTGTTTCTCCCATTTCTTGTGATATTTTATCTACAAGATAAACAAAAAAAGGTGCAACTTATTTTTAAAAAAAATGATATCAATATATTTAACAAATGAAAAAGTTATAAAATTTTCTAAAAGATGGGTTATCTATTGTAACATATGATCCATATGTTGCCACATATGAATCTTCTGTTGCAACACATGAGTGAACTGTTACAACATATGATCATTCTGTTGCTGTAAAACATAGGTGATCTGTTGCAACAAATGACCACTCTTTTGGAATATCTACCAACATATGACCACAGATGGGTGACCTGTTGCAACAAAGTAGCCAGAGTGGTCACCTGTTGCAAAAGTCACCTATGAGTTACAACAACAGAACGGTCATCTGTTGTAACATGTAACAGGTCATTCATATGTTGCAATAGACATTTGTGGCGACATATAGATCATCTGTCGCAACAGATGGCCAATCTTCTGGTAAAATTAAAAACTTTTTTTACCGTTGTTAAATAAACTGATACCATTTATTTTTTTTAAATCAATTGTAACCTTTTTTGTTTACCTTGTAGCTAAAATGTCAAGAAACAACAAATGTTCAATCTTTTTTTGCTTCCTCTTCTAACAACCAATATTATTGCTATCGATGTGAAAGATGACAACATAAACTTGATTACTTTCTTCATCGTGTTAACGAATTGCAAATACTATTAATGAATTGACATCTAATATTGGTGTCCTTCCATCAAAGAAGATTACACAACATTTGAAGTTTAGGAGGTTGAAAAAAAAAATTCCAAATAACTATCTAATAGCAAAAAAAGAAAAATATCAAGTCCTGCTGCTTCACTATCTGGCTCAACCTCAAAAGGCAATGATAAAGTCACTTCTGATGTTCAACAACAATATCCATTTTAAGGTTATAACATTTTCAGTGAGGGTCCAACTCAACTAATGTCATTGTTCTCGGAATGGATACGCGAGGGTCTTGACATGCAACATGCACAAAAATAAGTCAAGTTAAATATTATTAATGTTCTTGATGTCCACTAGTTAATTTTCTTTATACAATTATAGAAAGCCAAGGATGGGCACTACATAGCTAAATTCGAACAACTAGATTTTGTAGTTGCATTTCCGAAGAAGGAGGATTGGTTCTAGCTAACGTCCCAATCCAACAAATGTTGGAATGATCTGCTGATACATACAAATACGTTGATGCATGTGGATGTAATTTTTTACTATATGCGGAAGAAGTCGAAGCTGTTGAGTAACTCACAACAATATCACTACATCACCACTAATTATTTTTTCAAAACATACATTGACAAGGCAAATTTGTTTCTAGTTATGAGGGGAAAGTTGTTAACATTATGAAAGGGTTTAGTATAGTCGTTGGACTGCCTTGGCACCTGACAGATGAAGTTTATGTCCTGGTAAATTGTGATAGGAAGTTTCATTGGGTCCTGGCGGTCATTGTATTGAAGGAACGATGCATAAATGTGTATGATTCAATGTCCTCATCGATGACAAACAAAAAATTGTCTAATGAGATTCAAAAGTTGGCTACAATGTTGCCAAAGTACCTTCAATACAATGACTTTTTTTAGCATCGAATTGACTGGTCAAACAATTCTCACCCATTCGAAGTCAACTACGTTGCTAGCATTTCCCAATAAGTAAGTGATGGTTCGTACATATCACTTTTATTTTTTACCATTTACAAATATGATGTTATTAGTTTTTTAATACATGATGTAGGGGTTGTGGGCTTTTTGCTGCCGAGTTTCTAAATGATGGACTACAAGTACCATCTTCTAGAATTGTTGCTCAATCCCTTTGCGTGAGATACGATTCGCTGTTATGGAATTATGGGGTTTCAAAGGCTCAGAGTGACTATTTTAGTAACAATGAAGACCACAACTACGTAAACCTAAAATATCAAACTTCATAGCTTCAGATGAAAATGTTATGGTTACGATGGAATAAATTAATTGATTATCTAATATATGACAATCTTATGGACTGACTGCTTTTTGGTGGCAGAGACTCACCACTTATATATTAATGTATTATCTAATATGACAATCTTAGGGACTGCTTGTACATTTATGGTTATTATTGTATTTTTATGTTGAACAAATGTCAATTATGTGGTATATATGGCAACAAAACTTTTGTTAGAAAACAATAGTCTATATAAGTCCCAACAGAATATAATTTATGGCAATGATTGGCACACAGATTTGTGGTATCTATTACAACTTCGATTTGACATATGTTGTAACAGATGATAATTTTGTTGACAATTATTACATCGTAGTGTGCATCTGTTCCAATAGAATTGTGGCAATAATAACTACCAAATAATTTATTTTAAAAGGACAATTATCACATCAACCCTCAAAACCAACAGCCATCTTTTCTCTCTCCTCTTTAACGGACAGTTCCTATTTTAAGAAAATACTATTCCTTTCTCTACGATCTTGAGCTCTCCACAATTCCACTGCCTACTGCTCTATTTTTCTACAACATAAGTGTAATCTGTTGCACTTTCTCCATTATTTCTCTATAATAGATCCTCCTCGTCGTTGCCGGTCATTCCTTCTTATCGTCGATATCTTTTTAAATCAAGTAAGGGTTTTGAAATATTTTCTGGTTTTAAATCTGGACTTTTTTAGTCTTCTTTGAAGTGGGTTAATGAGTTGTTTGTTGTTTGTTATTCCCTTTTTATGAAATAAATTCGTTTAAGAAAACCCTAATTAGGGTTGTGTTGCTATTTTTGTTCTGTTGCATGTGTGGTATTGAATCGTATGTGAGGTGATGATGTGTTCTTCTTAAAAAGTGACTCATTTTCGTTCAGTGAAAACTAATTTTTGTTTTTGTTGTTCATGTGATTGTTGGAAAAAAACTCTTAGTGGATAGCTTTTCATATATTGCAACAAATGAGTCATATGATGCAACATATCACCCATATTGGAACAAATTAGTCATTGTTGCAACGTATGTTGTATGAGTCATGTGGCAACAGTTTAGTAATCTTTTAAATCATTGATAACCTTTTCTTTTTACCTCTTATTTTGCATATAGAATGCCTCCTGTCAAAGAAAAATTGGAGAAACAACTCCAAGGAGTAAAACAGGTAGGAAGAAGCTAAAATCCAGTTCTCCTTTAGAAAAGCTTGCATCCCAAGTAGTGTTTGAAGTAGAACCACGAGTTTCTTCTCAAGAAGAAGCATAAATCCTCCCTTCTCATAGAGAATAGACCCTTTTTCGACCTGGATCATAATTGTTAGTCTCACACTGCATCTATGGTCGCAAATGACTTTCAAAGCCATCAATGATTTCTGTGGGGGTTGAAACAAAGGAAGAAACAACTAAGAAATCACCTTAAATGGGCTAGAATTAGGGTTGAAGGCGACGGTTTGAGGATTTCGAAGGAGGTGAAAATCTTGAATGTCAGAATTTTCTTCTCCATGCAGCCGTGGAAAGAGTTGCCGGCCAGATTCACTATCTGAGAAGAAAGCGAGTAGGTCTCTTAACCAATAGTTCTCATGGATTTATCCAGAGGTTAAAAGAGGGGTTGATGGGGCTGCCAGCCTTTTACCACGTGGGGGGTGGGGTAAGAAAAGACAAGTGGTCTAGGCCCACTTCAAATTCAAATTTGAAGTCAAATACGGGCCAACTTTTGTTTCTGTCTTTTTCAAACCAAGGCCCAAAACACAATAAATCACAAATTCACCCCAAGCCCAATGGAGAATTGAAAAAAGCCCAAGATCCCCAAGGTCAGCTCACGTGAGAAGGATGTGGAGGGGGAAAAGGCCTTAGAGGTCTTAAAGACCTCACTTCTTAGTTCCTGCAAGCTTTTAAGAATTGGGAAAAGAGACTGAAGAAGAGGAGGAAGATACGATGGGGCAAAAAGAAGGGGAAGAAAGGATTTTCTCCAACACCCAAGACAGTTCGCGAAACACAACCCCATAAGGCTGAAATCCCCAAGAAAGGAAGAGAACATGTGCAAGAGACAGAGCAGGATATGCAGATTCAGCAGATACATGACGCTGATCCAGTCAATATGCAAATTCCTCTTTCTCAAGAAGCTATCGAGACGGAAGCATCAAATTGGGTTAACTCTCATATCTTAGAGCTGAGCAATAATTATGGGGTAGCTTTCTAAGGATTTGAAAAAGAAATTATAGCTTTGTTAATGAAGATTGATGAGAGAAAATCACTGCTAGATAACAAGGGGCCTGGTAAGGTAGTGTCTGCTCCACAGAGTAGGGGAATTGGCAAAAATGAATTGAAAAACCTTAAATCCAGTCTTAATGAAGAAGTGGAAGGTAGCAGGAGCAGGGGGAGAAATTTATGTTTAACTTTTAAATGAAAGTTAACCTATTGACATGGAATGTAAGGGGGTTAAATGACCAAACGAAGAGAACAATGATAAAGAGTTTGTATGCAAAAATGAAAGGTGGATGTTTATTGTTTTCAAGAAACAAAGCTCAGAAAGGAGGTTGAAGTAATGGCTAAACAATTATGGTCATGCCAATGGATGAAATGTGGTTATCTGGAAGCTGTGGGTACCAGTGGGGGGCTCCTTATGATGTGGGACAGTAAAAGCTGGACTGGGAATTTAGTTGAAGCTGGTCAATATTCCATCACTTATGAGTTTGTTTCAACTCATAACCTCTATACCTGGTACCTCACTAGAGTGTATGCTCCTCATACCAAGAATGAGAAGTTAATCTGCTGGGAGGAACTAGCTGCTATTAAAACTATTTGTGATGGTCCTTGGGTCACATGTCGAGACTTTAACACCAACAAAATTATGGAAGAAAGAAAAGGATGTAACATAATCTCTTTTGTTTTGTCTGATTTCTCAACATAGATACATGATATGGAATTACATGACCCCCAGATACATGGTGGAATTTTTACGTAGTTTAGAGGCCTCAACCACAAGTGCAGCGAGGGTAGACATATTCTTATTCTCTATGGAATGGGAAGAAAAATTCAAAAATATCAAGCAAAAGCTACTACCTAGAGGTCTCTCCAATCACTGCCCTATCATGTTATGTGGAACTTGGGAGAAGAAAAGGTCAAACCTCAAGTTCGAGAACTGGTGGCTCAAGGTGGAAGGATTCACTAAACTGATCTAAGTATGGTGGAATGAATTCTTGGTGGAAGGATGTCCAGACTATAGACTCAATGTAAAGCTATAAAAATGCTCAAGGTAAAACTCAAAGAATGGAGCAAAGCTAACTTTGGGAAGATAGAACTGACTGAAATTGATGAGTTACAAAGAACAAGAAATTTGACTGAAGATGAAATGATGATAAGAGCCACCATAGTAGTGGAGTTGGAAGAGTTGGCAAAAATGAAGAATCAAGGTGGAGACAGAAATCCAGAGTATTATGGTTGAAAGAAGGGGATAATAATATAGGGTTTTTCCAAAGAATGGCAACATCACACAGGAGGAACAACACCATTGACAGGCTGATAGACAAATGAGAGATTGTAGAAGATCCTATAGAAATCAGAAACACTATGATTCATTTTTATAGGAAGCTCTACACTTAATCTGAAAACTGGAGACCTAGATTTGATTTCCTGGGTTGTCTAACTATAACTCAGGAGGAACATACTTGGATGCAAAGACCTTTTACCGAGGAAGAGGTCTTGGGATACTTCAAACAGTGTGATGGAGATAAAGCTCCAGCCACCTTCAGGTCCTGTTGGATTCACAGTGAGTTTCTTTAAGTCATGTTGGGGAACACTGAAGGAGGATCTGATGTTGACTATTCACAATTTTCACCAAGAGGAAGGCTTTGAAAAATCTTTTAATGCCACTTTCATAGCATTGATTCCTAAAAAAGCTGGGGCAGAGGAATTAAAAGATTCCAAACCTATTAGCTTGATAGGGGGAGTATTTAAGATTATTTCCAAACTAATCACTGAGAGGTTGAAGACAGTAATGGGGAGATTGGTTGATGTACACCAAATGGCTTTCTTAAAAGGAAGACAAATTATGGATGCCTCACTTATTGCCAATGAATTGGTGGACTCACTCCAGAGTCAAACAAAAAGAGGCTGGTATCTTGTGTAAGCTTGATATAGAAAAGGCATATGATCATGTTAATTGGTCTTTTCTGCTAAAAATCTTGAAGGACATTGGTTTTGGGAGGAAGTGGCCTAACCAGATAAGCTTTTGCATATCCGCTGTTAAGTTCTCACTAATTATAAATGGCAACTCTGAAGGTTTCTTCCAATCTCAAAGGGGGTCAAGGTAGTGGGCCCCTCTCTCACCCTTCTTATTCATTCTATCCATGAAAGGCCTCAACCACACGATTAGGAGAGCAAATGTCAATGATGGATGGTTAAGAGGTTTTAAAGCTCAAATGCAGGGGAGCATGGAGAATGAGGTGGAGGTTACTCATTTACTTTATGCAGATGATTCTTTGATTTTCTGTGAGGCTGAGGTGACACAAATCAGACACATCAGAGATATTCTCACTATTTTTGAAGGTGTCTCTGGGCTCCATGTTGATTAGCAAAAGAGTTTCCTCTATCCAGTAAACCATGTAAGCAACATGAAAATGCTAGCTAGCAATCTTGGTTGCCAATTAGCTACTCTACACATAGTATTTGGGCATGCCTTTGGGAGCACAAAACAAGGACATAAGAGTGTGGAATGATGTTCTGGAGAGATGTGACAGGAAACTAGCAAGGTGGAAGAGTCATTACCTCTGTCTGGGAGGGAGATTGACCCTGGTCAAGTAAGTCCTAGATGCTCTCCCTTCCTACATGATGAGCCTTTTCCCTATTCCAAAGATCATTGAGAAAAAGATCAACAAACTTAGAAGATCTTTTCTTTGGAATGGAAATAGAGAATATTTAGTTACAAGCTAGTCAAGTGGGATATTGTAACTCTTAGTAGGAAGCATGGGAACTAGACATAAAAAAGCTAAGCCTCCAGAACTCCTGCCTTCTACAGAAATGGTTGTGGAGATTCTGCACTGAAGAGCTAGCACTATGGAAGAGAGTCATCATTGACAAATATGGACTACAAAGTCATTGGTCTACTGAGGAGGTTCTGGGAACTTTTGGGTGTAGTGTTTCGAAGACCATTAGAAGACTATGGCCACGGTTCAAGGATAACATCTCAATTAAGGTGGGAAATGGTAGGAAAATTGACTTCTGGAATGATTTATGGATTGGAGAAGAATGCCTTGAAACTCTGTTTCTAGATTTGGAGATTTGGTTATACTCAGCCAGCAGAACAAGGACACAATTTCTCAGATGTGGAGCCCTCAGGGATGGAATGTGTTGTCAATGATTGAGAGATAGAGAGAATCACTGCTCTATTTCAGATCCTAAATACCTTCTTAGGCACCTGAGCCTGACAAACCTATATGGAAATGACAAACCTATATGGAAATTACAGAGGAAAGGAGTGTTCACAGTGAAGTCTTGCTACTAGAGTAGCAATGTTGGTCAAAGAATAAATATAACCTAGCCTTGGAAACTAATTTGGAAGATAAAAATACCTCTAAAGGTATCATGTTTTGCTTGGTTGGTGAGTAGAAGGGCATGTCTAACACATGAAGTGCTTCAGAAAAGAAGCAAGACAAATTTGTTCAAGATGTTTTATGTGTGATCAAGATGTGAAGTCAATGGACATTTGTTCCTCCACTGCAAGGTAGCTACCAACCTATGGAACATGTTTTTTTGCATCCATGGTGTATGCTGGGCAACTCCACAGACCACTAAGGGTATGCTAGACATCCAGAAAGACATAGGAAGAAGACATTCTACTGAAGACTGGTGGGAGTTAATACTAGCTTGCATTTGGTGGACTCTATGGAAAGAAATAAATTCTAGATATTTTGAGGACAAGAGCAACAACATCGAGAAGATAAGGATGAATACCCTTAGTCTTTTATACTTTTGGTGTAAACAGGATATGAGGAGGGATATAAAACTTTTTATTTATTTCATAGGCAATTTGTAATCTCCCTAAGGGTAGGTTTTGTTATGCTCTAATGAGATTGTAAGTGACCTATGCTCATCATCATTTGATGATGAAGACTTTTGTGAATACACAGTTACCCTGATCTCCAAAAAAAACTTGTTTGTTACGGATCCTATTTATTGGTTAAGATTGGTAATTTGTTGCTACAAATGACTCATATGTTCCAATATATATGTAAGTCTCCGTGAAAGATTACCTTACAAACTCATATTTTTTATTATAGGTTGTGCATCCATGACTTGTCCCAACAGAAAAAGAGTTGCAAATATCATTCCTTATTACTCAAGCATTTGTTGAGACGCTATTTGATCCTATGGTGGATATAGTTAAAAGGGAATTGGTTGGAGCAACAACCATCAAAAGAGAAAGAGTTGATGCTGGTCAACTTGTTGTTTTTGATGAGGATATGATTAATGCAGCTGTAAGGGCTGGTGTTGGTGCTGAAAAAAGTGGTGGGAAGAAAAATTGTTGGTGGTGGTGGTTCTGAAAGAATGTTGACACCATTTTCTGGGGCTGAAAAAAGTGTTGGGGCTACCTCTTGTAATAAATATTTTGGCTGTCATGTGGTAAGTGCTAGAGAAAACATGATGATGTTGTCAAGTGTCTTCAAACATTGACCAAGGCTGTGAAAGAATTGACATCCAAGAGGAGTGTCATACCATCACAGAAGCTTCAGGATCCATGTACTCCACATGCTAAGAGGAGAAGAAAATTGTTTGTCAAGGAAATATCAAATATGGAAAAAAAAAGTTATTGGAGAATTGTCAATGACCATAAGAGAGAAGTCGGTGCTTAAGAAGGTGAATATTTACAAGTTTGTGCCTTCAGCTATAAAAGGCTACTTTGTTGGCACTGATGGAAACAAATGATCGCGAATTCTACTCCATGCATTATCTTGATGAAAATGATTTTAAGAACATGACTAGTATGAATTTTTGGTGGGAGGACTTGGTAAGTTTTCTCCAATAACCTTCAATTTATAATGTTTGTTTTATCTTTTCAATTATTACTAACTAAAAGTAATTGTTATTTTAGTAAGTTCTTAGCCTCATGCGGGAGAGGCATATCAGATTCAATGAGCACTATGATTTCACGGATAGAATCATGGATCTCAACTTCTATGGTTACTTCATAGACAAGTTCAAGATAATGAGCAAGGAAACAACAACAGCTGGTGGCAGAACCTTAAAGCAGTTACTTGCTAAGTTTGTATGGCAAGATGATGCCATTGACTATGTTAGAGGGAAGAGACCATATCCTGGTGGCATGGATTGGATAGGGCCAAAGAGGGATTCTTGCAGTCATGAACTCAGGGAAAAAACATTTTGTGACTCTTGAGATCCTCTTGAATGAGGGAGTCAGTAATGTTTATGACTGCAACATTAGTTAGCTATTGTTAGAATAGGAATAGGTTTATACAATTCTATTAGAATAAGAATAAGTTTATACAATCCTATTAGAATAGGAATAGACTTATACAATCCTATTAGAATAGGAATAGTAATAGAAATAGAAATAGGAACACTAAATAGTATCCTACTTGATAAAGGATTGTATTCTAGGGTCTATAAATAGAGTCTCAATGTAATAATGTAAACAACAACAAGAATTCAATAATATTGTTTTTCTATATTTTTCACATGGTATTAGAGCCTTTATGATCTTGGTAAACAATCAAAGAGCTTCTGCTGTCGGCGGGCGGCTATTATCCATATATGTCGCCCGTTCGGTCAACGATTATGTTAGAAAAAGTTGGGTCACCATGCATCATTCCGGTGACTATTTTTTTCATATTGAATTTGTGTAGCACCGTGCGATCTTTCTGATGACTACTTTTTCATATCTAGTTTGTGTAGCACTGTGCCATCATTCCAGTGACTACTATTTTATATATAATTAGTGTAGCACCGTGCCATCCTTTCGGTGACTATCTTTTTTTGCATATCTGATTTACTTAGCACTGTGCATCTCTTCGGACTACTTTTCATATATAATTTGTGTAGTACCGTGGATTTTTTTGAACTATTTTCTCATATCTGAGTTGCATAATGTGCCTTTTCAGTTACTCCTCAGATTTGATTTGCATAGTTCCATTCGTCTTTCCGGTGACTCCTCAAATCTGATTTGCGTAGGGTTGTGCCATCATTCTAACCCTACCCGTATAATTTTTCTTTTTCAGCAAGGTCGTGCCATCATTCCGACCCTACCCATATTATTTCTCTTTTTCAATGTGTCGTTCCATCAATTCAAACTATCCTATATAATTTCTATTTTAGTTGGGTCGTGACATCATTCCAACCCTACCTATATAATTTTATTTCTTAGATTGTGACCACTTTTAGCCATTCAACTAATACTCCGGCATATGAGCATTTTTCGGCCAGTTTTTTGGGTGACTTGTTTAATATCGACTTATCTATTGATTCCAACATGATCCATATACTTTATACTAGATTTTGAGCACTTTGTTGCTCAGGGGGAGTTTAGTAGCCTTGTATGTCGATTATGTGAGTCACTCTATGGTTTGAAACAGTCTTTGCAAGTTTGGTTTGGGAAGTTCAACACTGAAATTTTATCACTCTGTGTTTTATCGGCATTATGCATCAAATTTAGTATTTTGTGAGAAGATTAAGCACATTGAGATTGACTGACATTATGCATCAAATTCAGTATTTAATGAGAAGACAAGCACATTGAGATTGACTGTCAATTTTGTGAAGTCGAGTGATCAACTTGCAGATATCTCACCAAGCCCCTCATCGTTCCTCATGTTAATTACATTTGTAACAAGCTAGGTACATCAATTGTATGCACTAGCTTGAGGGGGAGTGTTAGAATAGGAATAGGTTTATACAATCCTATTAGAATAGGAATAGGTTTATACAATCCTATTAGAATAGGAATAGACTTATACAATCCTATTAGAATAGGAATAGTAATAGAAATAGAAATAGGAACACTAAATAGTATCCTATTTGATAAAGGATTGTATTCTAGGGTCTATAAATAGAGTCTCAATGTAATAATGTAAACAACAACAAGAATTCAATAATATTATTTTTCTATATTTGTCACAGCTATTAATAACTTTAAACTGGTGTAATAATATAGTTAAAAGAGGTGATGTTTTGGTTATATAATTTAGCAGAAAAATAGAAAAAATATGTATTCTATCATTGAGAGTGCTACACTGCCTCTGTTATGACCAGAATTATATAGATAGATATAGATTTTCAATGGTCTGTAGTAGCCCCAATTTGTTGGGTTGTCTGCATAAATGATTTCCTGAATTTGCATGTGCCTTAATTATTGTTGTGGTTACATAGTAATTCTTACAGTGCTTCTATTACTGAATTTCAATGCTCTTTTGCTTCTCCTTTCAATATGCATTTTACATTTTTGGTTTAACTTTAAAGGATGAATGAGACGTGATATCATGCTTTTTATTTGTAGTTTTGATGAAGAGATACTACACATATGTGGGTCTTTCATTCCAGCTAACACAGGAAATGTTCAATAGTTGGAAACGAAGGCAGAAGAGTCTCAAGCTTACAGGTTTGTGAACTGTGAAATTTCTATTCACTTATTTCAGTCCATCACTTTGCCTCATGCATTTTTCTGCTACTACAGCATTACAGAAAAGAGGTTAGGCAACAAAAGGGTTGTTGAATTGCTTGAGCCTAATAGCTTAGTACGTTATTGGGAAAGCTGAAATCTGAAAATCATATTAAGAAATCAAGAAGATCTAAAAGCAGAGACAACTTAATGTGCTAATTGTATGCATTGCATCGGACTGATTTCGCCAAATTTTAGCTCTCCCAGCAACTGTTTGATCCAAACTAGCTCACAAGTTGCTGCAGCCATTGCTCGAAATTCTAGTTCTGCACTAGATCGAGCAACCACACTCTGTTTCTTACTCTTCCACGACACCACATCTTGGTGGCTCCCGGGTGAATGGAATACCGAGAACTATGGGCTTCTGACAAGATTTGTTCCCTCAAGTCATCAACATTAGGAACACACAAATGACCTTGATATCTAAGTACGCCATCTCCCCCTTGGAAGAAAGCCTCTACGGACTTTCTAAGCACCGCTTCTTTCAATTCCACTAAGGTCGGATCAAGACATTGTTTAGCTTTCACATCCATCACAAAAGACGATTCTGAACCATAACACCACCCTTGGTAGAGTCTACTAACTGAACACCCAATCAGGCCAATCTATGTACATCTCATACCAATTCTTTCTTATCTTCTTTTATATGGGAAACACTACCCATTGATAATCGGCTAAGAGCATCCGCTACTACATTCGCCTTACCGGGGTGATAGAGAACACTCATATCATAATCCTTAAGCAACTCAAGCCACCTTCTTTGGCAAAGATTCAAATCTTTCTGATTAAACACATATTGCAAACTCTTGTGGTCGGGAAACACTTCTACGTGAACACCATACAAATAGTGCCTCCAAATCTTTAAGGCAAAAACCACTACCGCTAATTCAAGATTGTGGGTGAATTTATATGTGGTCAAATATCAGGAAAAAAAAAGCTCCCAAGCACGATGTCCGAGGTTTTCATCTGAGGTCCCTTCTGGGTCCTGGATTCCTATTCTGGTGGACTTCTTCCATCGGAATTCTCTCTCCTATCTATCAACATTTCTTCTTTTAGTCATCTCCTTCTCATCATGGGTAGCAATATCATCTATTTTGCGGTAGGTTTTAAATCATTTGACATTACAAGGAAGATCTCAAGGGCTGAGATTTTGTATGAATAGGTGGAAAGAGGTCGAAACACGATGGCTAGGGCGAGTTTTAGCCAGAAAATGATGGAGTGGATAGTTCACCTTTTGAAGGAAGCATCGAAAACGAAAGGAAACTCGGTGAAGAGATGGAAAAATCACGACCATTATTTTGAGATTTTCTGCTCAAAAAATTTTAATAGATTTGGTTGCTATTTCAGTATCATTAATATGCAAGGAAAGAAGAAAAAAATTATTATTGTTCCAGAATGGTCATTTAATTCAGGATGGTTGGATATTGCTACTAAGATAACCAACTTCATTAATGTCAAAACCACAAGGACAATCAAGCTTTTACATCGTATGACGGAGGAAGGGCTCCTTTACACAGACACTGTCAAGAATAATAAATGGTCAACCAGAGAGATGAATGATGCTGGGGTAAACAGGAAAGGAAATTCCCTATTTATTTCAAAAGATGCTAGGAAAACACAAAATGAACTTCTGGATAGGAGCGTGGTAGGCAGCCTATCAGAGGAGATCTCAAATGTCCATCTTGCTGAGATCCGTCGTTGGGCAAATAGTTCCTAGAAACACCACCATGGTCTTTACATATATGAGATGGGACGCAACCAGTTTCTCTTTGAGTTCCCAACCAAGACAACAGCAGACCATGTGGTGAAGGGAGAATGGTTCTGGAAATCTCACAAATTCCATCTAGATTGGTGGACGTCATGCTCAAACTCAATTGAGGAAAGCCTGAAGGAAGTTTGGATCAGACTGGTAGGTCTTCCACTCCAATTTTGGTCCCAAAAGATCCTTCGGGAGATCGAAAATCTATGTGGTGGATGGACACAAACAGAAGAGGAAACAGATCTCTAAAACCACCTAAAATGGGCTAGAATAAAGGTAAGAGGGGATGAAGAATCAGTCCCAAAGATGGTGGAACTGATACATGAAGGATCTATCTTCAAGGTCTAAATTTGGATTGAAGCTCCGGCGAGGTTGGTGAACAGTGGACAAAGGGGGAAGAAGGGTATTACCCAGCAGTCTGTGAAAAAACCCTACTTTATAGAGGGTAGGGGGTTTTTGAGTGCACTGATCTGATAGGGCATGTGGGCACTTCGAAGTCGCAGGAAAATTTGAATTTTATGGATGGGCAAATGTACCAGAGATCACGTGACAGGGATAAGGGTCTTGATACGCGTGTGATAGCACGTGCAGGCAATTTAAATGAGAAGAGGGAAATTTTGGGCTGGGGAAATTTGGGCCATGATCCAGTGGCCCAAAATGGCTTTAAAGAAGGGGAGGGAAAAATGCGAAAGGTCCAGCAGACCTTTTTGTAGATGAAATAATAGCAGAGAAGATAGAGAGGAAGTCTGGTGGGAATTATGCTCGGTGAGAGGTCTTTTTTCAGGACCTTGGGTGGTTGGGGGGACTTTAATACAATCAGATTCCCTTCAGAGAAATGAAATTGTACCAGATTTAATAAGGCCATGACGGACTTCACAGATTTTATCGAAGATGCAGAGCTTGTTGACATCTAGCTAGCGGGAGATGTTTTTACATGGAAGAAAGGAGAAGGCCATGATCCTGCAGCCAGGCTGGATAGATTCCTGATTTCTGAGGAATGGGAGAACACTTTTAAGAACATCAAACAATCGACATTACAAAGGGTCATTTCAGATCATTGCCCTCTGATATTGGAATGTGGTAATTGGGAGAGACCAATCTCCTATTTCAAGTTTGAGAATTGGTGGCTTTAAACAGAAAATTTTAATGAGATGGTGAAGATTTGGTGGGACTCCCGTATTTTTAGGGGAAAACCTGACTTTATCCTGGCAAGTAAATTAAAATACTTGAAGGGCAAACTCAAAGAGTGGAGCAGAACAAGACAGGGAAACTTAGGACTACAGAAATAGAGCATTCTTAATCAACTGGCTGACCTAGAGAGGATACAAGACCAAAGACAACTCATAGATGATGAATCCTATTTAAGAGCAGTTCTCACCGTTGAATTTGAAGATAATGCAAAGAGAGAGGAAGTAGCTTGGAGACAAAGATCTAGAGCTTTGTGGTTAAAAGAGGGGGACAAGAACACTAAGTTCTTTCATAGAAGGCAAATGTACCAGAGAGATACAACAACTTTGATAAGATTTCTGTTAATGGAGTGTGCACGCAAGAACCAGCAATAATCAAAGAAGAAATCTTAAACTTTTATCAGAATCTTTACACTAAGACAGAGAGGTAGAGACCTCAGTTCATTGTTAGAAATGGCAAGATAATTAGTGAAGGTGACAATATCTTACTGCAGAGTCAGTTTACTGAGGATGAAATAAATGATTGTGTCATGGCATGTGCTGGGGACAAAGCTCCAGGCCCTAATGGGTACACTATGGCTTTCTTCATTACATGTTGGGAGGTAGTTAGAAAAGAGGTAGTTGCAGCTGTCCAAAACTTCCATGATCATGATATTTTTTAGAGAAGTTTTAATGCTACCTTCATATCATTGATTCCAAAAAAGATAGGGGCTAAGGAGTTGACGGATTTCAGACCTATTAGTCTAATAGGGAGCATATATAAGATCATTTCAAAAGTTTTAACCGAAAGACTTAAGAAAGTGGTCTATAATCTGGTGGATGCCCAACAAATGGCCTTTATAAAAGGTAGGCAGATCATGGATGCAATTCTGATTGCAAATGAATGTGTGGATGAGAGAAAGAACAGTAAGGTGCCAGGCATTTTATGCAAATTGGATATTGAAAAAGCCTACAACCACTTGCATTGGGGCTTTCTCTGGAAGTCTTTGGAAAATATGGGCTTTGGAGGAAAATGCCTAAAATGGATTAAGTTTTGCACTGCAACGGTGAAGTTCTCTATTTTGATAAATGGTGCCCCCTCTGGTTTTTTTCTCATCAGAGAGAGGACTGAGACAAGGAGATCCTTTATCTCCTTTCCTCTTTATCCTGGCGATGGAGGACCTAAATGACATGCCCAGAATAGCCCAAACTAGAGGATGGATAAGAGGATTCAATGCTAATATGAATAATAGACAAGGTCTGGCCATCTTCCACTTACAGTATGCTGATGACACATTGATATTTTGTGATGCAAACAGCTCTCAACTAAAGTACTTGAGAGTAATTCTGATCCTTTTTTAAGCCATCTCAGGCCTACACATCAATTGGGGAAAGAGCTTCATCTTTCCTATCAATGAGGTGCCTAGGATAAATATGCTTGCAAATATTCCTTGGGGGGGGGGAGGTAGGGGATCTCCCCACAACATACCTTGGCATGCATTTGGGTGACAAGAGCAGGTCAAAAGGTATCTGGAACAACACTCTAGAAAAGTGTGAGAAGAAGCTGGTGAACTGGAAGAGTCAATATTTGTCCTTGGGAGGAAGAGTCACACTCATTAACAGTGTGCTAGATGCTCTACCCACATATATGATGTTTGTTTTCCATATGCCTGCAAATGTGATTGACAGAATGGATGCAATTAGGAGGAATTTTTTGTGGAAAGGAAATTGTGATCCTAATAATCATAAATTCCATCTAGTGAAGTGGGACCAAGTCATTCTCAGCAAAAAATAAGGAGGTTTGGGGATTAGGAATTTGAAATCCAGAATCAAAGCTTACTTATGAAGTGGTTATGGAGATTTGCCTCACAAAAACAAGCTCTCTGGAAGGAAACAATAAAGGCTAGGTTTGGTATGGAGAATTTGTGGATCACCAACCTGTCCACACAACCCTATGGATCTGGAGTATGGAGATCCATCAGAAATTTATGGATCAAATTCTTTAACAAATGCAAAGTCAAGGTAGGGAATGGTAGAAGGACGTTGTTCTGGGAAGACAAATGGGTAGATCAGGTGACTTTGAGATATAGGTTCCCTATTTTGTTCAACATGAGCCTTCAAAAAGAGGCTACAATTAGAGAAATGAGAGATAATCAAGGGTGGGATTTAAGATTTAGAAGACATCTAAATGATTGGGAGGTCAATAAAATAGTTGAGCTACTCAACATTCTAGGGCAGTGCAAAGATCTAAACACAAATGAGGACAATCTATTTTGGAACCCAGATGAGCAAGGCAGATTTTTAGTTGGCTCGGCTTCTAGAAGCTCACAAAGACCTTGTACTCATATAGGTGGATGGCCTTGGAAGATGATTTGGAAAGTCAAGATACCATTCAAGATAGCATGTTTCACTTGGCTATTATCCAATCAGGCTACACTCACTCAACACAACCTCATGAAAAGGCATGCAAATCTGTTCCAAGTGTTGGTTTTGTGAATGTGGGTCGAGACAATAAATCATCTCTTTCTACATTGTAGAGAGACTGTGAAGTTGTGGCAGATTTTCATCAACTTAAGGGGCATCAGTTGGACTATGCCAAGGAACATCAAAGAAGCTCTAGCTTGCTGGAACAGAGATGGGAATCAGTCAGGACACAGGGAGAGATGGAAGATTGTCCTTGCCTGCATTTGGTGGTCTATATGGATGGAGAGGAACCAGGGATGTTTTAAAAACAAGAGCTGCTCTATGCAGAATTTGAAGCTGAATTTCATGGTTCTTTTCTTTTTTTGGTGTAAACATGAATATCCTCAAGATGCAGAGGATATTCCTAGTATTTTAGAGTTCTTATGACTTCCATAGGAGTTCTTTGCTTTTAGCAATGTTTGGATGTAAGTATTACTAGAATAATCTTTATGTATTCTTTTGTTTATAATACAAGTTACCTTTCTCAAAAAGAATTCAAGATTGTGGGTAGGATAATTCTTCTCATGAACCTTAAGTTGCCTTGAATCATAGGCAATAACTTTTCTATTTTGCATAAGCTCACATCCTAACCCAATTCTTGAGGCATCACAATAAACAACAAAACCATTCATCCCTTCCTGTAAAGTCAACACCGGAGCGTATCTTTCAATTCCTGAAAACTCTTCTCACATAATTCGGACCATATGAACTTGGCCTGCTTTTGAGACAAAGCAGTCAATAGAGAGGCAATCGTAGAAAACCCCTCAACAAATCTTCTGTAATAACCAACCAAACCCAAGAAACTTCTAATATCCGAAGGGGATAAAGGTCTAGGCCAACTCTTGACCGCATCCGTCTTCTTAGGATCTACCTCAATACCTTTACTTGAAACAATGTGACCAAGAAAAGCTACGGACCTTAGCCAAAACTCACATTTGCTAAACTTTGCAAAGAGTTGTTGGCCCTTGAGAATTTGCAACACAATCCTCAAATGATTGGTGTGATCATCCTCACTTCTCGAATAAATCAATATATCATCAATGAACACAATTACGAACATATCAAGGTATTGTCTAAACACCCTATTCATCAGATCCATAAAAGCCACCGGAGCATTAGTCAAACCAAACGACATCACCAAAAACTCATAATGACCATACCGGGTTCTAAAAGTCATTTTCGGAATATCTTCATTTTTCACCCTCAATTGGTGATAACCCGACCTAAGGTCAATATTGGAAAAGTAACTCGCTCCTTGGAATTGGTCAAACAAATCATCTATTCTTGGAAGAGGATACTTATTCTTAATGGTCACCTTATTTAATTGCCGATAGTCAATACACATGCGGAGTGAACCATCTTTCTTTTTAACAAACAAAACCGGAGCACCTCATGGAGAGATACTCGGTCAGATGAAACCTTATCCAACAAATCTTTCAATTGTTCCTTTAATTCCTTAAGTTCTACCGGAGCCATTCTATGAGGAGGAATAGAAATAGGTTGCATATCTTGGAGAAGGTCAATACCGAAATCTATTTCCCTTTTGGGAGGAATACTGGGTATATCATCTGGGAACACTTTCGGATACTCATTAACAATGGGGACAGACTCAAGAATAGCGGTTTTGGATCTGTCACCCTAACTAGATAATACATGCAACCCTTAGAAATCATCTTTCTAGCTTTAAGACAAGAAATAAACCGACATTTCGGCATAGAATATCCCCCCTTCCACTCTAGGATAGGCTCATTTGGAAACTAAAATTTGACTACACGGGTTCTACAATCAATAGAAGCATAACAAGAGTGCAGCCAATCCATACCAAGGAAAACATCAAAATCTAGTATATCAAGCTCTACCAAATCAATAAGAGCAACTCTATGGGATAAGGAAATGGGACACTTTCTATAGACCCTCTTAGAGTCTTAGCCATAATGGAATCACCAACAAGAGTAGATAGAGAAAAAGGATCTAACAACACATTAGGAAGCACATCAAATCTCATAGCCACATATGGCATCCAAAAGACAAGGTAGCACCAGGATCAAGTAAAGCATAAACATCAAGTTGAAAAACTTCCAACATACCAGTAACCACATAGGGAGAAACCTCTTGTTCACCATGAGTTTGAAGAGCATAGAACCTATTTTGCTTGGGAGCACTAGTACCCGAACCACTTGGACCGGATGAAGGATAGGGTTGAGCCCTACAACGACTATCTCCCTCATTCTTAGCAACTAAAGGACAATTCCTTATCTTGTGGTCCATCTTACCATAACCAAAACAAGCATTGGAACCCACTAGACATTTGCCTTCATGCCTTCTACTACACTTAGCACAATTGGCAATGAAGACCCACTACCACCTCCTTGAGGTTTAGGGTTAGACACCCTCTCTTTGTTGAACTTAGGAGCATTAGAGGAACCTTGCTCGGAAAACCTTTGTCGATACCTAGGACGACCATGTCCATCAGACCTTGCATAAGAGAAATTACTATTATCGGTTCTAGACCTCTGTCTCCCTAGACCTCTCCTTAAGTTTCTCCTCTTCAATTTGTTGGGCATGAAGCATGAGACGAGAAATATCAATGGCATGGACAAGCATAGTCGTACGACACTTTTTCACTACTAATTCGGACACACCTGAAACAAACTTGCTCATCCTTTCCCTAGAGTCGGCAACTATAGAAGGAGCATATTTCGACAATCGAGTGAACCTCAAAGCATATTCTTTCACACTCATGTTCCCTTGCCGGAGATTAATAAACTCAAGCACTTTTGCCTCCCTCATCTCAAGAGGAAAGTACCTATCAAGAAAAGCGGACTTAAACCTTTTCCATTCTTGGTGACCCGCATCTTCTGGTATTGCTTCCTTCCATTGGTTGAGACAAATTTGAGCAACACCCTTAAGTTGATAAGCGGCCAATTTCGCCTTTTCCACCGGAGTCACTCCCATAATAGTCAAGACCTTGTAAACCTCATCAATGAACTCTTGAGGATCTTCCTCAACCTTAGAACCATAGAATTCCGAAGGATTCATCCAAGTGAAGTCCCACACTCTAGATGCTGCCCTACCCACATTTGGGTTCACGGGGTTCACAACTTCCCTATTGGCTTGGGCCGTCACGGCTTGAGCCAACACTTGAAAAAACAGTCCTAAACTCCGCATTAGTCACTTTCTCGGCCAAAGGGTCAACCGGAGCTTGAGGAAGAGCTCCTTGACCAATCTCTTCTCTCTCATTCCTTCTAGCAAAAGTTCTTCGAGTAGTCATATCCTATAGACCATCGGGTAAGAATTAGGAGAGAGACCTTATAGAGTTAAACTCTATCGCATGACTTAGAGTAATGAAGAAGTGAAGTTTCCTAAACATCTTGTAGCCTCTCATTCATAAATGCAGCGCGCCTCACACTCATGAACAAGACTCTACTAGACGTGGTTTTGAGACATCCTAGGACCTTTCTAAACCTTGTACTCTGATTACCAAGTTTGTCACGACCCAGGGGTACCCCTTGATGTAACATGGCATACAAGACCCCGGAGGCCTCATTTATGCCACTTAGCATTCATAGTCAAGATGATAGAAAATTGGTAAAATTTAAAACATTTTCAACACAATCAAAGTTTTATAAAACAAAGCGGAAGTCTAATACACTTGTCTCAAAATCCATCTAAAACAATAGAATCATTGGGACAGAGCCCATACAACAATGTTCCAACTTAAAATGTAAAGAACATAAGGAAATGGTGGCCAAATCCTCAAATGCTATGAGGACTCACCAATCTTCAACCTTGCCTCTACTATGGATCCTAGCCACGGGGATGAGAGTCGGGAACGTCGGACCCTTCATTTGGATAAGCAACGTAGGCAAGAGTATGCGTTAGTACAATAATGCACTAAATATGATAGCTTGCATAAACATCAACATAAACAAAAGAGTTAGACAACATAAGTCGTAAGGTATGCACATAATAGATCATTTCAACATAAAAGGAATATTTCTTGAAGTAACCTCAATTCATCCTTACTCATCATGGAAGGCAAACTCAAGCAATAATCCAAGCTCATCACCTATCATACTTATCTTAGCTTATCTTTTATAGACATGGGAAATCGCCTCTTGCCTTCATATAAAGGCGCATCGGTATTCGCCTATTGCCTTACATATATAGATCATGGGTAGTAGCCTCTTGTCCAACTTATGGGATCATGGGTACTCGCCTCCATGCCCAACATCATGTGACACGGGTACTCACCTCCATGTCTTTCTATAAAGATCATGGGTAATCGCCTCCATGTCCAATCATTATTATAGGAACATGGGGAGTTGCCTCTTATTCGATTCTAAGGAATATGGGTAATTGCCTCTTATTCAACTCTAAGGAATATGGGTAATCACCTTATATCCTTCTCATTTAGAGGTCATGGATAATCACCTCTAGCCTCATCAATTTCTTAGCCTATTAGCTTAGATTCATTTTAGGTGAGCAATCCTTTCAACCTAGAATCATTCAATGTGAGACAACCTTTCACATTCATACATAAGCAATTCATGTGGGTAAATCTCTTCCACCACTATCACATCAAAATCATCAATTCATAACATAAGTTTCACTCCCAAAGCAATACTCATCATATTCATCATATATGCTTCAATCTCAACGCAATTGATATTGTACCTTATTTATCCTATAAGAATACGCCTAAATTCACAAATTCTCCTTTCATGGATCAAAACCCATTTACATCAATTTCAACTTAGAAACATGGGTTAAGCATGGGTACATGTAAATTCATCCTAAAAACATGTAATCCTATCAATTCATGCATAAACAATCATAACCCAATCAATTGGATTAACATTCATCAACCCACAACTTTAGAAGAAAACCCTAACTCAAATTGGGGAATTTCTACTTTCAATTGGGGAATCTTAGGGGCTCCATGGATGAAAAGCCATCATACCTTACTATCAAAGCCCACAATTTCTTGAGGAATGGAGACTTGACCTTGACCCTAGCTTTAACTCTTTCTTCTTCTTCAAGTTCTAGAGAGAGAAATCTTTTGAGAGGAAGAACTTTGGTTTTTCTTTTGGGTTTTGAGAGAATGACGTGAATGGGTGGGTTTTGGGGGCTAAAATCACTTATATAGGGGTCCTAGGCTTGGGTAAAATGACATAGCTTTGATTCAATTAATTTTGGAAAAGATCCATATACCCCTGAACTTAAAAGTTCCCAAACCACTTCATGAGGGGCACTACGGCCCGTCAAGGACCACACGGCCCGTTGTGGTGGCTGTGGTCCTTGACCAGTAGCCTGGCTTTCCACCCCTTAACTCTCTCTCCCTTCACGACCCTCTCCACGGTCCATAGTGGCCTTCACGAGCCATCAAGTGACTCGTGGGAGGGTCTCTCTTTTAGGCAGCCTTTTGCTAGTTATTGCCTAGCCCTTCACGGGCACCTACACAAGCCGTGGTACCCTTCACGGGGCATGATGATGCTCGTGGGAGGTGAGCACCACTTGGTTAGCTACTGTGAGCCACTACGGGCAGCACCACGCCTCGTGGTGCCCTTCACGGCCCGTATGGGTCGTGAAGGTTGCCCAGGCCAATTTATTTGGCTCATGACCTCTCACTTGGTCCTTGCTTAGACTACTAGATTATGAGGTGTTACAGTTCATTTCCTTAGGCCCTTAAGATAAGAATATATTTTCGATGATTTGCTGGATAAATATGAAAGCTTGAGGTGTAGTTAATAGAAAACAAACATAAGTTGATGCTGCTTCATGCTGTTTGTTTTCTGATGGTATTTGTGAAAGATTTGATGGTTTAGGTGATGGTGGAGGAGAAAGGTCTTAACTGTGGTGACGGTGCTTGTGGCGAGTCTCGGTGGTTGTTGCATGGTGCTAGACTGCTAGTCTCGGAGGAAGAAAATAAAACAAAAGAAGAGGTGGTGAAAAAGTAAAGAAGACAGTAAGAAAATAATCTAATAAAAGATGTGAAAAAAAGTTTTTGATATATTTTTTGGCTACTGAGAGTGTAATGTAGTCTCTTCGCCACATAAGCATTGGGGGGTAGGATTTTGTTTCAAGATAGCCCAAGGGAGTAATAGGAGATTCACAAAGAATAGGACTGTGCAACTGAGAATCCAGGGATAGTTCCTTTTTTTTTTTATCAGATAATTTAGGGGTATTTTATGCCTTTTCCCATCTCAAATCAACTTCCACCCATTAATGTCCAATTTCTTTTGATGCTTTGATATGACATATTGCCCCTCACCCCCTCCCTTTCTTTTATTATACATGTACTAAACCCCATTACATTATGGAAATTTCTGTAGTACCTCAACTCTCATGCAACCAAATTTCCTTGAAATTCTAAGGCTACTTACATGCATTGAGGGGTCGTTTGGTAGGAAGTATTAGGAGAAATAGTCCATGTATTATGTATGGTATTATATAGTACTATGTTTGGTAAGAATTTGTGCCTATGTATAACTAATCCATGGATTAGTTATACACCCTACATGACATTAGAGGATGTATTACTAATACCTTCTATTTGGAGGTACTAGTAATACATAGGATTTAATACCATGGGATAAGTCTATGCAAAGACAAAAATATCCCTCAAATCATTTTAATCATTTTGTTTATTTTCTTGATTTTATGTTTTATATTTGTATTAGTAAATTAATTTAAATAAATTAGCATATAAATTATTAGAGAGAGTTGTTTGTTACTAAATAAATTCAATACAATTTTTGAAATGTGAATTTAACATTTACTAATTAAAAAGGTAAATATATCACCACATGATGTTTCTTAATTGAATGGATAACATATGTGTGTGGTTTTCTAATTGTTTGTATTTTGAACAATTTATAAAATTGCATACATATTAAAACTATAACTTCAATTTCTATATGTAAATGTAGATGGTTTACTCAATTTTACTAAGTATTGTTTACCGTCTTATCAGTTTTAAAAGTAGATGATTTATCTTTTTTAAATTGAAAAATGTCATTTTGTGAGTGCTAAATCTATTAAAATGACAATTATTTATCCTCAAATAATTCAAGTGAAAAAATAGCAATCATGACAACAAAATTGTTCTTCACCTAGCTAGTTAGAAGGTCATAAAAAAAATAACATTGTCCGGCAATTATCTACCTTGACCCAATTACATAATAATACAAAGGTATAATTGGAAAGAAGTTTTTTATAGAGTTTTAATCCAAACACAAGATGAAGTAGAAAACAATGAACCAAACACTTGATAAAAATAAACTCTGCATTACTAATCCCTGCACTATTAATCCCTGCATTACTAATTCTTGCATTACTAATCCCTGCGTTATTAATCTTTGTACCAAACGACTCCTGTATGTATTCTGTGGTTTGTGCACAGAACGGACCGGTAGAGATGGCCAATGTACACTGTTTTTTTTTTGTTGTTACTGCTCATGATGGGCAAAGATAATACAGGAGGAAGATGAAACTTTAATTTGCATAATCTATATCAATGTAATCATCTGATTAAATTTGTGCTGCTAATAGCTTTTACGTACATTTTTTTATCCTAAATTTTGCTCAACTAAATGCTGATGTGAAGATTGGTTGATTGTTTATGTCTGCAGATTTTTATGCCACTCTTAATTTGAATTTGGCGCAGTGGGCTGCCTTTTCTACTCATCAAGTTTTTTTTTTTGGATTCCTTGAGTGACAAAATGTTAATTTTCTTTTTTGGTTTGCGGGGCAGGTGTAGGTTTTTGGTTCTTGTTGGAAGAATCCGTTTAGTATTGTTATATCTTTGCGCAGTAGTTTGTTCAGATGAAAACCTGTTCTAATTTATCTTAAGAAGAATCAAAAGTATCTTTCCAGTGTACGCTGAATGTCACTAATTGAAATACGATGAAAGATGGGTTTTCAAGTAATATTTTGCAACCATTTTGAAATAGGAGGAATTGAAGAGTCCTCATATATCTTGTTCAGTATCACAGGAAAACAAAGGAACTAATAGATACTTTTATTTAACTTTCTTGATCCAAAGAGTGTTACAATGGTTTTTGCTTGAGGACAATTCTGTGGGAAAAAAAAATAGTGATAGACAATACAATTTTAAAATGTTGAGCAATGTAACTATTATGTGAATAAGTAATGAAGTAACGTACATGACATCTAACTTTGAACATGATTTGTCTGTACATTCCAAGTAATATTTGGTGTGGGTTTCAATCATGTCACTTTGCCAAGAGCATCATGGGCAACTGACAAGTGACTGGTTGGTTCAATTCAGGTTGGGTGTTAGTTCAAACAAGTAATAATTAGTGCCAATTGGCTGTCTTTTTCTCAGAATTGGCAAAGTGGGAATCAAAACCAAGTCTGCTTTCTGTGTTGTGCACATGTTACATACCAACCAATCTAAATGTAGTTTAAAAAAAAAGGGGGAGTCCAGATGCTTGGTATCCAGAAGAGGGCCAGGCCACATTAGGTCTATAGGATGCAACCTCTTGGCCACACAACGACAACTCTTACTATTGCGCTCAACCTCCCCTTCAAATATAGTATAGATCAAATTTCTCAATGGTAAGCACACATGTATCAATCCGTCTGAGGACTACAACCTAGAGCTGCCTCCATGTCTACTGAAGGAAATTCAAGATACATAGATTAGTATCATAAGATTGATTCGTTGGACAAAATTGCAAGCACAAGATATCACCATATCAGATCTTACCTACATGTTCCTTTACTCAGATATTTACATCAACAGTATGGAGTTTTGTCTCCTAAAGTTGCATCAGAATTAACCCTTCTGCCTCAAATGACGAGTGTGATACAATCATATGCCAATTAGAATCACAAATGTTGGTAAAAATTAACCAGATAAAACATAGTAAAATTTATGAAAAGGATAGTTTACCATTTCACACAACACTGCAAGCAAATAAGTGAATAAACTTAGCACAAACGTAGCAAAGCGTACATTTCATTGCTCAATAAAACCATAAAAGGTACATGACACAGCATATGATATCCATAACTATAATATTTACAGAAAGAGGACTATCAAATGTGTATCACTATAAAGTCGAAGGCACTTAAGCTAACTGTTAAATGAAACAGAAGCACTTTGTGCATTCTTAGAAGTATATGCCCCAAACTAAAACATAAGCAGATGCCCATCAACATGCATGACACGGGCTGATTTAAA
Source organism: Solanum pinnatisectum (assembly GCA_035578085.1). Classification (NCBI taxonomy): domain Eukaryota; kingdom Viridiplantae; phylum Streptophyta; class Magnoliopsida; order Solanales; family Solanaceae; genus Solanum; species Solanum pinnatisectum. Next base: position 20,830,014 of record CM069083.1, read on the forward strand.
GCGCATAGTTAGCCAGTCAGCAACTGGCATTTCATCTCTAGAAGCAAGACTGGCTTGATCAAACAACTCAGGGTGAGCTAGCTCAACAAAATTCTCTTTTCCGCTCCTTTTCAGTATGAGTTAATCCACCTTTCTTAGTTTTCCCTGAAAATGATGATAGTATTGTGTATAACATAGATGCTTATATACTGACAACTCTGGATATACGCTTCATATTAATTCTGATGCAAAACACATAAAGAAAGCAGAGGAAGCCAAAAGAAGCAGCTGCTTTTCTCGGCAAAAAGGTTAAGATAAAGCGAAGAAGTAGCTGTTTTATGTAAACGAAAAACCAGCCAATCAAAACTTAGCTAACACTAGCACATTTGTTGGTTGAAAATGGTATTGACACAAACTTTGTTCCACCTTATGGTAATGAATAATCTTGCAACCAATGTACAATATCAAATAAAAACCATCATGAACTAGAACATAGAATAATGATTATAGACATTCCCAGTTATTCTTTTAGTAATGAATCAATACACAGTCTTTTAACAAGAAAAAATAGATAAATTTGACATGCTAGCTCCTCAGCATATTTACATGTTCTCAAGAGGAATTTAAAGACTGGTGCGAATATGTATACAAATGCAACCCAATAAAAGAAAGCATGATACGAACAAGCTTAAACTGCAAGTTCAGCTACCTAAGTTCCGCACCTAGAAATTAGGAAATGTGCTGACACGGGTGCCTTCTCGTTTAAGGATCTAAAACTAAAGGAAGTGAAGACAAGGGGCACATTTTGATGAAAATGACCAGCTTACTGATAAATAACGAATTGACTAAGAAAAACTCATCTCAGATCTTTTAAAAATTCCTGAGGCTAACGATGCATAGTTCGAAACTCTATGATTATCACAGGCTGCTCCTCTTCACCCAACTCATCTCAGATTCATACCAGTATATTTTCAAAATAAATCAAGAAACTCCCTAGGAATTGCATGTCAATCAGACTTTCAATTCCTAGATTCTACAAAAAAAAAAAAAAAAAAAAAGGAAAAATGCACAAGTACCCCCAACCTATGCCCGAAATCTCAGAGACACACTTATACTATACTAAGGTCCTATTACCCCCAAACTTATTTTATAAATAATTTTCCTATCCTTTTTCGGCCTACATGGCACTATATTTTTGGGCCCTGTTAGCAATTTTTTAAAGCTATCAAGTTGATAGTGCCACGTAGGCCGAAAAGGGATAGAAAATTATTTATAAACTAAGTTCGGGGTAATAGGACCTTAGTATAGTATAAGTGTGTCTCTGGGATTTCCAGCATAGGTTTGGGGTACTTATGCATTTTCCAAAATAAAATATGCAATAGAATTCTGCAACACACTTAGATCAGTTGATTAAATTAAACACTAGATGAGAACAACAAAAACCACAGAACCAAACAGTATCTATCAATGTAAATGTGTGTGCGCAGAGAGATCAAATAAACTCGATAACCCATATCTCTGAAAGGACAATAAACGGGACGGAAGATCAAGAGCTCATAGTCATAATGACACATAAAATTGTAATTGGGACAAACTTCTTCAATCTTCTAGCATTATTCCTACAAATTTGACCCCAAACCATATATATATATATATATATATATATATATATATATAGGACAAGAAATTACCTCTGTCATCAATCCAAGGAACTCCCTTGACCACTTTAATTCTATTCAGAACGAGTTCATCTCCAAACAATAAGTCCTCCTCTTAACTAACATCCTTGCAGCCGTCCCATAGGGCTCCTCAAATGCTGCAGCCACCCAATTCCCATCTGGCCCAACCACCTCTTTCTTAGGTTGCTCACTAGGCCTAATTGCTACCAATGTCGCCCCTTTAAGCACTGTCCCATCAGGTAACTCTAAATGTGGGGCGTACCACAACCTCATGTTCAGTGCTGGCACCATTGTCCTTTTCGAGGCCGATGAAGCTGAAAGAGGCTTCACTCTCAACTCCTCCAGCTGCTCCCTGTTCATACACAATACTCCTTGCCCATCAACATCCGTCAAAACCAAACTCTCAAGCTTCTTATGCTCTGCTATAATTGGCTGCAGCAGATAATGCCTTGCAGAAGCTGCTATCAAAGAACTAATCGTCCACACAACACGCAACTTCAAACCCCCATTAGTGTAAAACGACTCAGGTATGCTCCCATTATCTATTTCTCCATTACCATCACCCAAATTGTTGCTGTTACTTCCATTTCCACTTCCACACTGTTCCTCGACTAAATCAGTTGTGTTACCAATACTTACCGGTTGAATCACCGACGACGCCCCAAGAATAACACAATTATCAAGAGTAGAACCAAAATCAGCTCTCCATTTGAGCAAAGCACCTTCATCAATACCCAATTCCCCACTAGGCAACTCAATCCTAAGCAACTTAATTTCATCAAAATTCTTCAAAACCTGTGTAGGGGAGTGATGGGTAACAGAATTTTGCTCAAAATCATCATCAACAAGAGAGGATGAAGCAGTACATCGCCTTGAAGAAATGGAGATCAACTGAGTAAGGGATTGAAAGGGTTTAACAAGACCAAGGAATACAAGTCGAAAAAGGGAAGAAATGGGGTGACGTGACTTATCAGAAGAGGCAGCAGAAGATGAAGAAGAAGAAGATGATGATGATGATGCATCATCATCAGAGATAACACAATCAACACGAACAACAACGTTATCAACTTGAGGAACAAGTGAATGAAACCTGCTACAAACTCCACAACATCTTCCTAGAGTTTTAACATCACCGATCTTGTTGAAAATCAAGAGAAGAACTGGATCAGGTAGCTGGTCGAAGTGGTCAACAGGTTCTGGGTAGATCGTTGACCTCAGATCTGACTTGGATGAACCCATATTCAAGAAATTTCTGATAAACCAAAGACTCTTTGTGAGAAGAAGAAGGGAAGAAGGAAGAAGAAGAAACAGAGTTGTTTGTGTGTTACAGAGAGAAAGAGAGTGAAATGAGAGATGGGTAGAGAAGAAAAGGATACCATGGGAGTTTGGGGATAAAGTCTCTATATTGCTTTTTTTCTTCCTTCAATGTATAACTTAATACATTTTAATACAAGATAATAATACTCCCTCAGTTTCAAAAAAATGTTCTAGTTTGACCTGAAACAGAATTTAAGAAAAAAAAAATTTAATTTTATGGTTCTAAATTAAAATTATGTTAAATGTTTCAAAATTGTCATTTAATCTCGTGGCATTAAACATATCATGTGAAAAGTTGAAGTTAAAGTATTGACAAAAAGGGAAATAGGTCATTCTATTTTAAATAGACTAAAAAGGAAATGAGATCATTCTTTTTTAAATGAAGAAAAGATATAAATTAGATAATAATAAATTTATTTACAACTTTTTGATCGGACATTTTGATTTTGAACATGTCTAGTAGAGAAATAATATAGTATAGTATTTGAAATTTTATGCAAATACCAATTGTTTTGTTTTTGAAAATACTATTATCTCTACTCCATCTGTCTCTAATTATTTGTCTACTTTTGAATTGACACACCTATTAAGAAAATACTTATTGATATAGTGAGTTTACCATTTTACCCCTATTAATTATTAAGTGGATGAATTAAAACTTAAAATTTTTAAAAAGTTTTACCTTTTTTAATGTAATTAATTGAAGGTATAATAGATACTTGTCAAAATGAACAAGTAATTGGGGACAACTAAAAAAGAAAAAGTGGACAAGTAATTAGGACAGAGGGAGTATTTTATAAGGAGTGAATTTGTGAGTTGCACGCATAATTTATATCATAAATACATGTCCACGGTTGAGTTTGCACATTTCTTAAAAAATTATAAATAGAAAGATAATTTTATTAAGTCACCATTTGAATATAATAAATAAATTTCTTAAAAAATAAAATAAAGAATCACTATAATTATGATAAAAGTAAATTAGGAACTAAGTGTAAAATTATACATCAATTTCATAAAGTGGACAAATATTATCGGACATTCCAAAACAGTGTAGTAGACAACTATTATTGAAAAGGGGAATATTTTTCATTATTAGTTTTTGTGAAATCATAAAGGCAAACTATCTCCAAGAAGATATAAAACTTCATCATAGAAAAGGCCAAATATATATACAATATAATCAAATATTCATCTTAAACTTTGAACAATTTAAATTTTAAACAATGAAAAAGCTTCAAAAATTCAGTAAATATGAAATACAGAGAGTATTATATTATCATCATACCAAATTAATTTGGTACGTTTTGATGCTTATAAGTTTGATTTTGATTTTTCACATATAATAAATCAATAATCATAGTTTGGTTGAGCTCGTACAGTATATTAAACTAACACCTTATACATTTAGAAATCTTCAAAAAAAAAAATATAATATAATTTTCTTTGATTAATCAATTACACGAAAATAACATTTCAATATGATAAAATAATTGACATTTCAAATTCTAAAATTAAGTATAGTTTGACATATGTAGCTTCACTGGAACTCAAAGACACCTTTGTGGATCAAGTGATACTTCGAAAGAAATTAAATCCTCATTTCTTGATTTTAAAAGAAAAAAAATTATTATGTTTAACCAGTTAGGTGGAAAGAATTTAGAACATACTCCATCTTGATTTCAATATTATTTTATAAATATCAAATATTGAAATTAATTAGCAATACGTATCATATACCGCAGAATTAAAATTACGATATAAAAAATTTCAATTCTAATATGATATTTCGATATCTGTCGTATTATGTCTATTCCTAATGTGAAATAACAAAATTAAAGAATTTTTAAAAGATGCTACAAAAAGAAAAAATGAAACAAATAAATTATAATAATGGAGTAACATACTTTTTTTGGTCCATGCTTTATATATTTAATTAAAGATACGATATATAAGGTATAATATGAGACGTGTGTTTGATTTTATTTATATAACATATAAATTTGAATATATTTTTATTTTCAGTTTTAATACTGATCTTCAAAAAGACTTTGGAAGAAGAGTTTTGGGAAGGATACCTTTTGATATTTGGCCGTTTTAGGTAGAGATTAACTGTTCTAAATTTGTTGTTCCATATCTAATGTGCTATAAAAATAAGTATCACTTACCTAAATTCCATAGTATAAAGTGTAAATTACACTCTATTCCTACTCTTTTACTAATTATAATAATCTCTTAAATTTGTACGTTTCGGATACATAATTCATCATCCGAATACATTAATTCTAATACAAGAAAAATCATTTTTGTCGCGCTAAAAAGGGAATAAAATCTGAAAATCTAATTAAATACGATAAATTACGCTTACGTTTCTTCTTACTCTCAATCATACAGAAGCAAATCCAGAATGAAGAAATTCAAAATTTCAAATTGCTCCCCCCTGTTCAGCGCGAAGAAACCTTTCAGATTTGATTAAAAAACTTTTGTCGAAATTTTGGGTTAGAGAGGTGAGTTATGAAGGATACAAAAGTGATGGAATTGTTGTTGGACAAACGATTTCCTTTTGAATCTTCAAGTTCAACGAAAATCCTTTTAATTTTGATTCAAGTTGTTTGGATTTGCTATGTATACCCTCTGTTTTTTAATTTTTGATTCAAGTTTAACTAATAAGAATTTTTTCGAACAATCTAAAGGTCAAGTGCCTATTTCGGATATATGTGTGTGCCTATTTCGGGTATATGTGTGTGCATATTGTGCTTGGAAATTTTTTTCTTTGATTATAACTGATATGCCTCAGTGCTGAATAATTTGGGATAATGTATTTTAGTTTTTTTCCGTCTATGAGATTTAGAAGAATGGATAGAGATATTATAGCAACGGGAGGAAGGGAAAATGGTCTAACTTTGAGATAGGAGTACGAAGTATTGGGTGTTGTTGGACAAACGATTTTCTTTTGAATCTTGAAGTCATGGAAGATCCTTTCAATTTTGATTCAAGTTGTTTGGATTTGCTATGTATACCCTCTGTTTTTTAATTTTTGAATTTGTATATTGATATATAAGTCGTGATACATTACTAGTTTGATGTATATGTAATGTGTTTTTAGATCCCAAAATTATTCTTTCTATTCTCTACTAGATACATTAAATAAGAAATTGTTGTTCATAAGATGTTAGGTTTGAGATCGATACATTACTGTTTGGTAATTATTATGTATCATATACATTTAGTATAAATTCAAATTTATGTATCATGCGAAAAAAAAAATTAGTGCATGATACATTATATTTATGTAACTTATTTTGTTTGAGAGCAGAATCCATATATATCAAGAATTTGTAGATGAAAAGGCTGATACATGATAAATGATACATTTGGTAGAATTTTTGTATCAATTATCAATACTAATTAAGGTTATGTATCAAAACTAATATTTGAACACGATACATTGTGCATGATAGAATTGTAATGTATCATAATGTTGAAATGAAAGCAGTATACATTAGTTTAAGAAACAAAATCAACTAGATACATTAAAAATATAAACGTGTATATGTATCAGAAAAGATGATCAACCAAAAAGTCCAAAAAAAAAAGTCAACAATCTAATAAACGGAAAGCAACAAAGATGTATCCTTCTCGGACTAATTGGGTAAGCCCAATACTAAAAGATCGAACCAATGGAATGAAGTGTATCAAGACCACCACTAGAAATTCCTAGAACAATTTCAAATGCACTCCAAGATGAACTCTATGCATTAGCAACATTTTCCACCCCTCTTCCAGTAAAGTGACCAGGAGTAACAAATTCAATAATTTTTTAAGATGAAGAAACAAAAAAAAAAAAAATTGAAAATTGAAGTGATGGAAATAAATCTACCTCTTGAATAACTTGAAATCATTAATTGGAAAGACAAAAGATTTGAAATTCAAAAAATGGATTAATGTAAGTAAGTGTAGAGAGATTTACGGCTTGAAAAAAAAAGGAAAGAAAATCATGGGTATGAGATTTCAAATTAATGTATCCGGAAAAGGGGATGATGGGAGCAAAAGAGGGGATTTTGATATTTTTTGAAATGATAGGTAAAATAAGAAAATATGATAATAAATGGTGTGTAGTTAGGTAATTTTTCCTAAAAATAATATAAAAACTATCATGTAACTAATTAATCTCTAAATTATATATATCAAACATAAAACTTTAACCCATCACAAAATAAATATTTTTCTATTTTTATCTCGATATTGTTAACTTGAATAATTTATTTTTGAGCTGAGCATGTAAAATAAACAATTTTTCTATCATCATAAATCTATTTACATAATTTTTCTAAAATTCACTTATGAGATCATACCGAATATGTTATTATTAATAATACATTCTTAAACCAGACAAACCCTTAAAAGTTGATTAATTTCATATAGAAACAAATTCCTTTTAAGCATGGAGAGTATATACTTTTATATCAATTAATCGTTTATTAAATAATATAATTTCTCTATTTTAGTATTTGTGATGTTTAAAATTAAATTATTTAGTTTGTTGTGTCAACATTAAGTTGAGGTAATTAAGTATTTTCGATAAATGACTTGTAGTAAAAAACCACTAATGACATGCAAAATCTTTATATATATATATATATATATATATATATATATATATATATATATTATTGCTTTATAGGAGTAATTTGGAAGGAAAAAATGGGGGTTCATGTGGGGACAATGGTTAGTGATAGGTATATTTTCATTGTCTGTTGTATGCCTGCTTTCCACCACAACCCTCTAAAAAGAAGAAATGTGTGTTTCCTTTTACAACTACTTGCTTCTAATTTTTTTGCCTTTTATAATATTTTCTCAATAAATTGGTAGCATATGATAAAGAGTATGAAAATTTTAAATATATAGTTTAAAAATAAAAGAAAATCCTATTATTTGTAGGTAACAAAAAGTAAGTATGAACATATGTTTATTGTGTCTTGTAAAAAAAGACATAATCTTCTAGGAAATTCACAAACCTTTGAAAAAGTTACAATCCTTCAGAAAAGTCATAATTTATCAGAAAAGTCGCAATGCTTCAAAAGAGTCAAAACTCATCGGAAAGTCGCTACCCTTCGGAAAGTTCACAACTTATCAGAAAAATTCCAACCCTTCAATGTGAAAAGGTGTCTACTTTTAATATAAATAAATAAATAAATAAAAATATAAAATATAGAAGATATACTAAATTCAATGTTGTTAGTGGGTATTGTAGTAATTTAATAGTTAAGTTAAGAGTGTTTTTAATTGGAGGTATTATAGTAATATAACATTTAGGTTAGAGAATTCATGATTTTAATATAGTATATATATAGATATAACAAAAGTTTTTATAATTATTTGATTGGCTCATGAAAGTTTTACAAAATAATTGTTACACTAGTTGTGTTGTATGGAGCAAAGTGTTGAGCAGTCAATAAAAATCACATTTAAAAGATGAAATTTTGCATGAATGAGAATGCTCACATGAATGTGTCTAAGAGAGACAAGATTAATAATGATGATATACGGGCAAGGTGAGATTGATCTCCTTGGTGGACAAGATGCGATAAGTGAAATTAAGATGGTCCAAACATGTTAAGAGAAGAAGAGCAGGTGCCCCAGTGAGGATGTGTGAGAGGTTGACAATGATAGATCAAACGAGAGGTAAAGATAGACCGAGGAAGAATGGAAGAAAGGCAATTAGACAAGGACATGTCACACCATCAATTCACTAAGGACATGATCCTAAATTGAAAAACATAGAGATTGAGATTAGGGTAAATATCAATAGATAGTTGAACAATTTTTGTCCCTTATGTGGGAGAGTATACTTCTAGATTAGAGAATCTTATCTAATTTTAGTTCTATTATTGTTTCTTTTACTATTTCTTTTGTCAATATATTTCTTTTTCTTCGATATTTCATCCTAGCTTCTCAATTGATTTTCTATTTTCGAGTCTGTTTTGAAAATATTTGTCTCGAGTGGAAGGTCTATAAAAAAAAAAATCTACCCCCATAAAGATAGGTAAAATTTACATATATCCCTCCTCACCCTGCTTGTGAAATCACATTGAATATATTATTATTGTATTTGATGACAACTCAATTTTTTATATGTTAACTTGAGGTTGTTACAAGAATACATTAACTTTAGAGAAAAGACATAAATACACCATCAAAGTTGTCCCATATTTGCATAAAGACACTTTAACTTTCAAAGTGTCCTATCACCCCACAGAACTATTTAATATCTTTGTAAATGGGCCATTTTGACCCATTCCCTCGTCTATGTAGTCGTACGTGTTGCTCACTCCATATGATAGAATTCAACCTGACCCGACCCTGTTCTTTGAAGAAAGTCGTTTCTCCTTTTCTTTTCTTATTTCTCAACCTTCCCTAAAATCTGAAGAAATAGAAAAGTTTTCTCGTCGTGTTGCTGTTGATAATCTTGTTGTTGATGTGTCTTGGTGAAGATTCTTGGAGATTGAAGGTCTAACAGGTTAGGGCTTACATCATATGATAAAGATCTTCTCTTTTTTTCGATTATTATGATTTTAGGGATTATTATAGTGTAAAAGTGTTGGAATCGACCTCCTATAGTTGCCATTGTTAGGATATTGTTCAGATATTATAGTTTTTTGTTGTTACAGTTAGGGTTAGGGTGTTGTGTTATCGACTTAGTGCGACTGTTAGTGATTAGGGTTTTGTGTTATCGACTTAGTGCGACTATTAATGATTGTGCTTTAGGTTAGGGTTTGATGTTATCCACTTAGTTCGAATCTTATAATTTGTCTCTTATACATTTGTAGACTTCAATTTGTACATTATCGACTGCTATTGTTAGTGCTTTTATTTTGTTAGTGATGGGGCTAAATGTTGGTACTGTTAGTCTCTTATACATTCGTTGTTACTGTTAGGGCTAAATGTTAGTGCTGGGGCTTATACATTTGTAGACTTCAATTTGTACATTTGTAAACAGTCTTTCTGCAAGGGGATCTTGATGAAGAAATGTAAATACAGTTTCCACAAGGATTTGATAGGTAGGGGAGAATAGAAAAGAGGTTTGCAAACTCAAAAAATCTCTTTATGGGCTTAAACAAGCCTCAAGGCAATGAAATCATCACTAAAGCTTTCATATCATTTGGTTTCTTCCAAAGTAACCATGACTATTCCTTATGAGGCAAGGGTCAGACATAATACTAATATTGGTATATGTAGATGACTTGCTTATTATTGGGAGTAGTATGACTCTAATTGATCAAGCTAAAACCATTATGCATCAGAAATTTAATGTGAAGGACTTAGGTTCCTTAAAGTATTTTATGGGAATTGCAGTACTTAGATCCACAAAAGGTGTTCGACTGAATCAGAGAAAGTATATACTAGAACTCGTATTAGACCTAAAAATTACCGACCTCAAATGGAGGTCGGTATTTTTAAAAAGAATAAAAAATTAAAAAAACTTTAGGAAACCTACTACAAGTAGTCGGTTTTTATGCAAAATAAAGCGGGAAAACAAAATTCCGACCTCTGGAGGTCGGAATTTTTCCCTGGAAAAATGAATTACAATAAAAACCGACTTCTTGATGTCGGTATTAATAAAATAAATAAATAACAATATTTTTTTTTCTCAATTAAATATAAAAAACAAAATTGAGAAATATTTTGATTTAATTTTATTAACTTCCGGAGGACGGTTTTGCGTAAATAAATCGTCTTCCGGATGACGGTTTATATAAATTAAATTAATATAAAATACCGACCTCATGTGGTCGGTATTTTTATTTCATCCAAATACTTAGCGACATCCGGAGGTCGGTTAGTTTATTACACAATAGTTTATGCAAAATAAAGCAGGAAAACAAAATACCGACATCTGGAGGTCGGAATTTAAAAAATACAAAAATATAATTATCGACATCCGGAGGTCAAAATTTAAAAAATACACAAATAAAAATACCGACCTCCGGAGGTTGGAATTTAAAAGATACAAAAATAAAATTACCCACCTCCGGAGGTCAGAATTTCAAAAATTCAAACATAAAAATACCGACCTCCGGAGGTCGGAATTTAAAAAATACAAAAAATAAAAAATACCGACCTCCGGAGGTCGGAGTTTAAAAGATACAAAAAATAAAATTACCGACCTTCGGAGGTCAGAATTTCAAAAATACAAAAATAAAAATATCGACCTTCGGAGGTCTGAATTTAAATAATACAAAAATAAAAATACCGATCTCTGGAGGTCGGAATTTAAAAAATACAAAAATAAAATTACCGACCTCCGGAGGTCAGAATTTCAAAAATACAAAAATAAAAATACCGACCTCCGGAGGTCGGAATTTAAAAAATACAAAAATAAAATTACCGACCTCCGGAGGTCAGAATTTCAAAAATACAAAAATAAAATACCGACCTCCGGAGGTCGGAATTTAAAAGATACAAAAATAAAATTACCGACCTCCGGAGGTCAGAATTTTAAAAATACAAAAATAAAAATACCTACCTCCGGAGGTTGGAATTTAAAAAATACAAAAATAAAATTACCGACCTCAGGAGGTCAGAATTTTAAAAATACAAAAATCAAAATACTGACCTCTGGAGGGGTATTTTTCATTACAATAAAAACCGACCTCTTGATGTCGGTATTAAATAAAATAAATAAATAACTATATTTTATTTTTTTCTCAATTAAATATATTGATTTAATTTTATCGTCTTTCGGAGGATGGTTTTACGTAAAATAAAAAACAAAAAAAAATATTATAATACCGACTTTCGAAAGTTGGTAAAATTAAATAATATGTAATTAAATTAATTTTCATTAACTAAATCGTCTTCCGGATGACAGTTTTATACAAGTTAAAAAATAAATTAATATAAAATACTGACCTCATGAGGACGGTATTTTTATTTCATCTAATTACTTTTAATAAAAGCGACATCCGGAGGTCAATTTGTTTAAAATGTTCCTATAAATCATAATTTTGCTAGCATAATACTAAATTTTCATTCTACACCTACAATTAATTGTTTAAAAAAGTGTAACAATTTTGTATACTTTTATAAATAAAAAGTTAGAATTCGTGGAATAAATAAAAAAATATCTATAATCCATATTTAGAGTATGAAACTACGTTTATATGAATTAAGAGATAATTATACTTATTTTTGTAGAGTAATGTACAAATTATATCAGTCTGTTGTCAAATGATGAACTTAATATATCATGTCATGATGTACAGGTGAAGAGCTAATTAACATATAATATAATCTATTCGAGTATGAAATGCGAGATAATATTATTATATACATTCAATCTTGAATGGATGTCAAGTGTAGTGATAATATCGTAGGCAATGATGACATGTAAAGGATAATTCATCGGAGTATGAAATACGTTAATTAATTATATATACTCATTGAGTAGTTTAACAAATCAAGTCTTATATATATATATATATATATTATATATATATATATATATTAGTGGCTCAGATATGAAATACATTATCAATTAAAGAAATACCGATGATCAATTCAATGAGATTTATATATTAAATTTGATATTGATAAACTTTAATTTTTTGATCAATAAAATTAAATTTATATAATTAGGAGGTATATAATTTAAATTTATAAATTTAACTTGATCAATAAAATTAAATTTATTAAATTAAACTTCATTGATGTGGAGTTAAATTAAATTTATATATATATATATATATATATATATATATATCTATATATATATATATATATATATATATATATATATATATATATATATATATATAATTTTAATTTATTAATGTAATTTTAATTAATAAAATCAACCTCAAGAGATGAGTTTATATTAAAATAAATTAATTAATACCGACCTTAAGTCGGTATATTTAAATTATTATTTTATTTAAATAATATCAACATCCCGTGGTCGGTAAATTAAACACTTCTCTTAAAAAAAGAATGATATAGTATCAAAACCCTAAGTCATCTCTCACTCCACTCTCAGTCCTCTCTCTCACCTCGACCCACCCCCATCTTGCCCATCGGGCTTACTTTTCAGAGTGATCTTTCTCGATTTCGGAACGGAAAGGCTTGGTTGAAGGCAAAATTCGGTGTAATTCTGTATTAAATAAATAAAAATATTTTATTTTTTCTCAATTAAATATTAAAAAAATAAAAAATTATAATATGGACTTCCGGAAGTCGGTAAAATTAAATAGTATGTAATTATATTAATTTTCATTAAAATATTTATATAGTGACTTCCAGAAAAATTAATAAATTAATATTTTCTTTAAATAAATCATCATCCGAATGACGGTTTTATATAAGTTAAAATATAAATTAATATAAAATACCGACCTCCCGATGTCAATATTATTTAATTAACCTGATTACTTTTTATTTATCTTAAAATTTAATGTGATACCGACCTCATGAGGTCGGTATTTTTTATTAAATCTAATTACTTTTAATAAAAGCGACATTCGGAGGTCGGTTTTATGAAATACGTTGATTAATTATATACTTCTCGAGTAGTTTGACAAATCAAGTCTTATATATTAGTGGTAATGTACAAATTCTATCAATCCGTCGTCAAATCATGAACTTAAAATCTCATGTAATGATGTAGAGGTGAAGTGCTAACATATAATCCATTTGAGTATGAATATGTGAGATAATATTCGTAGAAATGTCATGATAACAATTAATTATAAACTTTATATTTATATAATTAATTGTTTAATTATTTGTACGTATAACCTTCAATGTCTTATTTCGTTTTATGAAATAGACAATAGAACATAGTAAATTACTGTACAAAGTAAGTAATTCTATCAAGATTATTACGTTCGATCTTGAATGGATGTCAAGTGTAGTGATCATATCGTAGGCAATGACATGTGAAGGATAATTCATTGGAGTATGAAATATTTTAATTAATTATATACTCCTCGAGTAGTTTAACAAATGTAGTCTTATATATTAGTGGTTCAGATATGAAATACATTATCAATTAAAGAAATACCGATGATCAATTCAAGGAGATTCTATATTAAATTTGATATTGATAAATTATCAATAAAATTAAATTTATATAATTAGAAGGTATATAATTTAGATTTATAAAAATTAAATTGATCAATAAAATTAAATTTATTAAATTAAACTTTTGTTGATGCGTAGTTAAATTAAATTAAATATATATAATATACATATATAATTTTAATTAATAAAATCGGCCTCAAGAGGTGAGTTTATATTAAAACAAATTATTAAATGCTGACCTTAAGAGGTCAGTATATTTAAATTATTATTTAATTTAAATAATATCGACTTCACGATGTCGGTATTTATTGAATATTTTTAAATATTAATAATTATTTTAAAAGATACCGACATTCCGTGATCGGTAAATTAACACTTCTTTTTAAAAAAGAATTATAATCTCAAAACCTTTAAGTCATTTTTTTCACTCCAAGCTCTCCCACTCCTCTCTCACGTCGTCCGACCCCCACAAATCCCCGACCACCTTGACCCCACAGATCCCGGACCAGCGCAGCAGCAGGAGGTGGCGCCACCATCCCGACCGGTGCGCCGCCTCGATCAACAGCGCTAATAGCCGCGCATAGGTTGCAGCACACCGCCAAAGAACAAGAGGTCACGCCGAGCCTTCATCTCGACTCGCCGCCTCCATCCCGACCCACTGCCCTTCTTCTTTAATTCAAGGTTAGGGTTTCATAATATTAGTTTTAATTTCTTTCAATTTGAGTGTTGAATTTGTTAATTAGTGTATTGAATTGGTTTTTTTATTGATTGTTAGTTAATTAGTAAGTGAATGATTTAGGGTTTTTAATTGTTAGTTTGAATTAGGGATTATTTGATTGTTAGTTTTTGTTTGTTGATTGTGAATTGAAAATTTTAATGTTAGGGTTAGTTTGAATTAGGATATCTTAGGATTTGTTTGAAATTTGGCATTTCTTGAGTTAATTAGTTTGATTTTGGAATTGTAGAGTTAGATTGAATTAGGGTATTTAAGGAGTTGTTTGAATTTGGATATTCAATTGAGTGTTGAATTTGTTAATTAGTGTATTGAATTAGTTTTTTTATTGATTGTTAGTTAATTAGTAAGTGAATGATCTAGGGTTTTTGATTGTTAGTTTGAATTAGGGATTATTTGATTGTTAGTTTGTGTTTGTTGATTGTGAATTGAAAATTTTAATGTTAGAGTTAGTTTGAATTATATTTGGGGAGTTCTTTGAATTTGGGTATTATTTGAGTTAGTTTTTGAATTATTATTTAGATTTTAGGACTAATAGTTTGAATTTGGGATTAGGAATAGCTGGCTAGTTTGAATTTAGGATTTTAGCACTAGTTAGATTTTGGGATTTTAGGACTAGTTTGAATTTGTGATTTTAAGACTAGTTTGAATTTTGAATTTAGGACTAGTTTGAATTATTATTGAGATTTTAGGACTACTAATAGTTTGAATTTGGGATTTTAGCACTATAGTTTGGTTTTTGAATTCTAGGAGTACTTCCAATTTGTGATTTTAAGACTAGTTTGAATTTGGAATTTAGAACTAATGGTTTGAATTATATTTGATATTTTAGGCTAATTAATAGTTTGAATTTCGGAAACTAGCTAGCTAGTTTGAATTTGGAACTAATTAGCTTGAATATATAACTAATTAAGTTTAGAAATTAGATATGAACTTGAATTGAAACCTGAACTTGAATTGATATGAACTTGAATTGAAACCTGAACTTATTAAAACTTGAATATACATATATATATATTCTTGGATTTGAAGTTTATATTTAACTAAACTTGAATATTGTCGATGACAAAATTGATTTTCTTGCAAGATCGATTTGTGTCCATCTAGTGTTGACACTTAGCTTTAATTTAGGAATAATGTGTTTGTTAAGCGTAAGTACCAACACTAGTTGATCCTATTAATGACAAAATTGATTTTCTTGCAAGATCGATTTGTGTCCATCTATTCATGTGGACGTGTTCTTTCATTTTCTATGTTGATGCTTGTTTTCAAATTGGCTCATATTTAGGAAATAGGCAGTTGACGAATCTCGATGTTGCTGTGTGTTTGTGCCAGGTAGTAACTAATAAGTATTGAATTTTTTTCTAGTGTTGAAAGAGTTGATTTGCGGGCTAGGCAACTAAGGAAGCTTAACATCAAAAAAAGTTGATACAAGCTTCTTTCATCAAAGTAGAAGATAAGGTTTGGTGTTTCTAAATCTCTAAATTTCAAGTACAATTTCTTTTTATAATGTGTTTGTGTCCTTCTAGTATTGATACTTAGTTTAAATTTTGTGATGATTTGTTTGTGTCCATTGAATGTTTGTTTAGCATAATTAAGTACCAACACTAGTTGATCCTATTGATGACAAAATTGATTTTCTTGCAAGATCGATTTGTGTCCATCTAGTGTTAACACTTAACTTTAATTTAATGTGTTTGTTAAGCATAATTATGTACCAACACCTAGTTGATCCTATTGATGACAAAATTGATTTTCTTGCAAGATCGATTTGTGTCCATCTAGTGTTGATACTTAGCTTTAATTTAGGAATAATGTGTTTGTTAAGCATAAGTACCAACACTAGTTGATCCTATTGATGACAAAATTGAATTTTTTGCAAGATCGATTTGTGTCCATCTAGTGTTGACACTTAGCTTTAATTTAGGAATAATGTGTTTGACACTACTTGTTGGAATTAAGTCAAAACTAATGTAGTTAAAGTTAAAAAGTCGTTAAGTTGTTTAAATAAGTTAAAATAAATAATGTCGTTTAGTTGGTGGATTTAGTTGTTGGAATTAAGTCAAAACTAAACTAGTTAAAGTTGTTAAGTTGTTTAAATTAGTTATAATAAATAATGTGGCTTATTTAGTGACTTTATTTATTGAAATTAAGTCAAAACTAATGTAGTTAAAGTTAAAAAGTTGTTAAGTTGTTTAAATAAGTTAAAATAAATAATGTGTTTTAGTTAGTGAATTTAGTTGTTAAGTTGTTTCAATAAGTTAAAATAAATAATATCGTTTAGTTGGTGGATTTAGTTGTTGGAATTAAGTCAAAACTAAACTAGTTAAAGTTGTTAATTTGTTTAAATTAGTTATAATAAATAATGTGGTTTATTTAGTGAATTTAGTTATTGGAATTAAGTCAAAACTAATGTAGTTAAAGTTAAAAAGTTGTTAAGTTGTTTAAATAAGTTAAAATAAATAATGTGTTTTAGTTAGTGAATTTAGTTGTTAAGTTGTTTCAATAAGTTAAAATAAATAATGTCGTTTAGTTGGTGGATTTAGTTGTTGGAATTAAGTCAAAACTAAACTAGTTAAAATTGTTAAGTTGTTTAAATTAGTTATAATAAATAATGTGGTTTATTTAGTGAATTTAGTTATTGGAATTAAGTCAAAACTAATGTAGTTAAAGTTAAAAAGTTGTTAAGTTGTTTAAATAAGTTAAAATAAATAATGTGTTTTAGTTAGTGAATTTAGTTGTTAAGTTGTTTCAATAAGTTAAAATAAATAATGTTGTTTAGTTGGTGGATTTAGTTGTTGGAATTAAGTCAAAACTAATGTAGTTAAAGTTAAAAAGTTGTTAAGTTGTTTAAATAAGTTAAAATAAATAATGTCAAAATTATCATTATTGTTTGTGTAGATGGATCCTGATCGTAGTTGGATGTATAATAGAAACAATCCTGGTCGAGCGGGTATGATTCCAGAATTCGCAGAAGGTGTCACTAGATTTATAAATCATGCAAAGACACTTGATGATTTTTTAACTTCAAGATTGATTAGGTGTCCGTGTGTAAATTGTG
Organism: Solanum pinnatisectum; assembly: GCA_035578085.1. Lineage (NCBI taxonomy): Eukaryota > Viridiplantae > Streptophyta > Magnoliopsida > Solanales > Solanaceae > Solanum > Solanum pinnatisectum. Next base: position 20,847,862 of record CM069083.1, read on the forward strand.
AAAATGTGAGATATCATACAATAGAGACTGTTGCTATGCATCTTATGATGAATGGATTCAAACCATGGTATACAGTTTGGACTAGTCATGGTGAGGTTGAAAGTGACACTATGTTTAATAACTTTGTTGTCGGTGAAAGTAGTAGATCTACCGAGCGTAATTATTTCCAAGGTTCTAGAATGTCAGATATGGTTGATGATGCTTTTGGGATGCATTTTGATTTTGAACAAGGAGAAAATATAGAAGAAGCTTCTAATGAAGAAGTAAACATTTTTTTATGAACAATTTCATGATTGTAGTAGTCCTTTGTTCAACGGGAGTCAACACTCTAAATTGTCTGTTGCAGATTGTTAAGTATCAAATCTGACAATAATATGTCTCAAGGAGCAATGAACTCTATGATAGATCATATGAGGGAATTAGCTGATCCCAATGTAGAGATTCCTGATTCTTATTATAAAGCAAATGCATTGGTGTCTAAGTTAGGACTCTCCTCGATAAGAATTGATTGTTGTGAAAAAGGTTGCATGTTATACTATAAGGAGGATGTCGATCTAGAGTCTTGTAAGTTTTGTAGTCACCCTCACTATAAGATTGGTTCTATCGGAAAGAAACTTGTTATTAAGGCGATGCATTATTTACCTCTTATACCAAGATTGAAGAGGTTGTATACATCAAATAGCTCTGCTCCTCATATGAGATGGCACCGTGAAAATAGAAGGCCACCTGGTGTCATGTGTCATCCATATGATGAAGAGGCTTGGAAACATTTTGATAGAACTTATCCAGATTTTGCTGCTTAACCAAGGAATGTTAGGCTGGGTTTGTGTGCGGATGGTTTCACCCCTTTTTCAGTTGGGGCTGCACTATATTCTTGTTGGCCTGTGTTTATTACACCATATAATCTTCCACCTGAGATGTGTATGACAAGTCCATATATATTTCTGAATTGTGTCATTCTTAGTCCGAGTAATCCAAAAAGCAAGATTGATGTGTACTTACAACATTTGATTGATGTGTTGAAATTGTTGTGGTCTGAGGGGGTAGAAACATATGACATTTCTCGTAAACAAAATTTCAACATGCGTGTTACTTTAATGTGGACTATTAATGATTTTCCTGCATATGGAATGCTATATGGATGGATGACAGCTGGAAAGTTAGCATGTCCCTACTGTATGGAGGAAACTAAATCATTCACATTAAAACATGGCAGAAAAAATTCATGGTTTGATTGTCACCGTCGGTTCTTGCCACCTGATCAAGAGTTTAGGAGAAACAAATATGCATTTAAAAAGAATAAAACTGAATGAGATGGTCCACCCCCAATATTAACGGGTGATAATATTTGGGAAAGGGTTCAAAATTTTCCAAAGGTAACTGAGGAACCACCGTACAAATTTGATGGGTATGGTGTTGCACATAATTGGACCAAACATAGTATATTCTGGGAGTTCCCTTATTGGAAGGATAATTGGCTTAGACATAATCTTGATGTCATGCATATTGAAAAGAATTATTTTGATAATCTGTTCAACACTATAATGGATGTAACTGGCAAGACAAAAGATAATGTCAAGGCTAGACTTGACTTACCAGAACATTGTAGACGACCAGAATTGCATTTACAGGAGTCTGCCAACAAGAAGTTACTTAAGCCCAAGGCTAGTTATTCATTCACAATGGAACAGAAGAGAAAAATTTGTGAGTGGGTGGAAAGCTTGAAAATGCCGGATGGATATGCCTCAAATTTGGGAAAGAGGGTAGACATTGAGTGTGGAATATTACATGGGATGAAAAGTCACGACTGTCATGTTTTCATGGAACAATTACTTCCGATTGCTTTTTGTGGATTGCCTGAAAACATATGAAAACCGATGGCAGAGATCAGTTTGTTCTTCAAAGACTTGTGTTCCAGCACATTGAGAGTAGAGAATCTGGTTCAGATGGCCAAAAATATTGTTGTTATTAGTAATAAGTTGGAGAAGATTCTTCCACCTGGGTTCTTTGATGTGATGGAACATCTTCCCATTCACCTTGTTCATGAAGCCCTATTGGGAGGTCTAGTTCAATATAGGTGGATGTATCCTTTTGAGCGCTAAGTAACTATAATACATTTATTCTTATTTCATAAATCGTTCATATATCTTTTGAAATTATATATCTAATATAACATTTTACAGGAGCATTGGCAAGTCTAAAAGGGGTATTAAGAATAAACATAGGGTGGAGGGCTGTATGGTTCAAGCATATCTAGCTAAAGAAAGATCACACTTTTGTTCTTACTACTTTGATGATCATGTGTCGTGTTTGAGAAACAGACCTAATCGACATGATGATACTGGGAATGATCCTACAGTACAATCATTATCAATCTTCAACCAACTGGGTAAGGGTTCAAAAAAGCGTACATTGCGCAAACTTACCGAAAAGGAGAAAAAATCAGCAGAGCTTCATGTCTTGTTGAATTGTCCAGAAGTCCAACCCTTCTTAGAGTAAGAAAATTAAATATGTAAATAACATATATTCAACTCCGATTTTATTAAGGAAACTAACTATATTTTCAATGTGATTCTACAGTTATTTTGTGAGCCAATATGGTCATGATCAAGTGTTTCCATCATTTATAACGTGGTATACTAATTGGGTAAGTGTTGTAATATGTATACCTATTAAGAGATTAGTGTACTCTTCTTTCTACTAACATTGCTTTTAATTTACTAACCATTTATATATAGGTCTACAATTCAAAAAATGCCATCACATTTGATCAATCTTTCAAAGATATTTCTTGGGGACCGATTACAGTTCACACAATGTACCAATATAACGTAATGGTTTTAAATTTGCCACAGAGAAATACTCAAAGAATAAGAAAACTAATAATAGTGGTGTTTGGGTTAAAGGTGATGATGGAAATCAAAATGAGAATGTTGATTATTTTGGCGTCCTTCATGAGATTCTAGAGTTGGAGTATTCGGGTTGGCCAATCAAAAGAATAGTACTTTTCCAATGCAAGTGGTTTGATCCAACTTCAAGAGGTACGAGGGAGCTTAAGCAGCATAATATCATTGAAGTCAAGCACACTAGGAAGTATGAGGCTTATGATCCTTTTATTATTGCACAGAATGCTAAGCAAGTGTACTATGCTCCTTATCCATTGCGTAGGGATAAGTCTGATTGGTGGGTTGTAATCAAAACAAAACCGATGAGGCGAGTGGAAGTTGAGAATGAATTGGATGTTGCATATCAAAATGAAATATCAAGTGTTTATCAAGTAGTGGATGCTGAGTTAGAAATGAATTTGGATCATCCTGATCACATTTTAGAAGAAGTTAATAGAGAAGAGTTAGATATGCCAACAAATATGGAGGAGGATGAGAAGGAAACTTTCGAAGAGGATGAATAGATAGATGAGGAGGAAACTTCCGAAGATGATGCATGTGAATGGATAGATGATGAAGAAACTTCCGAAGAGGATGAATAACAATTTGTATGTTTAGTTGGTAGATTTTTAGCTATTCATGTTTGAGTATACTTTATATTTTAGTAGTTTTAACTTTTGTTCGACATTGTGAAAGACTATTTAGTAGTTTTAACGCGTCATGTAGGTAGATATTTTGAAACATGTGAACACACATTCCCTTTGTTGATCATTGAATTTGCAGAAACAGAGTGATGTGACTAGAAATGGAGAAAAAGAGTTTAGGGACAATATTACCACTTCTTTGAAATATAACTTGTAAATTGAACAACATTGCAACAGTTTTCAATAAGCTAAAGTGAAATGCCCCAGGTGAAAGATTAATAACAATTTGTATGTTTAGTTGGTGGATTTTTAGCTATTCATAATTGAGTATACTTTATATTTTAGTAGTTTTAATGTTTGTTCGACATTGTGAAAGACTATTTGGATTAAGCCTTATGTTATGATAACTTTGTTTGATATATATGCTCGACATTATGACATTATTTTGTACTGTTTTGTTTTAATCTTTATATTTAATTGATATAGATGGTAGATAAAGACAAGGGTAAATCAAAAAAATCCGCTAATCCAAAAAAGAAATTTAAGGCCAATGCTATGAGAAGGCCCACTGGGTTCGTGATATCTGATGAGTTCTCTCGAGTTAAACGAGCCTCAGTTTCAACTACTCACTTGTCACACCAGTCACATAATGCCTCTACTCATGTGGCTCCACAATCTGGTTATACTATATCTACACCTACTGTGGTACCTAGTTCGGGTTACCAAACATTGTAGGGCAATTCACATCTTGGTCGTGGGTCTGCCATACCATCAACTAGTGGTAGTCAGTGCAATAGTTTGAATACTAATAGTGGAACAATTGGACTTTCCAATCTTCATCTTGAATCAAATGGCTCAGAGCCTAATACTCCCACCACCCAGCACTTAGATGCACATGGTCCTCAGCCAGGCGATAGAGACAATTTTCGGAGACTCGTCATCGAGCCATTAGGATACAAGTATGATTTAATTATGTTTCATTTTCAATTTATATTTTAATTGATTGATTATTTTTTGTTTACTATACTTTGTCAATGAACTCGTATTTCAGCTTACGTCCAGATGTGGGTATGGCAAAGATTATTTTAAAGTGCATCGGAACTCACTACAATGGTGTGTATCCGAATTGGAGTTCGATTCCACTTTACACCCAAGGGCAGATGTTCAACAAATTTAAGATAAGAATATATATCAATTAAATTTACATCATATATATTTAAATTCGCTATTCATTTGAAAAATAAATATTTAGTTATTTTTTATTACAGAAATATTATGTATGAGTTCCCGAACATGAGGAAGACGTTCAAGTGAACTTCAAGCTTAAAGCTTCAAAGTTACTTTCTAGCACATTTTGTGATTGTCGGAGAGAAAACAGAATGCCTAAGTTTATGTTACCGGATCGATGAGCTCTATTACTGGAACATTGGAGTACTGATGAAAAATTTAAAAAGAGGAGTGAGATTGGGAAGATGGCTCGTGCATCAGAAAAGGGAGGTTCTTTGCACACTGGTGGAGCTATTAGCCAGGTTACTAGGTAAGGAAAGAATGGTATACTTTCTTAATCTAGTAAAATAAATTTTTTCTTTTTCGATAAGTACTTTTTGGAGATTAATGAGATCAAATTCTGTATATGTTATTTGCAGGAAAAAGAGTTGGGTAGGCCGGTAGCTGTAGCAGAGATGTTCAAGGTTACTCATATCAAGAAGAGTACAAACCCCACAGAAGAAGAAAGATGGATTGAGCCACGTGCTCAAGAGACATATGTAAGAACTCCATTCAAACTAATTTTTTTTTCTTTTCCTTGTATAAATTACATTCTTATTCGTAGAGTTCTTTGTTTAAATTACAGGATAGGTATATACGAATATCTCAGGAATATCATATTACTCTACCTCTTGAGAGTCGGGACAGACCATTTACAGAAGAAAAAAACGAGAATCTTTGGAAACAAAGTGCTGGTGAACAGATTAGAGGTTCAGTCTACGGCTATCCAGAGAAGGCGTATCAGAAGAAGAAGTCTTGGTATTGTGGTTCATCATCCTCAAGCTTCGATGGCGGGGATAGAGAGACAATATCTGCTTTGGAGAGTAAGATAACTTATCTCAATGCCGAGCTTGCTGCTGTAACCGAAAGAGAGAAGAAGAGAGAAGAAAAAGAGAAGAAGAGAGAGGAGGAGATTGCGGCAGCAAAAGAGGTAGAGAACAAGAGGTATGCAGCGCTTCAGGCCCAACTTACTTTTCTTTTTGAATCAGGAAATATTCTTCCTCCATGTCCGGCCAGCAGTGATGGATCTGATCATGAGGGTGATGAGAATGATAAGTCTGATAAGGAGAGTGATCAGGGTGATGAGGAGTAGTTGTATCTATTTGACATTTTAGACTTCTATATTTTGGAATTGTTTGATTGTATTTTGGTTTATTTTGAAGTTGGATGAAGTTTATTTTGAAATAGTTTAATGTATATGTTGAAAATATTGTGTTGTTTTGGTTGGATGAAGTTTATTTGAAATTCTTTGGGTTGTTTTGGTATAAATATGCAGGTGGGCAATTATAATTGCAGCAATTTGCTGCCAGTTTTATAGCAGAAAACCGACCTCCGGAGGTCGGAATTTCAAAAATAAAAAAATAAAAATACCGACCTCCGGAGGTCGGAATTTAAAAAATACAAAAATAAAATTACCAACCTCTGGAGGTCGGAATTTCAAAAATAAAAAAATAAAAATACCGACCTCCGAAGGTCGGAATTTAAAAAAATACAAAAATAAAATTACCGACCTCCGAAGGTTGGAATTTCAAAAATACAAAAATAAAAATACCGACGTCCGGAGGTCGGAATTTAAAAAATACAAAAATAAAATTACCGACCTCCGGAGGTCGGAATTTGAAAAATACAAAAATAAAAATACCGACCTCCGGAGGTCGGAATTTAAAAATTAAGATTATATTTAAAAACAAATACCGACATCCGGATGTCGGTATTTCAAAATATGAGAAATAAATATTCTGACCTCAGGAAGTCGGAAATAATAAAAATAAAAAATAAAGAAATATATAAAACTGACCTCAGGAAGTTGGAAAATAAAATAATGAATTTTTCGACTTAAAATAAAAACCGACCTTGAGAGGTCGGTAAATATCGACCTCCGGAGGTCGGTATTGAATAGCGACCAAGATTTTTTCAACCTAAGCTGGGATGTCGGTTTTAGGTCGGAATTACAGGGAATACCAACCTCCAGAGGTCGATATTTTTAGGTCGGTATTCACTGTTTTTTTAGTAGTGAAAACAGTATAGTAGACAACTATTATTTAAAAGGGGAATATTTTTCATTATTAGTTTTTGTGAAATCATAAAGGCAAACTATCTCCAAGAAGATATAAAACTTCATCATAGAAAAGGCCAAATATATATATACAATATAATCAAACATTCATCTTAAACTTTGAACAATTTAAATTTTAAACAATGAAAAAGCTTCAAAAATTCAATAAATATGAAATACAGAGAGTATTATATTATCATCATACCAAATTAATTTGGTACGTTTTTATGCTTATAAGTTTGATTTTGATTTTTCACATATGATAAATCAATAATCATAGTTTGGTTGAGCTCGTACATTATATTAAACTAACACCTTATACATTTAGAAATCTTCAAAAAAAAATATATAATATAATTTTCTTTGATTAATCAATTACACAAAAATGACATGTAACATCCGACAATTTGAAATAGCTATGAAGAAGCTTGAAATTGGAAGTAGCCATTTTTTTGAAAAAAATACAGAATCTGGAAAATTTGGCTAAGTGTGGAAATCAGTGATTTTTGGCCAACTTTGAGCAATCGTAACTCCTAGATCAGGATGAGTTAGGAGTAGTTCAAGTTATGGTTGCGAAGCTTGTGGAATGATCTTTCCAACGCCACTGAGATTGCTCGATTTCGAGTTCGTATGAGCGAGTTATGGCCATTGAAAGTTGGGCAGTTGGCAGGGAATCCGTCCGGAAATTTTAAGGGCATTTTGGTCTTTTCCCTAGCCATTTCTTTTGAGGTTATATGTGTGTGTTAGGCTGATTTTGGATCATTTTATCCTATTTTAAAAGAGAAAGAGTTAGGGTTCTTGAGAGAAGAAGAAGAGAAGAAGAAGAGAAGAAGAGGAGAAGAAGAGGAGAAAGGAGATCAACAAGTTTCCGTCGTGGATTTTCGTCGGGGTGATCCTATCAAGGTATGTGAGTTCTTTGTGTGGTTTGATCCTTTCCCCCACACATCAAGCTCATTTCTTTTATGATTTGAGAAAAGATTGGATTTGTGTTGAAGTTGTTGAAGTTGTTAGTTGTTGTTGATGTTGTTAGTTGTGTTGTTGAAGTTATTGTTGGTTGTGGGACATGATTGGGTTGTGTATTTGAGTTGTAATTTATTGTATGTTGAGAGATTGATGATCCTTAGTGTTTGGGGTTAAATCCATTGAAGTAAGGGTGGTTTAGAGTTGAAGAAAAGAGGGAGAAAAGTCGGGTTTTTTTTCTGGGGAAAGGGCTGGCACCTGGCAGAATGCAGAGTGCCCAGCAGTCCCGTTTGAAGTTGAGGGCTGGCGCCCCGCGCCTCTTAGAGCGCCAAGGACGCCAATCCTTCCCGTTACCTTAATTCCCCATTTTATTTTATTTTTGTTCCTAGGTATTATACCTATGTTTCCTAGTTGTTTCCAACACTCCAAGGTACTTCTAAAAGTCAAGAACTCATCCGTAACATGTGAGCAAACACCTTGAATCCAAAATTCCAATTCAAGGAGAGTTAGTTAGAAGTCAAGTGAAGTTAGAAATTAAGAGTTAAGCTTAGAAGTTAAGCAAGTCAAGCTAGTTGTAAAGTTGTTCAAGAGTCTTTATTGAACGTTTTAACTTTATTTTTAGACTCAAGTGTCAAGTCAAGCAAAGAGCTTAGAGTTTCAAGCTAAGTAAAGAGTCTCAAGTTTCAAGTTGAGTTCATTTTCTCAAAGTTATTAGGGAACTATGTATTCCCAAAGAAGTTTTAAAGAAATGTCTTTACATCTAAACAAGGTTAGGCTGAAATTTCCAAAGAGCCTTCGGGATAGTTTTTTTTGAGTAATTATCTCATGTCAGCAGGAAGAAATGTGTTTTAAAAACATAAGAGCCAGTACATTTTTTTGGGAGTAGTATCGAGCACCGAATTGGGGGAGCGTTCAAAGAACCCACAGCCCCCATAGAACCATGTTAGCCACCATGGGTAGAAAAGGATCATACTCTTTAGATGAATCCTTTTCATATTAGACTAGTGGATCCATTAGGCGATTCAGTCTTATACCTTTGGCCGGGTATAGGATGCTCTGGCAGTGTGAGGTTGATCGCTGTATCATCACTTTAGCTCTTATGTGATGGTTGTCGGTTAGAGAAACTCCCACAGCAGTTATTGTATTTTTATACACGGAAATTATTGTATTTTATATACATCAGTTCAATTGTATTTCTATATACATCTCAGGCTTATTGTATCCTTGTATACACACAGAGTTTATAGCATGTTTTAAAAATCTTTCTTTATATCACACTTGTTTTAAATTGCCTTATATTGAAAGAAGTCGATCGAGTTGAGTTGAGTTGAACAAGGTAAACTTTTGATTTCTTCCAAATTTCCTTCTAGCCTATGTTGCTTAGTTTTCCACTCGCATACTTGTACCTTCCATGTATCGATGCGGTTGGCTGCATCGCCTTATGATGCAGAATCAGTACCGGATCGGCATCCCGCACGTCGTTGATCCGGTGAGCACTCCAGTCGATGGTGAGCCTCCTTGCATTCCGGAGGACTCAATTATTTTGTGTTCTTAGTTTTTGTTTTATTAGGATGTTGCGGGGTCTGTTCCAACATCCATCTCAGTATTTAGAGGCTTCATAGACAGTTAGACAGTCAGTCAGTTAGTTTGGAGTCTCTCATGCATGTATATATTTAAATATCCTATTTTGAGACTCGAGATGCCTTGTTGGCAAATTACTTTCAGTTGAGTTGTTTTATAACCTTTCATTGCATTGAGTTATCCTGTTGAGTTAAGTTTCCGCTGAGTTAAGAAAGCCAGGCCAAGGGTTCGCTTGGGGGCCAGCGATGGTCTTCAAGTGCCGGTCACGTCCGGGGTGTAGGCTCGGGGCGTGACATGACATTTCAATATGATAAAATAATTGACATTTCAAATTCTAAAATTAAGTATAGTTTGACATATGTAGCTTCACTGGATCTCAAAGACACCTTTGTGGATCAAGTGATACTTCGAAAGAAATTAAATCCTCATTTCTTGATTTTAAAAGAAAAAAAATTATTATGTTTAACCAGTTAGGTGGAAAGAATTTAGAACATACTCAATTCTTGATTTCAATATTATTTTATAAATATCAAATATTGAAATTAATTAGCAATACGTATCATATACCGCAGAATTAAAATTACGATATAAAAAATTTCAATTCTAATATGATATTTCGATATCTGTCGTATTATGTCTATTCCTAATGTGAAATAACAAAATTAAAGAATTTTTAAAAGATGCTACAAAAAGAAAAAATGAAACAAATAAATTATAATAATGGAGTAATATACTTTTTTTGGTCCATGCTTTATATATTTAATTAAAGATACGATATATAAGGTATAATATGAGACGTGTGTTTGATTTTATTTATATAACATATAAATTTGAATATATTTTTATTTTCAGATTTAATACTGATCTTCAAAAAGACTTTGGAAGAAGAGTTTTGGGAAGGATACCTTTTGATATTTGGTCGTTTTAGGTAGAGATTAACTGTTCTAAATTTGTTGTTCCATATCTAATGTGCTATAAAAATAAGTATCACTTACCTAAATTCCATAGTATAAAGTGTAAATTACACTCTATTCCTACTCCTTTTCTAATTATAATAATCTCTTAAATTTGTACCTTTCGGATACATAATTCATCATCCGAATACATTAATTCTAATATAAGAAAAATCATTTTTGTTGCGCTAAAAAGGGAATAAAATCTGAAAATCTAATTAAATACGATAAATTACGCTTACGTTTCTTCTTACTCTCAATCATACAAAAGCAAATCCAGAATGAAGAAATTCAAAATTTCAAATTGCTCCCCCCTGTTCAGCGCGAAGAAACCTTTCAGATTTGATTAAAAAACTTTTGTCGAAATTTTGGGTTAGAGAGGTGAGTTATGAAGGATACAAAAGTGATGGAATTGTTGTTGGACAAACGATTTCCTTTTGAATCTTCAAGTTCATCGAAAATCCTTTCAGTTTTGATTCAAGTTGTTAGGATTTGCTATGTATACCCTCTGTTTTTTAATTTTTGATTCAAGTTTAACTAATAAGAATTTTTTCGAACAATCTAAAGGTCAAGTGCCTATTTCGGGTATATGTGTGTGCCTATTTCGGGTATATGTGTGTGTATATTGTGCTTGGAAATTTTTTCTTTGATTATAACTGATATGCCTCAGTGCTGAATAATTTGGGATAATGTATTTTAGTTTTTTTCCGTCTATGAGATTTAGAAGAATGGATAGAGATATTATAGCTACTGCAGGAAGGGAAAATGGTCTAACTTTGAGATAGGAGTACGAAGTATTGGGTGTTGTTGGACAAACGATTTTTGTTTGAATCTTGAAGTCATGGAAGATCTTTTAAATTTTGATTCAAGTTTAACTAATAAGAATTTTTTCGAACAATCTAAAGGTCAAGTGCCTATTTCGGGTATATGTGTGTGCCTATTTCGGGTATATGTGTGTGCCTATTTCAGGTATATGTGTGTGCATATTGTGCTTGGAAATTTTTTCTTTGATTATAACTGGTATGCCTCAGTGCTGAATAATTTGGGATAATGTATTTTAGTTTTTTTCCGTCTATGAGATTTAGAAGAATGGATAGAGATATTATAGCTACTGGAGGAAGGGAAAATGGTCTAACTTTGAGATAAGAGTACGAAGTATTGGGTGTTGTTGGACAAACGATTTTCTTTTGAATCTTGAAGTCATGGAAGATCTTTTCAATTTTGATTCAAGTTGTTTGGATTTGCTATGTATACCCTCTGTTTTTTAATTTTTGAATTTGTATATTGATATATAAGTCGTGATACATTACTAGTTTGATGTATATGTAATGCGTTTTTAGATCCCAAAATTATTCTTTCTATTCTCTACTAGATACATTAAATAAGAAATTGTTGTTCATAAGATGTTAGATTTGAGATCGATACATTATTGTTTGGTAATTATTATGTATCATATACATTTAGTATAAATTCAAATTTATGTATCATGCATAAAAAAAAAAATTAGTGCATGATACATTATATTTATGTAACTTATTTTGTTTGAGAGCAGAATCCATATATATCAAGAATTTGTAGATGAAAAGGCTGATACATGATAAATGATACATTTGGTAGAATTTTTGTATCAATTATCAATACTAATTAAGGTTATGTATCAAAACTAATATTTGAACACGATACATTGTGCATGATAGAATTGTAATGTATCATAATGCTGAAATGAAAGCAGTATACATTAGTTTAAGAAACAAAATCAACTAGATACATTAAAAATATAAACGTGTAAATGTATCAGAAAAGATGAACAACCAAAAAGTCCAAAAAAAAAAATCAACAATCTAATAAACGGAAAGCAACAAAGATGTATCCTTCTCGGACTAATTGGGTAAGTCCAATACTAAAAGATCGAACCAATGGAATGAAGTGTATCAAGACCACCACTAGAAATTCCTAGAACAATTTCAAATGCACTCCAAGATGAATTCTATGCATTAGCAACATTTTCCACCCCTCTTCCAGTAAAGAGACCAGGAGTAACAAATTCAATAATTTTTTAAGATGAAAAAACAAAAAAAAAAAAATTGAAAATTGAAGTGATGGAAATAAATCTATCTCTTGAATAACTTGAAATCATTAATTGAAAAGACAAAAGATTTGAAATTCAAAAAATGGATTAATGTAAGTAAGTGTAGAGAGATTTATGGCTTGAATAAAAAAGGAAAGAAAACCATGGGTATGAGATTTCAAATTAATGTATCCAGAAAAGGGGATGATGGGAGCAAAAGAGGGGATTTTGATATTTTTTGAAATGATAGAGAAAATAAGAAAATATGATAATAAATGGTGTGTAGTTAGGTAATTTTTCCTAAAAATAATATAAAAACTATCATGTAACTAATTAATCTCTAAATTACTTATATCGAACATAAAACTTTAACCCATCACAAAATAAATATTTTTCTATTTTTATCTCGATATTGTTAACTTGAATAATTTATTTTTGAGCTGAGCATGTAAAATAAACAACTTTTCTATCATCATAAATCTATTTACATAATTTTTCTAAAATTCACTTATGAGATCATACCGAATATGTTATTATTAATAATACATTCTTAAACCAGACAAACCCTTAAAAGTTGATTAATTTCATATAGAAACAAATTCCTTTTAAGCATGGAGAGTATATACTTTTATATCAATTAATCGTTTATTAAATAATATAATTTCTCTATTTTGGTATTTGTGATGTTTAAAATTAAATTATTTAGTTTGTTGTGTCAACATTAAGTTGAGGTAATTAAGTATTTTCGATAAATGACTTGTAGTAAAAAACCACTAATGACATGCAAAATCTTTATATATATATATATATATATATATATATTATTGCTTGCTTTATAGGAGTAATTTGGAAGGAAAAAATGGGGGTTCATGTGGGGACAATGGTTAGTGATAGGTATATTTTCATTGTCTGTTGTATGCCTGCTTTCCACCACAACCCTCTAAAAAGAAGAAATGTGTGTTTCCTTTTACAACTACTTGCTTCTAATTTTTTTGCCTTTTATAATAATTTCTCAATAAATTGGTAGCATACGATAAAGAGTATGAAAATTTTAAATATATAGTTTAAAAATAAAAGAAAATCCTATTATTTATAGGTAACAAAAGGTAAGTATGAACATATGTTTATTGTGTCTTGTAAAAAAAGACATAATCTTCTAGAAAATTCACAAATCTTTGAAAAAGTTACAATCCTTCAGAAAAGTCATAATTTATCAGAAAAGTCGCAATGCTTCAAAAGAGTCAAAACTCATCGGAAAGTCGCTACCCTTCGGAAAGTTCACAACTTATCAGAAAAATTACAACCCTTCAATGTGAAAAGGTGTCTACTTTTAATATAAATAAATAAATAAATAAAAATATAAAATATAGAAGATATACTAAATTCAATGTTGTTAGTGGGTATTGTAGTAATTTAATAGTTAAGTTAAGAGTGTTTTTAATTGGAGGTATTATAGTAATATAACATTTAGGTTAGAGAATTCATGATTTTAATATAGTATATATATAGATATAACAAAAGTTTTTATAATTATTTGATTGGCTCATGAAAGTTTTACAAAATAATTGTTACACTAGTTGTGTTGTATGGAGCAAAGTGTTGAGCAGTCAATAAAAATCACATTTAAAAGATGAAATTTTGCATGACTGAGAATGCTCACATGAATGTGTCTAAGAGGGACAAGATTAATAATGATGATATACGGGCAAGGTGAGATTGATCTCCTTGGTGGACAAGATGCGATAAGTGAAATTAAGATGGTCCAAACATGTTAAGAGAAGAAGAGCAGGTGCCCCAGTGAGGATGTGTGAGAGGTTGACAATGATAGATCAAACGAGAGGTAAAGATAGGCCGAGGAAGAATGGAAGAAAGGCAATTAGACAAGGACATGTCACACCATCAATTCACTAAGGACATGATCCTAAATTGAAAAACATAGAGATTGAGATTAGGGTAAATATCAATAGATAGTTGAACAATTTTTGTCCCTTATGTGGGAGAGTATACTTCTAGATTAGAGAATCTTATCTAATTTTAGTTCTATTATTGTTTCTTTTACTATTTCTTTTGTCAATATATTTCTTTTTCTTCGATATTTCATCCTAGCTTCTCAATTGATTTTCTATTTTCGAGTCTGTTTTGAAAATATTTGTCTCGAGTGGAAGGTCTATAAAAAAAAAAAATCTACCCCCATAAAGATAGGTAAAATTTACATATATCCCTCCTCACCCTGCTTGTGAAATCACATTGAATATATTATTATTGTATTTGATGACAACTCAATTTTTTATATGTTAACTTGAGGTTGTTACAAGAATACATTAACTTTAGAGAAAAGACATAAATACACCATCAAAGTTGTCCCATATTTGCATAAAGACACTTTAACTTTCAAAGTGTCCTATCACCCCACAGAACTATTTAATATCTTTGTAAATGGGCCATTTTGACCCATTCCCTCATCTATGTAGTCGTACGTGTTGCTAACTCCATATGATAGAATTCAACCTGATCCGACCCTGTTCTTTGAAGAAAGTCATTTCTCCTTTTCTTTTCTTATTTCTCAACCTTCCCTAAAATCTGAAGAAATAGAAAAGTTTTCTCGTCGTGTTGCTGTTAATAATCTTGTTGTTGATGTGTCTTGGTGAAGATTCTTGGAGATTGAAGGTCTAACAGGTTAGGGCTTACATCATATGATAAAGATCTTCTCTTTTTTCGATTATTATGATTTTAGGGATTATTATAGTGTAAAAGTGTTGGAATCGACCTCCTATAGTTGCCATTGTTAGGATATTGTTAGGATATTATAGTTTTTTGTTGTTACAGTTAGGGTTAGGATGTTGTGTTATCGACTTAGTGTGACTGTTAGTGATTAGGGTTTTGTGTTATCGACTTAGTGCGACTATTAGTGATTGTGTTTTAGGTTAGGGTTTGATGTTATCCACTTAGTTCGAATCTTATAATTTGTCTCTTATACATTTGTAGACTTCAAGTTGTACATTATCGACTGCTATTGTTAGTGCTTTTGTTTTGTTAGTGATGGGGCTAAATGTTGGTACTGTTAGTCTCTTATACATTCGTTGTTACTGTTAGGGCTAAATGTTAGTGCTGGGGCTTATACATTTGTAGACTTCAATTTGTACATTATACATTTGTAAACAGTCTTTCTGCAAGGGGATCTTGATGAAGAAATGTAAATGTAGTTTCCACAAGGATTTGATAGGTAGGGGAGAATAGAAAAGAGGTTTGCAAACTCAAAAAATCTCTTTATGGGCTTAAACAAGCCTCAAGGCAATGAAATCATCACTAAAGCTTTCATATCATCTGGTTTCTTTCAAAGTAACCATGACTATTCCTTATTCACTATGAGGCAAGGGTCAGACATAGTACTAATATTGGTATATGTAGATGACTTGCTGATTATTGGGAGTAGTATGACTCTAATTGATCAAGCTAAAACCATCATGCATCAGAAATTTAATGTGAAGGACTTAGGTTCCTTAAAGTATTTTATGGGAATTGCAGTACTTAGATCCACAAAAGGTGTTCTACTAAATCAGAGAAAGTATATACTAGAGCTCGTATCAGAAACAGAGCTAAGAGGTGCCAGACCAACTATCACTCCTATTGAAGTAAACCAAAAATTAACAACTTATAAGTATTACATCATAGCGACAATTACAAATGATGAATTGTTTGCAGATGTGACTGCATACCAAAGGCTTATTGGTAGACTGTTGTATGTAATAATTACTAGACCAGATGTTAGCTTTGTTGTACAACCTCTAAGTCAATTTATGCAACAACCCAAAATATCACACTGGAATGCTTCTATAAGGGTTGTGAGATATCTAAAACTGACTCATGGTCAAGGAATTCTCCTGAAGTCAAGTTCAACTCGAACTCTTACATGTTGGTGTGATTAAAACTGGAAAGCTTGTCCTAATACCGGATGGTGACTGCTTTGTAATTATGTTTGGTGATTCATTGGTTTCATGGAAGTCTAAGAAGCATGATACAATTTCTAGAAGCTTAGCTGAAATTGAATACAAGAGTATGACAACAACAGTGGTAGAAATCACTTGGTTACTAGGATTGTTTAAAGAGTTAGGGGCTGAAGTTAAACAACTAGTATGCATTTTTAGTGACAGCAAATCTGCTACACAAATTGCCCAGAATTATATTTCATGAACACACAAATCACATCAAAATAGATTGTCATTTTATTTGTGATAAGATCGAAGAAAGACTAGTGGAAGTTGTTTATGTTGGCACAAAAGAGCAGCAAGTTGATCTTCTTACAAAGGGTCTTAGTCGACTACAACATGTTCATTTGTTAGGCAAGCTAGGAGTATTTGATCCTTTGCATCCTCCTGCTTGAGGGGAGTGTTGAAGCACGCAATGTAACTACCAAATAGTGAAGTCAGTTAGGTATGTTAGTGACGTGTGTTGAGTTGGCATCATGTTGTTAGAGTCGATTAGATACTAAGCACTGTATAAATAAGGTCATTAGTGCATATGTAATATGTAACAAAATATTCTCTCAATTCAATCCAATACACGTTTCTTCCTTTTTATCTCTCAATGATATGAATTATTAACTAACTTAAACTGTGATTACAAAATTACACGAAGAGGTGCTACTTGATTATAACTTTGAGCACGTTTTTAATGAAAAAGAACAATCTAATGTTTTACTTTTATCCCTTTTGGATTAAGTTAGAAAAAGAATTTATGGGTTTTCACCATATTGGAAATAGGGTATTATTGAGTTTGGTCCAACCGTAAGAGGCGCTAATTAGCCTATAAGCTTCTTAGTCCATCCATCTCCTAAATTTTGTGTATAATGTGTAAATACAGTATTATAGGTGTTGAAAAATACGAATTAAGTCCTCCTCCATAATATGACAATTATAGTTTACAAAGAAAATACATTGTATTTTTTTAGAGGATATCTAAGTCGCGAACAAAGAAAAATTCATGCACTTTGTGAGAATTTTTGACGATTGATAATATGACGATTATAGTTTACAAAGAAAATGCATTGTATTTTTTTTAGAGGATATCTAGGCCGTGAACAAAAAAAATTTTATGAGAATTTTTGACGATTGATAAACATCATAATTATTGCAAACCCACTCCCTTAAATCTACTAACTAGTATTTACAAGATTAAATATTACACACTAAAAACTCTAGTATCTTCTAAAATAAAACCCTTCTAATTCTTTTGGCCTAGTTGTTTAGTTCAATGAAGCCAAAGGGTCTAATTAGTGAAGATAGTGGATATGAAGAATTGGTAGTAGAGGATAGACAAACTAAGAGGGGATCCCAAAGAATGGTAGTTTCCTACTTATATAAGTTAGTAATAATTAAAGGTATTATATTTGGACACTTTGGTAAGTTAAGCCAGGCCTTAGAGAAAAAGATTCTTAAATTTGTAGTGAGTTGAAAACTTGAAATGTACTTTGATTTGGTTATACTTTGTTGTTTGCTCCATCCACCCACATGCATTAGTAGCTAAATTAAATGACTTTATATTCCGTACACCAATGATGTATAATTATTATTTTTTAAAATATTAGTATCATATTAAGTTAGCCCAATAATAGAAACTCTTGAAAACAAACTTATAAAGATGGAATAATTTCACGTTATGATCATTAATTGCACTAATATATAAGTATTCTTTGCACTACCAAGGCATATAATACTTAAATCCAAATTTAATTGCTATAATTATTTTTTAATTAAATGGACTAATCTAGATTTAGAGTAGAATTAGTTAGAAGATGCTCCCTATCAAGATAAAGGATTGCAAGTTGATGTTTGGTGACAAGTGGGTTTGTTGGATATCAGCCCATTCTCCACTGTTAATGGCAAGTAACAAAAAGAAAAACAAAAAAGGGTCAAATATACTCCTATACTATTGGAAATAATTTAAATATACCTCTCGTTATACTTTCCGTTCATATATATTTCTGCCGTTATACTTTGAGACAAGCATACCCCTAATTTTAATAAAAGAATACTTGTCCATTTAGGAATCAAACAGCCCATCCCCAATTTTAAATACCCAATTCCCTTTAAAAACCCACCCATTTAAATACCCAATTTGAACAGTTCATAATCATCTTTTCGAACTAAAACTTTTATTAAAATGAGCATTCAACCATGAAAGTTCGAATACTCAATTTTGTCACATATATGCCTCTTGCTCGTTGTGATGACAAAATCAATAAGCATGGCTTAATCTTTTTATTAGATCTACTAATTGTTGGAGTATTTGATGGTTCATGAACCATGGTGATGAAAACAAACAACTCCAATGAAACAGCATAATACGTTTAATTAAGTTCAGTTTCGCCTATTGCCCAATATATCTAATCCATATTGACTCAACGCTTTAAATGTTTTAAGGACCGGCTAAATCAAACTTAAAATCTTAATTTCTAACTTGCAGCAATTACCAACTGTTTTAATCTTTTAAGAGATGTAATAACTTCAAAGACAGGAGGTTTTGTAAGAAATATTTTAGGTTAGGTGGAAAAACAATGACCCGCCACGTTGTGGTCTTGAAGTCCCCATAGTGATTAAGTGTGATTTTAATGAAAATCTTAATTGGAGAAGATGACTATGCAAACGGGTTGAGAATAGATAAAATGGTTGGATTTTTTAAAGAAATTTGGTATTATAAATTGGGGGTGGGTTATTTGATTTCTAAGTTGACATGAGTCACTCCATTAAAATTAAGGGTATATTTGTGTCAAGGTATAACGCCATGAGTATATATGGACCAATAGTATAACGATGGATATATTTAAACTATTTCCAATAGTACATGGATATATTTAACCCATTTCCAAAAAAAAAAGTACGTTTTAGCCACACATAAAACCGTGCCTAAATGGTATTCAAGCTAAAACAACTTAGCCACGGTTGGCTAGTTTTGTTTCGTTTTTTTCATAAGGAAAAAGGGCAAAAAATGTCCTTAAACTATGTGAAAGGAACAAAAATGCCCTCTGTTTATAGTTTAGCTAAAAAATGTCCTTACCGTCAATACTTTGGTTCAAGAATATCCTTAAACTATGCGAAAGAAACAAAAATGCCCCCAGTTTGTAGTTTGGTCTAAAAATGTCCTTGCCGTCAATACACTGATCCAAAAATGCCCTTATTGTTATTTAATGGGTCAAAAATGTTCATTTCCAAATAAATATGTTATTATTTCCTCTTTAACACATTCTTTTTCTAATAGTATTTTTTTATAATTAACAAATGTTTATCTTACTTCAATTCAGAAAAAAATAAAAAATGAAAATATTTTTTATTTTATTATCATTATTTTTTTATCGTTATATAAATATAAATTAATGATAGATATACTATGATCTTATATATATGACATATATTATCTGTCGAAAGGGTACATGAAATTATTCTATTTTAATTGATAAAATGAGATTAAGAAGAAAAAAAAAATTCCTACATTTTTATTTGTTAAAGTGATTTTAGAAGAAAGAAAACAAGAATAGTGTTCTTTAATAATATTTTAATTAAGAAGAAGATGTGTTTAAATAGAAAAATAATAATATATTTATTCGGAAAAGATCATTTTTGACACATTTTGTATCTATAGGGGCATTTCTAGACCAAATATTGACTGCAAGGGAATTGTTGAGGCAACCTATTAACGATAAGAGCATTATTGAGCCAAACTATAAACTGAGGACATTTTTGTTCCTTTCACATAGTTTAAGAGCATTTTTTACCCTTTTCCCTTTTTATAATAATCTCCAATTGTTTCCCTACTATATATCCCAATACTAATACTCTATATGTTTTTAATTATTTGTCCATTTTTCCTTTTTTAATTGTCTCTAATTACTTGTCCATTTTGACAAACCAAGAAAGGAATTTTTTTTTACCTATTATACCCTCAATTAATTACTTTGAAAATGGTAGAACTTCTTGAAATCTTAAGTTTTTAATTCATCCACATTATAATTAATAGGGGTAAAATGGTAAACTCACTATATCAATAATTGTTTTTTTAATAGGTATGTCAATTTAAAAGTGGACAAGTAATGCGGGAGAGAGGGAGTATATCAATTGATAGGCATTCACTAATAAATTGACCATTATACAAAAAGTATTGCTATTAATTATAATAATGATCAAAGTTCTAACATTGCTCTACAAGTCACAAAACATAAGCTTCAAACCTTGAATATTCATAACAAATACACAAATACTAGAGTAATGGATATACTAAAAGTTAAAGAAACACCATATATGTAGTTTGTTTCAAAATATAGTAAAGACTAAGAAGATTAGTTGAAAGTAGACAACTCACTACCAAATTTAGCTTGTAAAAATCTTTGAAGAGTCACAAAGTTTTTGCATAAGTCGATTTTTTGTCTCCTCAAGCTGTTCTTTGGTCTCTTCATATCTAGTCAACTTTTCTTCCAAGATTTCTACATGCTTCTGTAGGTCTTCAACACGTTGATGAGACATATATATATTACTAGAGCTATCAAGATTCACATGACTAATTGAATGTCTAGGCATTTCAAAAGCATTCGAAGGGCAAACATTACCACCTAAACCACGCATTACAATGAAAGAGTATTTTAACAATACTAAAAGCAAATAGACCACACCCCATGCATGGCACTACTACTGACATAAGCTACACCACCCAACATCTAGACACAAAAATAATGTCCACAGGCACAATAGGGAGAAAATACACCCCAAACATGCTTTCATATATTGCTTGATTCAAACAACTAAATGGATAAGGAAAATAAATGTGAATGATGAAGGAACAGAAAACAATATGGGGGTACTACTGTTACAAAGGCTCTCTACTTTAAGAAGCAGTACTAGTTTGTGTCTTTATGATTATTAAACAACACAGTGGAGGAATTGACTAGACTTTTCCATTCTTAATCGGATATTTAAAGTCAAACCATAAAAAAATCAACACCAGAACTAAAATTTGAAAATGGACAGGCATATGAATCTTACAGCTAAAATTTTCCCTTCTCCATTCACATAATTGCCATCGTTGACAAAATAACCTCACTCTGACACACCAGCCTTCCCAATTTTTCTCCTATAATTAATCAAGTATAGATAAATAAAAAATAAGTAACATGAAACACATTTCATTTGATACAATAAAATGAGCTTAGAATTTAAGGATAAGAAACTTACCATTTGACGACCTCTCCATGGCTCCTTGCATTGCTTTTGTTATCACCGGCATGTGAGACTTTATGTTTCTCCCTATTTTTTGCATTTTGTGCACTTTGTTTCTGTAATTCTCAAATATCAATTAAATTACAAGTAGTAGAAGGGCACAACTTCTGAAAGCTACATATACCGCTTTAACACGGTCAACATCAATAATATTACTTAATGAACGCAAACAATATCTCTGTCTTAAATTTCAGACTCATAATACATTTTATAACACATTCATTTAGATTGCTCGACGAACATACAACTATATCCTATTTCATAATTGTTGGCATCCAAAACAACCGTATCAACTATATCCTATTTCATAATTGTTGGCAAAGGAAAGCAATCCAATCAACAGAATCCACATTTTTGGGAGGCTTAGCAAGTATCTCTTCTTTACTTTTGTTGAGGTAGAGTTTATTACATCGTAACTTATATTTATGGGCCCTCCACCTTTTGCGTAAAGATTGCATCACCCTTTTAAATCCAACGTCATAATTAAACTCAAAATTCTCCTTCAAATATGTTTGAATTCATAAATCACTATCTATTGAAAAAAGATGTATTAATTGACAATAAAGTTAGCTAGTTACCTCAATAAGATGCCATTGTAATTTTGTTTTCTCATGTGGTATCCTATCCCATATCTCAACTGATATGGGATAAAACATAGACTTTTGAGAAAGTTTGTCAAGAAATCTCACAAGCAAGTTTGAACCATTATCACTTTCTTGTCCATCACCGTTTAGTTCCACCATGATTTTTTTATTTTTTCTAAGTTTCATATATACTTGATTTTGTTGCATCTTTTGAATAGTAACTTCTCCAGACGAAGCATCATCATCTTAACAAGCAATTTACATAAATGAAAAGTAATAATAACAACAAAATATTTAAGAATAAAAGGCAACAATCAACTCTAATATGAAAATATTTCTAACCTCTAATGTGGACAAGTAACGACTCCTCTTTCAGTTGTGAGCTTGAAGAAGAAATTAAATTGCCATTACCGAGAGTAGGAATTGTTATATTCTAATTCACAACTTGGTCATCTAGTTGATCCAAATCTTGGAAAGTTGTGTTATTGTTGTCAGCTTGTCGTCCGTCCACGTAGGCTTGCTAATAATGATTGCACAGACTTCTTGCGCTTTTGCTTCAGATGCTCCTAGAATAGAGTTCTCCTGTAGGAATAGAAGTCTAGTGAGGCTGATTTAATTCTGATAAAAGTACACAACTTCCACAAATACTTTATAGAAGTGGGTATGGTAAATCTGGAATCGTCATTGTTACTCCGTGTTGCTGTTATTTCTGTTTCTAGATTACAAACATTATTATAGTACGTACCAACTTTCAAGTATTTTCCCCCCTTTTTGATCTACTCAATTATGTTCATTTATACCTCACAAGTCACAACTACACTAATTGGTGTTTATTTATGAGTTAATATTTTAAATGGTCACTTAACTATACACTTTTCTCATAAAGTCGCTCAACTTTCAATTTTAATTTAAAAGTCACTTAACTATGCACTTTTCTCTCAAAAAGTCACTCAACTTCGAATTTTATCTCTAAAGTCACTCAACTATTCACTTCTCTAAGAAAGTCACTCAACCTATTAAATTGATATTTTAATTAAGATTTGCTGATATAATTTTTTTATTTAAAAACCAAATTTAAAAAAATAAAATAATATCCATTTAAACCATTTAATGACCCGCTCAACTTGATCCGACCCGCTAAAAATATAATATTTTCCCATTTTATAGACTATTTCTCCTCCTCCTCCGCATTTTGCTCTAGTTCTGCATTGATGTTTCTTCTTCGTCTTCTAGTTCTCCATTTGATTCCATTTCTTTTAGCGATAAGTAAGTGACCTGCTAAAAGAAGCAAAAGCAATTATCAAAGTACCCTCTTTTCAAATACTTATCGCCCAAGGGGTTTCCGGGACGTTCCCTTGGTCAACATTGTCATTTGCCACAATGTGGTTGGAGCTTATCGGATTCTCTCACAAGACAACAACACTTCTATGGACTTTGTTTTAGGTTTCTCAGTCGATTGGCACGTTGTTTGGAGGATTCATAGGAGATGGTTTAGCTAAGCGTTTGCCCAATTCTGGTAAGGTTATACTCTCGTCAGATTAGACTGGATCATCAATTCCTTTAGCTTGAAATCCTGTTATTGCCTAATTTAGGTGTTGCATGGTTTAGTCTTGTTCATCATGGGATCTATCAGATCATGGTGTGGCCCAACGACAAATAGAATTTCATATCGTGATGATGGGACACTGTCTAAATCTAACCAAGGAATTGAGAAATAAAATGGAAAAAAAAAAATCATGTATCAAATTTCTTTAATTTCCTACATAATATAAAGCTGGAAATTGAAATGCCTAAATTAAACCTAACTAAAAGAGGAAGAAGAAACATCAATGGAGTACAAGAAGAAAATGCACAGGAGGAGGAGAAAGAGTCAATAAAATGGGTAAATATTATATTTCTTGCGGGTTGAGTCAAGTGGAGCGGGTCGTTGAATGGTTTAAATGGATATTATTTTATTTTTTAAAATTTGGTTTTTAAATAAAAAATTTATATATGCAAATCTTAATTAAAATATCAATTTAATAGGTTGAGTGACTTTCTGAGAAAAGACTGGATAGTTGAGTGACTTTTGAGATAAAATTCAAAGTTGGGTGACCTTCCCAGAGAAAGTGCATAGTTGAGTAACTTTTGAGTTAAAATTGAAAGTTGAGTGACTTTCTGAGAGAAAAACACATAATTGAGTGATCATTTGAGATATTAACTCATTTACTTATCCATTTATATCATTTTTTGGGGGTACACACTAACATCCTACCTGCAGCTATGAATACAACTCTGGCACCAACAGTGTGGAAGCCAGGAATTTATCTACCTGCATTAAAATTATTGAGGAGATTCAACACCTTATATATTGTAACCAAAGAGTAAAAATGACGGTTGGGTGCTCTGGTCGGGAGTCGGGACATTGAAATTTAAGTTAAGAAGTGAATGAACCGGGATTAATTTCATTCTCCTATAGAACCAAAAAGTTAGTTTTTCCCCTATTTACACATTATAATTCAACGAAGGGGCCTGCCTTGCCATTCCTTTAAGCTAGCTCCAATCGACTTGAGCAGACAATTCATTTATGCATGTCTATGAAAAACTTGTACAACATGAATAAAGTAGGATTTGAAAATCCACAAAAATTCCCAGTCTTAACAACTAGAAAACCCACCAAAAGCAATTTATCAACAGTGGAAATAACTTCTTTCAGCTCATTCATATAATCAAAAATTCCAGAAGAAAATATGTATTTTTTAAAACTTAATGAATGCATAGTTAGTCAATCACATACTGAATCCAGAAAGAACACCTTAAGCTTAAATGTTTGAGACTATTCTCATGTTAAATCTTCAAACATTACTCTCTTAAGTCTTAAGTAAAGCCCAACTAGAAATCACCAAGATGAGCAGCAGAAAAGACACTAAAAGTAAATGTAATTAAAACATCTGAATTTGTAAACATACACAATTCAACAATAATGTCTATTGACATTGTGCTTCCAATATACCAAACTAGAGCCCTAACTTCATTAACAACAAGTATTTTCTCCTTTTACACCCATAAAAGGAGATTTGTACAATGCACATCAAACTTTGTGAACAAAAACAATAACTGGCTTTTCCACTTGTATACTCTATTTTCACTATAAACCTTCAACAACAAACTTTGAATGAACATATTGTTCATGTGAAAACCACTAAGGGGATTCAACATTTAAATACAACCAACAAAAAAATAAGACGGTTTTTTTTACCTATTTGCGTAATGATTATTTCAAAAAAGGAATAGACTATGCAACATAATTGAAAAAGGGTATTAAGTTAAACCCTTTTCCCTCAACCCAATTCCTCCCTTGACTAGCAAGCTAAGACACGAAAAATCTAAATTAGGAACTGATGTATGTGTGTTGACACTCAATTTTGGCCCTCCATAATATAAATTAGTCATCGACCTTCTTAAATTCCCAACGATTTGAAATAATTGACTTTATAATATTCAAAATATTTTCCAAGTCATTTTAAGTAATTTTGTCATTTTTATAATTTTAAAAATAATTTATATATTCTAATAATTTTGTATATATTTAGTACATTTAATAAATAGTCGAAAATCATCTCAAAAAGATTTTGCTTAGTTAAATATATAGTTAATTAGTTTAATTATTCAATAGTTTATATTTTTGAGTTAATAGTTTATAATTAAGTTAATTATTTTATTTTGTTAAGATTAAGAAGCTCATAAATTAATTATATTAATTCATCCTATTTAAATTTTAGCCGACTAGCTAATCAGCTCAATTTGGTTAACTTCTTAAATTCAATTGGCTATAATTTCAATCCATTTGGCCAAATCCTCAATTTAAAACCTAGCCCCTCTTATTACAATTTTAACACTTTCTTACCTTGCCTTCTATGCTTTTTAAGACCAAAGTTGGGCCAATTTTTAGCCCAACTTTCATTCACAATCAGCAGCCCACCAAATAACCCATCTATACATCCATATTCACGGTCAAGCTCGCTGCTCCGAGAAAGGTAAAATTCATTTCCAATCCTAATTTATTTCAGTTAATGTGTTTGTTTACCTTATCAAATTTAGTCATAATTTGTCTCTGTAGTAATGACTTCTCTCTGTTAAGTCATTTTCTTTTGTTGTATATTTATAAATGTGTTTTGCCTATACATCTTTTTTTTTTTGAAAAATGATCTCTAAGTTTACTGTTTTGATGTTTATGTTACAATTATATGTTTTGGAACTTTGTTTCAATATCTTAAGACTCATAATGTAGCTGTGCATTCAAAATATTACTTAGCCATTATTTTTTTTTGGTATCACTTTTAGTGTCATTTGTAATTCAATAAATTCTTATCTATTGCGTGATCTGTCCTTTTAGTGAATAAGTATTTTTTTTTTGTTTTCAATAAAGCTAGAAGTGTAATAAAGATTCAGTAACACTGGATTCACATTTTCTTGACTCTATGAACTAGTCTATAATCTATATGCTCATGGTCTTGAATCTTAAACTGTGTCTTTTTTTTGTGTATCATATGCTTTTGTTAGGGTCTAAATCTATTCAAAGACTGGCTTAGCCAAGTAACCAGTCTCTACAAAACTTTAGCTTTGCATTTTTGTCAATATCTCCCACTTTGCTTATTATTATTATTATTATTTTTCTAAATAATCACATAAGTTTTTTCTTGTTTTGTATGGCTTACAACTATATCATAAGTAACTTCCTTTTGTTTCAATTCTTCATATGGCTAAGCATGAGATGTGTATTAATTTGTGAAGATGAAATTATAGGAAAAAGTATATGAATTGGTGAGCATTAGTTATGCTTCTGATGCATATATGTTCTCTGTTGATACTTGTAGTAATTTGTACGTATCTTGAATGAGTTATATCACAATTATCTCTAGTTGGATACATAATATATGCATTGTTCAAAACTCCCCATTAATTCTTTTTTCCTTTATTTTGATATATGTGACATCCATTCAAGTCTCCTTTGGACTCCACCCTTGCATTTCGTTGAGTTTCAATCCATTATCGAGTCAGCCCCATCAAAGAACTGGAAGCTGAAATGATGCAATATAGGGCTGAAAATCCAATTACAGGCCTCAGGAGCTGAAAAATGGATTGTATACACTGGTATACATGTCTTGTATACACTGGTATGCATGGGCCAAAGCTCAAGTGCAACAGCAGCATGTTTTGCCCAAAAAAGTGCCCAAATTCAATTTCTCCTTTACTCTTAACTTAATTGTGATTATTTATTGTTTTGTTTTTTCTTATTAACTCTAAAATTATTAATTCATTTAATTAGATTCCCCAAAAGATAAGTTATTTTCTTTGTGTTAGTTTACTTTAAATACATTTTTTGGTGTTCATTTATTTTATTAATCAAGTACATTGGTCAAATTTTATATCTTTAATTGAGTTAAACCTTTTGTTCTTAAAAAAGATATGTTCTTTAATGCTTCTTCACTTAATCACATTTTACTCATTTTAAAATTGTTTTCGGTTAGAATATTTTTCTCAAATAAACTTAAAAAAAAATGTTTTTTCTTTACTTAGTCATTTTCTCAAAAGTTAGTCAAAACTTATTTATTTTTCAATTAATTTAAAATAGTTTCATGCTTTAATTAATTAAATTGGTTCAAATTATTATTTCTAAAAAGATTCAAATAAATTTTAATTAATATAATTTTGTTAAAATCCTAATCACTTGTAATTTAATTCAAATGTTTCAATTCAGGTCCCCTTTTCTTAAAAATAAAAAAATGTTCTTTGTTTAACTATTTTTTCAAGTTAATATTGTAAATTATTTTTATAATCATTTTCCTAAAAAAATATTCTAATCAAGTTGTAGGATAACCGCGTGTTAGCAG